>JALMGJ010000011.1:0-740000 GCA_023362775.1 Charina bottae | reverse complement strand
TTTTCAGCAGTCTTCTCAGGCCTATTTGGGAATGTGCCATTAGAACCATGTCATCAGCATATAGTAAAATATTAATAAATTTATCAAGGATCTTTGGCATATGAGTGTCTACATCAAACAGGAATCCTGGTAGATCATTTACATACAGGTTAAAAAGCATTGGGGCTAATATACAACCCTGTCTAACGCCACTGAAGGTGGGTATACCATTAGTTAGAGAGCCATTTAAACCTGTACGGACTTTCAGATAAGTGTTTGAATAAAGGGCCTTAACCAAAAATAAGAGTCTGGGTTCCATATTTAAACTGGCCAATTTCATCCACAGAATATTTCTATTTATCGAATCAAATGCCGCACTAAGATCTATAAATGCGGTATACAGTTTCTTGCCATTAGTTAATTGTTTTGAAAGAAGATGATATAGAGTAAAACAATTGTCTACAGTGGAGCGCTCTGGTCTAAAACCAGCTTGTTCTTCCACTAAAAGATTATTTTCCATAACCCAATCTTCTACCTTGCTCAACAGATGTTTAGCATACATTTTAGCCACAATTCCATATACACTCATTATGATATAGGGCATATTCTATGATATCTAATACTATTCATACATTATCCTTCCGTTGTCTTTTAGTTAAGAATCCACTTTGATCCTGGTCAATGACTTGTACAACTCATTCTCAACCATGATATGACAGGTTCCAACCTGATTAAAAGGAATTTAATTAAATTTTATTGCTGTTTTATTGTTTCATTTGTAAACTAGTGAAGAAGGGTTGCAAGAGGTGGAAAATAAGGTCAGGTACTCTCCACCCCCAAAAAAGATATTTGGGGTATTTTGATCTTGGTGTTCCTGACTAATGTTTGCACACAACTGTTTACAAGGTAAGGGCTCCACTAGTCCTTTTAGTAGACATTAGTAGACACTCCAAAAAGTAGATCAGGGAATGATAAAATAATAATAATATTAATAATAATAATAATAATAATAATAATAATATATTCCATTTTCTTTAATTTTTATTACAGTCTGGTTTGATAGAGTGGAAACAGAATGGCATAACAAAATGGGCTAAGTTTCAGAAATTTTATGACATATATACATCCTTGATGCTATAATGACCTGAACTGAAGGCACAATTACTCATGGTGGCTAATATACGTAGTGTATGAACTTGGCAATATGGTAGGAAAAATGCATTATTTAATCATTCTTTTTATTAATTGCTCCCTGTTGTTTACCTCAGGTCTCAGCTTAGTGATGAAGCATTTAAGGGAAAAAGATACATCCAAGTAAAGCAGCACTGGAGGCCAGGATGGAGAAGATCTCCACAGCCACCATGGATTTTCCTTTTGTGCTTGGACAGGTTGGCACAAAGGAGACCCACACACTGCAAAAGACCAACATGCTGCAAGGGATGGACTTGGCTTCATTGAAGCTGCCAGGCAATTGACAGGCAAAGAAAGCCACAGTGAAGCTTGGGAAGGCCATGAGGCCCATATAGACCAGGACAAAGTAAAACATGAAAACTAACCTTCCTTGCATTGTAGAATCACTTCTACAGTAACTGAGGGCACATCTAATTCAGGAAATGGAGGAGAGATTTCCAACCACATAATACAAATATTGGCTTGGAAAAGAGAACAGGAAGGAACATTGAAAAGGGCCAGTCTTTAATTTTTCTTTGCCAATATCCTTCCCATTTTATTCAGAAAAATAATTTGGACATCATTTAATTATTTCGTTCATTTAGTTGGTGCCTGCTATTGAGTTCTGGCCTCAGCACAATGATGAAGCATTTGGACAAAAAGATACATCCCAGTAACCCAGCACTGGAGCACAAGATGGAGAAGACCTCCACAGCCACCATGGCTTTTTACCACAGCTCCATCCTCATGTTCTATTGTGTCCTGGGCTACCTGGGGTTCTTGGCTATTGCCAGCTTCATTGTGGCATACCTTGCCCGTAATTTACCTGACAGCTTTAATGAAGTCAAGTTTATTACATTCAGTATGTTGGCTTTTTGCAGTGTGTGGGTGTCCTTTGTGCCAACAGAACAACAAGGAGCAATTAATAAAAAGGAATTAAATCATTTAAATATATTTTTCTATTCCAATGATATTGTCAAGTTCAAAGGAGGAATGTAAGTATCCAAGTAATACATGTATGTATGTATGTATGTATGTATGTATTTATTTATTTATTTATTTATTCAATTTCTCACCGCCCAACTCCCTCAAGGGACTCTGGGCGGTTTACAAATCATCAAAATTACGAATATTAAAGATTTAAAATACCATACATATAAAAAATAAGAAGGCGATGTGTTCTTTCAGCCTTGGAAGGGCTATTCTAGGACTATCTTACTATACTAGCCATCCCCAGGAGTTTCTGCCCTCCTTACCGCCCCAGGACTGTTGACAAAGCCACGTTTTAAGTTGTTTCCTGAAGCCCAGGAGCGAGGTGGACTGTCTTAACTCTGGGGGAAGAATATTCCACAGGGCAGGCACTGCTGCAGAGAAGGCACGCTTCTGTGACCCCGTGAGATGGAATTCTTTAACTGATGGGGTCCGTAGCATGCCCTCCCTGCATGACCGGATGGGACGGGCCGATGTAATAGGGATAAGACGGTCCCTTAGGTAACCTGGTCCCATGCCATGAAGGGCTTTAAAGGTCATAAAAAAAACCTTGAATTGCACCCGGAAGCAAACTGGAACCTAGTGCAGCTCGCGTAGTAATGGTGTCACATGAGTCCGATATGGGACTTCTAAGATGGTTCATGTGGCCGCATTCTGGATCAGTTGGAGCTTCCGGATACTCTTCAAGGGTAGCCCCATGTAGAGCGCATTACAGTAGCCTATATGTGAGATAACCAGGGCATGAGTGACTGTTCGAAGGGCCTCCCGCTCCAGGAAAGGTTGCAACTGGCGCACAACACGAAGTTGTGCAAAGGCCCTCCTGGCCACGACTGCCACCTGCTCTTCAAGCAGGAGTCTTGGGGGTCCTCCTGGACTCACGACTTACGTACAGGTTACATACCGGGTCTGTCTGGGGCAGTGCTACCCCATCCAGAACTAGAGATGACAACTTCCTAGAAATCGAGGAGCCATTAATCCACAGCCACTCCATCTTACTAGGGTTCAGTCGAAGCCTGTTTTTCCCCATCCAGGCCCCTACAGCCCCCAGGCACTTGGACAGGGTAGAAACTGCATCACTTACTTCCCCTGGGATGGAGATGTATAATTGAGTATCATCAGCATACTGATGATATCTCACCCCATGGAGACGGATGATCTCACCCAGCGGTTTCATGTAGATGTTAAAAAGGAGCGGAGAGAGTACCGAGCCCTGCGGCACCCCACAAAAGAGGGCCTGCGGGCCGGATCTCTCGCTCCCAATCAACACCGACTGGGACTGGCCCTGGAGGAAAGAGGCGAACCAGCGCAATACAACGCCGCCTGCCCCCAACTCCCTGAGCCGCTCCAGAAGGATACCATGGTCGACGGTATCGAAAGCCGCTGAGAGGTCAAGAAGAGCGAGAATGGATGCACTACCTCCATCTGACACAGCCATTCACATGGCACATGTAACACATTAGCTGCAATCACTGCTTGTGGATTTCCAAGCTCTAATTTAAAGTAGAAGTTCAAAGATTTTGGCTCTGAGTGTCCCTTAGATCATCAGTTAGATCATTAGCTGAAGCCCCTCTTCATTGTCTGAGGTATAAAGAAAAAGACTGAGAGATGGTCCACCAAATCAACTGAGCAATTTCTTTGTTTCTCTTAATCTCCACTACTCTTTCCTTAACTACTACAGTACCTGTTTCAAACTCTGGGCTGCAGAACCTTCTTACTCTACCAAATCATGTACCACATTCACACATTCATCTCTTTCTTTTCTGGCCTGCCTAATTTCCAGGTACTACTAATTGTATTCCTACAGCAATAACTGTGTGACTTATCTTAGACCAAGGGAGACTGACCAGCCCCAAGTCAACAAGTCAGCTACTAGGTATAAAGGTAGACTTAAACCTGGGTCTCCAGGGCTCCTTAAAATATTACATGTATGCCCTATTCAGGGAAAGGAAAATGATGATCTTCTAGCTAATATCAACATGTATGCACTCACACAGGTGTGCTATGACATATCAGAATATATTAAATATTATTTTTAGCTTGGAAAATATTCAGGTGGATAAAGGATATCGTTATAGCACTGGACTTGTACAACTCATTCTCAACCATGATATGACAGGTTCCAACCTGATTAAACGGAATTTAATTAAATTTTATTGCTGTTTTATTGTTTCATTTATAAACTAGTGAAGAAGGGTTGCAAGAGGTGGAAAACAAGGTCAAGTATTCCCCACCCCCAAAGAGATATTTGTGGGGTATTTTGATCTTGGTGTTCCTGACTAATGTTTGCACACAGCTGTTCACAAGGTAAGGGCTTCACTAGTCCTCTTAGAAGACATTAGTAGACGCTCCAAAAAGTAGATAAGGGAATCATAAACAAATAATAATAAAAATATATTCCATTTTCTTTAACTTTTATTACAATCTGATTTGATAGAGTGGAAACAGAATGGCATAGCAAAATGGGCTGTTTCAGAAATTTTATGACATATATACATCCTTTTTTTAAAAAGGTTTTATTATTTTTTTAAAACAAATATAAAAAACTACAAAAAACAGAAAAAACACTACAAACAAAAAAAGACTCTAAAAGTGTAAAAAGACAAAAGAAAAAACTTTTACAAACTTACATACATACAGGTGACTTCCACACTTTCAACAGCAAGAATATACAGCAATTCCCATTAACAAACACTTCCTCTATATCAAACCATTATCACATTATTTCTATAAATCCTTCCATTAACACATATACAAATCTCTAATACAATTGCTCCTTCCCCTTACATAAAATATATATATACATATATTTAAATTTCTACTTCAAACTTCCCTCCCTCTTAAAAAATAATCCATTTAATTTTTGTATCTTTGGGGGCTGTCGGGCTGTCGGATCTTTGTAAAAAAAATGCTGTTGGTGTAATGGTGAAATGTTTAAATGCCCTGGTATATTTTGAAGAGGGGTAAAAAATTAAGAATATTTAATTGGACTGATAATGAGGTTAACATGATTTACAGGATTATTGATTTCTAACATTTAAAAGGTATTGACAAGTTCTGGTAATATTTTATATTGTTTTTAAGCATAATTAGGGATAAGATTGTTAATTGTAAAGGTAGACAATTTATAAAAATTAAGAATATTTAATTGGATTGATAATGAGACTAATATGATTTTTTTTCTTTTCTTTTCTTTTCTTATTTATTTATTTTATTTTATTTATTTATTTAATTTATTCCCCACCCATCTCCCATACAAGGGACTCTGGGCGGGTTACAATAATTAAAACTTAAAAATTTAAAATATTTAAAACCATACAAGATAGAAAATATGTAAAAGGAGCGCGGTGGCTCAGCAGGTTAAACCGCTGAGCCGTTAGTCTGCCGACCACAAGGTTGGCAGTTCGACACCGCGGGGTGGGGTGAGCTCCCACCACTAGCTCCAGCTTCCGCCCACCCAGCGAATCGAAAGCATATGCGAGTAGATAAATGGGTACCACTTCGTGGGTCAATTTGCCGGCGTCCAGCGGAGGGTCGTCCTCGTTCCGAAGAAGACCTAGGGAATCCCGGTGATGACGGCGGAGGACGACGGATCCGGAAAGAACAGCTTCCTGGATGTCAGCAGCCGGCGCGGAAGCGAGGCATGCTGGGGCTTGTAGTCCAGTGCCTGCAGCCGAAGAGCCGGTTCCCTGTCCTCCTCCCTATCGCGCGGTAAATTTATATGATGATATATGATGTATAATTGGAAAATGTACTGATGTTGTAAGCCGCCTAGAGTCCTCCAGTAGGGAGGGGATAGGCGGGGTATAAATAGGATAAAATAATAAAATAATAATAAAAATATATCCAAATATAAAATAAAATAAAATAAAATCCAAGATGGATTGGGGACCGTAGCATAGGTCATATTGCTACGGGGCCAGCCAACCCCAGGAGGCACTACCACCTCCGTTGTCCCAGGCCAGGCGGCAGAGCCAGGTCTTAATGGCCTTCCAAAAGGCCAGGAGTGAAGGGGACAGTCTCACCTCCGGGGGCAAGATGTTCCATAAGGCGGGCACTGTCGCAGAGAAAGCACGCCTCCTGGACCCTGCTAGATGGAATTCTCTTGTTGAGGGGGTCCGAAGCATGCCCTCTCTGCACGCACGGGTGGGGCAGGCTGACATTATCGGGACGAGACGGTCCCTCAGGTACCCTGGTCCTATGCCATATAGGGCTTTAAAGGTAATCACCAACACCTTGAATTGGACCCGGAAGCAAACTGGCAACCAATGCAGCTCGCGTAGCAGAGGTGTTACATGTGCCGATCTTATGGCACCCGTAACTGCTTGCGCCGCCACATTCTGTACCAGCTGAAGCTTCCGGATACTCTTCAGGGGTAGCCCCATGTAGAGCGCATTACAGTAGTCTATGCAGGAGATGACAAGGGCATGAGTGACTGTTCAGAGGGCCTCCTGATCCAGGAAAGGGCGTAACTGGCACACAACTCGAAGTTGTGCAAAGGCCCTCCTGGCCACAACTGCCACCTGCTCTTCAAGCAAGAGTCGCGAGTCCAGGAGGACCCCCAGATTCCGCACTGGATCCGAGTGAGGTAGTGCTACCCCACCCAGAACCAAGGATGACAACTTCCCAGATCTAGGGGGGCCATCAATCCACAGCCACTCCGTCTTACCAGGGTTCAGTTGAAGCCTGTTGTTCCCCATCCAGACACCCACAGCCTCCAGACACTGAGATAGGGCATTGACCGCATCACCTACTTCACCCGGGATGGAGATGTATAACTGGGTATCATCAGCATATTGGTGATACCTCATCCCGTGGTGACGGATGATCTCGCCCAGCGGCTTCATGTAGATGTTGAACAGGAGAGGAGAGAGAACCAATCCCTGCGGCACCCCACAAGACAGGGGTCACGGGTCAGCTCTCTCCTCTCCTATCAACACCAACTGGGAACGGCCCTGGAGGAAGGAGGCGAACCAGCGCAAAACCACGCCGCCCGCCCCCAACTCCCTGAGCCGCCCCAAGAGTATACCATGGTTGATGGTATCAAAAGCCGCTGAGAGATCTAAGAGAGCCAGGATGGACGCACTCCCTCCATCCCGCCCTCGCCAGAGATCATCCATAAGCGCGACCAATGCAGTCTCTGTCCCATATCCTGGCCTGAACCCTGACTGAAAAGGGTCCAGATAATCCTCCAGAATCCTCTGGAGTTGCAATGCCACCACCTTCTCAACCACCTTTCCCAAAAAGGGAAGGTGGGAGACTGGGCAAAAATTGCCCAGAATAGTAGGGTCCAAAGATGGTTTCTTGAGGAGGGGGTGCACCAGCGCCTCCTTAAAGGCAGCCGGGAACACCCCCTCACTCAAGGATGAATTTATAATCGCCAGGACCCAGCCACATGTCACCTCTCTAGCTGATTTCACCAGCCAGGAGGGACATGGGTCAAGTTGACATGTGGTGGCATTTACAATCCCAAGGATCCTGTCTACTTCATCAGGCCCAACAGGATCAAACTGCTCCCAGATAACATGGTAAGTACGAGCCTCTGGCATCTCCCCAGATCTTGTCTCACGCTTGGAGTCCAACTTGGAATGAATCTGAGCGATTTTGTCCTGCAGATGCTCAGAAAACTCTTCCGATCGGCCCTGTAGATGGGTCTCCCCTTGTTCCCGACCCAAAAGCGATCTTGTAATGGTTGTTGTTGTTATTATTATTATTATTATTATTATTATTATTATTATTATTATTTATTTAATGTATTCCCCGCCCATCTCCCATACAAGGGACTCTGGGCGGGTTACAATAATTAAAACTTAAAAATTTAAAATATTTAAAACCATACAAGATAGAAAATATGTAAAAATATATCCAAATATAAAATAAAATAAAATAAAATCCAAGATGGATTGGGGACCGTAGCATAGGTCATATTGCTACGGGGCCAGCCAACCCCAGGAGGCACTACCACCTCCGTTGTCCCAAGCCAGGCGGCAGAGCCAGGTCTTAATGGCCTTCCGAAAGGCCAGGAGTGAAGGGGCTAGTCTCACCTCCGGGGGCAAGATGTTCCATAAGGCAGGCGCTGTCGCAGAGAAAGCACGCCTCCTGGACCCTGCTAGATGGAATTCTCTTGTTGAGGGGGTCCGAAGCATGCCCTCTCTGCACGCACGGGTGGGGCGGGCTGACGTTATCGGGACGAGGGTCCCTCAGGTTATGGTTTGGATTAGGACATATATACATCCTTGACGCTATAGTGACCTGAACGTGTATGAACTTGGCAATAAGGTAGGAAAAATGCATTATTTAGTCATTCTTTTTATTAATTGCTCCCTGTTGTTTACCTCAGGTCTCAGCTCAGTGATGAAGCATTTAAGGGAAAAAGATACATCCAAGTAAAGCAGCACTGGAGGCCAGGATGGAGAAGATCTCCACAGCCACCGTGGATTTTCCTTTCGTGCTTGGATAGGTTGGCACAAAGGAGACCCACACACTGCAAAAGACCAACATGCTGAAAGGGATGAACATGGCTTCATTGAAGCTGCCAGGCAATTGACAGGCAAAGAAAGCCACGGTGAAGCTTGGGAAGGCCATGAGGCCCATATAGACCAGGACAAAGCAAAATATGAAAACTGACCTTCCTTGCATTGTAGAATCACTTCTACAGTAACTGAGGGCACATCTAATTCAGGAAATGGAGGAGAGATTTCCAACCACATAATACAAATATTGGCTTCGAAAAGAGAACAGGAAGGAACATTGAAAAGGGCCAGTCTTTAATTTTTCTTTGCCAATATCCATCCCATTTCATTCAGAAAAATAATGTGGAGTTAATTTAATTATTTCGTTTGATTAGTTGGTGCCTGCTATTGAGTTCTGGCCTCAGCACAATGATGAAGCATTTGGGGAAAAAGATACATCCCAATAACCCAGCACTGGAGGACAAGATGGAGAAGACCTCCACAGCCACCATGGCTTTTCCTCTGGTACTCAGATAGGTTGGAACAAAGGAGACCCACACACTGCAGAAGGCCAACATGCTGAAAGTAATAAACCTGGCTTCGTTAAAGCTGTCAGGTAAATTTCGAGCAAGGTATGCCACAATGAAGCTGGCAATAGCCAAGAAGCCCAGGTAGCCCAGGACACAATAGAACATGAGGATCGAGCCTTCATTGCATTGCAAAACCATGGTTTCCATAAGGGAATGCATGTCTAAGTCAGGGAAGGGAGGAGAGCTTGCCAGCCACAGGGTGCAAAGAGCAGCTTGAAGAAAAGAACAAGAAAGGACAATGGAAAGGGCCAATCTTTTCCCCACCCATTTTCTCATTGTAGATCCTGGCTTAGTAGCCATGAAAGCTACAACCACAGTCATAGTTTTAGCTAACACACAAGAAACAGCAGCTGAGAAGATGATGCCAAATGCTGGTTGCCGGAGAAGGCAGGTTACTTTCCCTGGCTGACCAAGGAAGAACAAGGAAGAGAGAAAGCAGAGCAGAAGGGAGATGAGGAGAGTATAAGTGAGGTCCCGGTTGTTGGCCTTGACGATGGGGGTATCTCTACGCTTAAGGAAAATTCCAAGCACACTGGTTGTCATGAGGGAAAAGGAAACAGCAGCTGAGGCCAGACTGATCCCTAAAGGTTCTTCAAAGGACAGGAAACTCATTGTTTTGTTAAGGCATCGGTCTTGCTCCTTGCTTGGATGCTGATCTTCAGGACATTCGGAGCAATCTTCTGTGTCTGGATAAAAAGATCAAAAGGAAATTCATTTAGTTCCTATTTTACCACTTTTTAATAAATGTTCTATACTACTGTTTGATGATAGATATTATATTACAATAGTATATATTATTCCAAAATATATACCAACTATATCAAAAATCTATGATTTAATCAGGTTTGATATCAAGCAGCATGAAGTCTGAGACATTCATTATAATGAATAATACAAATTTAGATGGTGCAGAATTTGGTTGCTGTTCCTGGTAGTCAACTATTTGGTTTTATTGTTGATTTTAAAATTTTCATATTTGTCAAGCTACCCAGAGCTATTTGGAGTTGGGTAGCCTAGAGATTTGCTTTCATGTGGGATTTCATGTGGTGCTGCCAGGATTTTCAAAGCTATTTTCAGATTTTGGGGAATATTACTAAATAAAATTAACATGGGTTAGAAGTGTTCCCTGCACCACAGACTTACACTTAGCAATAAGTAAGTTTTGATAAACAATTTCTTTGCAGCCAATGTCATATGTTATTTAAGATCTAGCCCTTGGATTTTATACTTATTTCTTGTATTCATATTGATTGTAATTTTATATTTATATTTTTAACTTGTGATTTTATTGTAAACCGCCCAGAGTCCCCTGGTTGGGGGAGATGGGCGGTGATATAAATTTAAATAATAAATAAATAAATAAATATAATATAATATAATATGAACTGATTGAAAGGGTCTTCAGTATAGTAGTTGTATAATGGTGTTTATTGCATTTTTCCATTCAATTTTACAAGGAATAAGCAGATAATTTTCAATTTTCTCTCACATTCCATCCATTATATTGTCATGTAATTCTTTGGATGACCACCATATGAAATGGGGTTGGACCAAGATTTTACTTTGGGCACTAGGCATACCTGGTCTACAGGTGACATCTGCAGGACGCCAAGTAAATGAATCACTTTTGCATTCTAATTTGTATTCTTATATCTGGAGCAAAAATGCCAGAACAGGATTTCATGTATGAATGTTAGGATTCTGCAAGGTATCATAATATTTTTAACTTTGGGAGACTATTAATAACTGAGATTTATATGGGTTACCCTTGTTCCTTGCTTTATAGGCTGGAAAACCTCTACTTTAGTAAGAAATAGATATGTGCATCAGAACAATTGTAACTTTTGATGAAACCATTTCTTTGCAGCTAATGTCATAAAAAAATTGAAGGACTTCATAGCTGACCTATTTTCTTTGAAATCTTCCCTTGTGGACATGGAACACAATCGTAGCAGCAGAAGGCTCTCCCTTCAGACTTTCTCTTCCAATATCCAGGGTGACAGTATTCATTACACAGAGAAACTGGAAGAACCTGCTCATAACATGAAAAAGGTTGCAGAGGTAGTTGCCAAGTTGTTATGCTTTCTCATCAGCTGAAAATAGAATAAACTAGTCATCCTATAAAGAGAATCATGGCCAGCAGAGATCAGTTGGAGACATTTTAACTGAAATATTTTCCATTCTTTAAGGATGTTGTAAAAATATAAAAATTCTCCATGTTTGTTGGCCCGTACCTGATTAAAACCTTTGTGCCATTCAATTAGATTTTCATTAATGATCAATTCATTTCCATAAGAAGCATTGGGATCTAGCCTTCCAACTTTCACACTCTGGATGGACTTGTTTGGAAAAGCAATCATGTTCATGATGTCAAATCCTCCTGCGACTTCCCTCTTCTCATTAAAGAACACCCTGTCTCCTGCTGAGTTGTTGAAAGAAATGCCTTGAAGAAATGGGTGGAGCTACTTGGAAAAGAAGAAGAAGAAAGAGAGGAAGTTGAAATAACAATAATGAGAGAAGTCAACGTATTAGACATTCCGTGTTTGACTTCCAAAATTCTTTATAGAGTTTCATTGGACAAAATGCCAGTACAAAACAGAGTATATATTGTAAACAACTTCATGTTTCCAGTTTTCATCGATAGAACAAGAGGTCAACCCACAAAGTATTGCTGGTGAATAACATATACAGAATTGTGTGATGCAATCTTCCTTGAGAAGAAAGTTACATGTAATCTAATTCAGGTGGAGGAGATCATTAACTGTTTTAATAATAGCTATTTGAACAATAGATTGTACCTGGAACTACGGCTTAGCTCATTTTGTGAGCTAAATTATTTTTTACTAAATTCTTCATTGAAAGGAAAATATGTTTGCTGAAGAAATGTTACCTTGAAAGGCTGTAGTTCTGGAGATTCAGCCATTTTACCCGCCAATATCTTTTTCTGGTTGTCTCCCCTTGATAGCATGGCATGCAAAGAATGAGCCACAGCATAAACTCCATCATAGATACTGTAGCTGTGACCTGTCAACTGTAACTGAAACAGAGGTTCAGGAAGGCTTTCCAAATCTTCTTCCCCAGTGCATTTTTGACTGCCAATCGATAACAATTCTGAATTAGGAAAGAAACAGTCAAATACTTGTTCCCAAAAATGGTTTCGAAATCCATCTCTGTGCCTTGAATATGGTTTTATGGACTGAAGAAATTCCTTGAATTCCAGATTTTCACTTGAATGGATTTGAAAGGAAATGGCCCCATCATACAATTGGAGATTCCCATCCCTTTGGTTTCCTGTTAGCATGAAATCAAGTTGGCTTGTGGTGATCCACACCTTGCTTAAATATGTATTTCCCTTATTTCCAGGATCATATAGAAATTTGAATGATGTGAGCCATGCAACTGTTAAAGATTCTCCATAGATGATATATGTATTTGTTTTAATGTCTGTGAAATGGGTATCAAAGTTAAACATTATATCACTCAATTTGTCAAAATCATCCAAACGGAATAGTTTTGGAAACCTTTGTGTGAAAGCTAAACAGATTCTCTGCTGGGAAAGCAATGGCTGCAGTTTCTGCAAAAAATGTTCTCCACTCTCAGTATCAGCAGCAAAGAGCCCAATCCATTTCCATCCAAACATTTGCAGCAATCGAACAATCCCGATATACTGAGGAGCCTCATTTGGGGCCATGAAGTAAAGTGAAGATAATCTACTGGTATCAATTTCTTCCAGGGGAAATGATCCATATGTGAGCTAAAAGGAGGCACCGAGACATGGTACAGAGGAGTTAAGGAGAGATTTTTGTTTAGCTTATGCATTTTTATGGATCACTTCAAAAATTGGTTAGATAGATTAGAATTTATTCCTGATACATAATTTCTCAAATTCTGAGAATATAGTTAAATTTCTGGGCACTCATTATTTTATTCAACCTAAAAGGAAATGTGTAAAAATACCAGCAGCATTCACCATGGAATCGAACTTTGATTTTGAGCCAATTGTTAAGTCTTAGGTGAGATTTATGAGATTGAGCAATTAAGGATGCTCTTGGGCTTTAATTAATTAAGAAGAACAGGATAAAGCCCCTCACCCCTGGACCAACCTGTGGAATTTTGTAGAAATCAGTAATTTCTGCCATATGGGATGAAGTATCTGATCCAAGTCCTCCAATGATGGCCATCAGATTTTTCTGGAGTCCACATTTGTAGTTGGGGAGAAATCTATGTGATTTGAAGAGCAGGTCCAGGGTGGTCCGATAGGTCATCTTTGGATTGTTGTAGCTGTCATAGATGTGGAATCCAAGGGTGACATTGGGCAAGATTTGTGGATTCTCATTGATCTCCTTGACAGCAAAGGCCAAGGAAAGGACATGCTGGTAGAATTTTGTGATCAGACTGGAGATAAAGAAAGTTTTTCAGAAAACAATTCTACAATGCAAAGAATAGTATAGCCCTAGATTCCAAAGGGTATTTTCCCCTTTAGCTCAGTCAAGGAACCTTTAGTCTGGCAAGATTCTGTATATGGTAGAAACAAAAAAGAACTAGAGTTCCAGCTTCGACTCAGCATTGTTTCTTCACCAGTTACCCTGACAAGATCACCTGGCTGGTACCATTAATATGGAACAGGGAAAGGACCATTTTGCATCACTGGAAACATTGGAAAGAACAACACATCAGAAGCAAGATGATGACGATGACAATGATCATGGTGGTGGAAGGGTGGTGGTGGTGGTGGTGGTGGTGGAATAATCCTTTAAAAATTATCTCCTACAAATCTACCTTGACCCATTTCTTGACTCATCATGTTGATTTTTTCCAGCACACCTCTTAAACAATCACCCTAAACTTTCAGTTCAACAAAGATACTCATTCATTGGCGATCACTCGTAGCTGAGTAAGATTGTCTTCCAAAATGTCTATGAAGGTTCTCAGTCATCCAGGTGGAATTGTCTGTAGCTTGAATCTTGTCAACTGGATTTCTATTTTCTCAGTGGAAACGTTTCGCTCCTTATCCAAGGAGCTTCTTCAGTCTGAGTAAAGTTGGTAAGGGAATCCAAAATATGTTTCTAGGTAGCTGTGTGACCTTACACCTGGGGCTAGGTCATGGTTATATTGAGATGTTATTTTTAAGTCCTTTTATCATCTAAAGGAGGATCGTTAAGATTACCCTGCTGCTGTTGAGCTTGTGAAATGGTCTTAATCTTCCTAGGCACAGAAGACAAAGCGGGGAGGAAGATGGGGGAGAGATTGTGCCTGAGGCCCCCACCTCTATTCAAGGAAGGATTTTCCAAGTTGGCATAAATGGATTCCTTGACCCCTCTCTCAAACCACCTATCTTCTCCGTCTAAAATGTGAACATTAATTTCCTCAAAATTGTCACACACAGCAGAAACCATCCCCACCTCCATGGATTCCAAAAAGAATGAAAATCAGCACCTGAGAACAGCCCTGAAGGCCTGTGGATATCCAAATTGGGCCTTCACCAAATCTAAATTGACCAGACCTAAAATAGCGACAGATAGGGCTGAGACTCAGAGTAAATGAAAGAACCTGGTCATTCCCTACATGGCTGGCATGTCTGAAAAGATAAAACGGATATTTGGCAAACACCACATACCTGTATATTTCAAACCCACCAACACACTGAGACAGAGGCTTGTACACCCCAAAGACCAAACTCCAAAACACAAGAAAAGCAATGTAGTTTATGCAATCCAGTGCAGTGAGGAGTGCTCTGAACTCTACATTGGAGAAACCAAACAACTTTTGTACAGGAGGATGGCCCAACACAGGAGAAGTAACACCACAGGACCAGAGTCAGCAGTTTATCTTCATCTACAGGAAAAAGGACACTCATTTGAGGACATTAATGTTCACATTTTAGACAGAGAAGATAGGTGGTTTGAGAGAGGGGTCAAGGAATCCATTTATGCCAACTTGGAAAATCCTTCCTTGAATAGAGGTGGGGGCCTCTGGCACAATCTCTCCCCCATCTTCCTCCCCGCTTTGTCTTCTGTGCCTAGGAAGATTAAGACCATTTCACAAGCTCAACAGCAGCATGGTGATCTTAAAGATCCTCCTTTAGATGATAAAAGGACTTAAAAATAACATCTCAATATAACCATGACCTAGCCCCAGGTGTAAGGTCACACAGCTACCTAGAAACATATTTAGGATTCCCTTACCAACTTTACTCAGACTGAAGAAGCTCCTTGGATAAGGAGCGAAACGTTTCCACTGAGAAAATAGAAATCCAGTTGACATGATTCAAGCTACAGACAATTGTCTTCCAAAGGTAAAATTTTAACAGTGGATCCGTAAGTGGCTATAAAAGCCAATTCTGGATCCGCACAACCTCCCACAATGAGGGCATAGGTTTCCGGGTGGGAGACGGTCATGATGAGGGTTTGCCTGACGTGCCTTCCTTTTAGCTCTTTTCTCCCTTTCGCCCTGTACTCGTGCTTCTTCAAATTCCATAGCGCCATTAATAAAGGCTGACCTCCAATTGAAACACTCATGAGTTAGGGCTTCCCAGTTCTCAATGCTGATATTGCATTTTTTAAAATTAGCTTTGAGAGTATCTTTGAATCTCTTTTGCTGTCCACCAATATTCCGTTTTCCATTCTTAAGTTGGGAGTAAAGTAGCTGCTTTGGAAGACGATGGTCAGGCATTTGAACAACATGACCGGTCCAGCGAAGTTGATGTTGGATGATCATTGTTTCAATGCTGGTGGTTTTCGCTTCTTCTAATACGCTAACATTAGTCCGCCTATATGCTAGTATAAAGATGCTACTATATGCCTGAATACTAACTGAGAAAGTAAAGTCTGTATGAATAAATAGAGAAGAAGGTCACAGAAGAAATGAATACAATTTCTTCCCCCCACCCACTTCCACAAATTTCCATGGACCTCATATTAGCTTATAACCAATTTCAAGTCTGCTTTCTAATTTTCACAGCGTACTGGATTTTTTCCCCTGGATCACACTGCAAATAGACCGAGAGCAGATCTGCACTTTCTGACCTCAGTCTATTTGCAGCTCATGTCCTGCACTCAGAACGTGCTTGGCCCATCACGTTCTGAGTGCAGGAACAGATTATTTCATATTTATTCCACTCCCATCCCAATCAAAAGCTCCCCAAATAATCTTTTCCAGCTTTCCTTCAAAACTTTTGTTATCTGCTCCAAGCTGTCTTATACCATTATACTATTCAGAGCAGATGATCTCTAGCTTGGTTCCATTCCAATAGCAGACCTACCTCTGATTGGCTGCAGAGGCCAGCATGCCCCCCTCCTATCCAGAGTCTGGTCATACTCTTACACACACACACACTTGCATGATCCAGCAATGGCCTGTTAAGTCAATGAAGTATCCTTAATTCTAAAAACTCATGCTCCATTTAACTCTTACATCTCCCAGTGGGCAACCTTTCAGTTCCTCCCCAAGTTGGATAAAGCATATTTCCCATTTATTTATTTATTTATTTATTTATTTATTTATTTAAAGCTTTAAGTTGCAAACAGGACCATTGCTGCTTTGTTTCTATGAAGCTGAACTATTTATTCTCCTTTCCCTAGATCATGTCCATGCACCTACGGAGGAATGTAAGAAAAATGGAACAAGCTGTTCCATATCACTTCAATTATTGGAGCGTCAGAGCTAGGATGGTGCCATAAGGGGGAGGGGGGTGATGATAATGTCATAAGAGGGGGTTAAAACATCTGTTTGTGCAAACATCTGGGAAGGCAAGGCCAAGGCTGGGAGGAAGGACCAATCCTGAAAAGGAAAAGGCAGAGACTGGTAGACAAGTCCATTCAGAAGCCACCCAACAGGATTGCCTTCCCTGCACAGATGGAAAGGGCAAGAAACTGGGGAATAACCAATCAGGTCCTGAAAGATTAATATTTCTTTATACTGGTGAACTGATATTTACTTTTAGCTAAAGCTGATATATTATTTATGATCTAGGACTTTTTCTTATGATTTTCACTACATCTGAGAAGTTACTCATAATAAGATTTAGGGCAATGATGAATGGATAAAGTACTGAACTATTTCTATTCAGGTGGACATAAACTTGTGCCTTTTTCAAACATTGTTTTATAATTTGAGTCAAATATTTCAAATTTCAGATAAGAATTTCTTGAGCACCATGTTTTATGCAGCTTTACTTTCTAAATTTCCTCAGTCATAATCTTTTCAGTTCAGAAGAGCAACCTAGGTAAATTTCTAATTCTCTCTTTCAAATAAACTTTGAAATTGGATGTTAATGCTCCTTCTTATGGATATCTCTCTTTCTGAAAAAAATCAATTAATTCTATTCATATTTTATTTAACAGAGGGCCCATATCTTTTGAAAGGTTTCTTCATTTTATTAATTCCCCATGACTTATGGCTCTGCAATCTAGCTATTCTTTAGCCATTCATGTTCACTCTCTCATGACGTCTTCTTAAAAATACAGTAAAGTTTCCTGATGGGAGAACAAAAGTCTTATTTAGCCTACAGCCAGAATCTCTCAGAAAACTGAAGAAATTACTTGACCAGATAAAGTTTTCATCTGCTTTCTTTGAGCATCTTCTTAGTCATAGAAACAGGTGTGGTTATCCAGAAAAGCTGAGAAGAAACAAGGGATCATTAGGTGAAGGAAGGTGTAGGATTGGCTTACTCTGAATATCCATATAGCTCCTGAGATGGATGGTGTTGAAATGAATGTTCACTGAAGGCATAGAGGTTCTGTGAAGCCATCCCTCCAATGAGGAGATCACCTGGTTGGTACCATTCATGAGGAATGGGAAAAGGATCAACCACTGGGCACTTGAGAGTATTCCCTTTGATCACTGGGAACATCAGAATGAATAACAGATCAGCAGCCAAAATATCTCCTAAACGAGGTCTCCAGCATATCAACCCACACCATTGTACCTGACTTAGCATACTGGATTTTCCCAACACTCCTCCTAAGAGAAAAGCATCAATCTAACCTTTAACTTCAATAGATACAGACCTGTGCTTGAATACTGACAGAGATTTCTACAACTCAAATTAGAATTCATTCGGATCAAAGGGAAAACAGATGCTGGAGGAAATGAACCCAATAGCCCTGTTTGACTCTTCCCACCACCCCAAGCTCTCCTTCGAAATGGGGTGAGCTTATAACCGCTTTCAGCCATGCTTTCTAGTTTTCATTGCTTTCTGGAAAATCTCTGGAGCTTTGAGCAAATAAACACATGACAGTAATTTGGAAGAGTTAATTATCTATTCAACATTTCCCCCATAACTGGCCTTAAACAAAACAAAAAACATATAATTGTTAGTTGTCAATTTGAGAAAGTGTTCTCCCCCTGTCAGGCCTGGCCCAAGAACAACGAGGAGTCAATGTATTCAACTGTAAGGATGGAAAATCCAGGAATGATTAATTGCACCTGGATGTTCCAACCTTACACAGGATTAATAGAGAAAGGAATGTAAGGGAGATTGGGGGAGGGAGTACACAAGCCCACAAAGAAGCAAACAACGATTAACATCTTCAGAATGAGAGACACAGAAGGCAATCGGGGGAAAAACCATCGGCACCGGCAGGCATGAAGCAGGAAGAAAGCAATCAGCAAAGAACGGAACTAAAATACAAAAGAAGAGAAACTGAGAGGGAGGGGTGGGGTGAAATGAGAACTGAGAGGTTTAAGGAGGGACCCGGGGCAAGGGAACTCATCTGTATCTTCGATGTGGCACGATGCCAATCTAATAAAGAACTGCGCATATCCTTTATGGCTTGTGTTGAAAGTTACTGATTTTAGATTGTAAGACCGGGGACCTCACATCAACTTCCTATTCTTTATTTTCTCACACCGTACAGACAGAATCTTGCCAGACTAAAGCTACTGTCATGGAGATTGCTGGTGGAGAAGGAGGGGGCCCTCTCCAGAGAGACAAACGCATGCGCATTACGGAATCTCTTTGGCTCCCTCCTAAGAAAGTCAGAAAGGAACCGCCTTAGTTGTCTGGACTTTCTCCCTTAGTGTTTGCTAATTCATTTCAGTTTAGCAGGATTCTGTCTAGCAGAGTAGAACCATAAACACTAGAGCTTTGACTCTTCATTTCAGCGTGGTTCTTCACTCTTAGTTAGGACAGCTACTCTAACCTATGGAGAAATAACCAGGGAGACTCTAGGGCAGGCTACCCTGAACCTCTTCGTTTTCCCAGCACTGCCTCCCGGACTGTGCCTCCACTTATCTGCCTGGGATGTACTCCCCCCTTCCTGAGAACCAGTTGCACCGCTGAGATCCATCACATCCCCCTTCTGAAATAAAATTAATTTTAAAAATCAGATGATTTTTTATGATGATGATGATGATGATGATGATGATGATGATACACAAACACAGAGACAGACAGAAAGATGAAATATTGGATTTACCTCTCTTGATTCAGAATACAAATTTCTAACTTTTAACTATGTATTGTAAAATTCTAATAAAAATTTATCAAAAACAAAAAAGAATACAAAGTGGAGGGACCGGTGCTCGCAGACAACAATATAAATGTACTTTTATATGTCATGCCACATGCCCCATTCCATCTTTTAAATATATATATAATGTGTGTGTGTGTGTGTATCTGTGTGTGTGTGTACATATACATATACATATACATATACATATACATATACATATACATATACATATACATATTTCAATTTGAATGCCAAACTGGGAAGCTCACAACAATAAAATAACATTAAAATAAACACAGCAAAATACAGAAAATTAACCACAAAGCAAACATAAGACATCAGGGGAATCCCTTTCAAACAATACCAGTGTTAAAAAATGATACACCTTTTAAACAGAAGCAAAAGGATTTTTTTTTAGATTTCTATGGCAGGAGAAGAAACCAAGGGTCAAATATAAAATTCTGCAGGATGCGAAAGACAGTGGAGGACTAAGATTACTTGACTTTAAATTGCATTTTGCAGCCTGCTGTTTAGTTTGGATGAAAGAATGGGTCTTTCTGAGAAATAAAAGAATGTTAGAATTAGAAGATCATAATCTGAGGTTTTTTTATCATGGGTTTTTATGGTATGATATAGTTAAAGTTAATGTAGATTTTAAAAATCACTATGTAAGAACTGCCATATTGAGAGTATGCAACAAATCTAAACCCAGGTTGTGCCCAAAGATACTTTTATTGACTTCAGCCCAAGAAGCATTCTGTAGAAGAGAAAGAGCAGACAGAAAGGACTAGTTAACATATCAAGACATATTAATACACGTATCTAGAGAAATTAAGAGGAAGTAGAGAGAACAATTGACTGCAGAAGGACATAATTTTCAATGGTTTTCATTTGCACAGTTAGAAGAAAGGTTTAATATGGATAAAAAGGCAATTGGAATTAAAAAACACATAATGGAATTTGAAATTGAATTATGCACAAATGATGAACATGTAATAGCAAAAATGTATAAATTTTTGTTAAGGTTTGAAACAGAAGAGGAACAGGTTGAAGATAGCTGACAAAATGGTCTATTAATTTTGGGTATAATATAGGGATGGACACTTGGGAGACAACTTAGGTAATTGGTATAAAATTTACATTGTCTCTTAATTTAAGAGAATTTTTTTGTAAAATGATGGATCTTTGGTATAGGACACCAGAGAAATTATCAAAAATGTAGAAAGCTTTTTCTTTTTTTTCTTTTTTTGAACAGGTAAAAGAATGTATGATTAGATGGGCTAAGAATTTTGGATATAATATTATGCTTGAACAATGGGAAAATATGTGGAATAAAGGTTTGAAATTTACCTTAAATTATAACTTAAAAGAGAACTTTTATAAGATGATGTATCGTTGGTATCTAACCCCGATAAACTATCAAAAATGTATAATGGTGTAACTAATGTTTGTTTGAAGTGTTTACATGGAGAAGGAACTTTTCATCATCTCTGGTGGACCTGTGAGAAAGCCAAAAAAAATTGGGATCAAATATGTATTATTATTCAAAAGATTTTAAAAGTGAAATTCACTATCTATTCACACAATGATGCAAAGGATTTTAAAGATTAATATTGCAATGAAACCAGAATTCTTTTTGGGGACTTGATGGACGATGAATTAGAAAAGACGCATGGTAGATTGATTTTGTACATGGCAACTGCAGCAAGATTATTTTATGCACAACGATGGAAGAATAATGAAATCCCCACAATAGAGGAATGGATTGCAAAAATGTCAGAATTCACAGAAATGGCAAAACTGACCTGTTTGGTCAGAGAAAAGAAAGCAAAAACTTTTTTGAAAGACTGGAAACCTTATATGGACTTTTTCCTGAAAGAAGGAAATGACGTGTGATTTATGGATCTGAAGATTAAGAAAGATGTGTTTTAAATGAGGGACTGAAGTGACTTGTATAACATCTAAGAGAGAGGAAGAACAGTAAGACTGCAATTATCTGTTGAAAAGGTCGGAAATCACTCATATATCACTTCCGGTGAGGACATGGTGAGCTAGATGTCCTCAGCATTATCCTACATGGGATTGCCTCCATGCACTCCGGACAGCTGCGCCACACAACTAGACTGCAGGAACCGAGGTCGAGGGATTCCAACTATGCTCAGAGTCGTAATGTAGCCTATGTGGACACAAAGTTCGGCCAAGCCTCATTTCTTAATCCCATTTAGAATTACTTTTTTATTGCTTTTTAAATATTAAGAACCTTCAGAATGGCAAGTTTGATGCCATTCACTGAAATGCTGAAAAAAATATATAAGTTTTTGGCCAATTGTTTGATTATCCCAAATGTCCACTAGCCTTTGTTAGTAATGTTTTATTAAATTCATAACTTTTTCTTGGAGAAATCTGAAAATCGTCGTCACAAAATCAAGTTTCATCACCATGTAGCAACAGTTTGTGTTCAACAGCAGGCATCATATTCCTCAAAACTCCTTCGATTGTCAAATGAAACCAATAAAAAGATCCAAAGACATTAAAGAGAAGAAAAGTAGAATTAATAAATATTTATTTTAGTAATGCTAGCTGAGGTATTAGAATACCATTATTCCCCCCTCTATTTTTTTTTTCTCTCTCTCATTATTTTTTTTCTGGTTATTGTTGTTGATCCCCCCGCCCCTTACTTATGAAGAGGATTTCTTTGTTTGTATATTTATTATTTTAAAAACCCACCATCCTGGTGAATGATTGGGAGAAATCTTCTACATCTATTTTCTGCAGACCCACCCACTCCATACCTGATCTGAGACTATTTAAAAAAGAATTGGTTTTCTTTTTGGGACAGAAGATTAGAAATAATGTTATATATGGACCTCTCAACAAACAACTCTATTCTTTAGAGGAGGAAAATCCTTGTCAACAGAGCTATATCCTGTTATTCATGTAAAAAATCCTACGATCCTACATAAAACACTCTGCTCTCCATAGAAAATGCTGGGAAATGATCCTACTGAAGCATGAATTTTACTACAGAAATAACATCTGTAAATACGTCATGTGCTTCTTGGTTTATTAATTTAAAAGTTGAATTAATAGAGACAATTAATCTGTTTGAAAAGTGGGCAATGGCTGAACTTCCAACAAGTGAAGAGGGATTCCTGGAGAAACTGCAGTGCCTGAATAATTACAAAATCACATCTAATCTTTACTACTTCACTACTTATTATATCATTTATTTTAATGATAGACAAAATTCAGAGCAAATTAATTATCTCTCCACTAGAATTATTCCAGTGACTGTAATTTGTTCACTTGGTCAAAGTTGTAAACACCCGAAGAAGACAATAGAGACATGCAATCTATTAGTGAGAATGAAAAAGCATATAAAGATTTTGTCCTGTGGAGAGTTGAAAGTAAGTGTAAAAACTGGAAAAGGTAGATGGGAATCTTCATTTTCTTTTGTTTCAAACTGTGTTTTGCCATAGTACCCGGGTGCAATATTTGGAGCACAATTATATTGATTTTGGCAATTTGAATAAAGGACATGTATCTATCTATATTCTTGTTATACGTAAAGAGTAGCAAAGTTCTTAAGAGGTGTATTCAGTGTTGCATATATTTTTGGGTCTTGAAAGAAATATGGAAGGCTAGTTTAAAAAGCCAAGCCGAAAAATTTTTTTCTCTGTTGGGCTCAGAAGAGCACATGTTCACCCCCCTTTTAGGAATGTAAATAACCGGTGCCTGCTAGTCTGATAGTCTAGCCAATGAGAGTTACCTGTTTGTTCTTTGCCCATATTGGGAATGCAGTTGCCTAGGTGAGTGGTCACATGCTAAGCCCTGTCCACTCAGATACGGCCAAGTTGCAATTGTAAGAGCTTTAAAAGTGTTATCTCTGCTTTTGTTCCTTCTTGCTGCTATCTATCTCTTCATTGTGTCTTCTACAATGTGAGTAGCTTTTCTTAATCAGCCATGTGGTCTGCTGGCTGAGTTTAGTTTGTTCTTTTGTTTTAAAATAAAAGCAATGTTTTTACTGCAAGCTTGTCTCTTAATATTTTCCATAACTCTGATCACAAATTTTTTATAAACAACAATATTCAGCCTGGCCAATATTTGCTAATGCAGGATTCTGATTACAGTGAAATCAGAGCCATCCACATTTCAGAAGACCTTTCGCTGCCCAGATGTTTCTTCTCCATCTTATGATCCCACTAGTCATAGCGATCTGTCTGGCATGTCATGTGGGTGATCCCATACCTGCTTGGTATGAGTGGTACCAGGAAGGAGACTTCCTTCTCGGCGGGATGGTTTCTCTGATACATTACCATTGTAATGAAGTTTCATTTCAGGAGCATCCTTCTCAAGAGTTTTTTTGCATTCCCAGAGTATGGATTTTCTATCTTTCCCCTCAGTAACAGTTAGGAAAGTTTCAATGAGTGGAGGGAAATAGGGAAAGGTGGATTGTTTCCTTGCATAATAAGAAATCTTTCTCTTTGAGGGTATTGCTCAGTGTCTGGAATTCCACACAGTTTTTATGAATGAAAGTTCTGTAGGCCAATGTGATGCAGTTTTATTGGAGGTCCCTGGCCTCGGGAATTGGGGAGCCTGGATTAGGGGACGGTGCGGCCTTTGGGGGGATGTGCGTAGGTCAAAGTATTAAGGTGGTGATGGGCATAGGGAGATACGGCAGGAGACAGGGAGCGGGCCAGGCTCAGGTAACATGGGGCCGATGCTTTATACCCATTTCACATTCCAGCTCCTTGGTCTCAGCCCTTGTACTTAGTCAGCAGACCTTTGGAGGCCTTGGCTTTCAGCTGCTGCTTCTAATGCAAGGTCAGTTGTAGTAAGGCCTCCCTCATTTGCAATTTAATCACTGATAAGAAGGGGGACCTGGCATATATTACCAATACCTAGCTGGGATTGGAGGGTGGTGGACCTTTCAGAGATATGCCCGGCTGGGTTTTGAATGTGGCATCAACTGAGAACCCAGGGCAGAGGTGAAGATGTGGCAATTGTCATCTGGGAATTGCTTATGGCTTTCAGGATTGCTGTACCAAAGGTTACTGGATGTGAGACCCTGTTCGTTAAGTTGCGCTCCAGGGATCAGTTGGGATTGTTGCTGTTGTACCAGCCTTCCTGCTGCATAGCAACCTCCCTACCTGAGCAACGTGACTCCATCTCAAGGTTGGCAGTGGAGTACCCCAAACATATGTTCTTGGGGGACTTCAATCTGCCTTCTGTAGGAGTGGGGTTTGAGGTGGCTCAGGAGTTCATGGCCAGCAGGATGGCCAGGGGCCTATCCCAGGTCATCTGGAGACCAACATGGGACAGTGGTCACACACTGGATCTGGTGTTCTTGTCAGAGCAGTGACTATGTGATCTGTAATTGGTAGAACTTTTGGTGTCCCCTTTGTCATAGTCAGATCACATCCTGAGTAGCATGGGATTCTGGGGAAAGTGGACCCATTAGATCAGTCCACCCCTGGCGACTGATGGACCTGGATAGATTTCAGAGGGAGCTGGGTGTTATTCCTGCTGATCTACAGCACGGTTCATCTGAAGCCCTGGTCGCTTTTTGGAATAAGTGGATGGTTGAGGGTTTGGATCAGATTGCACCAATGTGACCTCTCCTCTCTCATGGATCCCATCATTCACAGAGGAGGTCTTGGAGATTAAACATGAGAGGAGATGTGTAGAGTGTCCCTGGTGTTCTACAGGGGACAAACTCAACTGGACGTGGGTTACAGCTCCTATTAAGACCTACCTTGTGAAAAGGTGGTGAAGCATCAGTACTTTGCCCTTATTGTGTCTGCAGATAGCTGTCCCATGGCCCTGTTTAAGATGACACATGAACCACTTGCAGGGGCATGCAGAAGAACTTGGTCAGCATCTGTCAGACAAAGTCACTCAAATTTACTCACAGTTGGACACTGGCTTTGTTGCCGATCCAGGGGAGATGCCTGGGGAGGAGATTTGGCTGGTTAACTGGGAATGGACTGAGCCTGTTGGGCCTGAGGAAGTGGACAGCATCATTAGGACTGTGAGCTCAGCCACCTGCTCCTTAGATCCATGCCCCTCCTGGCTTGTTAAAACGACCCAGGGGGTACCATGTGAGTGGGTTCTAGTGATGATGAATTATTCTTTGAGTGAAGGGTTTTTTCTGTTACCTCTTAAGGAGGTTTGGTTTGTCCCCTGTTCAAAAAGCCATCGCTTGATCCCATTATATTGGACAACTTTCATCCAGTATCTCACCTCCCCTTTTTGGAGAAGGTGGTTGAAAAGGTGGTTGCGCAGCAGCTTCAGAAGACCTTGGATGGAGTGGAACTTCTTGATCCTTTTCAGTCTGGAATCACACCCGGGTATGGGACAGGAAACGCATTGGCCATGGTTTTGGATGATCTCTGGCAAGGGTGGGATGGGGTGTGTACATC
Organism: Charina bottae; assembly: GCA_023362775.1. Taxonomy (NCBI): domain Eukaryota; kingdom Metazoa; phylum Chordata; class Lepidosauria; order Squamata; family Charinaidae; genus Charina; species Charina bottae. Next base: position 713,946 of record JALMGJ010000011.1, on the reverse strand, counting down.
CATCTTTGTTCTACTTGACCTCTTGGCAGCCCTCAGCCTCTACTGTGTGGGGTGCAGCAGGGCTTGGTGCTTTCTCCACTCCAATTCAACATTTACATAAGGCTGCTGAGTGAGATCATCCATTGCTATGGGGTGAGGTGTCATCAGTATGCTACCCAATTATACATCTCTAATTCTTAGGAGGGCCTTTGCTCAACTGTTTATTCTGTGTCAGTTGCACCTGTTCCTAGATCAAGGGGCTCTACTCCCGGTCACTCATGCCCTAGCCACTTCCTTGTTGGACTACTTTAATTAGGGTGACCATACGTCCCGTTTTGAACGGGACAGTCCCATTATTTTAGCATTTTTCAACCGTCCCGTCGTTTTGATTAAAATCTCAATTTTGCCCCTTTTTTAAGCCCGGCGGGAAGGAGGACAGGAAGACAGGAAGGAGGACTGGAGCCGGACTTGCCATTGGAGGCAGCCCAGAAGAGGCCCTATCAGCACGGCAACTGGAAGCCCAGTTGCCACATGCGAGCCCAGCAGCAGAAGCAGCACCACAGTCCAGGTTCCTGCCTCCTTACCTGATCCTGAGATTGTCTGCCCAGCAGTGGTGAGGCCAGGAAAAGCAGGCACGGGAAGGTTGTGGGAAGAGGGTGCGTGCGTGTGTGTATGTGCGCGCACGCGCAGATTACTTGCTCAGCGTAATCGCGCGCACGCACACACACACACACACGCACCCCACACCCTCTTTCTCCAGCCTCCCTGCAACAGGTGCGGGTGCATTTGGTCATGGGGAGGCTGGAGAAAGAGGGTGTGGGGTGCGTGTGTGTGTATTTGTGCGCATCTGATCGGGCTTGGCCGAGGGAGGAGAGTTGTCGGGCTGCCGAACAGGAGAAGCCGGCTGTGCTCGGCTGCTTCAGCCACACCACTCCGCCCCTTACTGCCCGCTGAAGCTCCCCAGGGTGGCCGATGCTGCTTCTCCTGCTCGCCGGCCTGACAACTTTCCTCCCTCGGCCAAGCCCAATCAGATGCACACACACACACTCACAGGACAGACTGCCCTGGCAGGAGCTGGCCATGCTGGAGGGCTTCAGCGGGTGGCGAGGGGCGGAGTGGTGTGGCTGAAGCCCCTCAGCGCGGCCAGCTACTGCCGAGGGCAGTCTGTTCTGTGAGTGTGTGTGTGTGTGTGTGCATCTGATCGGGCTTGGACGAGGGAGGAGAGTTGTTGCCACTGACGACGCCGAGCAGGAGAAGCAGGAGCCGGCTACTCTGGGGGGCTTCAGCCACACCACTCTGCCCCTCGCCACCCACTGAAGCCCCCCAGCGCGGCCGGCTCCTGCTCAGCGGCCCGACAACTCTCCTCCCTCGGCCAAGCCCGATCAGATGCACACACACACACACACTCACAGGACAGACTGCCCTGGAAGGAGCTGGCCATGCTGGGGGGCTTCAGCGGGTGGTGAGGGGCGGGGTGGTGTGGCTGAAGCCTCCCAGCACGGCTGGCTCCTACCAAGGGCAGTCTGTCCTATGAGTGTGTGTGTGTGTGTGTGCATCTGATCAGGCTTGGCCGAGGGAGGAGAGTTGTCGGGCCGCTGAGCAGGAGAAGCAGGAGCCGGCCACCCTGGAGAGCTTCAGCTGGCAGCAAGGGGTGGAGTGGTGTGGCTGAAGCCCCTCAGCGCGGCCGGCTCCTGCCGAGGGCAGTCTGTCCTGTGAGTGTGTGAGTGTGTGTGTGTGCATCTGATCGGGCTTGACCAAGGGAGGACAGTTGTCAGGCCGCCGAGCAGGAGAAGCAGGAGCCGGCCACCCTGGGGAGCTTCTGCGGGCAGCAAGGGGCAGAGTGGTCGACAACTCTCCTCCCTCGGCCAAGCCCGATCAGATGCACACACACACACACACACACACAGGACAGACTGCCCTGGCAGGAGCTGGCCATGCTGGGGGGCTTCAGCGGGTGGCGAGGGGTGGAGTGGTGTGGCTGAAGCCTCCCAGCACGGCCGGCTCCTGCCGAGGGCAGTCTGTCCTGTGAGTGTGTGAGTGTGTGTATGTGCATCTGAACGGGCTTGGCCGAGGGAGGAGAGTTGTCGGGCCGCCAAGCAGGAGAAGCAGGAGCCAGCCACCCTGGGGAGCTTCAGCGGGCAGCAAGGGGCAGAGTGGTGTGGCTGAAGCAGCCGAGCACAGCCGGCTCCTCCTGCTTCTCCTGCTCTGCGGCGGTGGCAGCAGCAGCGACTCTCCTCCCTCCCTCGGCCAAGCCCGAGGGGGATAGGGCAGTGGTGGGCCTCCATCCACTCCATCCCCACCCCTTGTTCCCCGGCCGATGACGGTGCTGTGTGCACAGTGTGTGTACTCCAGCCTCCCCCAAACACACCAGCTCTGCCGCACCATTTACTGCTAGAAGAAAAAAAAAACCTTCAAAAATTGGGAAAAAAATTAAAATCCAAGCCAATCACGCTGATGGGGGTGGGGTTTGCAGGTGGGAGCCAATCATGTGGGGCGGGGGCGGGGTTTGCAGGTGGGAGCCAATTGCGTGGACTGGGGGGCGGGGTTTGGAGGCCAGCATGGTGGCATAAGACCCTGTCCCGTTTTGCCATCCCAAAAGTCCCGTTTTTGTCTGAAGGAAATATGGTCAGCCTAACTTTAATGCACTCTACATGGGGCTGCCCTTGAAGTGTATCTGGAAACTTAACACAGTTACGTGTGCTTGTAGAACAACACACATTATACCTCTACTCTGTGAGCTGCATTGATTACCAGGTCCAATTCAAGGTGGTGGTTTGAACTTTAAAGGCCTACATGGCATGGGGCTGGGTTATCTGAGGGACCGCCTCTCCCAATTCTATCTGCCCATCCCATCAGATCCGGAAGAAGAGGCATGCTATGGGTCCCATCTGTTAGGGAGCTACATTTGGCGGGTCCCAGGAGGTTGGTCCTCTCTGCTGTGGTGCCTACCCTATGGAATATCCTCCCCACCACCAAAGTGAAGCTTGCTTCATCCATTCCTTAAAAACCTTGTTATATTTATTGATTTTTAACTCCGTTGTATGTCACCCAGAGTCACTTGTTTGTGAGATGTGCAGCCACATAAATTTAACAAAAAAACAAACAGATAAATAAATAAATAAATAAATAATAAAGATGATCAACAATTTGTATTTATTTAAATAGATGATTTTTGTCCAGATATGAACATCAGGAGAAACCATCTACGAATGAGAAAGTCCGTTCATAGTAGCAGTCAGAGCATCCAAAATAGGACCCCAGCCTTACAAGCATGTCCAGCACTGGAAGCTTGGTTAACTTTGGCCTAATCCAGCTCCTTTGTTTTAATTCAGGTGATGAAGGAAACTGTTTTGGGTCAAGACCTAGAATATCTAAATGTCTAGAATTCAGACCAGCTGGTGATAGATCCTCTGCTGGAAATCTCACTGTAGGATTCCTGTAATGCTCTTTCTCTGGAACTGTCTTTCTGAGTGCAGCCCTCCACCTGGTTGATAGATCACTATGACCATCATATGCCCAGGAGCACATGTTTAGTATTTTGGATTCCCTGTCACTCTGTCTCTATCTATCTATCTATCTATCCATCCATCCATCCATCCATCCATCCATCCATCCATCCATCCATCCATCTATCCATCCATCCATCTATCCATCTATTCATCCATTGACATATTTAGAGACTCTTCTAACCATTTGATACTTATTAATCCCACAAAACATGGGAGACAGATAGTCAAGTGGACCAACTTTATCTCTGGATAAAAAAACAATAGAAGGGATAATTTCATCTTCAGAGAATTGGGCAAATCACTATAATCTGTTGACCTACTCAAACCCCTGAAGGCTTTACAGAAAGATGTGAAAAATAGAAAGCAAGTCTGACATAAGTTAAAATCCAAACCCAGTTCTGTGGAGATCTAGGATAGTAAGAAGAGATGAACAGTGCTATCCAGGTTCATTTCTTCTGCTTTCTTTTGTTGTTGTTAATCAGGAAATACTTCAGATTTCAGTTTCTTCTTCAGTATTGAAACATACATTTGTTTCGCTGTAGAAGTTCAAGTTTAGTTAGATGCTCTTCTCTCAGGAAGTGCATTTGGAATCCTCCATTTTTGAAATCCAGTAGATTGTCTCAACTTTTACCCTTTGTGCTGCTGATATGTTCTTCCTTCTGATGTTTCCCGTGATGAAAGTGAATACGCTGACTTGCTTGGTGGCTAATCCTTTTCCTGTTCTGCATGAATGGTACCAGCCAGGTGATCTCCTAATTGGAGGGATGGTTTCTCAGATTGTAAATGTTTTTGAAAAACATTTGTTTGATGAATATCCATCACATAGGATACTTGAGATGACAAGGTAAGCAAATATCCATCCTCATCTAATGGGACCCTGCCCCTTCTTGGCAGGTCACACCTCTTGTTTCTTTGAGTAACAAAATACACAAAGAAGATGAGGACCCTCTTATCCACTCAATTTCCTCAGTATCTGAATTGGTTCTAATGCTATACCAAGTGAGAATGATGTTCTCCCATTATGAATGATTATTCTACTTTGAAAAGATGTCATGAAATGTGAGGAACAATTTTAAAAATTGGTTTAGTATTGCTAAAAAAATAGATAGATTATGAAGACATTTTTGAAGACGCACAAAGTGCTTCTGGAATTCCTGTGTGTTCTATACTGATCTCTTCTATCCTCTGATTTTTTAATTCGTTTTTATGAGATCTTAGGTTCTTCCTTTCTGTCTATGTTCCACAAAGGTTTTTCTTCCTACCTCATAGATTTCTCTCAATAATGCTTCTTTTCTGCTAAAGTTAAAACCCTGCTTGAATTGTCTTTGCGGAATTTGGGCCCCACTCATCATGAACACAAGAAATAACTGAAAAAAAACCCAATAATTGCATCTGTGTCTCCACTTCATAAGATAAAATATGAAACCACTTTACAGTTCCTAAATATTATCGGGATCATGAAGAAACCACAGTTAGGGATGGATGGATGGATGGATGGATGGATGGATGGATGGGTGGATGGATAGATATAAAAAAAATGTTCAACCATGATGCTCCTCTATTATACTGTATAAAATGAAAATGATACAATGGAAATCCATTTAACCAATCCGGGATTTATGGAAGATTGAGAAATATCTGTCAGAAATAGCATAAAACTGTTATTTTAAGTCAACTTCCATTGAGAGACCTAAAAAACAAGACTATCTAGTTGTTCATTCAGAAATGAATAGGTCAGCACTGCACAAAGCTTAAAGAAAAATAATCTTCAAGGAAAAATTAGGTTCCACTCAGTAGAAACAGGACAACATCTTGTCCATTCAATTTGCCTTAAAACCAATTTTTGTTGTTTATTTGTTCAGTCGCTTCTGACTCTTCATGACTTCATGGACCAGCCCACGCCACAGCTTCCTGTTGGCCGTTGCCACCCCCTGTTCCCCAAGGTCAAGTCCGTCACCTCCAGAATATCATCCATCCATCTTGCCCTTGGTCAGCCCCTCTTCCTTTTGCCATCCACTTTCCCTAGCATCTTCTCCAGGGTATCCAGTCTTCTCATTATGTGGCCAAAGTATTTCAGTTTTGCCTTTCATATAATACCCTCAAGTGAGCAGTCTGGCTTTATTTCCTGGAGTATGGACTGGTTTGATCTTCTTGCAATCCAAAGCACTCTCAGAATTTACCTCCAACACCACAGTTCAAAAGTATCTATCTTTCTTCACTCAGCCTTCCTTATGGTCCAGCTTAAAACCTAACAATCTATGAAATTGTATGTTTTTATGAGTAAATTCGCAGATATCATGGAATGAGTAATAGAATGGCTACTTCCCAAAACAGACTTGCAATTTAGTGTTATGTTATGCTATGTAATTCTGAAATATCAGCACTACATAAGAATTTAGCCAAAAGCATCAATTTTTCAATCAACACTACAGAAAAATTGGACCGTCCACCCACAGCCAAAAAGTATCATTTTTCATATGACACCAATTCATTCACTGTAGACATGATTTCTCAAAGGCTTTCTTTATTTGCAGCATGATCACAAAATTCTACCAGCATGTCCTTTCCTTAGAATTTGCTCTAAAGGAGATCAATGGGAATCCACAAATCCTGTCCAATGTCACTCTTGGTCTCCATGTATCAGAGAGCTACTATGACCCAAGAATGACCTATGGAACCACGCTGGACCTGCTTTTCAAATCCAATAGATTTCTCCCCAACTACGAATGCGGTGTCCCTAAGAACCTCATGGCCATCCTTGGAGGACTTGGATCTGATACTTCCTCCCATATTGCAGGCATTATAGATTTCTACAAGATTCCTCAGGTAGGTCTGTGGAAGAGGGAAATTAACTGAATCTTCTGTTTATACTTAAAGTACAAAGAATGTACACGGGGTGCTGTATTTTATCCCCCATGCTATTGCCAGAAGGAGAGCCAGTTTGGTGTAGTGGTTAAGGCATCAGGCTAGAAAATGGGAGACCAGGAGTTCTAGTCCTGCCTTAGGTATGAAGCCAGCTGGGTGACCTCAGGCCACTCCCTCTGTCTCAGCCCTGAAAAGAAGAAGCTAATGCCAAATCACTCTCTCAAACCACCTATCTTCTCTGTCTAAGAGAAGAGAGAGAGGGGTCAAGGAATCCATTTATGCCAACTTGGAAAATCCTTCCTTGAATAGAGGTGGGGGCCTCAGGCACAATCTTTCCCCTATTTTCCTCCCTGCTTTGTCTTTTGTACATAGGAAGATTAAGACCATTTCGCAAGCTCAACAGCAGCATGGTGATCTTAACGATCCTCCTTTAGATGATAAAGGGACTTAGAAATAAAATCTCAAAATAACCATGACCTAGCCCCAGGTGTAAGGTTACACAGCCACCTAGAAACATATTTAAGGATTCCCTTACTAACTTTGCTCAGACTGAAGAAGCTCCTTGGATAAGGAGCGAAACGTTTCCACTGAGAAAATAGAAATCCAGTTGACATGATTCAAGCTACAGACAATTCCACCTGGATGACTGAGAACCTTCATAGACATAAGTGATGATGGATTTCAATCCTTCTTTCCCTCTTTCTACTCAGACATCTTCTCTAATAGATTCTCTGAATGAATGTGTACCCCAGTAACTGCATTATCTTCTGAGGATTATGGTAGTACCGGAGCAATTTTCTTTATATCAACTGTAATCAAAAGAGCTACAGAGAAAGGGACACTTAGCCTAACTAATCAGTTTAACATAGTTTGGCTTTCTTTCAGCTTACATACGGTTCTTATCCACCAGAAGAGTTTCATACCAGTCAGTTCTCATCACTTTACTCTATGGCCCCAAATGAGGCTCCTCTATATGTTGGGATTGTCCGATTGCTTCAACATTTTGGATGGAAGTGGGTTGGGCTCTTTGTTTCTGAGAGTGAGAGCGGAGAACAATTTCTCCAGAAAATGCAGCTTTTGCTTTCACAGAATGGAATCTGTTCGGCCTTCCTACAACAACTCCCTGGAATAACCTCTTTCGATGACATGGATAAATTTCATGTTATAAAGATTACTCTTCATAGACATTACACAGAGAGCAAGACAAACACATTTGTCATCTATGGAGAATCTCTGTTGCTTCCATGGCTCTCAGCTGTCATATTTCATCTGGATCCTACATTGAAAGAAAGTATATCATTTAGAAAAGTTTGGATCATGACTAGCCAATTTGATTTTATCCTTACAGGAATTCATTGGATTTGGGATCTCCAATTGTTCAATGGGACGATTTCCTTTCAAATTCCATCAAATGAGGTTCTCGGATTCAAGGAATTTGTTCAGTCACTAAATCCTTATTTGAGGCACAGAGATGGATTTATAAAGGATTTTTGGAAGCAAGCATTTCACTGTTCCTTTCCTTATTCAGGATTGCCAACAATGGAGATTGGACAATGCACTGGGGAGGAGAAGCTGGACAGTCTTCCTGGACCTCTCTTTGAAATGCAAATGACTGGTCATAGTTATAGTATCTACAATGGTGTCTACGCTGTGGCTCATTCTTTGCAAGCCTTACTATCAAAGGGACCAAATCGGGACAAAAGGATGGTGGGAAATATGGTTCAACTCACAGATCTCCAGCCTTGGCAGGTATCCTCTCTACCTTTCATACTACAACTTGATTAGGATGGCAAAGTAGGCTGAGCTTTTAGCACTAGATACATATTCTTCAAGCAGCTAGGGTGAAAACATTATTCTTACTGAATTTGTACACCCAGGCAAATGAATTCAGAGCAACATCTACTTAGTTGCTATCTCCTAGCATTACCATTTCATCTTCTTCTCTGTCTCCCCCAAACCCTACTTTCTTTTTCCAAATAGATCCACCCATTTCTTCAAGGCATTTCTTTTAACAACTCAGCTGGAGAGAGAGTCTTCTTTCATGACAAAAGGGAAGTAACAGGAGCATTTGATGTTATCAACCTAATCACTTTTGCTAACAGTTCCTTTCAGAGAGTTAAAGTTGGAAGGTTAGATCCTAATGCAGCAAAAGGAAATGAATTAGTCCTTGATGAAAATAGGGTTGTCTGGCACCCAGGTTTCAAGCAGGTATGGTCAAGAAAATCTCAAGAAGTCCTCCTTTGGGATGGATCATCTCAGAGCTGACTTTTATTTAACGTTTCATATGATCATGCCAACTTTCCTTTGTCTAAAACTTAGAGCATTCCATAACACTGTATATTTTGAAATAATATAAAACATAATTATACGTGAACATATGTCTTAGTTATATTTTCCTTTAAAAACAATAATTCATTCAGTTTTTCGCCAAACATTCCTACCAGCCATGCCACCTATGGCATAAATAGTTAAAATGTTTTATTGGTTAAATTTGTTCTCATGTACGTAAAACAGCAAACTTTGGATATCCTTCTGAGCTCTCTTTCCTGTTGTGGGCAGGTTGTTCCCATTTCTCTGTGTAATGAGTACTGTTACCCAGGATCTTGGAAGAGAAGGATGGAAGGGAAACAATTCTGCTGCTATGACTGTGTTCCATGTCCAGAAGAAAAGATTTCAGATCAGATGGGTCAGTTCTGAAATCCTCCGTTTGACCATGACATGGGCTTAAAAGAAATGGTTCCCTCAGAACTAAGGCATTACTATGATGGGCATATACTATTGTTATTGTTTTAGTAAGGGCATGTTTCCTCAGATGGAGTCCTGGGAACCATGTGCTGACAAATCTTCTCAAAAATATATAAAGATCATTTTAAGTTGCAAAATTGTGGTATTCTTACAGGAATACCTTATCAACTTGGCATTTGTACCCAACATTTCAGAAAAAGCCTTCTGGAAGTCTTGGTTATAACCAGAGATGGACATACTCCATGAGTTTTCCAAAAGATTATACATTTTGGTCTGAGATGAGGAATACACTAGAAAATTTACAAGAAGAAGAAATCTCCTTTGAATTACTATATCTGAGGGGGGTTCTACTATTTTATATTCAATATACAACATTACAATATTGCAGATGCACATAAAAAGATACTGGTTTGTCCCCTTACCAACAATACCATCAGCATCTTCAGTTGCTGCTCCTAAATCCGACTTTTCCATCTGCCAGTTCCTTTCTTTTTTCAGTTCTGTACCTTCAGAGTCAGGTCAACATTTTGAAAGTCTGTATTACAAAAACTCTCTGTCCTTAAAATCTCAAATCCCCTTGCCCCCTTTCATCCAACATGGTGATATTCAGGGATAGACTTAAGTCAGAATGAGCACCAATTATAATACAGTTTGACTTTGTTGCTCAATGACAAAATTTTCCTTTGACTTTTAATCTAGAAATGGAAGATTGTATTGAATGTCCTGAAGATCAATATCCAAGCAAGGAGCAAGATCATTGCATCAACAAAAAAACAAGTTTCCTGTCTTATCAAGAACCCTTAGGGATCTCTTTGGCATCAGCTGCTGTTGCTTTTTGCTTGATAACAGCCTGGATACTTGGAACATTTATCAAGAACAAGGATACTCCTGTAGTTAAAGCCAACAACCGGGACCTCACTTACACTCTCCTGGTGTCTCTTTTGCTCTGCTTTCTCTCTTCCTTTTTCTTCCTCGGCCAACCTGGGAAAGTAACCTGCCTTCTCCGGCAACCAACTTTTGGCATCATCTTCTCAGTGGCTGTTTCTTGTGTCTTGGCCAAAACCATCACGGTGGTGGTGGCTTTCATGGCCACCAAGCCAGGATCTCAGATGAGGAAATGGGTAGGAAAAAGACTGGCCCTTTTTATTCTTCTTTCCTGCTCTCTTTTCCAAGCCAACATTTGTACTGTGTGGTTGGCAACCTTTCCTCCATTCCTGGAGTTAGACATGCACTCGCTAATGGAAACCATGATTTTACAATGCAATGAAGGCTCCATCCTCATGTTCTATTGTGTCCTGGGCTACCTGGGCTTCTTAGCTATTGCCAGCTTCATTGTGGCATACCTTGCCCGTAATTTACCTGACAGCTTTAACGAAGCCAAGTTTATTACTTTCAGTATGTTTGCTTTCTGCAGCTTGTGGGTGTCCTTTGTGCCAACCTACCTGAGCACGACTGGGAAAGCCATGGTGGCTGTGGAGATCTTCTCCATCTTGTCCTCCAGTGCTGCCTTGCTGGGATGTATCTTTTTCCCCAAATGCTTCATCATTTTGCTGAGGCCAGAACTGAACAACAGGGAGCAATTAATAAAAAGAAATTAAATCATGTAAATATATTTTTCTTTTCCAATGTTATTGTCAAATTCAAATGAGGAAAGTGAGTATCCAAGTAATACATATATGATTATTTCTGTTTTATCAAACTGATGTTGAATAGGAGTACATTGAAACCTATGGCAAACCACAGAGTAGGGGCGGAGGAAAACCAGTGCAACATTCTAAATAAATAAAATCTACATGTCCTTTTTTAAAAACGTGAAGATGAATCATTGGCGATCACTCGTTGCCGAGTAAGATTGTCTTCCAAAGGTAAAATTTTAACAGTGGATCTGTAAGTGGCTATAAAGGCCAATTCTGGATCCGCACAACCTCCCACAATGAGGGCATAGGTTTCCGGGTGGGAGACGGTCATGATGAGGGTTTGCCTGACGTGCCTTCCTTTTAGCTCTTTTCTCCCTTTCGCCCTGTACTCGTGCTTCTTCAAAGTCCATAGCACCAATAATAAAGGCTGACCTCCAATTGAAACGCTCATGTGTTAGGGCTTCCCAGTTCTCAATGCTGATATTACATTTTTTTAAATTAGCTTTGAGAGTATCTTTGAATCTCTTTTGCTGTCCACCAATATTCCGTTTTCCATTCTTAAGTTGGGAGTAAAGTAGCTGCTTTGGAAGACGATGGTCAGGCATTCGAACAACATGACCGGTCCAGCGAAGATGATGTTGGATGATCATTGTTTCAATGCTGGTGGTTTTCGCTTCTTCTAATACGCTAACATTAGTCCGCCTATCTTCCCAAGTAATTTGCAGAATTTTTCGGAGGCAGCGTTGATGGAATCTTTCAAGAAGTTGGAGGTGGTGTTTGTAGAGGGTCCATGTTTCACAGGCGTACAGAAGGGTTGGTAGTACAATGGCTTTGTAAACAAGCATTTTGGTCTCCCTGTGAATGTCCCGATCCTCAAACACTCTACGCTTCATTCGGGAGAAAGCTACACTCGTAGAGCTCAGGCGATGCTGAATTTCAGCGTCGATGTCAGCTTTTGTAGATAGATGGCTGCCGAGATAAGAAAAGTGGTCGACATTTTCTAGTGACACACCTTTAAGCTGGATTGATGGCGCTGCAGAGGGATTGGTTCAAACTTGCTGGTAAAGCACTTTGGTTTTTTTAATGTTAATCGAGAGGCCGAGCTTTTCATATGCTTCTGCAAAGATGTTTAGGATAGTTTGAAGATCTTCCTCGGAGTGTGCACAGACTACGTTATCATCAGCATATTGAAGTTCTATAACAGAAGTTGTAATTACCTTATTTTTTGCTTTCAGCCTACTAAGATTAAAAAGCTTTCCATCTGTTCGATATATAATTTCTACACCAGTAGGAAGTTTCTCTTCAACAAGGTGTATAATCATAGCGATGAAGATAGCGAATAAGATTGGAGCAATAACACATCCCTGTTTAACGCCGGATTCCACTTTAAATGGATCTCTTTGAGAGCCATTGTTATTCAGGATTGTTGCCATCATGTCGTCATGGAGTAACCGCAAGATGTTCACAAATTTATCAGGGCATCCAATTTTCAGAAGGATGGTCCAGAGAGCAGTACGATTTACAGTATCAAAAGCTTTAGTCAGATCAATAAACGCCATGTACAGAGGGCGGTTTTGCTCCTTGCATTTTTCTTGAAGCTGTCGTGCAGTGAAGATCATATCCACTGTTCCCCTGGAAGGGCGGAAGCCATTTTGCGTTTCAGGGAGGATGTCTTCTGATACAGATAGGAGACGGTTTGCAATGATCTTTGCCAGGATTTTGCCTGCTGTGGCTAGAAGGGAGATGCCTCGATAGTTTCCACAGTCTGTTCTATCACCCTTTTTAAAGAGGGTGATAATTATGGCATCTCTAAAGTCTGCTGGAATCTCCTCCCTCATCCAGATTTTTTCGATGAGCTTATGAAGTTGTTGTGTAAGTTCAGGCCCGCCTTCTTTAAAGACTTCAGCAGGAATCCCATCAGGTCCACTAGCTTTGTTATTTTTCATTTGTTTAGTGGCTTTACTGACTTCCTCCAAACTAGGGGGTACTGCAAGCTCATCTCTTATTTGTTTTTGTGGGATTTGCAAGAAGACTTCATCGGCCACAGTAGAGTGATGATTAAGGAGATTGTAGTAATGCTCTTTCCAGCGCAGTGCAATAGACTCTTTGTCCTTTAGAAGTTTAGCACCATCTACTGAGCGTAAGGGATTTGTACCATGGTTTGTTGGTCCATAGATGGCCTTTATGGCATTAAAAAAGCCCCGTGCATCATGAGCATCTGCAAAATGTTGGGTTTCTTGGGCTTTTTTTATCCACCATATGTTCTTAAGTTCTCTAGTTCTTCTTTGGACTTCTGCCTTTGCACTGGCGTAGATATTTTTCTTAACAGCACAGTTAATATCTTTTTGCCATATCTGGAAGGCTTTCCTTTTCTTGTCAATAATATGTTCAATCTCACTATCGTTCTCATCAAACCAGTCCTGATGTCTCTTAGTCTGGTATCCGATAGTTTGTTCACAGGCTGAAATAATAGAAGTCTTCAATTTAATCCAGTGTTCCTCAACATTTTCAGGAAGTTCCATAGGCAGATGTTCCTTGAGAGTTGATTGAAAGCAAGCTCGTTTAATAGAATCTTGAAGGGCCAGTGTATTCATTTTACGCCTTGGTTTTCTTCCTTGGAGCCTACGATGAGGGACAATCTTTATGGCCATCATGGATCGAATTAATCGATGGTCTGTCCAGCATTCATCGGCGCTCGTCATGGCTCTGGTGAGAAGTACATCATGGCGATCTCTAGCACGGACAATTACATAATCTAAAAGATGCCAGTGCTTCGACCGTGGGTGCTTCCATGATGTTTTAAATTTATTTTTCTGGCAAAAGAGTGTGTTAGTAATGACAAGGTTATGCTCTGCACATTTAGTCAGAAGTAAGATTCCATTCGTGTTGCTGTTGTCAACTCCTTCTTTCCCAATGATCCCTGGCCACAAATCAAAGTCACACCCAACTCTTGCATTGAAATTGCCCAGGAGGATAATTTTATCCTCCTTTGGTATCTCTGATAAGATGGTGTCCAGCTGGGTATAAAAATTTTCCTTGATATCCTCATCTGCATCTAGTGTTGGTGCGTAAGCACATAGGATAGTTGCCTGTTGGTTTTTGGCGAGTTTTATTCGGAGAGTTGAGAGTCGTTCGTTAATCCCAGTGGGAACTTCTGACAAGAGCTTCACAAGGTCGTTTTTGATAGCAAAGCCTACCCCATGTATTCGTCGTTCTTGTTCACGCAGTCCTTTCCAAAAGAAGGTATAACCTCCTTTTTCTTCCTTCAACTGTCCTTCTCCTGCTCTTCGAGTTTCTTGGAGTGCTACTATATCAATATTAAAACGTCTCAGCTCCCTTGCAATAATGGAAGTCCTACGTTCAGGTCGTTCACTATCCATATTGTCTTGCAGTGTCTGTATATTCCATGTTCCAAAATTCATGTGTTTTTTACGACCGCTAGATGGTGACCCCACTAGTCGCGGTAATCCAGTCAGGGAGAAAATGAGGCAGACTATGTTTAGGGCACCTTTTCTAGCCCCCTCCCCATATGGGGTGAGCAGAGTGGATCCTAAATAGGGCTGCTCAGTCATGGATACAGCTGCCGAACTACTCAACTGCCTCGATCCTTGAGTCAGGGCAACTGAATCCGTATCCACCGCCCATGTGCTGGTTCATGACTAGGAGCTTCCGGATTTCACAGTCCTGCCCCCGTTGCCATTCATCAATCGCCATGGGACTTTTAGTTGTTTTGAGTTTGGTGTGGTTCGAAGACGCCTGTCCGTGAATTTGTTTTATGTGTGGAGATCGGTGCACAACGATCAGTACACAACCTTCACAGAAAAAGGCTCTAATCCAATGGCATGGATACCATGACAATTGGTGACCTTTTGTCTGCTGCAGCCTTCATCCGCCTTCGCAGCCGTTGTAACAATACACCTTGTTATCTTCCGCCTGTTCTGCATTGAGCGAAAGCGAAGTTGGAAAGCAAAGATGAATATTTCAACTGTGTTGGCAAGATTATTATACTAATGACAAGGCTTTTTCTCCAAATATACTTTAGTGTCTCCGTGAGTTTATAATTCACTGTGATTTATTTATTTGTTTGTTTGTTTGTTTGTTTGTTTATTAGATTTTTCACCGCCCATCTCCTCCCACCGGAGGGACTCTGGGCAGTTTACATGCCATGTAGGGCTTTAAAGGTAATAACCAACACCTAAAATTGGACACGGAAACAAACTGGCACCCAATGTAGCTCTCGTAATAAAGGTGTCAAATGTGTCCTTCTAGGGACATCAAAGATGGCCCGTGCGGCTGCATTCTGGACCAGCTGTAGCTTTCAGATACTCTTCAAGGGTTGCCCCATGTAGAGCGCTTTGCAATAGTCTATATGGGAGGGCATGAGTGACTGATAGAAGGGCCTCCCGATCCAGGAAGGGGCATAACTAATGCACAACACGAAGCTGCGCAAAGGCCCTCCTAGCCACAGCTGCCACCTGTTCTTTGAGCCGTGAATCCAGGAGAACCCCCAGATTATGCACCCGGCCTTTCTGGGGCAGTGCAACCCCATCCAGAACCAGAGATGACAATGTCCCGGATATGGAAGAGCCATTAACCCACAGCCACTCCATCTTACCAGGGTTCATCTGAAGCCTGTTGTTCCCCATCCAGACCCCTACAGACCCCAGGCACCGAGAGAGGGCAGCATCACTCACTTCACCTGGGATGGAGATGTACAACTGAGTATCATCAGCATATTGATGATACCTTGTCCCATGGTGATGGATGATCTCACCCAGTGGTTTCATGTAAATGTTAAAAAGGAGCGGAGAGAGAACTGAACCCTGCGGCACCCCAAAAAAAGGAGGGGTCAAGGGTCTGATCTCTCGCTCCCTATCACCACTGATTAGGACCAGCCACAGAGGAAGGAGGTGTACCGGTGCAACACCACACCGCCCACCCCCAACTCCCTGAGCCACCCCAAAAGAATACTACATTATTGCAAGAATCTCACCCCTCCTCACACCCTATAATTTCCAAAAATTCTGTTCTGTTCTGTTCTAGATTTATATGGCCACCCATTTCGAAAACAGGTCTCTAACAAAACTTTAAAAGAAAACATTCAAATCAAACAGTAACCA
The DNA here is from genome assembly GCA_023362775.1 of Charina bottae. Taxonomy (NCBI): domain Eukaryota; kingdom Metazoa; phylum Chordata; class Lepidosauria; order Squamata; family Charinaidae; genus Charina; species Charina bottae. The sequence goes on along the minus strand of JALMGJ010000011.1, from coordinate 698,091 downwards.
AAGACAGGAGAAACATATGAAGGCAACTACGGCAACCAATTTATTTAAACTGAAGCATGATAGATTTCATAAATTTCATAAATCAGAGGCATGTATGTGTACTTATATGTATGCTATTTAAAACAAAATAAAGTGATGGTTAAGCAAATGTCAGCTCAAGAAGATCATATTTCTCATGTCCAAGATTAAAGTTAAATCTGCATCTGTAACACAAAATATACAATGCTTAGTAGCAGTGAGCAGTTGAGAGACAGACAGACAGACAGACAGACAGACAGACAGACAGACAGAGACAGACAGAGAGAGAGAGAGAGAGAGAGAGAGAGAGAGAGAGAGAGATTTCATATGAATTAAGACTGATGTTAAATATCATTTAAAAAGAAATGCATAGAGGAAGAGATGCTTCTTGGATTCCCACTCAGAAAGAAAGATGGGAGCCAAGCACAACTTCACAGGAGTGTATTTCTTAGGGTGGGAAAAAAGCAGAAGGTGGCCCTCTCCTGCGTGTACGATAAACAGAATGGCTTAACCTACAAATCTACATAGTCAGAGTAGTTCAGGTAAACAGTCCCTGAGGCATTTGGAAAGAGTGGGGTATACAATATTTTATTATTTTATTTTAAACACATAATAAATCATGTGACAGTTCGGCTGGATAGAATCTGACACAGCCGGTTCACATGGCACATGTAACACATTAGCTGCAATCACTGCTTGTGGATTTCCAAGCTCTAATTTTTTAGGAGAAGTTCAGAGATTTTGGCTCTGAGTGTCCCTTAGATCATCAGTTCGATCATTAGCTGAAGCCCCTCTTCATTGTCTGAGGTCTAAAGAAAAAGACTGAGAGATGATCCATCAAATCAACTGAGCAATTTCTTTGTTTCTCTTAATCTCCACTACTCTTCCCTTAACTTCTACAGTACCTGTTTCAAACTCTGGGCTGCAGAACCCTCTTACTCTACCAAATCATGCACCACATTCACACATTCATCTTCCTTTTCTGGCCTGACTAATTTCCAGGTACTTCTAATTGTTTTCCCAGAAGAATAACTGTGTGACTTATCTTAGACCAAGGGAGACTGACCAGCCCCAAGTCAACAAGTCAGCTTCTTGGTATAAAGGTAGACTGAGAGATGATCCACCAAATCAACTGAGCAATTTCTTTGTTTCTCTTAATCTCCACTACCCTTCCCTTAACTTCTACAGTACCTGTTTCAAACTCTGGGCTGCAGAACCTTCTTACTCTACCAAATCATGTACCACATTCACACATTCATCTTCCTTTTCTGGCCTGACTAATTTCCAGGTACTTCTAATTGTTTTCCCACAACAATAACTGTGTGACTTATCTTAGACCAAGGGAGACTGACCAGCCCCAAGTCAACAAGTCAGCTTCTCGGTATAAGGGTAGACTTAAACCTGGGTCTCCAGGGCTCCTTAAAATATTACATGTATGCCCTATTCAGGGAAAGGAGAACGATGATCTTCTAGCTAAGATCAACATGTATGCACTCACACAGGTGTGCTATGACATATCAGAACATATTAAATATTATTTTTAGCTTGGAAAATATTCAGGTGGATAAAGGATATTGTTATAGCACTGGACTTGTACAACTCATTCTCAACCATGATATGACAGGTTCCAACCTGATTAAATGGAATTTAATTAAATTTTATTGCTGTTTTATTGTTTCATTTATAAACTAGTGAAGAATGGTTGCAAGAGGTGGGAAACAAGGTCAAGTATTCCCTACCCCCAAAGAGATATTTGTGGGGTATTTTGATCTTGGTGTTCCTGACTAATGTTTGCACACAGCTGTTCAAAAAGTAAGGGAACTCTAGTCCTCTTAGTAGACATTAGTAGACACTCCAAAAAGTAGATCAGGGAATCATAAACAAATAATAATAATAATAATATATTCCATTTTCTTTAATTTTTATTACAATCTGATTTGATAGAGTGGAAACAGAATGGCATAGCAAAATGGGCTAAGTTTCAGAAATTTTATGACATATATACATCCTTTTTTTAAAAAGTTTTTATTATTTTTTAAAACAAATATAAAAAACTACAAAAAACAGAAAAAATACTACAAACAAAAAAAGACTCTAAAAGTGTAAAAAGACAAAAGAAAAAACTTTTACAAACTTACATACATACAGGTGACTTCCAGCTTTCAACAGCAAGAATATACAGCAATTCCCATTAACAAACACTTCCTCTATATCAAACCATTATCACATTATTTCTATAAATCCTTCCATTAACACATATACAAATCTCTAATACAATTGCTCCTTCCCCTTACATAATATATATATACATATATTTAAATTTCTACTTCAAACTTCCCTCCCTCTTAAAAAATAATCCATTTAATTTTTTTTCTTTCTACTACTATTCTATATACTTCTGTCAACACAATAGGCATCAAATTATAGAAACAAATAAATTGTCTGACTTTATAATAAACAATCTTAACCCTATTAGATCTGAAAAACAGTATAAAACATTATTATATCTTATCAACATCCCTTAAGTTTTACAAATCTATAACCCCTGTTTCCTGTGGGAAATGGCCGACTGAACAACTTTGCCTGTGAGCTCCATGGGCAGAGCTGGCAGCGTGGTAGGTTTTTTTGGACGCAGGAAGGTTTTTCTGTAGCCCCAAGTGTTTTTCTGTATTAAGGAAAATGCTGAGAATCGACCCATTTGTCCTCCAGACAGTGAGTTGTAGCCAGGAGATCGTAGACAGCGTCTGCGAATGAGCGGTAAGACTACACCGGGAGGCTGGGATTTTATCTTTTTCTAAGCCACGTATGCAACCCCTTAAAGGGGAAATAAGTCTTGCCTTCCCATTTCTTAAGCACCCAATTTGTTTTTTTAAGTTTTGTACCTTAAGAGAAGCTTTTTATAGTAAGAAAAAGCGGAATCTCTAGGTGATTATAGTTATTTTTGGAGATTTTTAACTATAAAAAAAAAGTTTTGGCTTTTTTTCCCCATCTGGGTTATATTGAGAGCTGTAACATTGCCTTTCCGTTGTTATCTTTGTTGCTGAATCTCAAGGTTCAAGTGTTCTTTCTACACATCTCTTATTTTAAACTTTAGGCTTTCTGTTTACTTTTTTCCAAACTGTCTGCTAGTATATTTTCTTTGGTTAATTTTGGATTAATTCATTAACCTCTATTTCTGTGAGTTAACTTTTTAGGGTGTGCTATAATTTACTGTTTGAATAATGGAAGATTTTAAAGAAGATCTCAAAGAATTACGTTGTCAACAAGAAGATTTTTTTTAAAGGGTTGTCAAATCATTATACAGACTGCTTGGGACATTCGAGATGAGATTCTAGTTAAAATGAAACAACTATATGAAAATACAATGATAGAAGAAGAAGACGACATTGGAAAAGATGGCGTTTTTACTGTTGTGGGGGAAAATGGAAAACTCTCAGCTGAAAACTCTGGATTGGTGTGTATGGGACTAAAACGATTGTTTAACTTTAGGACTGCAAAAGAAACTGCCAAGCTGGGGAAATGTTATGACTATTTCAATCAATGTTATGGGAAAGAAGAGTATGTTATGTGGGAGTTTTTTTTTCTCTTTGGCTGGAAAGTTTGTATCTTTGGGGGCTGTTCGGCTGTCAGATCTTTGTAAAAAAAATGCTGTTGGTGTAATGGTGAAATTTTTAAATGCCCTGGTATATTTTGAGGAGGGGTAAAAAATTAAGAATATTTAATTGGACTGATAATGAGGTTAACATGATTTACAGGATTATTGATTTCTAAGATTTAAAAGGTATTGACAAGTTCTGGTAATATTTTATATAGTTTTTAAGCATAATTAGGGTTAAGATTGTTAATTATAAAGGTAGACAATTTATAAAAATTAAGAATATATAATTGGATTGGTAATGAGACTAATATGATTTTCTTTCTTTTCTTTTCTTATGCTTCGGATTAGGACATATATAAATCCTTGACGCTATAATGACCTGAACGTGTATGAACTTGGCAATAAGGTAGGAAAAATGCATTATTTAGTCATTCTTTTTATTAATTGCTCCATGTTTTTTACCTCAGGTCTCAGCTCAGTGATGAAGCATTTAAGGGAAAAAGATACATCCAAGTAAAGCAGCACTGGAGGCCAGGATGGAGAAGATCTCCACAGCCACCGTGGATTTTCCTTTCGTGCTTGGATAGGTTGGCACAAAGGAGACCCACACACTGCAAAAGACCAACATGCTGAAAGGGATGAACATGGCTTCATTGAAGCTGCCAGGCAATTGACAGGCAAAGAAAGCCACGATGAAGCTTGGGAAGGCCATGAGGCCCATATAGACCAGGACAAAGTAAAACATGAAAACTGACTGTCCTTGCATTGTAGAATCACTTCTACAGTAACTGAGGGCACATCTAATTCAGGAAATGGAGGAGAGATTTCCAACCACATAATATGTCGATGAAGGTTCTCAGTCATCCAGGTGGAATTCTCTGTAGCTTGAATCATGTCAACTGTATTTCTATATTCTCAGTGGAAACGTTTCGCTCATTATCCAAGAAGCTTCTTCAGTCTGAGCAAAGTTTGTAAGGGAATCCTTAAATATGTTTCTAGGGTGGCTGTGTGACCTTGCACCTGGGGCTATATACCTGATTCAAGCTACAAACCATGTAATACAAATATTGGCTTCGAAAAGAGAACATGAAGGAACATTGAAAAGGGCCAGTCTTTAATTTTTCTTTGCCAATATCCATCCCATTTCATTCAGAAAAATAATGTGGAGTTAATTTAATTATTTCGTTTGATTAGTTGGTGCCTGCTATTGAGTTCTGGCCTCAGCACAACGATGAAGCATTTGGGGAAAAAGATACATCCCAATAACCCAGCACTGGAGGACAAGATGGAGAAGACCTCCACAGCCACCATGGCTTTTCCTCTGGTACTCAGATAGGTTGGAACAAAGGAGACCCACACACTGCAGAAGGCCAACATGCTGAAAGTAATAAACCTGGCTTCGTTAAAGCTGTCAGGTAAATTTCGAGCAAGGTATGCCACAATGAAGCTGGCAATAGCCAAGAAGCCCAGGTAGCCCAGGACACAATAGAACATGAGGATGGAGCCTTCATTGCATTGCAAAACCATGGTTTCCATTAGCGAGTGCATGTCTAACTCAGGGAATGGAGGAGAGGTTGCCCACCACAGGGCGCAAAGAGCAGCTTGAAGAAAAGAACAAGAAAGGACAATGGAAAGGGCCAATCTTTTCCCCACCCATTTTCTTATTGTAGATCCTGGCTTAGTAGCCATGAAAGCTACAACTACAGTCATCGTTTTAGCTAACACACAAGAAACAGCAGCTGAGAAGATGATGCCAAATGCTGGTTGCCAGAGAAGGCAGGTTACTTTCCCTGGTTGACCAAGGAAGAACAAGGAAGAGAGAAAGCAGAGCAGAAGGGCGATGAGGAGTGTATAAGTGAGGTCCCGGTTGTTGGCCTTGACGATGGGGGTATCTCTACGCTTAAGGAAAATTCCAAGCATGCTGGTTGTCATGAGGGAAAAGGAAACAGCAGCTGAGGCCAGAGTGATCCCTAAAGGTTCTTCGAAGGACAGGAAACTCATTGTTTTGTTAAGGCATCGGTCTTGCTCCTTGCTTGGATGCTGATCTTCAGGACATTCGGAGCAATCTTCTGTGTCTGGATAAAAAGGTCAAAAGGAAATTCATTTAGTTCCTATTTTACCACTTTTTAATAAATATTCTATACTACTGTTTGATGATAGATATTATATTATAATAGTATATATTATTCCAAAATATATACCAACTATACCAAAAATCTATGATTTAATCAGGTTTGATATGAAGCAGCATGAAGTCTGAGACATTCATTATAATGAATAATACAAATTTAGATGGTGCAGAATTTGGTTGCTGTTCCTGGCAGTCAACTATTTGGTTTTATTGTTGATTTTAAAATTTTCATATTTGTCAAGCTACCCAGAGCTATTTGGAGTTGGGTAGCCTAGAGATTTGCTTAATTAATTAATTAGTCAATAGACTGTGATCTATACATAATATTGATCACTGTGTTTATTTCCATTCAATTTTACAAGGAATATACCAGCAATTCCAGCACTTTCATAAATGTGCTTCCTTCTATTTTCATGTAGTGCTGTGCATGGCTACCATATAACATGTCCCCAGTTCCTCTGGGACTGTGTGCATAGTCCAAACATTACAACCCCTGAACCTAAAACTGATTAAAAATTCATCATTTTCTTTCCCTTCTTTTTTCTTTTTAAATCCCAGGTTGTATTTTCCTGAGATTTGGAGCAAACATTCTGAAACATTAGGGATTTCATGTGGTGCTGTCAGGATTTTCAAAGCTATTTTCAGATTTTGGGGAATATTACTAAATAAAATTAACATGGGTTAGAAGTGTTCCCTGCAGCACAGACTTACACTTAGCAATAAGTAACTTTTGATGAAACAATTTCTTTGCAGCCAATGTCATATATTATTTAAGATCTAGCCCTTGGATTTTATACTTATTTCTTGTATTTATATTGATTGTAATTTTATGTTTATATTTTTAACTTGTGATTTTACTGTAAACCGATCAGAGTCCCCCAGTTGGGGGAGATGGGCGGTGATATAAATTTAATAAATAAATAAATAAATAAATAAATAAATAAATAAATAAATGTAATATGAACTGACTGAAAGGGTCTCCAATATAGTAGTTGTATAATGGTGTTTATTGCATGTTTCCATTCAATTTTACAAGGAATAAGCAGATAATTTTCAGTTTTCTCCCTCATGCCATCAATTATATTGTCATGTAATTCTTTGGATGACCACCATATGAAATATGGTTGGACCAAGATTTTACTTTGGGCACTAGGCATACCTGGTCTACAGGTGACATCTGCAGGATGTATCTGGGGCAAAAATGCTATAACAGAAGAGATTTCATGTATGAATGCTAGGATTCTGCAAGGTATCATAATATTTTTAAATTTGGGAAACTATTAATAACTGAGATTTATAGGGGTTACCCTTGTTCCTTGCTTTATAATCTGGAAAACCTCAACTTTAGTAAGAAATAGGTACGTGCACCAGAACAAATTGTAACTTTTGATGAAACCATTTCTTTGCAGCTAATGTCATAAAAAAATTGAAGGACTTCATTGCTGACCTATTTTCTTTGAAATCTTCCCTTGTGGACATGGAACACAATCGTAGCAGCAGAAGGCTCTCCCTTCAGACTTTCTCTTCCAGTATCCAGGGTGACAGTATTCATTACACAGAGAAACTGGAGGAACCTGCTCATAACATGAAAAAGGTTGCAGAGGTAGTTGCCAAGTTGTTATGCTTTCTCATCAGCTGAAAATAGAGTCAACTAGTCATCCTATAAAGAGAATCATGGCCAGCAGAGATCAGTTGGAGACATTTTAACTGAAATATTTTCCATTCTTTAAGGATGTTGTAAAAATATAAACATTTTCCATGTATGTAGGCCCGTACCTGATTAAAACCTTTGTGCCATTCAATTAGATTTTTATTAATGATCAATTCATTTCCATAAGAAGCATTGTGATCAAGCCTTCCAACTTTCACACTCTGGATGGACTTGTTTGGAAAAGCGATCATGTTCATGATGTCAAATCCTCCTGCGACTTCCCTCTTCTCATTAAAGAACACCCTCTCTCCTGCTGAGTTGTTGAAAGAAATGCCTTGAAGAAATGGGTGGAGCTACTTGAAAAAGAAGAAGAAAGGGAGGAAGTTTAAATAACAATATTGAGAGAAATCAACATATTAGACATTCTGTGTTTGACTTCCAAAATTCTTTATAGAGTTTCATTGGACAAAATGCCAGTACAAAACAGAGTATATATTGTAAACAACTTCATGTTTCCAGTTTTCATCGATAGAACAAGAGGACAATCCACAAAGTATTGCCTGTGAATAACATATACAGAATTGTGTGATGCAATCTTCCTTGAGAAGAAAGTTACATGTAATCTAATTCGGGTGGATGAGATCATTAACTGTTGCTTATTTAACTTATATGCAGAGTACATCATGAGAAATGCCGGGCTGGATGAATCACAAGCCGGAGTTAAGATTGCCGGGAGAAATATCAACAACCTCAGATATGCAGGCGATACCACCCTAATGGCAGAAAGTGAAGAGGAACTAAAGAGCCTCTTGATGAGGGTGAAAGAGGAGAGTGCAAAAGCTGGCTTGAAACTCAACATTAAAAAAAACCCAGATCATGGCATCTGGTCCCATCACTTCCTGGCAAATAGAAGGGGAAAAAATGGAAGCAGTGACAGATTTTAATTTCTTGGGCTCCAAGATCACCACAGACGGTGACTGCAGCCATGAAATTAAAAGACGCTTGCTCCTTGGGAGGAAAGCTATGGCAAACCTAGACAGCATATTAAAAAGCAGAGACATCACCTTGCCGACAAAGGTCCGTATAGTTAAAGCTATGGTTTTTCCAGTAGTAATGTATGGCTGTGAGAGTTGGACCATAAGGAAGGCTGAGCACCAAAGAATTGATGCTTTCGAGCTGTGGTGCTGGAGAAGACTCTTGAGAGTCCCTTGGACTGCAGGGAGGTCAAACCAGTCAATCCTAAAGGAAATCAACCCTGACTACTCATTGGAAGGACAGATGCTGAAGCTGAAGCTCAAATACTTTGGCCACCTAATGCGAAGAGAGGACTCACTGGAAAAGACCCTGATGCTGGGAAAGACTGAAGGCAAAATGAGAAGGGGACGGCAGAGGATGAGATGGTTAGATAGCATCACCGATGTAATGAACATGAATTTGAGTAAACTCCGAGAGACAGTGGAGGACAGGAAGGCCTGGCGTGCTATGGTCCATGAGGTCACGAAGAGTCGGACACGACTAAACGACTGAACAACAACAACAACAAAATTTGAACAATAGATTGTACCTTGAACTATGGCTTAGCTCATTTTGTGAGCTAAATTATTTTGTACTAAATTCTTCATTGAAGGAAAATATGTTTGCTGAAGAAATGTTACCTTGAAAGGCTGTAGTTCTGGAGATTCAGCCATTTTACCCGCCAATATCTTTTTCTGGTTGTCTCCCCTTGATAGCATGGTATGCAAAGAATGAGCCACAGCATAAACTCCATTATAGATACTGTAGCTGTGACCTGTCATCTGTAATTGAAACAGAGGTTCAGGAAGGCTTTCCAGCTCTTCTTCCCCAGTGCATTTTTGACTGCCCATCGATGACAATTCTGAATTAGGAGAGAAACAGTCAAATACTTGCTCCCAAAAATGGTTTCGAAACGCATCTCTGTGCCTTGAATATGGTTTTATGGACTGAAGAAATTCCTTGAATTCCAGATTTTCACTTGTATGGATTTGAAAAGAAATGGCCCCATCATAAAATTGGAGATCCCAATCCCTTTGGGTTCCTGTTAGTGTGAAATCAATTTGGCTTGTGGAGATCCACACCTTGCTTAAAGATGTATTTCCCTTATTTGCAGCATCCCATAGAAATTTGAGAGCTGTGAGCCATGCAAGTGTCAAAGATTCTCCATAGATGATATAAGTATTTGTTTTAATGTCTGTGAAATGGGTGTAAAAGTTAAACATTATATCACTAAATTTGTCCAAATCATCCAAACGGAATAGTTTTGGAAACCTTTGTGTGAAAGCTAAACAGATTCTCCACTGGGAAAGCAACGGCTGCAGTTTCCGCAAAAAAATGTTCTCCACTCTCAGTATCAGCAGCAAAGAGCCCAATCCATTTCCATCCAAACATTTGAAGCAATCGAACAATCCCAATATACTGAGGAGACTCATTTGGGGCCATGAAGTAAAGTGAAGATAATCTACTGGTATCAATTTCTTCCAGGGGAAATGATCCATATGTGAGCTAAAAGGAGGCACCGAGACATGGTACAGAGCAGTTAAGGAGAGATTTTTGTTTAGCTTATGCATTTTTATGGATCACTTCAAAAATTGGTTAGATAGATTAGAATTTATTCCTGATACATAATTTCTCAAATTCTGAGAATATAGTTAAATTTCTGGGCACTCATTATTTTATTCAACCTAAAAGGAAATGTGTAAAAATACCAGCAGCATTCACCATGGAATCGAACTTTGATTTTGAGCCAATTGTTAAGTCTTAGGTGAGATTTATGAGATTGAGCAATTAAGGATGCTCTTGGGCTTTAATTAATTAAGAAGAACAGGATAAAGCCCCTCACCCCTTCACCAAGCTGTGGAATTTTGTAGAAATCAGTAATTTCTGCCATATGGGATGAAGTATCTGATCCAAGTCCTCCAATGATGGCCATGAGATTTTTCTGGAGTCCACATTTGTAGTTGGGGAGAAATCTAAGTGATTTGAAGAGCAGGTCCAGGGTGGTCCGATAGGTCATCTTTGGATCGTTGTAGCTGTCATAGATGTGGAATCCAAGGGTGACATTGGGCAAGATTTGTGGATTCTCATTGATCTCCTTGACAGCAAAGGCCAAGGAAAGGACATGCTGGTAGAATTTTGTGATCAGACTGGAGATAAAGAAAGTTTTTCAGAAAACAATTCTACAATGCGAAGAATAGTATAGTCCTAGATTCCAAAGGGTATTTTCCCCTTTAGCTCAGTCAAGGAACCTTTAGTCTGGCAAGATTCTGTATATGGTAGAAACAAAAAAGAACTAGAGTTCCAGCTTCGACTCAGCATTGTTTCTTCACCAGTTACCCTGACAAGATCACCTGGCTGGTACCATTAATATGGAACAGGGAAAGGACCATTTTGCATCACTGGAAACATTGGAAAGAACAACACATCAGAAGCAAGATGATGACGATGACAATGATCATGGTGGTGGAAGGGTGGTGGTGGTGGTGGTGGAATAATCCTTTAAAAATTATCTCCTACAAATCTACCTTGACCCATTTCTTGACTCATCATGTTGATTTTTTCCAGCACACCTCTTAAAAAAAAAGGTAAAGGTTCCCCCCGCACATTTGTGCAGTCGTGTCCGACTCTAGGGGCTGGTGCTCATCTCCGTTTGTTAGCCGAAGAGCCAGCGTTGTCCGAAGACGCTTCCACAGTCATGTGGCCGCATGACGCGCATGGAACGCTGTTACCTACCCACCAAAGTGGTACCTATTCATCTACTTGCATTTGCATGCTTTCGAATTGCTAGGTTGGCAAGAGCTGGAGCTAGTGCGGGAGCTCACTCCGCACGCAGGGCTAGGGATTCGAACCTCCGAACTTGCAATCTTCCAATCGACAAGCCTGGCGTCTTACCCGCTGAGCCACCACGCCCCCTCTTAAACAATCACCCTAAACTTTCAGTTCAACAAAGATGCTTCTATATGCCTGAATACTAACTGAGAAAGTAAAGTCTGTATGAATAAATAGAGAAGAAGGTCACAGAAGAAATGAATACAATTTCTCCCCGCCCCTCCACAAATTTCCATGGACCTCATCTTAGCTTATAACCAACGTCAATTCTGCTTTCTAATTTTCACAGTGTACTGGATTTTTTCCCCTGGATCACACTGCAAATAGACCGAGAGCAGATCTGCACTTTCTGACCTCAGTCTATTTGCAGCTCATGTCCTGCACTCAGAACGTGCTTGGCCCATCACGTTCTGAGTGCAGGAACAGATTATTTCATATTTATTCCACTCCCATCCCAATCAAATGCTCCCCAAATAATCTTTTCCAGCTTTCCTTCAAAACTTTTGTTATCTGCTCCAAGCTGTCTTATACCATTCAGAGCAGATGATCTCTAGCTTGGTTCCATTCCAATAGCAGACCTACCTCTGATTGGCTGCAGAGGCCAGCATGCCCCCCTCCTATCCAGAGTCTGGTCATACTCTTACACACAAACAGACACACTTGCATAATCCAGCAATGGCCTGTTAAGTCAATGAAGTATCCTTAATTCTAAGAACTCATGCTCCATTTATCTCTTACATCTCCCAGTGGGCAACCTTTCAGTTCCTCCCCAAGTTGGATAAAGCATATTTCCCATTTATTTATTTATTTATTTATTTATTTATTTATTTATTTATTTATTTATTTAAACCTTTAAGTTGCAAACAGGACCATTGCTGCTTTGTTTCTATGAAGCTGAACTATTTATTCTCCTTTCCCTAGATCACTTCCATGCACGTACGGAGGAATGTAAGAGAAATGGAACAAGCTGTTCCATATCACTTCAATTATTGGAGCGTCAGAGCTAGGATGGTGCCATGAGGGGGAGTGGGTGATGATAATCTCAGAAGAGGGAGTTAAAACATCTGTTTGTGCAAACATCTGGGAAGGCAAAGCAAAGGCTGGGAGGAAGGAGCAATCCTGAAAAGGAAAAGGCAGAGACTGGTAGACAAGTCCATTCAGAAGCCACCCAACAGGATTGCCTTCCCTGCACAGATGGAAAGGGCAAGAAACTGGGGAATAACCAAATAGGTCCTGAAAGATTAATATTTCTTTATACTGGTGAACTGATATTTACTTTTAGCTAAAGCTGATATATTATTTATGATCTAGGACTTTTTCTTATGATTTTCACTACATCCGAGAAGTTACTCATAACAAGATTTAGGGCAATGATGAATGGATAAAGTACTGAACTATTTTTATTCAGGTGGACATAAACTTGTGCCTTTTTTCAAACGTTGTTTTATAATTTGAGTCAAATATTTCAAATTTCAGATAAGAATTTCTTGAGCACCATGTTTTATGCAGCTTTACTTTCTAAATTTCCTCAGTCATAATCTTTTCAGTTCAGAAGAGCAACCTAGGTAAATTTCTAATTATCTCTTTCAAATAAACTTTGAAATTGGATGTTAATGCTCCTTCTTATGAATATCTCTCTTTCTGAAAAAAATCAATTAATTCTATTCATATTTTATTTAACAGAGGGCCCATATCTTTTGAAAGGTTTCTTCATTTTATTAATTCCCCATGACTTATGGCTCTGCAATCTAGCTATTCTTTAGCCATTCATGTTCACTCTCTCATGACGTCTTCTTAAAAATACAGTAAAGTTTCCTGATGGGAGAACAAAAGTCTTATTTAGCCTACAGCCAGAATCTCTCAGAAAACTGAAGAAATTACTTGACCAGATAAAGTTTTCATCTGCTTTCTTTGAGCATCTTCTTAGTCATAGAAACAGGTGTGGTTATCCAGAAAAGCTGAGAAGAAACAAGGGATCATTAGGTGAAGGAAGGTGTAGGATTGGCTTACTCTGAATATCCATATAGCTCCTGAGATGGATGGTGTTGAAATGAATGTTCACTGAAGGCATAGAGGTTCTGTGAAGCCATCCCTCCAATGAGGAGATCACCTGGTTGGTACCATTCATGAGGAATGGGAAAAGGATCAACCACTGGGCACTTGAGAGTATTCCCTTTGATCACTGGGAACATCAGAATGAATAACAGATCAGCAGCCAAAATATCTCCTAAACGAGGTCTCCAGCATATCAACCCACACCATTGTACCTGACTTAGCATACTGGATTTTCCCAACACTCCTCCTAAGAGAAAAGCATCAATCTAACCTTTAACTTCAATAGATACAGACCTGTGCTTGAATACTGACAGAGATTTCTACAACTCAAATTAGAATTCATTCGGATCAAAGGGAAAACAGATGCTGGAGGAAATGAACCCAATAGCCCTGTTTGACTCTTCCCACCACCCCAAGCTCTCCTTCGAAATGGGGTGAGCTTATAACCGCTTTCAGCCATGCTTTCTAGTTTTCATTGCTTTCTGGAAAATCTCTGGAGCTTTGAGCAAATAAACACATGACAGTAATTTGGAGGAGTTAATTATCTATTCAACATTTCCCCCATAACTGGCCTTAAACAAAACAAAAAACATATAATTGTTAGTTGTCAATTTGAGAAAGTGTTCTCCCCCTGTCAGGCCCAGGCCAAGAACAACGAGGAGTCAAGGTATTCAACTTCCAGTTCTTTATTTGCTCACACCATACAGACAGAATGTTGCCAGACTAAAGCTACTGTCATGGAGATTGATGGTGGAGAAGGAGGGGGCCCTCTCCAGAGAGACAAATGCATGCACAGTACAGAATCTCTTTGGCTCCCTCCTAAGAAAGTCAGAAAGGAACCGCCTTAGTTGTCTGGACCTTTTCCCTTAGTGTTTGCTAATTCATTTCAGTTTAGCAGGATTCTGTCTAGCAGAGTAGAACCATAAACACTAGAGCTTTGACTCTTCATTTCAGCGTGGTTCTTCACTCTTAGTTAGGACAGCTACTCTAACTAACCTATGGAGAAATAACCAGGGAGACTCTAGGGCAGGGCTACCCTGAACCTCTTCGTTTTCCCAGCACTGCCTCCCGGACTGTGCCTCCACTTATCTGCCTGGGATGTGCTCCCCCCTTCCTGACAACCAGCTGCACCACTGAGATCCATCACACCCTCTTTCTGAAATAAAAGTAATTTTAAAAATCAGATGATTTTTTATGATGATGATGATGATGATGATGATGATGATACACAAACACAGAGACAGACAGAAAGATGAAATATTGGATTTACCTCTCTTGATTCAGAATACAAATTTCTAACTTTTAACTATGTATTGTAAAATTCTAATAAAAATTTATCAAAAAAAAAGAAGAATACAAAGTAGAAGGACCGGTGCTCGCAGACGACAATATAAATGTACATATATTGTATATGTCATGCCACATGCCCCATTCCATCTTTTAAATATATACATATGCATATGTGGATTTGAAATTATATTATGCTGCTTGCTGCTTGGTATGGATTAAAGAATGGATAGTTTTGAAAAATGAAAAATTATTGAATTTGGAGGGTGATGAATTAAGATATGGATGGCATGGATATTTGTGGTATGATAAAGTTAAAGTTAATGTGGACTTTAAAAACCACTATTTTTATTGCAAATAAACTTTGGACTCAGATACATTCATTGATGCAAAATATTTTACAAATTCGAGTCCCATTTAAACCGGAATTATTTTTATTGGGAATATGGGAATAACAAATAGGAAAACAATTTATAAGAATTATGCAATATATGATTACAGCAGCACTACTTGTTTATGCACAAAATTGGAAAAACCAGATTTTACCTACGATACAAGATTGGATGTTAAAACTGATGGATATGGCACAAAATGATAAATTGACATGCTTATTAAAAGAAAACTCAAACTTTCTTAAAGAATGGAAACTATTAATGGACTATTTGCAACATGCAGGAGGGGCGAAGCTTATTTGGGGTTTTGAAGACTAAAATATACTGTATATAAATTGATGTATTAGGCATGAAATGTTTTTGAATGTTATATATAGAGCTAGCATGTAAGATAAAATTTTGTTTAAATACTAAGACCAGAGATAAATCGGAAGTTGACTAATTTCTATGCTTTATCTTTTTCTTTTTTTCTTTTCTTTTCTACACACCTTTTCTTCTTTCCTTTTCTTCTTTCTTTGATTTGTATTTCTATTTCTTTTTCATTTCTACCTTTTAACTATGTATATTAAAACTTTAATAAAATTTGGGGGGGGGGGAAGGGGCTGCCTTAAAAGAAAGGCTCAGGAGCGCCCATTTGGTGGCTAGAGAACAACAGAGGAGAGACGGTGAGTGCAGCCAGGAGCCAGCCGACAGCTGGCTGCCTCAAGATAAATTAGCAGAGGGGCCGTGAGCAAAGCTGTGGAAGCAACTTGCATTATTGCCGCGACCACTTCCTGCATTTCCCCTTGATTTTCTGGACTCCTGATCTTGCTTTGGACTATCGCTAACCTGCTGGCTACAACCCTTGGCCTTGGCTCTGCACTCTCGTTTACCTGCTTGCTCCAATCCTGACCTCTGCTATTGGCTTCTCGACTAACCACTGGACTATCCCTGAAACTTGGTTTACCGGCTTTGCTGGCTTGCAACTCACGGTTGGTGAACGGACGTTTGTCTCCTGCTTGATATCTCGCTGTCAGCCTCTGTGAAACCTGACACCCGAGACTAGCCAGCACAGTACCTAACACCAGATAAATTATCAAAAATGTATAAAAATATATCAAATGTATGCTGGAACTGCTCACAAAAAGAAGGAATGTTTCATCATCTTTGGTGGACTTGTAAAAAAGCTAAGAAATTTGGGGAACAGAGATCGCTTCCGGGTGCTGAAGATTTCGGTGCGCTGAACCGAGCGCTCCTGTCTCGGCTCCGCGGTTTGCCTGCCTGCAGCGGTTTTTTAAGAGACAAAACCACTGAAATTTCCCCTTTGAAGAAAAGGGGATCAGAAGATAGACCACAAGGGTCGCTGGAATTGCCGCTCTTTCCCAATTCCCGTTTTTCCACCACGGGAAAAAGGAAATTGAAGCGGCGAAAGCAACTGGAGGAAACATCGCTAATGCTCTGCAGGAAACCGCGAAATCTTTTCAGATAAGTAGCACCGAAATTCAGCACTTTTAGTCACTGATTTATATTTGTGTTTATTTTAACTTTACTTATTATTTGCTAAGATCCTTCTATGGACATTATTGATACTGCTGGTGCTTGTGTAACTTTCTTGCTAAGAAGATTTGAGAAAATGGTGGGAGTTTAAAGAATAATGACTTTACTCAGAGCTAAGTGATACTGAGTGACATTGACTATTGACGAATGGCTTATCTACCTATGTGGGACTAATCTATTTTCCTCTCTGGACTTTGAATTCAAACAGATTAATGGTCTGCCTTTTATTTTATTTTTCTTCTGTTTCCCATCTTGAGATGGCATTTTTTCTCTTTTCTTTCCTGTAATGTGTCTGGATATTATTTGGATTATAAAGGGTATTTTTGGAGTCCCTTTGCTTTGAACAGTTTTTGGAATTTCCTTATTATATGGGATTTTAATAGACCTTTTTGTTACATTTCATCTTGGAGAGTAAAGACATTTAGAGCTGAAGCTCTCTCTCTTCCCCCCCCCTTTTTTTTTTTCTCTCTCCTCTTTGGGACCTGTGATTATAAGCTTGCCTGAGAACTGGATTGTTATTATATTTTCAAGGATATTTTGACTACAGTTAAAGGAAATACCCATTGTACTCTTATCTTCTATTTTTTTTATGTGAGAACTGTTGATTTTACCAAAGTACATTCTGCCTTTTTTTTTATGCAACAACTATTAAGAAAAGGCAGTATTATTTTTAATTTTTAATTTTTATTGTAGATTGAATTTTTTCTTTTTCTTCTCTTATTCACCTTTTGCTTTTGAATTTTTGAATAATTTTTATCCTCCCTCTCCCACTTCCCTTTCCCCCCCTTTTTTTTTTGCTGTTTGTTGTTGTTTCCTTTTGTCTTCTGTTATTTTTCTTTCTTTTTCTTTACAGGAATACTATACGCAACATGGCCACTGCGGCTGCAAGAGCGAAGAGGGACAGAGATAAGGAAAAGGAGAAAGAAACAGGGAGAATGTCAACTGACTCCATTGCATTATCTTCAGAAGTACCAACATCAGACATGAAAAAAATACTGGATGCGATTGCAGTACTGAACAAAAAAATTGATGATTCAACTGCTACCCTGGAGAAAAAGATGGATGACTCAATTGCTACATTGGAGAAAAAGATGGATGACTCAATTGCCTCCTTGGGTGTAAAAATGGGAAAAAAATTAACAATTTAGGTCAACAAGTAGACAAAAAAATGGAAACAATGAAAGAATATTTAAAAGAAGAATTTAGAAAACAAATACAAAATATTAAAGAGGTAGTAAATACCTTATCAGGAGAATCTAAAGAGACACAAGAACAGGTTAAGAAATTAGAGATTAAATCAGAATCTATTACTAAAGATATGGAATACAACTTAGATGCTATCGCTCTAGTAGAAATGAGAGAAAAAGAATTCATATTGAGATTGAGAGGAGTCCCAGAAAAGTCAGATGAGAACACGAGAGAATACATAGTTGGTGCTTTAGCTCAATACTCACAGATAGAAGAAGAAGATCTGGACTCTGAAATAGATAAAATCTTTAGAGTTAATTCACGTTACGCTAGAGAGAAGAAAGTGCCAAGAGATATATTGATATATTTCGTGAGGAAAGTTACAAAAGAGCAAATTTTGAAGAAACACTACAGTGACAGATTAAATATAGCAGGGAAAGATATAATTGTCTTAAAAGAAGTCCCATAAAGAATATTAAGAAAAAGAAAACAATACTCCTTCCTTACAGATAAATTAAAGCAAAATAACATACCATTTAGATGGGAAAGAATAGAAGGAGTATCTTTCACTTTTAAAGAACAAAGATTTAAAATAAATTCCATTTTGAAAGCAAAGGCCTTCATAGAGAAATATATGACAGATATGAGCGAAGTATCTAAAGTTCTGGAAGAAATGAAAGAGACATTCAAAGATAAGGAGAAGAGTGAGGACTTATCGGAGATGGGAGCTACCGGAGTGGATCTAAAAAAGAACTTTTAAATATCCAAATATCATGGACTTTAAATATCTAACATGGAATATCAATGGGGCAAATTCCACCCAAAAGAGAAAGAAAATTTTTCATTTTTTGAAAAAAATGAAACTGGATGTAATTTGCTTACAAGAGACTCATATTTGTAAAAAAGACTTTAAGTATTTGATTCAAAAACAACTAGGAGAAGAATTTATTTCAGCTGGATTAAAAAAAACTAAGGGGGTAGTCTTGTATATACAACAAAAACTTAATCCAAAATTAATATTGACTGATGACGAAGGAAGATATATTGCAGTGGAAGTAAATATACAAGGGACTAAAACATTGATAGCTGGGATTTATGCTCCAAATTTTGATAAAGGATTATTTTATAAAAACTTAATGGATAAACTTTTAGACTTATCATATGAGAATTGGTGTTTTATGGGGGACTGGAATGGGGTGATTCTCCCAATGGAAGATAGACACTCGCAAAAGAATGTGAAACCTACACAGGGAAAACTACCCCAAACTTTCTTTGATTTAAAAGATATGTTGGATTTACAAGACATTTGGAGACTTATGAATGGAAACTCTAAAGAATATACATACTACTCAGAGAGATACAGATCATTCTCCAGAATAGATATGTTCTTGATCTCTAAAACCTTAATGATGGATGTAAATAAGGTTGAAATACTACCTAAAACTCTATCAGTTCATAACCCTGTTTTACTAACTATTAAAAGAAAAAGGAATGTATTTCGATGGAGGTTAAATGAGTCAATTTTCTGGAAAGAAGACGTTGTTGACATATGTAAGAAAAGACTAAGAGAATACTTTCTACTAAATTCAAATAAGGAGACTAGTACACAAGTAATTTGGGATGCAAGTAAAGCGTATATGAGGGGTTACTTTATTCAAAATAATGCTCAAATGAGGAAAAAGAAACAAGAAAAAATTCAATTGATTTTGGATGAAATCAAAAATAAAGAGAAATGTCTGAGGGATAAACCGATGGATAATACATTGAGAACTCAAATTAAATTTCTACAAAAACAAATATCGATGATTTTGGTATAGGAAATAGAAACTCAAATAAAATTTACAAAACAGAAATATTTTGAATTTGCAAATAAACCAGGAAGATGGTTAACTCCTCCAGCAAAGGAGGTTGTTACCTTGTTGTGGTGCTGGAGCTTGAGCACCTCAATGAAACCATGAGCTAAACCGTGAAGGGACACCCAAGACGGGAAGGTCGTGGCAGACAGGTCAGATTAAATACGATCCCTGGGGAAGGTAATGGCAACCCACCCCAGTATTCTTGCCATGAAAACTAAATGGATCAGTACAACCAAAGATATGTCGGTATACCATCGGAAGATGGGACTCCCAGGTCGGAAGATGGTCAAAATGCTACTGGGGAGGAACAGAGGATACGTTCAACTAGCCCCAGATGTGATGACGCAGCTAGCTCAAAGCCGAAAGGACGGCTAGCGGCCGACGGTGCTGGTGGTGAACGGCGAATCCGATGTTCTAAAGATCAACACACCATAGGAACCTGGAATGTAAGATCTATGAGCCAGGGCAAATTGGATGTGGTTATTGGTGAGATGTCAAGATTAAATATAGACATTTTAGGTGTCAGTGAACTGAAATGGACTGGGATGGGCCACTTCACATCAGATGACCACCAGATCTACTACTGTGGACAAGAGGACCACAGAAGAAATGGAGTAGCCTTCATAATTAATAATAAAGTGGCTAAAGCAGTGCTTGGATACAATCCAAAAAATGATAGAATGATCTCAATTCGAATTCAGGGTAAGCCATTTAACATCACAGTGATCCAAATATACGCCCCAACCACAGATGCTGAAGAAGCAGAAGTAGATCAGTTCTATGAGGATCTGCAGAACCTACTAGATAATACACCAAAAAAAGACGTTATTTTCATTACAGGAGACTGGAATGCTAAGGTGGGTAGTCAGACGACACCTGGAATTACAGGCAAGCATGGTCTGGGAGAACAAAATGAAGCAGGACATAGGCTGAATTTTGCCAAGACAACTCACTGTGCATAACAAACACTCTCTTCCAACAACCTAAAAGACGACTTTATACATGGACTTCACCAGATGGTCGACACCAAAATCAGATTGACTACATCCTTTAAAGCCAAAGGTGGCGGACATCTATACAGTCGGTAAAAACAAGACCTGGAGCTGACTGTAGTTCAGATCACGAACTTCTTATTGCAAAATTTAGAATCAGACTAAAGAGAATAGGGAAGACCCACAGATCAGTTAGATATGAGCTCACTAATATTCCTAAGGAATATGCAGTGGAGGTGAAGAATAGATTTAAGGGACTAGATTTAGTAGATAGGGTCCCAGAAGAACTATGGACAGAAGTTCGCAACATTGTTCAGGAGGCGGCAACAAAAAACGTCCCAAAGAAAAAGAAAACCAAGAAGGCAAGATGGCTGTCTGCTGAAACACTGGAAGTAGCCCAAGAAAGAAGGAAAGCAAAAGGCAACAGTGATAGGGGGAGATATGCCCAATTAAATGCAAAATTCCAGAGGTTAGCCAGAAGAGATAAGGAATTATTTTTAAACAAGCAATGTGCGGAAGTGGAAGAAGACAATAGAATAGGAAGGACAAGAGACCTCTTCCAGAAAATTAGAAACATCGGAGGTAAATTCCAGGCAAAAATGGGTATGATCAAAAACAAAGATGGTAAGGACCTAACAGAAGCAGAAGAGATCAAGAAAAGGTGGCAAGAATATACGGAAGATCTGTATAGGAAGGATAATAATATTGGAGATAGCTTTGACGGTGTGGTCAGTGAGTTAGAGCCAGACATCCTGAAGAGTGAGGTTGAATGGGCCTTAAGAAGCATTGCTAATAACAAGGCAGCAGGAGATGACGGTATCCCAGCTGAACTGTTTAAAATCTTGCAAGATGATGCTGTCAAGGTGATGCATGCCATATGCCAGCAAATTTGGAAAACACAAGAATGGCCATCAGATTGGAAAAAATCAACTTATATCCCCATACCAAAAAAGGGAAGCACTAAAGAATGTTCAAACTATCGAACAGTGGCACTTATTTCACATGCCAGTAAGGTAATGCTCAAGATCTTGCAAGGTAGACTCCAGCAATTCATGTAGCGAGAATTGCCAGATGTGCAAGCTGGGTTTAGAAAAGGCAGAGGAACTAGAGACCAAATTGCCAATATCCGCTGGATAATGGAGAAAGCCAGGGAATTTCAGAAAAACATCTATTTCTGTTTTATTGACTATTCTAAAGCCTTTGACTGTGTGGATCATAACAAATTGTGGCAAGTTCTTGGTGGTATGGGGATACCAAGTCATCTTGTCTGCCTCCTGAGGAATCTGTATAACGACCAAGTAGCAACGGTAAGAACAGAGCACGGAACAACGGATTGGTTTAAGATTGGGAAAGGAGTACGGCAGGGCTGTATACTCTCACCCTACCTATTCAACCTGTATGCAGAACACATCATGCGACATGCTGGGCTTGAGGAATCCAAGGCTGGAGTTAACATCGCTGGAAGAAACATTAACAATCTCAGATATGCAGATGATACCACTTTGATGGCTGAAAGCGAGGAGGAGTTGAGGAACCTTATGACGAAGGTGAAAGAAGAAAGTGCAAAAGCTGGGTTGCAGTTAAACCTCAAAAAAACCAAGATTATGGCAACAAGCTTGATTGATGACTGGCAAATAGAGGGAGAAAAAGTGGAGGCAGTGACAGACTTTGTATTTCTAGGCGCAAAGATTACTGCAGATGCTGACTGCAGCCAGGAAATCAGAAGACGTCTACTTCTTGGGAGGAGAGCAATGGCAAATCTTGATAAAATAGTTAAGAGCAGAGACATCACACTGACAACAAAGGTCCGCATAGTTAAAGCAATGGTATTCCCTGTAGTAACCTATGGCTGCAAGAGCTGGACCATAAGGAAGGCTGAGCGAAGGAAGATAGATGCTTTTGAACTGTGGTGTTGGAGGAAAATTCTGAGAGTGCCTTGGACTGCAAGAAGATCAAACCAGTCCATACTCCAGGAAATAAAGCCAGACTGCTCACTTGAGGGAATGATATTAAAGGCAAAACTGAAGTACTTTGGCCACATAATGAGAAGACAGGATACCCTGGAGAAGAAGCTGATGCTAGGGAAAGTGGAAGGCAAAAGGAAGAGGGGCCGACCAAGGGCAAGATGGATGGATGGTATTCTGGAGGTGACGGACTCAACCATTGGGGCGCTGGGGATGGTGACGGCCGACAGAAAGCTCTGGCATGGACTGGTCCATGAAGTCACGAAGAGTCGGAAACGACTGAACGAATAAACAACAAATGGTTAGCTCATAAGTTAAGAAAACAAAGACAAAAAAACATAATTTCTAATATACAACATAAAGGGAAAATTTTAGTGAATAATGTGGAGATACAAGAAGCGTTTCATTCTTATTATACAGCATTGTATAAAAACAGGATGTTCAAATAGCTGAAATTGATGAATATATGAGTAAGCAAAGATTAACTGTTTTAAATGATGAACAAAGAACATTACTTAATAATCCTATAACAAAAGAAGAAATGTCAATGGCTTTTAAGAAAATTAAAAGTGGAAAAGCACCAGGTCCGGATGGACTATCGGCAGCTTACTATAAATATTTTGAAGATGAATTGAGTATTCCTCTCCAAAAAACTATAAATTCAATTTTGGAAACAGGAATTATGCCTGAAACATGGAAAGAGGCTCATATTACTTTTATTCCGAAAGAACAACTAAATTTGAATTCAGCAAAGAATTACAGACCAATATCATTATTGAATAATGATTACAAGATATTTACGACAGTTTTAGCGGAAAGATTGAAAAATACTCTTGGAAATTTTATTCATCAAGACCAAGCAGGTTTTTTACCCAAAAGACAAATTAGATATAATATTAGAAATGTTTTGGATGTATTAGAGTATTTAGAACAACATAATGAAAAACAAGCCGCCTTGATATTCATAGATGCCGAAAAAGCATTTGATAATTTAAATTGGTCCTTTATGTTTAAAGTATTGGAGATTATGAATTTTGGTGGGAATTTTATTAAGTGGATTAAATCAATTTATACACCTCAATTTGCAAAAATAATTGTTAATGGAGATTTTAGTAAACCTTGTGAAATACAAAAAGGTACAAGACAAGGCTGTCCTTTATCTCCGCTTTTGTTTATATTGGTTTTAGAAGTTTTACTTAGAGATATTAGACAGGATGATGGTATTCATGGTATTAGAGTTAAAAAGGAAGTTTACAAATTAAGAGCCTTTGCAGACGACCTAGTCATTACATTAGAGGATCCACTGGATGGAGTTGAATTATTGATGCAGAAATTGAAGGACTTTGGGTCGTTAGCAGGGTTCAAAATTAACTTACAGAAAACAAAAGTTTTGACTAAGAACATGAACATGAAGAGAAATTGAGAGAGATTACAGGATATTCCTTGGAGAAAAAAGTAAAATATTTGGGAGTTTATTTAACATTGAAAAATGTTAAATTATTTCAAAATAACTACACCCCACTTTGGATTGATATTAAAAAAGATTTAGATCGTTGGGGAAAACTACAACTATCATTATTGGGGAGAATATCAGCGATTAAAATGAATAAATTACCAAGAATTCTATATCTCTTTCAAACAATACCTATATTGACATCAGAGGAACCATTTAAACAGTGGCAGAAAGACATTTCTAAGTTCATTTGGCAAGGGAAAAAACCAAGAATAAAATATAAAGTCTTGCAAGATTCAAAAGAAAGAGGTGGTTTAGGACTCCCGAATTTGAAATTATACCATGCAGCTTGTGGTTTGGTATGGCTTAAGGAATGGATTGTTTTGAGAAATGAAAAATTATTAAATCTGGAAGGTCATGAATTGAGATTCGGATGGCATGGATATCTGTGGTATGATAAGGCTAAAATTAACGTGGACTTTAAAAATCACTATATTAGAAGATCCTTGTTGGGAATTTGGAATAAATATAAACCAACTTTATGTTATAAGAGACCTTTATGGATTTCCACGCAAGAAGCTTTCTATAGAACAGAAGTAAGAAATAAAGATAAGTGGTTGACATATAAGGACTTTTTAAAAAAAGAACAAGGACACTATGTGATAAAAACAAAAGAAGAACTTGCTCAAGAAGGATATACCTTTCAATGGCTCTCCTATATGCAACTTACAGAGAAATTTAAATTAGACAAAAAAAAATTAGAATTTGAACAAACTAAATCAGAATTTGAAATACAACTATGTGAAAATGATGAACGCTTAATTGCTAAAATGTATAAATTATTGTTAAAAGGAGAAATGGTAGAGGAACAAGTTAAAGATTGTATGATTCAATGGGTGAAAAATATTGGTCACAATATACAACTTCATCAATGGGAAGATATGTGGACTAAAGGATTAAAATTCACCTTATGTTACAACCTAAAAGAAAACTTCTATAAGATGATGTATCGATGGTATATGACCCCACAAAAACTCTCAAAAATGTACGGGAACATCTCCAACTTATGTTGGAAATGTATAAAACAAGAAGGGTCTTTTTACCATATGTGGTGGACTTGCAATATTGCAAAAGAATTTTGGACTGAGATACATTCATTGATGCAAAATATACTACAGATACGAATACCATTTAAACCAGAATTTTTTTTACTTGGAATTTGGGATGTACAAATAGAAAAACATTTTTTTAGAATAATACAATACATGACCACAGCAGCAAGACTTTTATATGCACAAAACTGGAAAAACCAAAGTGTACCAACAATACAGGAATGGATGTTGAAATTATTAGAGATGGCAGAAAACGATAAATTGACTTGGCTGTTGTGGGTCTTCCGGGCTGTGTGGCCGTGTTCTGGATGTTGTGGTTCCTAACGTTTCGCCAGCATCTGTGGCCAGCATCTTCAGAGGGCAGGAGCACAGCTAGAAGCAAAATCTCTGTGCCCAGGTAGAGTGGCAATGTTCTATTATAAGAGATTAGGTGGGGTTTTTTGTTGTGTTGAAATGTTAACGAGTGGCTGATGAGCGTGATTAGCATGTTCATTGTGAGAAGTATTCCCATGACCTGGTGGTTGGACTGAGTTCGTTGACCTTTTGCAGGCTGTGTTTTTCAGGACTGGTAGCCAGGTTTTGCTAATTTTTAAACTTTCTTCTTTTTTATTGTAACTGTGCTGGTGTTTGTGAATTTCAATGGCTTCTCTGTATAATCTGGTGTAGTGTCTTTTGGTGTTGTCCAGTATTTCTGTGTTTTCAAATAGGATTTTGTGTCCTGTTTGCTTGAGAGCATGTTCAGCTACTGAAGATTTTTCCGGTTGCTGTAGTCTGCAGTGTCTTTCGTGTTCTTTTAT
The DNA here is from genome assembly GCA_023362775.1 of Charina bottae. Taxonomy (NCBI): domain Eukaryota; kingdom Metazoa; phylum Chordata; class Lepidosauria; order Squamata; family Charinaidae; genus Charina; species Charina bottae. The sequence continues at coordinate 672,218 of JALMGJ010000011.1, read as the reverse complement.
CCTGGTGTGAATGCTTCGTTTTGTGGTTCCGATGTATACTTGTCCGCAGCTGCATGGTATGCGGTATACTCCTGCAGCGGTGCGGGGGTCCCTTTTATCTTTAGCTGATTTTAGCATTTGTTGTATTTTTCTGGTGGGTCTGAAGACTGTTTGAAAGTTGTGTTTTTCCATCAGTTTTCCCATGCGGTCAGTGACTCCTTTGATGTAGGGCAGGAATACTTTGTTTGTGGGGGGCTGTTTTTCTTCAGTTGGATGTTGTTTTCTTGGTTTGATGGCTCTTTTTATTTCATTTTTGGAATAGCCATTTGCCTGTAGGACCCAATTCAGATGGTTAAATTCATTGTTGAGAAATTGGGTTTCACAGTTTCGATTAGCACGATCCACCAAGGTTTTGATCATGCCTCTCTTTTGTCGTGGGTGGTGATTGGAACTTTTGTGTAGATACCGGTCTGTATGGGTGGGTTTTCTGTATACTTTGTGTCCTAGTTTGAAGTCCGGTTTGCGTATGACCAGCGTATCTAAAAATGGAAGTTTGTTTGCCGTCAGTTTCTTTTTCCATAGTGAATTGTATATTGGGGTGGATGCCGTTTAGGTGGTCCAAAAATTTTTCCAGTTCTTCTTCAGTATGACTCCAAATTGCGAAGGTGTCATCCACGAATCGGAACCAGACTGTTGGTGTAATGGGTGCCGATTCCAAAGCCTGTTTTTCAAAGTGTTCCATGTAAAAGTTTGCTATGACTGGGCTCAGGGGGCTTCCCATGGCAACGCCATCCATCTGTTCGTAGAACTCATTCTCCCATTGAAAGTAACTAGTTGTTAGGCAGTGTTGAAATAAAGCTGTAATGTCTTCTGGGAAGATTTGCTTGATGAGTGCCAGGGTGTCCCTTACTGGCACCTTGGTAAACAGGGAGACCACGTCAAAGCTGACCAGTTTGTCCATGTGGTTGAGTTTTAGGGTGCTGATTTTGTTGATGAAGTGTCCTGAGTCTTTGATGTGGGATGGAGTCTGTCCGATGTGGGTCTGTAAAAGGGTTGCCAAATGTTTAGATAATTCATATGTTGGGGAGCCAATGGCACTTACAATGGGTCTGAGTGGGATAGAGTCTTTGTGGATTTTGGGGAGTCCGTATAGTCTAGGTAAGAGAGCTTCTGTCTTGCAAATACGTTGTAGTACGTTGGGATGCAGGGAGGAGCTCTTTATCAGTGTGTTGGTTTGCTTCATGATTTTGTTGGTCGGATCCCATCTTATTGTTCTGTATGTGGTGGGGTCTAGTAGTTCTCTGATTAGAACTATTATAAATAGAACATTGCCACTCTACCTGGGCACAGAGATTTTGCTTCTAGCTGTGCTCCTGCCCTCTGAAGATGCTGGCCACAGATGCTGGCAAAACGTTAGGAACCACAACATCCAGAACACAGCCACACAGCCCAGAAGACCCACAACAGCCATCGAACTCCGGCCGTGAAAGCCTTCGACAATACAACGATAAATTGACTTGCTTATTAAAAGACAATTCAAATTGTTACTTTCTTAAAGAGTGGAAACCTTTGATGGACTATTTGCAAAAAGCAGGAGGAGTAAAGTTAATATGGGGTTTTGATGATTAGATTATATATAAATAGTATATAATAGACAAGAAAAATATATGAATGTTATATGAATAGCCAGCATGTAAAAACAAAATATCTATTTTATTCTTATGACCATAGACGGATCGGAGGTTATCCAACTTCTATGTTTGTCTTTTTCTTTCTTTTTTTTTTCTTTACTGCACTTTTCTTTTCTTTTCTTTTTAATTTGTATTTCTATTTCCGTTTCATTCTTAACTTTTAGCTTTGTATACTTAAAAATCTAATAAAAATTTAAAAAATAAAAAAGAAATGTTGGGAACAGATACATATGATTATTTAAAAAATTCTTAAGGTAAATATAATTAAAAAAACAGAATGGAGGAAGAACTTGGGAAAAAATATGGAAATTTATTATTATATATGATTACTGCAGCAAGAATTTTACACGCTCAATATTGGAAGAAAGAAGAAACAACAGAAGAATGGATGGTTAAATTATTAGATCTAGCACAAATGGCAAAATTAACGGACTTGATGAAAGATAAAAATATTTTGAGATTTAAGGAATTATGGCAGCCGCTTCTTGATTACCTGCTTATAACTGAAAAAAATGAAGTTATGACTATCGGTTTTATATATTAATGAATTAGTTAAATAGAAATAATGGTAATATAGGGAAAAATAGTGATAAGAGATGATTAAAAGGTAATTATATCTATAGTTGTGATAGCTGGAAACCCTTTTTAATAAAAAAAATTCTTTTATTTTCTTTTTTTTTTCTCTTTCTTTTTCTTCTCTTTTAATCTTGTATATATTTACTGTATTTGTTGTACTAAGATATTGTAATGCATTTTAATAAATAAAGGTTATTTTTACTAAAAAAAAAAAAGAGAGATTGAGTTGTACAAGTCCAGTGCTATAACGATATCCTTTATCCACCTGAATACTTTCCAAGCTAAAAATAATATTTAATATATTCTGATATGTCATAGCACACCTGTGTGAGTGCATACATGTTGATCTTAGCTAGAAGATCATCGTATTCCTTTCCCTGAATAGGGCATACATGTAATATTTGAAAGAGCCCTAGAGACCCAGGTTTAAGTCTACCTTTATACCTAGAAGTTGACTTGTTGACTTGGGGCTGGTCAGTTTCCCTTGGTCTAAGATAAGTCACACAGTTATTCTTCGTTTGAAAGAGCCCTAGAGACCCAGGTTTAAGTCTACCTTTATACCTAGAAGTTGACTTGTTGACTTGGGGCTGGTCAGTCTCCCTTGGTCTAAGATAAGTCACACAGTTATTCTTCTGGGAAAACAATTAGAAGTACCTGGAAATTAGTCAGGCTAGAAAAGAAAGTGATGAATGTGTGAATTTGGTACATGATTTGGTAGAGTAAGAGGGTTCTGCAGCCCAGAGTTTGAAACAGGTACTGTAGTTAAGGAAAGAGTAGTGGAGATTAAGAGAAACAAAGAAATTGCTCAGTTGATTTGGTGGATCATCTCTCAGTCTTTTTCTTTAGACCTCAGACAATGAAGAGGGGCTTCAGCTAATGATCTAACTGATGATCTAAGGGACACTCAGAGCCAAAATCTTTGAACTTCTACTTTAAATTAGAGCTTGGAAATCCACAAGCAGTGATTGCAGCTAATGTGTTACATGTGCCATGTGAACCAGCTGTGTCAGATTCTATCCAGCTGAACAGTCAGATGATTTATTATGTATTTAAAATAAAATAATAAAATAATGTATATCCCACTCTTTCCAAATGCCTCAGGGATTGTCTAGGTGAACTACTCTGAATATGTAGGTTAAGCCATTCTGTTTATCATACACGCAGGAGAGGGCCACCTTCTGCTTTTTTCCCACCCTAAGAAATACACTCCTGTGAAGTTGTGCATGGCTCCCATCTTTCTTTCTGAGTGGGAATCCAAGAAGCATCTGTTTCTCTATACATTTCTTTTTAAATGATACTTAACATCAGTCTTAATTCATAGGAAATCTCTCTCTCTCTCTCTCTCTCTCTCTCTCTCTCTCTCTCTCTATCTATCTATCTATCTATCTATCTATCATCATCCCTCTCCCTCTCCCTCTCCCTCTCTCTCATTTTCTCTCCCCAACCTAGTAGTAATCTCTATATCTTCTGGTAGACAAACCAACAATTTATCACTTATCTATAACCTCCATAAAGCTCCTGAGGCTGCTCCAATTCTCCCACACTTCCAGTCCCACAATCATTCATTCATTCATTCATTCATTCATTCATTCATTCATTCATTTATATTTCTAACTTATATCACTACCCATCTCCCCCCATTCCAGAGGGGACTCTGGGCGGTTTACACAAGCCAGCAATTAAAACATATAAAAATCTATAAAATACAATACATAAATTAATTAAATATATAAGACCCAAGAGGCTCTGATGTTAGGTTTTAAAAGAAGTCTATGGAGGAAGCCAACCCCAGGAGGAGCTATTACTCCCCCCATCCCAAGCGAGGTGGCAGAGCCAGGTCTTCAGTTGTTTCATGATCTCCATCTACCAGCAACCACCAGACCAGAGTCCTGTATTGGATTCTTGACATTTAAATGAATCAATCAGCTGCTTCCTTCCATGCCAAGAGAAGCACTGATCACTTTGGGCTGATCAAAGTAGGGGCTAGGGAGGGGAACGTGCTTCTTCACAAAACAGATGTCACTGTGGCCAATCACGATGCACCCATTTATAAGTTGGCAAAGCAATGGAGATGCTCCTGCAGACCCCCACCTTGTCTATCTCTTCTTTTCTGGTGAGGAAGGCACATTTGCAGACAAAGCACTTGGTTGCAGTCACCCATTATTCCTATTTTCTATGCCTATGAGGACTGTATTACTCCTGGGAATAAGGTGGATGCGAAACATTTTCCTTTTCTTTTGCAGAAGACCTGCTTCCCATTTATTAGTCTTGTATAATGAAGAAAAGGGAAAGGAGCTGAACAGGTGATAAGAGAGGTCTCTATTAATAGCACATGCATTCAATGTAATACAGCATGTCATTGAATATATGAATGAATGAATGAATGAATGAATGAATGAATGAATGAATGAATGAATAGAAGATCAAGGCTGGTATTGAAATGATTTTGGGAAGAAAAGAACTATAGAATAGAATGATTCTGTAGCAAGGCAAGTCTCTCTCTGAGATCTAAAAAGCAATTGGTTTTTTAAATTTAGCTCAAGGGTTAGATTCAGTGGTCTTTGTGGGATTCTGTATTTCTCTATTAATATACTGTCTAGGTGGATTGGTTGCTGGTTGCCTCAGTTGCCATCATATGTTTCTTCTGTCTTTGGTTACTGTTTGATTTGAATGTTTGCTTTTTTGTTTTAAAGTTCTGTTAGAGACCTGTTTGTGAGATGGGTGGCTATATAAATCTAGAAAAGAACAGAACAGAACTGAATTTTTGGAAATTATAGGGTGTGAAGAGGGGTGAGATTCTTGCAATAATGTAGAACCTGGAGCTATTTCAGAGTGAATGATAAACTCACAGTGACACTAAAGTATATTTGGAGAAAAAGCCTTGTCATTAGTATAATATTCTTGCCAACACAGTTGAAATATACATCTCCACATTTTTAAAATAGGTCACCTAGATCTTATTTATTTAGGATGTTGCACAGGTTTTCCTCAGCCCCTTCTCTGTGGGGTGCCATAGGTTTCAATGCACTTCTATTCAACATCTGTTTGATGAAACAGAAATAATCCTACATGTATTACTTGGATACTCACATTCCTCATTTGAACTTGACAATATCATTGGAACAGAAAAATATATTTACATGATTTAATTTCTTTTTATTAATTGCTCCTTGTTGTTCAGTTCTGGCTTCAGCAAAACGATGAAGCATTTCGGGAAAAAAATACATCCCAGTAAGGCAGCACTGGAGGACAAGATGGAGAAGATCTCCACAGCCACCATGCCTTTCCCTGTTGTGCTCAGGTATACTGATGATACCTCACCGCATGGCGATGGATTATCTCACTCAGAAGCCTTATGTAAATGTTGAATTGGAGTATAGAGAGCACAAAACCCTGCTGCATCCCACACAGTAGAGGCGGAGGGCTGCCAAGAGGTCAAGTATAGCAAGGACGGATGTACACACCCAATCCCACCCTTGCCGGAGATCATCCAAAAGCATGACCAATGCCGTTCCTGTCCCGTACCCGAGTCTGATTCCAGACTGAAAAGGATCAAGATGTTCCACTCCATCCAAGTCCTCTGAAGCTGCTGTGCAACCACCTTTTCAACCACCTTCTCCAAAAAGGGGAGGTTAGATACTGGTTAAAAATTGTCCAATATAATGGGATCTAGCAATGGCGTCTTGAACAGGGGACAAACCAGGCCTCCTGAAGAGGTAACAGAAAACCCAGAAAACAGAAAACAGCATGGCATTGAATATATGAATGAATGAATGAATGAATGAATGAATGAATGAATGAATGAATGAATGAACGAGTGAGTGAGTGAGTGAGTGAGTGAGTGAGTGAGTGAATGAATGAATGAATGAATGAATGAATGAATGAATGAATGAATGAATGAATGAATAGAAGACCAAGGGTAGTATTGAACTGATTTTCGGAAGAAAAGAACTATAGAATAGAATGATTCTGTAGCAAGGCAAGTCTCTCTCAGAGATCTAAAAAGCAATTGGTTTTTTAAATTTAGCTCAAGGGTTGGATTTCGTGGCCTTCATGGGATTTTTATTTCTCTATTTCTGTACTAACTAGGTGGATTGGTTGCTGGTTGTCTCAGTTACTGTTTGATTTGAATGTTTGTTTTTTTGTTTTATAGTTCTGTTAGAGATCTGTTTGCGAGATGGGTGGCCATCGACTGGAGCTATTTCAGAGTGAATTATAAACTCACAGAGACACTAAAGTATATTTGGAGAAACAGCCTTGTCATTAGCATAATATTCTTGCCAACACAGTTGAAATATACATCTTCACATTTTTAAAAAGGTCACCTAGATCTTATTTATTAGGATGTTGCACAGGTTTTCTCAGCCCCTACTGTATGGGGTGCCATAAGTTTCAATGAGTTCCTATTCAACATCAGTTTGATGAAATGGAAATAATCCGATATGTATTATTTGGATATTCACATTCCACATTTGAACTAGACAATATCATTGGAAAAGAAAAATATATTTACATGATTTAATTTCTTTTTATTAATTGCTCCCTGTTGTTCAGTTCTGGCCTCAGCACAATGATGAAGCATTTGGGGAAAAAGATACATCCCAGTAAGGCAGCACTGGAGGACAAGATGGAGAAGATCTCCACAGCCACCATGGCTTTCCCTGTCGTGCTCAGGTAGGTTGGCACAAAGGACACCCACACGGTGCAAAAAGCCAACATACTGAAAGTGATAAACTTGGCTTCATTAAAGCTGTCAGGTAAATTATGGGCAAGGTATGCCACAATGAAGCTGGCAATAGCCAAAAAGCCCAGGTAGCCCAGGACACAATAGAACATGAGGATGGAGCCTTCATTGCATTGCAAAATCATGGTTTCCATAAGGGACTGTGTGTCTAACTCCAGGAATGGAGGAAAGGTTGCCAACCACACAGTACAAATGTTGGCCTGGAAAAGAGAGCAGGAAAGAAGAATAAAAAGGCCCAGTCTTTTTCCTACCCATTTCCTCATCTGAGATCCTGGCTTGGTGGCCATGAAAGCCACCACCACCGTGATGGTTTTGGCCAAGACACAAGAAACAGCCACTGAGAAGATGATGCCAAAAGTTGGTTGCCGGAGAAGGCAGGTTACTTTCCCAGGTTGGCTGAGGAAGAAAAAGGAAGAGAGAAAGCAGAGCAAAAGAGACACCAGGAGAGTGTAAGTGAGGTCCCGGTTGTTGGCTTTAACTATGGGAGTATCCTTGTACTTAATAAATGTTCCAAGTATCCAGGCTGTTATCAAGCAAAAAGCAACAGCAGCTGATGCCAAAGAGATCCCTAAAGGTTCTTCAAAAGACAGGAAACTTATTTTTTTGTTGATGCAATGATCTTGCTCCTTGCTTGGATATTGATCTTCAGGACATTCAATACAATCTTCCATTTCTAGATTAAAAGTGAAAAGAAAATTCTGTCATTGAGCAACAAAGTCAAACTGTACTATAATTGGTGTTCATTCTGACTTAAATCTATTCCCATAATTCTGAAATATAATATTTACTTAATATCATCATGTAGGATGAAGGGGGGCAAGGAGATTTGAGATTTTAAGGAAAGGGGGGGGGGTTGAAATGCAGACATTCAAAATGTTGACCTGACTCTGAAAGTCCTGTAGTGGAAAAAAGAAAGGAACTGGCAGATGAAAAAGTTGGATTTAGGAGTAGCAACTGAAGATGCTGATGGTATTGAGTGTGACGGGAAAACACTTTGAATTTTCTACTTCTGGAAGAGTAAGTTAGCATAAAGCTTTGAACATTGGAATAAAGCATCCTCGTCTTGGGCCAGGAAAGAAACAGTTACTCTTGGGGATGGCTAGTACCTTAGAGGGCTCCTCACCCATATGGACTAAGTTAGATCTTTTTACTATTCTTGCCTCTTGGATTTTAATCTTATTTTATAATTATTTAATAATCGTATTTTATACATGGTTTATATATTTTATGTCTCTTGTTTTAATGAATCATTTCATTGTTAACTCTGGAGGAGGGAGATTGGCAGTGATATAAATTTGATTAGATATAACAATTCAAAGGAGATTTCTTCTTGTTGTTAATTTTCTAGTGTATTCCTCATCTCAGACCAAAATGTATTATTTTTTGGAAAACTCATAGAGTATGTCCATCTCTGGTTATAACCACAACTTCCAGAAGGCTTCTTCTGAAATGTTGGGTACAAATGCGAACTTCATAAGGTATTCCTTGGAGAATACCAGAGTTTTGCAACTTAACATGATCTTTATACATTTTTAAGATCATTTGTCAGTGAGATTCAAATGGTTCCCAGGACTCCATCTGAGGAAACATGCCCTTACTAATTCAATACTCTAGTAATATGCCCATCATTGCAATGCCTTAATTCTGGGGGAAAGATTTCTTTTAATCCCATATCATGGTCAAATGGAGGACTTCAGAACTGACCCATCTGATCTGAAATCTTTCCTTCTGGACATGGAACACAGTCATAGCAGCAGAATGGTTTCCCTTCCATCCTTTTCTTCCAAGATCCTGGGTAACAGTACTCATTACACAGAGAAATGGGAACAACCTGCCCACAACATGAAAGAGAGCTCAAAAGGATATCCAAGGTTTGCTGTCTTACATACATGAGAACAAGGTTAACCATTAAAACATTTTAACTATTTATGCCAAAATAAGTGGCATGGCAGGTAGGAATGTTTGTGGAAAATTCAATGAATTATTTTTTTAAAAGGCAGTATGTTCTAGTATAATTATGTATCATATAATATTCAAAACATTAATAATGTGTTATGGAATGCCCCAACTTTTTGACAAATGTACATTGGCATGATCATATGCAAAGTAAAAAAAAAAGTCAGCCCTGTGATGACCCATCCCAAAAGAGGACTTCTTGACATTTTCTTGACCGCACTAAACAATCCCAACGTATAGAGGAGCCTCATTTGGGGCCATAGAGTAAAGTGATGAGAACTGACTGGTATGAAACTCTTCTGGTGGATAAGAACAGTATGTAAGCTGAAAGAAAGCCAAATGATGTTAAACTAATTAGTTAGTCTAAGCCTAAGTATATTCTCTCTGTAGCTCTTTAGGGAACAGTTAAACAGAAGAAAATTGCTCCTGTACTACCACTTGCTCTGTTTATCAGAAGATAATCAAAAAAGAGCCAGTTTGGTCTAGTGGTTAAGGTGCTGGGCTAGAAACCAGGAGGTTGTGAGTTCTAGTCCTGCCTTAGACATGAAAGCCGGCTGGGTGACCTTGGGCCAGTCTCTCACTCTCAGCCCAACTCACCTCACAGGGTGGTTGTTGTGGGGAAAATAGGAGGAGGAAGGAGTATTAGGTATGTTTACCACCTTGAGTTATTTATAAAAAATAATAAAGGTGGGATAAAAATAAAATAAAATAAAAGAATAAGAATAATGTTTTCACCCTAGCTGCTTGAAGAATATGTATCTACTGCTAAAAGCTTAGCCTACTTTGCCATCCTAATCAAGTTGTAATAAATTCTAGTGTTATAGCATGGCCCCTTTTTTAGACAAATGAATTTTGGCATGATCATATGAAGTGTAAAAAAAAAAAAAAGCAATTCTGACATGATCCTTCCCAAAAGAGGACTTCTTGACATTTTCTTGACCATACCTGGTTGAAACCTGGGTGCCAGAGAACCCTATTTTCATCAATGACCAATTCTTTTCCTTTTGCTGCATCAAGATCTAATCTTCCAACTTTAACTCTCTGAAAGGAGCTGTTAGGGAAAGTGATCAGGTTGATAACATCAAATCCTCCTGTTACTTCCTTTTTGTCATTAAAGAAGACCCTCTCTCCAGCTGAGTTGTTAAAAGAAATGCCTTGAAGAAAGGGGTGCAGCTGTTTGGAAAAAGAAAGTTCAGAGGAAGAGACTGTCAGAGTGCGCACCATGGGGCGGCCTGCTCCTTTTTCCAAGACACCAGTGATCCACGTTCTATGCAGTAAATAGACACTCAAGCAGAGATTAGATAAAATAGCCTATTAACTTTATATACATACGTAGTCCAAAATACATCCAACAGCAGTAACAAATGATACAGCAACGAGATGGAATACAGCAATGAGAAGTTTCAACAGCAACGAGAAGAAAGACCACCAGATCCTCTCTGCTTATATACATAAACTGACCAATCACATTATAGGTCACTCTCATCATCTGCCACACCCAACTAAATCACAGCACCTGTAGTATGAGTCATCACTGCCACATCATCCCTACAACAATGGCTGCTAATTGGGTGACTTGCAGAATAATTCCCCTCTCACCTAGATATCAAGCCTCTCCAGTATAATTTATTTATCTGTAAATTCCTGGGTATATACAAACCCCAACATCCCTCCAATTTACAATAGATATTACATTTCATTTATACAGAATAGAAGACATACACATATTGGATACATACATCCTATGTCTCTCTACACTTAGAGGCTTTGTCATCACATCTGCTAAATTACTCTCAGATGGACAATATTGCAAATTAATCAGAGATTCTTTTACAGCATTCCTAACATTGTGATATTTAATATCCACGTTTGCTCCTTCCTCTGATCTTATCATTCTTTGCCATCTGTATACACACTTCACTGTCTTCATATACACATATATGTCCCTCAATTGTTACATTTACATCTCTTAACAATTGCCTATACCATATTAACTCTGAACATTGGTCAGATAGTGCAGCGTACTCTGCCTCTGCAGTAGATATGGCAACAGAACTCTGTTTCCGAAACCTCCACCCCACCAAGGTGTTACCAAACATGATTATCAATCCTGACATTGATTTTCTATCATGTACATCATTACCTCAATCACTATCTACATAGCATTTCAATTCCAATGGTTTACAAGGTTTTATTAATAAACATTTATTAATAGTCCCTTTAAGATATCTAAACACACGTTTAATACCTTTCCAATGCCTCTGGGTAGGTTGCACAACATACCTACTCAGTACATTCACCGCATTCCCGATATCGGGACGCGGCCATTGTGCTAAGTACAATAAACTTCCAATTATTGATTGATAGTGTTCTTGATTACATGAAGTTTGGTCATCGTCTCCAGCCTCTCTCTTAACAAAATCAGTTGTCATCGGGGTAGGAACCTCCTTGCAATGTTCCATATCATTGTCCCTTAGCAGCTGTTCAATTTTCTTCCGCTGCTCTGGAACATAACCCCCATCAACCTTCTGAATACCTACGCCTAGGTAATTTTTAATCTCTCCCAGATCTTTAACATCAAATTGTTGCTTCAGTTTTTCAGTAAATTCATTTACCCTCCTTTGATCTTTTGCTATAAAACACAAATCGTCTACAAAGATCAAAAGCAACACCTGTTCATCATTATCACATTGCTTTATATATACAGACATGGGTCAGCCTTGCTACACTTAAACCCCATTCTTTGCAATGCCTCATCTAATCTCAGATTCCAGCAACGTGCCGATTGCCTGAGTCCATACAACGCTTTCTGCAACTTGTACACTCTACCTGCATCATTAGATTCATATCCTGGAGCTTCAGCCATATATATTTCTTCCCTCAAATCAGCATGCAGATATGCTGTGGTGATATCATAATGGTTCACTACACAATTCCCAGCTGCTGCCATTGCTAAGGAAAACCTGAATGTCTCCCCTCTTAGCGTTGGCGCAATAACCTCATCATAAGTCTGATTCTTAACCTGGGAAAACCCTTGTGCTACAAGCCTAGCTTTATACTGAATATCACCATTGACTAAGGTTTTCTTCTTATAAACCCACCTACAACCTACTGCCCTATGCCCCTCAGGCAGCCTGGTAGATTTAAACACCTTATGGGAATTAATGGCATTCATTTCCACATCCATAGCAGCTTTCCACTTTTTCTGCTCTTGTGGTGGCAACTCCATTACCTCTGAATAACTACGAGGTTCATAATTAATAAAACACACTTTAACATCACCTGGTTTGTAACGTTGAGGTGGTATGCCCTTGTTAACTCTTTCAGATCTGCGCAATACAGTAGCATCCTGCTTTATTGGCACACTAGGAGTTAATTCCTCTTCATCCTTAATCACATCTCTGTGATTAAGTGGACTCTCGCCGCTCTGATAGCTCGAATTGTCCCTGACTAGGAAGAAAAACCTTACACCCTCCGTGTAACTTCTGCCAATTGCTATGCTCGGTGAAACTTGCTGATCATGAAATAACAAGTCTTCTGCCATCAGTGAACCTATATCCCTTGGTTCCTGGCTCATACCCCACAAAAACCATTTTCTGTGTTTTTGCCTGCCCTTTCCTACGTACTTCCTTATGCACGTGCACATAGGCTGTGCACCCAAACACCTTCAAATGAGCTAATGATGGCTTCTTGCCATACAGAATATAATATGGTGTTTGATTTATAGACCCACTCCACAACCTGTTAATTAAATAATTAGCAGTCAGTATAGCCTCTCCCCAGTATCCTCTAGATGACACTGAGTCAGCTAACAATGCGTCCTTTACTGTCTGTAGCGCTAAATTTCTTCGTTCCACCACGCCATTCTCAGCTGAACTATGCGGATTGGTTCTCCTGTGCGCAATGCCCCTCCTACTGAGCTCTTGTTGAAAACTGCCACTCATAAACTCAGTTCCCCGGTCAGTCTGCAAACTACACACCTTTGTGCTATATCTACGTTCCACAAACTGCACCCAATTCCTGAACTTATCAAATGTTTGGCTTTTAGCTTTCAATAGGTAACAGAACCCGAATCTAGTGAAATCATCCACAATAACCAAAACATATTTAGCACCACCTAGTGTGGCTGGTAATGGGCCAATTAGGTCAGCGTGAACTAATTCAAAACATTTATGTGACTTTCTATCACTAAATTTGCTTACAGGATACACCTTAGACTTTGCAACCTTACATGCCGTGCAATCCAGATAAGCTTGGCACGGTTTCAAATGCATTCCAGAACTTGCTTCAGACATCTTTTCAACCACTTTGAAACTTGGATGCCCCAACCGTCTATGCCACAAATGTTCACATGAATCATGGGTTGGTTTGTTGATCATTGCTACATCATGGGTTACATCATGGGTCTTGGGTTTCATCTCATACAAATTGTTCTGTAATACACCCTCACCACAGACATGATTATTATTCATAATAATGCATTTACCGTTACCAAACTTTACATCATATCCCTGTTTATCCAACTGAGAAACACTTAGGATATTGTACTCTAGGTCTTGTACACATAGCATAGATAATTCAATATTCAAACTAGGTACAAACACAAACCCTCTGCCAGTAACAGATGCAAAACTTCCATTTGCCAGGCTAACATGGTCCCGTTCAGCCTGCATAAACCTTTTAAACATCTTTCTACCATTGGCAATATTTTTGCTTGTTCCGCTGTCAAGGAGCCATGTCTCCTTTAAATTCCTTCCTGTAGAATTAATCACCGACAGCTGGACAGCAATCCGTTGCTTGGCAATCCTCGGCTTGACTTTTGCCTTCCGTGCAACATTACAGTTCTTTTGCAAATGCTTTTCAGAACCACAGCGAAAACAGCGTTTCACAGATAATATTTTATCAGTACAAGGACAACATTCCCCAACAGACATACTGCTCTGCTTTGGCTTAAATATGTTATAATCTTTCCTACTTTGTTCCTCCTCCAGAAGTCTCCCAGTCAGATAATTTAGGGTCAATTCCCCCTCAGATAAAGACCCGAAACTGGTAGCTAAATTGTCCCATGTTTCATTAAGAGAACTGAGAATTACATAAACTTTATGCGCTTCTTAGAACTGCATTCCTCTCTGTGCTAATTCGAGGAACAAACCAGTCATATAATGCAAATGTTCAAGAATACTACCACTGTCATGTAATTTAGCATGATAAAGCTTTCTTGTCAACATAACCTTGCATAACGGTGTGCTTCTAAGATAAACATTTCTTAAAGCTTCCCAACACCAACTGGCTAACTGGAGATCTCTAACATAACATAATTGGCTGTCCTCCAAACATAGTTATGCTTGCCAATGCTCTCTCGTTCTGCAAAATAACTTCCTCATCATCCAACTCGTCCGGTGGCTCATGGACAACCTTCCAAATACCTTCCCAGCAAAGAAAAATTTCCCTCTTGTACGCCCACGACAGATAATTGGAGCCATTCAGCCTTTCCAGAGGGAAACCACCTCCAACTGTAGACTGCATTTTCACTGTGCTCATCCTCAGCCCCTCCTGGGCAGACACTGATGAATAAACAGCACAGACTTTATCAGACTTTATCCTTCAGCTGCAAACAGGCCTAGGAAAAATACACAGCCAGGCACGGAACCTGCAAAAGCTCCAAACTCGCCCCAGATATCCAAATGACTCCTGGATAGGCTTCCAACATCCTCACAGCCGTGCCAACATACCAGCTGCACACGTTCCACTGCTGGGCCCATAACCTGTCAGAGTGCGCACTGTGGGGCGGCCTGCTCCTTTTTCCAAGACACCAGTGATCCACGTTCTATGCAGTAAATAGACACTCAAGCAGAGATTAGATAAAATAGCCTATTAACTTTATATACATAAGTAGTCCAAAATACATCCAACAGCAGTAACAAATGATACAGCAACGAGATGGAATACAGCAATGAGAACTTTCAACAGCAACGAGAAGAAAGACCACCAGATCCTCTCTGCTTATATACATAAACTGACCAATCACATTATAGGTCACTCTCATCATCTGCCACACCCAACTAAATCACAGCACCTGTAGTATGAGTCATCACTGCCACATCATCCCTACAACAATGGCTGCTAATTGGGTGACTTGCAGAATAATTCCCCTCTCACCTAGATATCAAGCCTCTCCAGTATAATTTATTTATCTGTAAATTCCTGGGTATATACAAAACCCAACAGAGACAGAGAAGAAAATGAAATGAATATATTTCGTGGGCGGCGTTGTTTTACGCTGGTTCGCCTCCTTTCTCCAGGACCATTCCCAATCGGTGGTAATAGGAGAGGAGAGATCTGACCCTCGGCCCCTATTGTGTGGGGTTCCACAGAGTTCGGTTCTCTCTCCTCTCCTATTTAACATCTATATGCAGCCAGTGGGCAAGATCATCCATCACCATGGGATGAGGTATCACCAGTACGCTGATGATACCCAGTTGTACATCTCCATCCCGGGTGAAGTAAGTGTTGCAGTCGACACCCTTTCTCAGTGTCTGGAGGCTGTATGGGCCTGGATGGGGCACAACAGGCTTCAGCTGATCCCTGGTAAGACGGAGTGGCTTTGGATTGATGGCCTCTCGATTTCCAGGAAGTTGTCATCTTTAACTCTGGATGGGGTGGCACTACCCCGTTCAGATTCAGTACGGAACTTGGGGGTGCTCCTGGACTCACAACTCCTGCTCGAGGAGCAGGTGGCCGTCATGGCCAGGAGGGCCTTTGCACAGCTTCGTGTGGTGTGCCAGTTGCACCCCTTCCTGGGTCAGGAGGCCCTCCAAACAGTCACTCATGCCCTTGTCATCTCCCATATAGATTATTGCAATGCGCTCTACATGGGGCTACCCTTGAAGAGTATCCGGAAGCTTCAGCTGGTCCAGAATGCGGCTGCACAGGTAGTTCTGGGTGCTATGAGATTGGCACATGTAACACCGCTACTCCGTGAGCTGCATTGGGTACCAGTTTGCTTCCGGATCCAATTCAAGGTGTTGGTTATCACCTTTAAAGCCCTACATGGCATGGGACCAGGGTATCTGAGGGACCATCTTGTCCCGACCATATCCACCCACCCCACCCGATCATGCAGGGAGGGCATGCTTCGGATCCCTTCATTAAAAGAATTCCATCTAGCGGGGTCCAGGAGGCGTGCCTTCTCTGCAATAGCACCCACCCTGTGGGATAACTTGCCCCCTGAGGTGAGACTGGCACCCTCGCTCCTAGCCTTTAGGAAGTCCTTGAAGACCTGGTTCTGCCGCGTTGCCTGGAGTGAGGGAAAAGATAGTTCCTCCTGGGGTGGTTGGTTTAGTGGTTTCCTCCTTTTAAGAGCAGACCATCTTTTAGATTTTTATTTTTTTATTTTTATAGTAGTTTTAAATGTCTAGGTTTTATCTTTTATATTCTGATTGTAAACCGCCCAGAGTCTGCCACGGTAGAGATGGGCGGGGATAAATCCAAATAATAAATAAATAATAAATATTAGGAGAAAACAACATAGTAGAGCTTACTCTGAATTCATTTGGCTGGCTGTATAAATTGGGTAAGAGCAATCTTTTCATCCTAGCTCCTTGAAGCATATATATTGAGTGCTAAAATATTAGCCAACTTTGCCATCGGAATCAAGTTGTACTAAATACTTCATTGAAAGGAAAGTGTAGAGAGGTTACCTTAAAAGGCTGTAGATCTGTTGGTTCCCACATTTTACCCACCACTATTTTCCTCTGACTGGATCCTTTTGATAGTAAGGCTTGCAAAGAATGAGCCACAGTGTAGACACCATTGTAGATACTATAACTATGACCAGTCATTTGCATTTCAAAGAGAGGTCCAGGAAGACGGTCCAGATTCTCCTCCCCAGTGCATTGTCCAATCTCCATTGTTGGCAATCCTGAATTTGGAAAGAAACAGTCAAATGCTTGCTCCCAAAATTCCTTTATAAATCCATCTCTGTGCCTCAAATAAGGTTTTATGGACTGAACAAACTCCTTGAATCCCAGAACCTCATTTGATGGAATTTGTAAAGAAATGGCCCCATTGAACAACTGGAGATTCCAAGACTTTTGAAATCCTGTTAGTATAAAATCAAATTGACTAGTCATGATCCAAACCTTTATAAATGATATATTTTCTTTCAATGTAGGATCCAGCATAAATATGACCCCTGTGAGCCATACAAGCATCAGAGATTCTCCATAGATGACAAACGTGTTTGTCTTGCTGTCTGTGTAATGTCTATGAATAGTAAACATTGTACCAACAAATTTATCCAAGTTATCGAAAGTGGTTATTCCAGGGACCTGTTGTAGGAAGGCCGAACAGATTCCATTCTGCGAAAGCAAAAGCTGCATTTTCTGGAGAAATTGTTCTCCGCTCTCACCCTTAGAAGCGAAGAGCCCAACCCACTTCCATCCAAAATGTTGAAGCAATCGGACAATCCCAACATATAGAGGAGCCTCATTTGGGGCCATAGAGTAAAGTGATGAGAACTGACTGGTATGAAACTCTTCTGGTGGATAAGAACCGTATGTAAGCTGAAAGAAAGCCAAACGATGTTAAACTGATTAGTTAGGCTAAGTGTCCCTTTCTCTTTCTCTGTAACTCTTTTGTTTACAGTTGAAATAAAGAAAATTGCTCTGGTACTACCATTATACTCAGAATATAATGCAATTTCTGGGGTACACATTCATTCAGAGAATCTATTAGGGAAGATGTCTGAGTAGAAAGAGGGATGGAAAGGTTGAAATCCATCATCACTTATGTTGGCTGAGTGATTTTCAGTTTCTCCCTAATTCTTAGCTATAACCTTGTTAGCTACTTGTTTTGGTGATAGTGTGTGTGTGTATGTCGTTATGTTTGTATGTGTGTGTGTGCCTTCGAGTCAGTGTCGACTTCCGGAGAGTGCCTGGACAATTCGTTGAAATTTTCTGGCAAGATTGCAGAAGTGGTTTGCCATTGCCTTCTTCTTCCTAGGGCTGAGACAGAGGGAACGGCCCAAGGTCAACCATCTGGCTTCGTGCCTAAGGTGGGGCTGGAACTCCTGGTCTCCCACTTTCTAGCCTGGTGCCTTAACCACTACACCAAACTGGCTCTCCTTTTGGCAATAGCATGGGGAATAAAATACAGAACTCCATCTATATTCTTTGGGCTTTAAGTATAAACACAAGTCTTGGTTAATGTCCCCCATCCACAGACCAACCTGAGGAATCTTGTAGAAATCTATAATGCCTGCAATATGGGAAGAAGTATCAGATCCAAGTCCTCCAAGGATGGCCATGAGGTTCTTAGGGATGCCACATTCGTAGTTGGGGAGAAATCTATTGGATTTGAAAAGCAGGTCCAGGGTGGTTCGATAGGTCATTCTTGAATTATAGTAGCTGTCTGATATATGGAGACCAAGTGTGACATTGGACAAGATTAGTGGATTCCCATTGATCTCCTTTAGAGCAAATTCTAAGGAAAGGACATGCTGGTAGAATTTTGTGATCATGCTGCAAATAAAGAAAGCCTTTGAGAAAGCATGTCTACAGTGAATGAATTGGTGTCATATAACAAATAATGCTTTTTCCAGTAATTGGAACTGAAATTCGATGTTCAAATTCTTGTGTAGTGCTGATATTTCAGAGTTACATAGCATAATATAACACTAAATTGTAAGTCTGTTTTGGGAAATAGCCATTCTATTATACCTTCTATGATATCTGAGAATTTTGTCATAAAATCATACAATTTGATACATTGTTAGGTTTTAAGGCAAAGATGAATGGACAAGATGTTGCCTTGTTTCTACTGACTGGAACCTAATTTTTCCTTGAAGATTATTTTTCTTTCAGCTTTGCTCAGTCCTGACCTATTCCGTTCTGAATGAACAGAATAGACATTCTTGTTTTTTCGGTCTCTCAATGGAAGTTGATTTAAAATTACAGTTTTATGCTGTTTCCTATGGATATTTCTCAATCTTCCATAAAAACTGGATTGGTTAAATGTATTTTCATTGTATCATTTTTATTTTATATAATAGAAGCACATCATGGTTGAATATTTTTATTTGATATCCATCCATCCCTAACTCTGGTTTCTTCATGATCCAGCTAATCTGTAGGAACTGTAATGTGGTTTCGTATTTTATTTTATGTTGTGGAGACACAGATGCAATTATTGGGGGTTTTTTCAATTATTTCTTGTGTTCATGATGAGGTTGGCCCAAATTCTGCAAAGACAATTCAAGCAGGGTTGTAACTTTAGCAGAAAAGAAGCATTATTGAGAGAAATCTATGAGGTAGGAAGAAAAACCTTTGTGGAACAAAGACAGAAAGGAAGAACCTAAGATCTCATGAAAACTAATTAAAAAATCAGGGGATAGAACCAATCAGTATAGAACACACAGGAATTGCAGAAGCACTTTCTATAGCCTACTGCCTTCGAGTCAGTGTTGACTCCGGGAGACTTCCTGGACAAGTCCTTGAATATTTTTTTGGAAAGATTGTGCATCTTCAACAATTTCTTCATAATCTACCTATTTATTAGCAATAATAAACCAATTTTTAAGTTGTTCCTCACATTTCATGACATTATTTCAAAGTAGAATTTTCATTTATAATGAGAGAACAGCATTCTCACTTGGTATAGCATTAGAACCAATGCAGAAACTGAGGAAATAGAGTGGATAAGAGGGTCCTCATCTTCTTTGTGTATTTTGTTACTCAAAGAAACAAGAGGTGTGGTCTGCAAGAGCCAAGAAGGGGTAAGGTCCCATTAGATGATGATGGACATTTGCTTACTTTGTAATCTCAACTGTCCCATGTGATGGATATTCAGCAAACGAGTGTTCATTAGAAATAGGTACAATGTGAGAAACCATCCCTCCAATTAACAGGTCACCTGGCTGGTACCATTCATGCAGAACAGGAAAAGGATTAGCAACCAAGCAATTCAGCATATTCACTTTGATCACGGGAAACATCAGAAGGCAGAACATATCTGCAGCACAAAGGGTAAAAATTCAGAGTGTCTACTGGAATTCAAAAATGGACAATTCCAAATGCACTTCCTGAGAGAAGAGCATCTATCTAAACTTGAACTTCTACAATGAAAAAAATGTATGTTTCAATAGTGACTAAGAAACTGAAATCTAAAGTATTTTCTGATTAACAACAAAAGACAGCAGAAGAAATGAACCAGAATAGCACTCTTGGTCTCTTCTTATTATCCTAGATCTCCACAGAACTGGGTTTAGATTTTAATTATTTCACACTTGCTTTTTATTTTCCACATCTTTCTGTAAAGGCTTCAGAGGATTGAGTAGGTCAACAGATTATAGTGATTTGCCCAATTCCAGGAAGACTGAATTATCCCTTCTCTTTTTTTTTATCCAGAGTGAAAGTTGGTCCACTTGACTATCAGTCTCCCTTGCTTTGTGGAAATAAAAGTATCAAGTGGTTAAAAGAGTCTCTAAATATGTCAATGAATAGATGACGGATAGAGAGAGAGATGGATAGATGAGAGGAGATAGGAGGAGGGAGGGAGATAGGGAGGGAGGGAAACAGGGAGGGAGGGAGTACAAAATACTAAACACCTGTTCCTGGCATATGATGGTCCTAGTCATCTAGCAACCAGTTGGAGGGCTGCACTCAGAAAGACAGTTCCAGAGAAAGAGCATTACAGGGATTCTACATTGAGATTTCCAGCAGAGGATCTATCACCAGCTAGTCTGAAATCTAACCATTTAGATATTCTAGGTCTTGACCCAAAACAGTTTCCTTCATCACCTGAATTAAAACATTAGGAGCTGGATTAGGCCAAAGTTAACCAAGCTTCCAGTGTTTGACATGTTTGTAAGACTGGGGTCCTATTTTGGATGCTCTGACAGCTACTAGGAAGGGAATTTCTTATTCATAGATGGTTTCTCCTGATGTTCATATCTGGACAAATACCGTCTATTTAACATAATGCAAATAGTTGATCATGTTTATTATTTATTTATTTATTTATTTATTTATTTGGCAAATTTATATCGCTGCCCATCTCACAAACAAGTGACTCTGGACAGCATACAACAGAGTTAAAAAACAATAAATATATATACAACAATTGTTATTTTTATTATTAATAAAACTTCAAAAGTTTTATTATGATTTTTAAAAATAAAAATGGCTAAAAGAGAAGAGATATTGGGCTAAGAGCTGATCTTAAGAGGTGTGGAGCCACCTCACTATTTCAATAGCCCTCTGGGGTACCCAGGCCTGATGGTTACTCATAAAAACATACAATTGTATATACTGTTACACTTTAAGAAAAAGATTAATGGACAAGATATTGCCTTGTTTCTACTGAGCGGAACCTAATTTTTTTTTTTAATATAATTTTTCTTTCAGATTTGCTCAGTCTTGACCTATTCTGTTCTGAATGAACAAAATAGACATTCTTGTTTTTTAGGTCTCTCAATGGAAGTTGATTAAAAATTGCACTTCTGTGCTGTTTCCTACAGATATTTCTCAAACTTTGATAAAAAAATGGATTGGTTAAATGGATTTTCATTGTATCATTCTTATTTTATATAGTAGAGGAACATCATGGTTGAACATTTTCATTTCATATGCATCCCTATCTGTGGTTTCTTCATGATACAGCTAATCTTTAGGAATTCTAAAGTAGTTTCCTACTTAATTTTATCTAGTGGAGAGAGAGATGCAATTCTTGGGATTTTTTCCAGTTATTTCTTGTAGTCATGATGAGTGGGCCCAAATTCTGCAAAGACAATTGAAGCAGGGTTGTGACTTTAGCAGAAAAGAAGCATTATTGAGAGAAATCTATGAGGTAGGAAGAAAATCCTGGCATGTAGCAAGATGCAGCCTACTAGGAGGTACACCAAGAAGAGAATATATCCTTGAGGAACAAAGACAGAAAGGATGAACCTAAGATCTCATGAAAATTAATTAAAAATCTGAGTATAGAAGAGATCAGTACAGAACCCACAGGAATTCCAGATGCACTTCCTGCAGCCTACTGCCTTTGTGATCTGTTCACCTGAAATCTTCAACAATGTCTGTTGAGGTTTGTATATACCCAGTGAAGCAGGTAGGCCCAAAAGTCTCCTTTTGATATTAGAAGCTTAATTAACATTTCTCTGTTGCAAACATAAGACAGAGATAGAAGTCTTGCTCAATGTTCTTGCACGGATACTAACCCTTGTAACACAAAGGTGCAGACATTGTAAGTTTCCTATACTTCCCTAAACTCACAGATGGTGTACGATAAGTTCCCCTTTTGTTATCCTGTTTTGATGTGCTAATTATAAACAAGCTGCGCTTGTGACACGTAAGATGATTCTATGTCTGGAACAATCTGTCTGAAACAAGCTGAGCTTGTGACACGTAAGATCCTGTCATATCCTGATTGTCTGGATTACAAACCCTATAAAAGATAAGCCCCGGGTGTGACCCGGTGTTCAGAATTTGCCAAGTTATTACTCTGAACCTTGCTAGCAATAAACCTGTGTTCTCCAACTTCGCTTGGTCTCGTGTCCCGTCATTTGGGAAGGTGAGTTTTCCCGCTACATTTCTGGCACCCCAGATGGGACACGACGGGGCCCTGAGGCCCCTCTGGAGGGTCACCACGCTCACAGGGATTTGGTAAGTCAAGGGGAATTTCCCAGGCGCCATCGGACATTTTTGTTCCGAGGGACTTCCCAGTGACACCAGCTCCCTGTAGCGTCGGCTGACGCCTTCAAGAACCACTTGTGAGGAACTGAGACCAGGCAGAACCCCAGCGCTGGAAGATGAGGAAACAAGCCCTGCAGGCGAGTATTGGGGAAGGGAGCTCCAGAGGAGTACGGCTCGAGAAGACGGGAGGGGTTGATCACCCCCGGGGCGAACAGGGGCCAGGGTTGGCCAGCTGTGGTTCCTCGAAAAAATCCCTATTGAGCCGGGAAAAGCCGGTGAGCCGGAATATCAGCGGGACCGAGGGGTAAAAAGGAAAAGGAGGGAAGGTTGTGTGTTGTGATTGCTGTGTGAATGTTCGCTGTGTTTCCCAACGGTGACCGTTGAGTGTCCGGCACCTTGGGCCAGTGAGAAGTGAGTGAAGTCTGCAGTTCCCAGTGGAGACCGTGAGTGTCCGGCTCCTGGGGTCAGGCTTGAGAACGTGACCAGTCCCTCTATGTTATCCCGAGAGTGAAGGACCCCTTACCTTCCTCTCAAACCCCCTTCCCTCATTGTCTTGTCTGGTGCCCTGGGAGGAATATGGGTGGAGGAGGTAGTGTGCCCTCTATCCCCTTAGGATGCATGATGAAGCATTTTAAGTCTGCGTATGTCAGTCAGGACTACGGCATTAAGTGGAGCAGACAGAAATTGAGGATTTATTGTAAGGGAGAATGGCCGACATTTCAAGTCGGGTGGCTGGCCAAGGGTGCATTTGCCATCCCACGGAAGGCCATCCCGATCAGGCCCCCTACATCGATGTGTGGCTCGATTTAATCCAACACATTTCAGCCCCCTTCAGTGGAAACCCCTTTCACGATAGTTGTTCTGTAGGATAAATAGCCTTTAAAGGCTGCCAGCGTGTGCTGGGAGGCTGTTTGTGGGAGAGCAATAACCTTTAAAATTAGCCAGCGTGTGCTGGGGAGTTATTGGGAGACAGGACCTTAAATTTATCTGGTGAACGAGTCCAGCGCGTGCTGGAGGTTCTAGATAAGGACCTTAAATTTGGTTACCAAATAAGTCCAGCGCTTGCTGGAGGTCCTGGATCTAAGAGAAAATAAGATTCAGAAGAGAACAACTTTCAATTGTGCGGTCCCTCGACTGCACTCCTCCTCCCCCCCCCCACCCATTCATTCCTGTTTATGTATTTATTTATCACTGTTATTACTGTTCCTGTGAGCTCCTCATGGGCTTCTGAGGCCAGTGGAGACGCAGGGCCGGTGAGGATGGAAAGAACAGGAAAACCTCAAAAACCCCTTTTAAATGTGTTTTCAGAAACTGGAAGCTTTTAAAACCCAAGGCGGCATGACCCCTGCAAGTCACGCCTTGGAGCCTTTTGCTCCGATGTCTGGTCATTCTATCCACCATGGGACATTGGACTCTGATTATCTCCAAGCATTCTTTAATTACTTAATCTCAATGGCCGAGCAGATTCACTGGAACAAGTGGCATTTTTGTTCCTAAACAGGCTGCTCTTAGCCGCACCTCCCTACCACCTCCAGGAGAAGGAGAGGGGGAGGAGGATGGCGTCCCTACGCCCCCCCCACTCACAAAGTGATATTAAAACTGGTCCTTGTTAGCCAAAAGTGCCCCAAAGGTCTAGAGAGAACTGTGAAAACTCCAAGCCCTTATGGCTGCATTCACTGAAAAGGAAGGAAATATGCATGAACAGGCTAACATTCTTGTGGCTGCCCTTCACTTACCGTAAGAATACGGGGGGGGGGGGGCATCCAACTGCTGTCAGCTAAGCCTCCAAAATGTGTGTGTGTGCCTGAAAGGGTGTGTTTCAGTTGTAAAGCAAAGGTTGTGAAATTGTGAGAGTTTGTCTTTTTCCCTCCCCCTTGCCCAAATCTCCCCTGTCATGTTTCAATAAAAGCCTCTGTTTTGTACAGTTTGAATGCTGGTTTCCTGTGTGTGTGCGTAACTATCTAGGCTCTGCCTTCTGCCCTTGTGGGGGAAGAGGAGGGGGGAGAAATATGCCCACTAGAGTTCTGCCTCTAATGAGCAAAATTAGGATGCTGAGAAGTAACAGGGAAAATGCACACAGAAATTCCTCTCGCCTGTGTTGGCTCCCTAGAAGCATGTAGATAGAACTGGGAATTTTCCGGAAGATGGGCGAGGAGACAGAGGAAAAGGCAAGGATTTTCCGATGCACAAGGGGTTGATAATAAATCAGCTAAACTTTGGACCCCTTTACTAGAATTTTATCTGAGTCTTAGCTTATGAGTGTGTGGTTGTGTGTGTATGTTTTCAGTTTGTTGAACTGTGTGGCGTGTGAACAAAAAAAAAGGAAGAAGAGTTTTTTTTTATTTCTGAAGATTTTGGCAATAATGGAGCCTCCATGGATTGGCATAGTCTATCTGAAGGTTTTGTGTGTTTTTTTCCGTTTTTGAAAATTTTTACTGCAAAAGCAGTCTACTCCTTACATTACATTCTGTATGCTCATTCTCATTCATCCTTCTAGGCATGTTTTTGGATTTTTTATTTTTATGCATGTTCTATCTCACACATCAGAAGTTGCTGATATGGTGAGTGCATGCGTAGGGGAAAGGAATCTTATACTGGGAGATTAAGGATTTTGCATACCCTGAGCTATTTGTTTTTGCTTCTGTAACACGCTTACATGCATTATTTGACTATAAGCTATTTGGACTGGTTCAGTGATATTTTCACTGATTAGGGATGCATTGTTTTTTCTGGTTTTACTTGCTCTGGGAAATCTTCTTTTCTCTTTGATTCCAAATGTCTTCCATTGATGGGATAACTGTTATTACCACACATTGCTTGAACCCAGTGATTACTGAGTATTACTACTGAGTGTTACTACTCAGGTGTGTTCCTCATGAGTGCACCCCTTTGGTGGGCTGGCCTCTAGCGAATAGCATTTCGCTTGTTTATACAAAGGGAGAAATGTAAGGATTAGCTTAGCATAACCTACGCCATCAGCCTGGCGAGTGGAGAGGGACCCTGCCCAGCCCCTGAGGCTACCCTTGCGTAAACCCATATGAAAGGTCTCCCCTTCTGGTGACACTCCGGAAGCTGTCCCTCTACGAACGGGAGATGAAGACAAGGCATCTCACCCCTTGCAGGTGTTGCTCCAGAGGCCAACACCCGTCGCACGGGCTACAAGGCTCCTCTCTTATTTGGTTGCAAAAAGGGGGGCCCATGGGCTGGATGCACACCAAAGGTTGAGGGCCACCGCTTGCATCCGCCAGGGCCTCATGCCTTCCATCTGGGTGGTTATGATTCTCCTGCTAATTAGTATTGTCGTTAACTTCTTTTACCTATACCATGTCTTGCTTGGGAAAGGGGGGAATGGAGGTGAGGGTGGCGATGGGCCAGGAGAGACAACTTGCGGTTGGGTAACCGTAACCCCGCCCCCCGAGGCCCAGCCTGAAACTCCTCCTCCAGGAGATAGCTCCCCAGGTGGGTGCTGGGACTCCCAGGCACCTGCACCAGTTCCCCTCATAGTTCCGCCCCGAAGGCGATGAGTCATCTGTGCTGCCACACAAAGTCCAGTTAATTGTTCGCAGTGCGTTGAGTGGGCCCAGGTGGGAAACGTTAAGCGACACACCCTCCTGTACCATACTCAACGCCCACCGGACTGCAAGCCTCAAGGGTCCTGTGCCACACAGGGAAAGGTGTTTACTGTGTAAAGGCAAGGAAGGAGACATAACCTGCTACAACCCTCAGACTGAGGTTAGGTACAACGTCTCCGTGTGGGCGGGCCTGGGAATGGTGTCCTCCAGTGGGGTCCGCCTGACCTTGTATTACCTAAACCACACAGTAAGCCCTAAAACCTCTGCTGGCTGGAACTTGGAGTTTGATGTTTGTGAGGCCATGGATAAAATAGCTTACACCTCCTGTGGAAGCCAGGCCTGGCGGGACACATATAAGCGTAACAGCAAGTATTTATGTGCCAGAAGCCCGCCCAGACCAGCGGACTCTCCCTCCCCTGATGACCCTTGCAGTTGGTCGCCACACCCCGACCACCCTCGCTCTTTTGCCTGGGCTACCATGTGTGCGGGTCTTTTCGAGGCTTCAATAAGTTTGGGTGGGTGCTGGAATTTGACGTCTGACAGGCAATGGCCAAGGTGGCTTTCAGGAACTGTGGTAGCAAGGCTTGGCAGGATACCTATTGCAACAATGACGGGTATCTCTGCACCAGGAGGCTACCGTCCCCCATTGGACACCCGTTTTTGCAGCCCTGTCTGTGGTGGGACAATTATGATCCAAAAGTAGTTCACTGGGGAGCCCTTTGTGACCATACGGGAGGAGGGTATGCTGGGTGCTATAACCCCCTCAACACAGCCCAGTGAGCAATCCGGCAATTCGCCCGAGCTGCAGTATGAGGGGCGAATTGAATCCACAGGGTGGACAACTTATAATAAGATAATCCGGCTAGCACACAACGGGAGGGGGCTTGAAGTGTCCAAAAGAGCGGAGTCCCGGTGTGTACCACTGATAAGGTCTGCACAGCCGTGTATCAGAACCGCCTCACCCTAGACTTCTTGCTTGCTAGGGAGGGTGGAGTCTGTGGTAAGTTTAACCTCACCAACTGTTGTCTACAGATTGGGGAGACTGGCCAGGTCGTCCACCAGCTAACCACTGAGCTGCAACAGCTCACTTATAACCCTCCACAGGAGTGGAAAGGGTTCAACCTTCAGGATTGGCTGGATGGCTGGGGCCTTCCCAAACTGCCATGGCTTAAGGTGATTGTTGGCCTTGTGGGCCTCATCACCGCAGGCTGTGTCATTCTTCCTTGTGTTCTTCCTATCTTTGCCCGAACCATTTCTAGCTCAATCTCCCTCCTCGTAGATAAACAGGCCGCAGTGAAAGCTATGGCCTTGTGGGATTACGAAATGCTC
Source organism: Charina bottae (assembly GCA_023362775.1). NCBI lineage: Eukaryota > Metazoa > Chordata > Lepidosauria > Squamata > Charinaidae > Charina > Charina bottae. Next base: position 644,680 of record JALMGJ010000011.1, on the reverse strand, counting down.
ACTACCTCCCGAGAGGACAACCCCTATGCTGAAATAAGTGGAACTCCACAGTAATTAGAATATTTTGGTGGAGTTCCAAAGGGGGGAATGAAGCAGGTAGGCCCAAAAGTCTCCTTTTGATATTAGAAGCTTAATTAACATTTCTCTGTTGCAAACATAAGACAGAGATAGAAGTCTTGCTCAATGTTCTTGCATGGATACTAACCCTTGTAACACAAAGGTGCAGACATTGTAAGTTTCCTATACTTCCCTAAACTCACAGATGGTGTACGATAAGTTCCCCTTTTGTTATCCTGTTTTGATGTGCTAATTATAAACAAGCTGCGCTTGTGACACGTAAGATGATTCTATGTCTGGAACAATCTGTCTGAAACAAGCTGAGCTTGTGACACGTAAGATCCTGTCATATCCTGATTGTCTGGATTACAAACCCTATAAAAGATAAGCCCCGGGTGTGACCCGGTGTTCAGAATTTGCCAAGTTATTACTCTGAACCTTGCTAGCAATAAACCTGTGTTCTCCAACTTCGCTTGGTCTCATGTCCCGTCATTTGGGAAGGTGAGTTTTCCCGCTACACCAGGAATTTACAGATAGATAAATTATACTGGAGAGGCTTGATATCTAGGTGAGAGGGGAATTATTCTGCAAGTCACCCAATTAGCAGCCATTGTTGTAAGGATGATGTGGCAGTGATGACTCATACTACAGATGCTGTGATTTAGTTGGGTGTGGCAGATGATGAGAGTGACCTATAATGTGATTGGTCAGTTTATGTATATAAGCAGAGAAGATCTGGTATTCTTTCTTCTCGTTGCTGTTGAAACTTCTCATCGTTGTATTGCTGTATCATTTGTTACTGCTGTTGGATGTATTTGGACTATGTATGTATATAAAGTTAATAGGCTATTTTATCTAATCTCTGCTTGAGTGTCTATTTACTGCGTAGAACGTGGATCACTGGTGTCTTGGAAAAAGGAGCAGGCCGCCCCACGGTGCGCACTCTGACAATGTCTTCATAATCTAACTATTTATTTGCAATGCTAAAACAGTTTTTTAAATTGTTCCTCACAGTTTCATGTCGTCTTTTCAAAGTAGAATGATCATTTATAGTGGGAGAACAGCATTCTCATTTGGTAGAGATTTAGGACCAATGCAGAAACTGAGGAAAGAGAGTGGATAAGAAGGTCCTCATCTTCTTTGAGCATTTTGTTACTCAAAGAAACAAGAGATGTGATCTGCAAGAGCCAAGAAGGGGCAAGGTCCCATTAGATGAGGATTTGCTTAGTTTGTAATCTCAAATATCCCACGTGAGGGATATTCAACAAACCAGTGTTCATTGGAAATAGGTACAATCTGAGAAACCATCCCTCCAATTAAGAGATCACCTGGCTGGTACCATTCAAGCAGAACAGGAAAAGGATTAGCCACCAAACAATTCAGCCTATTCACTTTGATCACGGGAAACATCAGAAGGAAGAACATATCAGCAGCACAAAGGGTAAAAGTTGAGGCAGACTACTGGATTTCAATGATGGCCTATTCCAAATGCACTTCCTGAGAGAAGAGCATCTATCTAAACTTGAATGTCTACAGAGAAACAAATGTGTTTCAATACTAAGAAATTGAAATCTGAAATATTTTCTGATTAACAACAACAAAAGACAGCAGAAGAAATGAACCTGAATAGCATTGTTGGTCTCTTCTTATTATCCCAGATCTTATTTCAAATTCATCTGGAACCTTAGTCCATTTATAACTTTCCAAAAGCAACAGTCTAATCACCCTTTTACCATTTATTCCACAAAATTTCTAGTTCTTTAAACTTGTACCTAATATTTCTTCCATTAAGGATTGATGGAAACTCACCCAGTGAATGCCATGAAACTTGCTGTTGTGAAGGTTCTTAATATTTGAAAAGTAGTAAAAAAGTAAGTAAGAAATGAGCCTTTGCCGAACTTTGAGTCCAAAAAGGCTACATTACGACTGTGATCGAAGTTGGTATCCCTTGACTCCCAGCCTCTCGGCTCATCTGCCAACTGCAAAAACCTCAGCTCCTGCAGTCTACTCGTGAGGAGCAGGTGTCTGGATTACATGTGGGCGATCTCACAATCTCTCCTTTCTCTGGAGAGATTTCTCCAGCCGGGATCCACACTCTGGCCGCCTATCTTCACCATAATGTAGTACCCGCTCCTTCATGGATGTCTAGCTTGCCATGTCCTCACCAGAAGTTCCATTCTACTTTTTTATCCAGAGTGAATGTGGGTCCACCTAACTATCAGTCTCCCATGCTTTGTGGGAATGAAAGTATCAGGTGGTTAAAAGAGTCTCTAAATAGGTCAATGAATATAAGATACATAGAGACTAGACAGAGCATTGGTTCTCAAATGTTTTGTTCCCTTGACGTTCATAAAATGACGAGGACCCAAAGAGCTTTGGTTTATGTGGGTTGTATTTATTGATATGTCCTGTATTAGAAATTAAAATGGAGACATTGTAAATATTTATTTATTTGACTTCATGGATCCCCTGAAAAGGTCTCAGGGATCTCCAGGGGTCCCCAGACCACACTTTGAGAAATGCTGTCATAGACTTTCAAGCAAGGTTGCTTTGAATCATTCTTATGCTTCCTTTTATTTCAGGATGAGGTTTTATTCCTTGTCTCATATCTGTTAATAGCTCTTGCATTCCTTTGCTAACAATGTTCCTACCTCCCTCTACAAAAGATAGTATTGGGTTCATTGGATTCAGAATCCAAAATACTAAAAAGGTGTGGATTCCCAAAGTGTTGCTCCTGGGCATATGATGGTCATAGTCATCTATCAAGCAGTTGGAGGGCTGCACTCAGAAAGACAGTTCCAGAGAAAGAGCATTACAGGAATCCTACAGTGAGATTTCCAGCAGAGGATCCATCACCAGCTAATCAGAATTCTAGGCATTTAGATATTCTAGGTCTTGACCCAAAACAGTTTCCTTCATCATCTGCATTAAAACATTAGGAGCTGGATTAGGCCAAAGTTAACCAAGCTTTCAGTGCTGGACACGTTTGTAAGGCTGGGGTCCTATTTTTGATGCTGTCACAAAATAGCTACTATGAAGGGACTTTCACGTTCATAGATGGTCTCTCCTGATGGTCAAATCTGGACAAGAAACATCCATTTAAATGAATGCAGATTGTTGATCATCTTCTCCACATCAACCACTATACAGACCAGGGTAGTACTTAATACCCTGAAGCACTTTTCCTTTTGGTTTACTAGATTAGTTGTTCCATTTCTAAACATGCCTTGGGCCATAACCACATACTGTTTTCAGGAAAAATCTATGGAGATGAAGGCCAGTGCTTTAGTTTTCAGCTTGACAGCTCCTAATATATTAATGTTTGGATTAGAATATTTAGCATAAAGACTACATGACATAAAACTAAGGTGAAAATTAATTAAGAGTTAAGCTCCATGTATCTTGAGTTCATTTCTAAAAGCAGAAATAATAAAGTGGGAGCACAACTGGGAAGAGATTTTAAACCACAATCTAAGAATGTGTGATGTCACCCATTATTTTTGTTTCTATGGCTATGAGGACTTTTTTATTCCTGGGAATAAGGTGGATGCTAAACATTTTCCTTTTCTTTTGCAGAAGACCTGCTTCCCATTTACTAGTCTTGTATAATGAAGAAAAGGGAAGGGAGCTGAACAGGTGATAAGAGAGGTCTCTATTAATAGCACATGCATTCAATGTAATACAGCATGGCATTGAATGAATGAATGAATGAATGAATGAATGAATGAATGAATGAATGAATAGAAGATCAAAGGTAATATTGAACTGATTTTGGAAAGAAAAGAACTATAGAATAGAATGATTCTGTAGCAAGGCAAGTCTCTTTCAGAGATCTAAAAAGCAATTGGTTTTTTAACTTTAGCTTGTGGTCTTCATGGGATTCTTTATTTCTCTATTTCTGTACTAACTAAGTGGATTGGTTGCTGGTTGCTCAGTTACTGTTTGATTTGAATGTTTGTCTGTTTTTTTTGTTTTAAAGTTCTTTTAGAGACCTGTTTGCGAGGTGGGTGGCCATCGACTGGAACTATTTCAGAGTGAATTATAAACTCATAGAGACACTAAATTATATCTGGAGAAAAAGCCTTGTCATTACTATAATATTCTTGCCAACACATTTGAAATATACATCTTCACATTTTTAAAAAGGTCACGTAGATCTTATTTATTTAGAATGTTAGGTTTTCTCAGCCCCTACTCTGTGGGATGCCATAGGTTTCAATGCACTCCTATTCAACATCAGTTTGTTGAAACAGAAATAATCCTATATGTGTTATTTTGATACACATATTCCATATTTGAACTAGACAATATCATTGGAAAAGAAAAATAAATTTACATGATTTAATTTCTTTTTATTAATTGTTCCTTGTTGTTCAGTTCTGGCCTCAGCAAAATGATGAAGCATTTGGGGAAAAAGATACATCCCAGCAAGGCAGCACTGGAGGACAAGATGGAGAAGATCTCCACAGCCACCATGGCTTTCCCAGTCGTGCTCAGGTAAGTAGGAACAAAGGACACCCACACACTACAGAATGCCAACATACTGAAAGTAATAAACTTGGCTTCATTAAAGCTGTCAGGTAAATTATGGGCAAAGTATGCAACAATGAAGCTGGCGATAGCCAAGAAGCCCAGGTAGCCCAGGACACAATAGAACATGAGGATCGAGCCTTCATTGCATTCCAAAATCATGGCTTCCATAAGCGAGTGCATGTCCAGCTCAGGGAATGGAGGAGAGGTTGCCAACCACACAGAACAAATGTTGGCTTGGAAAAGAGAGCAGGAAAGAAGAATAAAAAGGGCCAGTCTTTTTCCTACCCATTTCCTCATCTGAGATCCTGGCTTGGTGGCCATGAAAGCCACCACCACCGTGATGGTTTTGGCCAAGACACAAGAAACAGCCACTGAGAAGATGATGCCAAATGTTGGTTGCCGTAGAAGGCAGGTTACTTTCCTTGGTTTGCTGAGGAATAAAAAGGAAGAGAGAAAGCAGAGCAAAAGAGACACCAGGAGAGTGTAAGTGAGGTCCTGGTTGTTGGCTTTAACTATGGGAGTGTCCCTGTACTTAATAAACGTTCCAAGTATCCAGGCTGTTATCAAGCAAAAAGCAACAGTAGCTGATGCCAGAGAGATCCCTAAAGGTTCTTCAAAAGACAGGAAACTTATTTTTTTGGTAATGCAATGATCTTGCTCCTTGCTTGGATATTGATCTTCAGGACATTCAATACAATCTTCCATTTCTAGATTAAAAGTCAAAAGAAAATTCTGTCATTGAGCAACAAAGTCAAACTGTACTATAATTGGTGCTCATTCTGACTAAAGTCTATCCCTATAATAGTGAAATATAATATTCACTCAATATCATCATGTTGGATGAAAGGGGCAAGGGGATTTGAGATTTTAAGGACAGAGGGTGTTTGAAATGCAGACTTTCCAAATGTTGACCTAACTCTGAATGTGCAGAACTGAAAAAAAAGGAAGTGGCAAATGGCAACGTGGGATTTAGGAGCATCATATGAAGATTCAGATGGTATTCATGGTGAGGGGACAAACCAGTATGTTTCATGAAAACACTTTGAATATTCTACTTCTAGAAGAGTGAGTTAGCATAAAGCATTGAATATACAGGAGTAGAACCCCTCTCAGATATATCAATTCAAAGGAGATTTCTTCCTCCTGTTCATTTTCTAGTGTATTCCTCATCTCAGACCAAAATGTATTATTTTTTTTGGAAAACTCATGGAGTATGTCCATCTCTGGTTATAACCGAGACTTCCAGAAGGCTTCTTCTGAAATGTTGTGTACAAATGCTAGCTTCATAAGGTATTCCTGTGAGAATACCAGAGTTTTGCAACTTAACATGATCTTTATAGATGTTTGAGATCACTTGTTAGTGAGATTCAAATGGTTCACAGGCCTCCATCTGAGGAAACATGCCCTTACTAATACAATACTCTAGTTATATGCCCATCATAGCAATGCCTTAGTTCTGAGGGAAACATTTCTTTTACGCCCATATCATGATTAAATGGAGGACTACAGAACTGACCCATCTTATCTGAGATCTTTCCTTCTGGACATGGAACACAGTCATAGCAGCAAAATGGTTTCCCTTCCATTCTTCTCTTCCAAGATCCTGGGTAACAGTACTCATTACACAGAGAAATGGGAACAACCTGCCCATAACAGGAAAGAGACTTCAGAAGGATATCCAAGGTTTGCTGTGTTACGTACATGAGAACAAGTTTAACCAATAAGACATTTTAACTATTTATGCCATTAAAAAGTGGCAGGGAAGGTAGGAATGTTTGGTGAAAAATTGAATGAATTATTGTTTTTAAAGGAAAATATAACTAAGACCTATGTTCAAGTACAATTACATATACTATTTTCAAAACATTATTACAGGGTTATAGAATGGCCCCATTTTTAGACAAAGGAATGTTGGCATGATGTTATGAACAGTAAAAAAAAAGTCAGCTCTGCGATGATCCATTCCAAAAGAGGACTTCTTGACATTTTCTTGACCTTACCTGGTTGAAACCTGGGTGCCAGACAACTCGATTTTCATCAAGGACCAATTCTTTTCCTTTTGCTGCATTAGGATCTAACCTTCCAACTTTAACTCTCTGAAAGGAACTGTTAGGGAAAGTGATCAGGTTGATAACATCAAATCCTCCTGTTACTTCCCTTTTGTCATTAAAGAAGACTCTCTCTCCGGCTGAGTTGTTAAAAGAAATGCCTTGAAGAAATGGGTGGAGCTATTGGGAAAAAGAAAGCAGGATGTGGGGGGAGACAGAGAAGAAAATGAAATGAAAATATTAGGAGAAACCAACTGAGTAGAGGTTGCAGTGAATTGAGTTGACTGGGTGTACAAATTGGGTAAGAACAATCTTTTCACCCTAGCTGCTTGAGGAAGATGTACCTAGTGCTAAAATCTTGACCCACTTTGCCATCCTCATCAAGTTGTATTAAATTCTTCATTGAAAGGAAAGGGTAGGGAGGTTACCTGCCAAGGCTGGAGATGACCAGTGGTTTAAATGGTCAACAAAAACATGTTTCAACTCAAACATGTTTCCCACCATCCTTTTGTCCTGGTTTGATCCCTCTGATAGTAAGGCTTGCAAAGAGTGAGCCACAGCGTAGACACCATTGTAGATACTATAACTATGACCAGTCATTTGCATTTCAAAGAGAGGTCCAGGAAGACGGTCCAGGTTCTCCTCCCCAGTGCATTGTCCAATCCCCATTGTTGGCAATCCTGAATTAGGAAAGAAACAGTCAAATGCTTGCTCCCAAACTTCCTTTATAAATCCATCTCTGTGCCTCAAATAAGGTTCTATGGACTGAACAAACTCCTTGAATCCCAGAACCTCTTTTGATGGAATTTGAAAGGAAATGGCCCCATTGAACAACTGGAGATTCCAAGTCTTTTGAATTCCTGTTAGGATAAAATCAATTTGACTAGTCATGATCCAAACCTTTGTAAACATTGTATTTTCTTTCAATGTAGGATCCAGCATAACTATGACCCCTGTGAACCATACAAGCAACAGAGATTCTCCATAGATGACAAATGTATTTGTCTTGCTCTCTGTGTAATGTCTATGAAGAGTAACCATTATACCATCAAATTTATCCAAGTCATCGTAAGAAGTTATTCCAGGGACCTGTTGTAAGTAAGCCGAACAGATTCCATTCTGCGAAAGCAAAAGCTGCATTTTCTGGAGAAATTGTTCTCCGCTCTCACTCTCAGAAGCAAAGACCCCAACCCACTTCCATCGAAAATGTTGAAGCAATCGGACAATCCCAATGTATAGAGAAGCCTCCTTTGGGGCCACAGAGAAAAGTGATGAGAACTGACTGGTATGAAACTCTTCTGGTGGATAAGAACCGTATGTAAGCTGGAAGAAAGCCAAACAATGTTAAACTGATTAGTTAGGCTAAGTGTCCCTTTCTCTGTAGCTCTTTTGATTACAGATGATATAAAGAAAATTGCTCTGGTACTACCATAATCCTCAGAAGATAATGCAATTACCTCAGACCACGTTTGTTACCTAATTCACTTAGGTTTTGCTGCCGTTTTTCTCATTTATTTTGAAGAAAAGATCCGAATTAGAATGTAAGAAATTGGTACTTGACATCCAGAAAAAAAAATTAGAATTTAAAGTCGTTAAAGACGTTGGGTGAGACTATTTTCGTGAAATTGAGTTATGAGGAAAAGGACTATTTATTAAATTAATTAAAAGGGCCATTTTTAAAGTATATGTTAGTCTGTTAAGTTATAAGTACTAAATTAATTCTAGGCGCAAAGATTACTGTAGACGCTGACTGCAGCCAGGAAATCAGAAGACGTCTACTTCTTGGGAGGAGAGCAATGGCAAATCTTGATAAAATAGTTAAGAGCAGAGACATCACACTGACAACAAAGGTCCGCATAGTTAAAGCAATGGTATTTCCTGTAGTAACCTATGGCTGCGAGAGCTGGACCATAAGGAAGGCTGAGCGAAGGAAGATAGATGCTTTTGAACTGTGGTGTTGGAGGAAAATTCTGAGAGTGCCTTGGACTGCAAGAAGATCAAACCAGTCCATACTCCAGGAAATCAAGCCAGACTGCTCACTTGAGGGAATGATATTAAAGGCAAAACTGAAGTACTTTGGCCACATAATGAGAAGACAGGATACCCTGGAGAAGAAGCTGATGCTAGGAAAAGTGGAAGGCAAAAGGAAGAGGGGCCGACCAAGGGCAAGATGGATGGATGGTATTCTGGAGGTGACGGACTCAACCATTGGGGAGCTGGGGATGGTGACGGCCGACAGAAAGCTCTGGCGTGGACTGGTCCATGAAGTCACGAAGAGTCGGAAACGACTGAACGAATAAACAACAAACTAAATTAATTCTTGGTAATATTTATGTCTGTATAGAATTATATAAGTTTGTATAGAAAACTAGAGAGAAATAAGTCAAAAATATATTGTAACTAGTTTAGTGAAATAGATTTAAAGATGATTACGAGGAAAATTCAAAGGAAAGGTTCAGACTCAGGAGATGAAAGAGGAGATTGGCTGAAATTACACTTTGAAGATTTTACCAAGAAAGCGATTCAGAGTATAACGTCTAAATGTTACTGCTCTTTTAGAGGATAAAGTTCAAGGTTTTGAAAGAAGTCTGGACAAGAAATTAGATAAAATGGAACAAAAATTCCAAACGGAAATTAGGGGTGTGAAAGAAAGAGTTCAAAAAATAGAAATACAAAAGGAAGAGGAGGTAGACAAACTCACTTTATTAGAGTATAAACAAAAAGAAAAATGCATAAGATTAAGAGGTGTATTAGAGGGAAAATAACTAGAGATTAAAAATACGGTGATACAGAGGTTGGCAAATTTGATAGATTGGGAGGCAGAGCATTTAGAAGAAGAAATTGAAGTTATCTATAGAGTAAACTCTAAATATGCAAGAGAACATAAGATACCAAGAGATGTGGTGATTGAATTTAGCAGGAAAAAACTTAAAGATTTGATAATACAAGCTGCATATGATAAAAAAATAAACATTGAAGGGAGTGACATAAAAATCTTTAAGGAGATTCCAGGTAACATTCTAAAAAAAAGAAAAGACTATTTTTTACTAACTGAGGTTCTGAAGAGAAATAAAATGCCTTTTAGATGGGAAACTTTAGAAGGTGTAAGTGTAACTTACAAGGACCAAAGATATAAATTAAATTCAATAGACAAAGCCAAAGTTTTTCTCAAAAAATATGAAAAAGAAAACATACAATCAAATGGAATTAATGGCAGAAAAGAAGGCAATAAAGATAATTTTAGGATTGAATCTCAAACTTCTAGTTCTAAAGACACAGAAACCCAAGTAGATGATGAGTAATTTGAAATGTATTGCGTGGAACATTAATGGAATAAACGTGCCAGCAAAAAGGAAAAAAAATCTGTCATACCCTTAATAAATTAAAATTAGACATAATATATCTACAGGAAACTCATATTAGACTTAGAGAGATTAATTTATTGACAAATAAAAATTAGGAATGGATTTTGTATCAGCAAGTGAAAATAAAAAAATGGTATAGTTTGTTATATTAAATCATACTTAAAACCAAAACTTATAACAGCAGATACTAAAGGAAGATTTTTAATTGTGGAAATAGAAATACAAAATTTAAAAGTGATACTCATTGGAATATATGCTCCAAATGAAAAACAGAAAAACTTCTATAAAACTCTCCTGAATTCCTTATCAGATATGCCTAATAAAAATTGGCTTATAATGGGAGATTGGAATGGAGTTATATTGCCATCTATCGATAGAAAATCAGACAAAGAAATTAAACAGAATCAAGGAAAATTACCACAAGAATTTTTTGAGCTCACAAATAATTTAGAACTGGTGGATGCTTGGAGGCATAAAATGGGAAATACAAAAGAATACACTTTCTTTTCAGATAGGTATAAATCTTATTCAAGAATTGACATGATTTGGCTATCTAAAAATTTAGCAAATAAAATAAAAGATATGGTGATTTTACCCAAAACTTTTTCAGATCATAATGCAGTTCAATTAGTTTTAAAAATATTGCCAAAGTCATATAGATGGAGGCTAAATGAAACTTTATTGAGAAACAAGATTTATTTGGATGATACCAAAAATAAATTAAAAGAATTTTTTGATTTGAATATGAATGATGAAATAAATATTGCAACAATATGGGACACTAGCAAAGCTTTTATTAGGGGACATTTTATGTCGCTAAGCATACATCAAAGAAAAAATAAACAACAAAAATTTTTTACAATTTGTGATCAAATTAAAGTGAAAGAAATTGAACTTCAAAGCAATCCTAGTGATAATAACATTAGAAATCAAATTACAATTTTACAAAAACAACTAGAGATTCTAACAAATGAGGAAATGGAGAGGAATTTGAGATATGTAAAACAAAGATATTTTCAGTATGCAAATGAAGCAGGAAAATGGCTTGGTTTTATATTAAGAAAAGAGAACAAGAAAAAGATAATTAACAAAAGAAAAGAAAATGGGGAGGAGTTAACAGATAATGAAGGTATTAAAAAAGCGTTTTATTATTTTTATACCAATCTATACCAAAAACAATAGACAGTATCGGAAAATGTGAAACATATTTATTAGAAAGCAATTTGGGAAAAATATCTCAAATAGATAAAGACATTTTAAATGCGCCTATTACAAAAGAAGAAATAATTGATGCCATCCGAAAACAAAAACTAGGCAAAACTCCTGGTCCGGATGGGTTTTTGGCTATATATTATAAATATTTCCAAGAAAAACTTATAACTCCATTCAATTTACTCTTAAATTCTATATTAGCCGGAAATATTATACCAAAATCTTGGTCAGAAACAAATATCATTCTGATTCCCAAAGAAGATCAAGATTTGACGCTATGTAAAAATTATAGACCAATCTCTCTATTAAACAACGATTATAAAATCTTTACCACTATTTTGACTGAAAGATTGAAAGGAGTATTACAAGAAACAATAAAATTAGATCAATGTGGTTTCTTACCAAAAAGACATATAAAAGATAACATTAGATCTATTTTAAACATAATTAATTATGCAAGAAATCATAATGAAAAACAAATTTTGTTATTATTTCTAGACGCTGAAAAAGCATTTGATAATTTAAATTGGGAATTTATGTTTAAAATGTTAAAAATTATGGATTATGGAGAAATATTTATTACTGCAATTCAAGCAATATATACAAACCAAACAGCCAAAAAATGATAAACGATGATATAACTCAAAATTGCTATATAGAAAAAGGTACTAGGCAGGGTTGTCCAATATCACCACTTTTGTTCATCTTGGTGTTAGAGGTTCTACTCAAAAATATTAGAAATGATAATCAAATTGAAGGGGTTAAAATAAAACAAAGATATAAAGTAAGAGCTTTTGCAGATGACATTGTTATCACAATGCAAAATGCTAATAATTCAGTTGAGTACTTGCAGAAAAAAATTTAGGATTACGGAGAACTGGCCGGATTTAAAATAAATAAACAAAAAACAAAGATGATAAATCTAAAAATGTCTCAAAATAATATAAAATCTATGGAACAAGCCATGGGCTACAAAAATGTTAAAAAAATAAGATACTTAGGAATAGAAATTACTTCTAAAAATTCAGAGTTATTTCAAAATAATTATATAAAAATTTGGAAGGAAATAAAACAAGACTTACAAAATTGGGGAAAACTCCAGATATCTTTCTTAGGTAGAATTTCTACTATCAAAATGAGCATTCTCCCAAGGATTCTATTTTTATTTCAAATGATACCAATAAATATTACAGAGAAAACGTTTCAAAATTGGCAAAGGGATCTATCTAAATTTATTTGGCAGGGTAAACCGAGAATTAAAAATAAATTTTTACAGGATATTAAAGAAAATGGAGGTTTTGGACTGCCTAATCTTAAATTATATTATGAGTCATGTGTCCTTGTTTGGTTGAGAGATTGGATAAAACTGGAAAATAAAAAATTGTTAAATTTAGAAGGTCATGACCTTATATTTGTTTGGCACGGATACCTTTGGTATGATAAAAGTAAAGCAGACCCCGCATTTATTAAACATCCAATTAGAAAATCTATTTTAACTGTCTGGAACAAATATAAAAAGCTATTATTACCATTGTGGATCTCACCTCAAGAAGCCTTTGCGAGACAAGAAAATGTGAGTGCAAAAAAATGGCTTAACTATAAAGATTTATTAATATTTGAAGGATCAAATTATGAGATCAAGACAAGAGAGGATTTAGAAAAGGAGGGCCATATTTGTAACTGGTATACATGCTTACAAATAAAAGAACAATTTAAGATTGACTCTAAAAAATTTAATTTTAAAAATTATTCCGGAAAATGGGATAATGTATTATGGATGGAAGATGATCATCTGATAACAAAAATGTACAAAAATTTAATAGAAAATACGTCTATTTTATCAAAAAAAAAAAAAAAACTGTATAACTAAATGGGAAGAAAATTTGGGTCATACTATTCAAATTGAAAAATGGGAGTAAATGTGGATAAAAGATTTAAAATTTACTCTAAATTATAACATGAAAGAATTTTTTTTTTTAAATGATGTATAGATGGTACATCACATCAAATACATTGTCGAAAATGAATAACACCATGTCAAATAGATGTTGGAAATGTAAAAGGGAAGTTGGTACTTTTTTCACTTGTGGATGTGTCAAAAAAAAAACATTTCTGGGACAAAATACATGAAATTATAAGTAAAATAATACAAGAAGATTTTAAAAAAGAACCGGAACTTTATCTACTGGGATTTATTGGATCAGATCTACATAAGAAACATGGAAAATTACTATTATACTTAATTACTGCTGCAAGAATTATATATGCTAAACACTGGAAAGAAGACTACATACCCAGCATGGAAGAATGGATTATAAAAGTGATGGACTTAGCACAGATGGCAAAATTGACTGATCAACTAAATGATAAAAATATGGATGAGTTTAACTCTTGTTGGAGACCTTTTTACAAATTTATAGAAGAAACGCAAAAAATTCAATTGGAACTTTAATGTAATTAAGTAAGTCGCTAAGTTGGTTTATAAGTATGTAAATAATTTTTTGAAGAGAAAGTAGGAAGTCATACTTGTTATGCTATGCTATGCTATGCTATGCTATGCTATGCTATGTAATATTATGTAAAGTTATTTTAATATTAAAATAAAAATTTATATTTAAAAAAAAGAAAGAAGATAATGCAATTACTGGGGTACTCATTCATTCAGAGAATCTATTTGGGAAGGTGTCTGAGTAGAAAGAGGGACAGAAGGATTGAAATCCATCATTGCTTATGTTGGCTGAGTGATTTTCAGTTTCTCTCTAAGTCTTAGCTATAATGTTGTTAGCTTCTTGTTTTGGTGATAGTGTCTGTGTGTATGTGTGTGTGCCTTCCTGAGGTTCTTGGCAAGATTGCGGAAATGGTTTGCCATTGCCTTCTTCCTAGGGCTGAGAGAGAGGGACTGGCCCAAGGTCACCCTGCTGGCTTCATGCCTAAGGTGGGACTAGAACTCACAGTCTCCTAGTTTCTACTCTGATGCCTTAAACAAAACACCAAACTTTTGTTTTGGCAATAGTATCGGAGATAAAATACAGAACTCCATCTATATACTTTGGGCTTTAAGTATAAACAAAAGACTTGGTTAATGTCCACCATCTACAGACCAACCTGGGGAATCTTTTAGAAATCTATAATCCTTGCAATATGGGAGGATGTATCAGATCCAAGTCCTCCAAGGATGACCATGAGGTTCTTAGGGACACCACATTCGTAGTTGGGGAGAAATCTATTGGATTTGAAAAGCAGGTCCAGGGTGGTTCGATAGGTCATTCTTGGGTCATAGTAGCTCTCTGATACATGGAGACCAAGTGTGACATTGGACAGGATTTCTGGATTCCCATTGATCTCCTTTAGAGCAAATTCTAAGGAAAGGACATGCTGGTAGAATTTTGTGATCATGCTGCAAATAAAGAAAGCCTTTGAGAAAGCAAGTCAACAGAGAATGAATTGGTGTCATATAAAAAGCAATGATTTTTGCCTGTAATAGGAACTGTAATTGGATGTTCAAATTCTTATTTAGTGCTGATATTTCAGAATTACATAGCATAACATAACACTAAATTGTAAGTCTGTTTTAGGAAGTAGCCTTTAGTATTCCTTCTATGATATCTGAGAATTTTGTTATAAAATGATACAATTTGATAGACTGTTAACGTTTTAAGAAATTGATGAATGGACAAGATTGTGCCAATTTTCTACTTAGTAGAACCTAATTTTTCCTTGAAGATTATTTTTCTTTCAGCTTTGCTCAGTCCTGACCTATTCTGTTCCAAATGAACAGAATAGACATTCTTGTTTTTTCGGTCTCTCAATCGAAGTTGATTTAAAATTACAGTTTTATGCTGTTTCCTACAGATATTTCTCAATCTTCCATAAAAACTTGATTGGTTGAATGGATGTTCATTGTATCATTTTTATTTTAGATAATAGAGGAACTCAATGTTTGAACATTTTTATTTAATATCCATCTATCCATCCATCCCTAACTGTGGTTTCTTTATGATCCAGCTAATCTTTAGTAAATGTAAAGTGGTTTCACATTTTATTTTATGTAGTGGAGACACAGATGCAATTATTGGGTTTTTTTCATTATTTCTTGTGTTCATGATGAGAGGGGCCCAAATTCTGCAAAGACAATTCAAGCAGAGTTGTAACTTTACCGGAAAAGAAGCATTATTGAGAGAAATCTATGAGGTAGGAAGAAAAACGTTTTTGGAACAAAGACAGAAAGGAAGAACCTAAGATCTCATGAAAACTAATTAAAAAATCAGAGGATAGAAGAGATCAGTATAGAACACACAGGAATTGCAGAAGCACTTTCTATAGCCTACTGCCTTCAAGTCAGTATTTAATCCTGGAGACTTCCTAGACAAGTCCTTGAAGGTTTTTTGGCAAGATTGTGCATCTTCAACAATGCCTTCATAATCTATTTTTTAGCAATACTAAACCTCACATTTCATGACATCTTTTCAAAGTAGAATGATCATTTATAATGGGAGAACAGCATTCTCACTTGCTATAGCATTAGAACCAATGGAGAGACTGAGGAAATACAGTGGAAAAGAAGGTCCTCATCTTCTTTGTGTATTTTGTTACTCCCAGAAACAAGAGGTGTGATTGCCAAGAAGGGGCAGGGTCCCATTAGATGAGGATGGATATTTGCTTACTTTGTAATCTCAAGTATCCTATGTGATGGATATTCATCAAACAAATGTTCTCTAAAAACATTTGCAATCTGAGAAACCATCCCTCCAATTAGGAGATCAGCTGGCTGGTAAAAGTCATGCTGAACAGGAAAAGGATTAGCCACCAAGCAAGTCAGCGTATTCACTTCTATCACTGGAAACATCAGAAGGAAGAACATAGCAGCACAAAGGGTAAAAGTTGAGACAGTCTACTGGATTTCAAAAATGGAGGATTCCAAATGCACTTCCTGAGAGAAGAGCATCTACCTAAACTTGAACTTCTACAGCGAAACAAATGTATGTTTCAATACTGACTAAGAAACTGAAATCTGAAGTATTTTCTGATTAACAACAACAAAAGACAGCAGAAGAAATGAACCTGGATAGCACTGTTGGTCTCAGAAAGAGAGAGAGAGAGAGAGAGAGAGAGAGAGAGAGAGAGAGAGAGAGAGAGAGAGAGAGAGAGAGAGAGAGAAAGATGATAGGTAGATAGGTAGATAGGTAGATAGGTAGATAGGTAGATAGGTAGATAGGTAGATAGGTAGATAGGTAGATGATAGAAGAGAGAGAGAGAAAGACAGACAGACAGAGAATCCAAAATACTAAACACGTGCTCCTCGGCATATGATGGGCAGAGTCATCTAGCAACCAGGTGGAGGGCTGCACTCAGAAAGACAGTTCCAGAGAAAGAGCATTACAGGAATCCTACAGTGAGATTTCCAGCAGAGGATCTATCTCCAGCTGGTCTGAATTCTAACCATTTAGATATTCTAGGTCTTGACCCAAAGTTTCCTTCATCATCTGCATTAAAACATTAGGAGCTGGATTAGGCCAAAGTTAACCAAGCTTTCAGTGCTGGACACGTTTGTAAGGCTGGGGTCCTATTTTTGATGCTGTCACAAAATAGCTACTAATATACTAATAAATAATAATAAATAATAATAAAGTGGGAGCACAACTGGGAAGAGATTTTAAACAATCTAAGAATGTGTGATCACCTCGATTTCAATACCCTAAATTAACCTCTCCATGCACTCAAATGTGAATTCATTAAAAGCTTTATTAAGGATACATCTAAATCAAATAATTTCTTAAGACCCAAATAAAGATTCCCGCCAAAAACTTGAACAAAACCCTTCATTTCTGCCCCCCTTCAGTGCCAGCCTGTTCCCATCCAATGATGTCAATGTCTGTTCTCACGCCCTGGCAACCCCCTCCCGTCGGAGGCTTGCAGGTACGCGACATTGACGATTGCCAAAGCAGTCTCCAACAGTCTGTGCGCTTCTGCTGGAATGCACTCTCCTTCTCATTCTCTCTGCCTGACACATATCAGTTCAAATGCGTGCACAAAGAATGGCAGGATTCACACTGTTACGAACCTGACAGAATGAAGCAGGAGAATCACACATGATTTTTTATAATTTAATAAAAAGACATCAGTAGGTCAGATATTTTTATGGGGTGGAATCTGATGTGAGGTGTGGAAGCCGAATTGAGACCTAGCATACATGAGGATTTCATTGAATATCTGTTTCTAAGTAAAAATAAAAATACTGGTATTAATCTTGAAAGACTTTGCTCATATATGGGTAGACGCCAATGATACAGATTTTCTATTGTTATCTAAGGCCCTTTCTAAAGGGAAGAGATTCAAAGAAGAGATTGGGAGATGAATTCCACACAACACGTGAACATTGTTCTGTTTGCAGATCACTTGGACATCCAACCTATGTAAAGTCCACCCCAATGTAGTTAAATTTAAAGAAATTCTGAGTTTGTTACAGAAAAAGATGAATAATGAGATATTTATTTGTTCTAACTCAGCTTTAGAACCCTCCTTACTTTCATATATTTCAAATTAAAGTAACAAGAATTAATCCTACCATTACCTTCTGAGTACTAATATCCTTCCCATTTAAGCTTATCAGCATAATTTGGAATATAAATTTGGAGTGTGTGTGTGTGTGTGAATGATTTATTTATTACATTTAATTAGTTGGTGCCTGCTGCTTTGTTCTGGCATGAACAAAATGGTGAAGCATTTGGGAGGAAGATACATGCCAGCAAGGCAGCACTGGAGGAGAGGATGGAGAAGATCTCCACAGCCACCATGGTTTTTCCTCTGGTGTTCAGGTTGGTTGGCACAAAGGACACCCACACACTGGAAAAGGCCAACATGCTGAAAGTAATAAACTTGGCTTCATTAAAGCTGTCAGTAAATTATGGGCAAGGTGTGCCAGAATCAAGCTGGCAAGGGCCAAGAAGCTCAGGTAGCCCAGGTCACAATAAAACCTGCGGATGGAGCCTTCATTGCATTGCAAAATCATGGTTTCCATAAGGCAGTGCATGTCTAACTGAGGGAATGGAGGAGAGGTTGCCAGCCACAGGCTGCAAAAAGTTTTTTTTTAAGAAAAGGAAAAGAAAGGAGAATGGAAATGGTTCTATAACTTTAGCTCAAGGATTCAATTCAGTGGGTTTGATGGGATTCAATGATTCAATATTTCTGAACTATCTAGGTGAATGGTTTTCTGGCTCCCTAAGTTGCCATCATATGTTTCTCCTGTCTGTGATTACTGTTTGATTTGAATGTTTTTTGTTTGTTTGTTTGTTTTAAAGTTCGGTTAGAGACCTGCTTGTGAGATGGGTGGCCATATAAATCTAGAAAAAAACACTGGGATGGGATGGGATGGGATGGGATGGGATGGGATGCGATGGGATGGGATGCGATGGGATGGGATGGGATGGGATGGGATGGGATGGGATGGGATGGGATGGGATGGGATGGGATAGAATAGAATAGAATAGAATAGAATAGAATAGAATAGAATAGAATAGAATTAACTGAATTGAATAGAATTGAATTGAATTGAATTGAATTGAATTGAATTGAATTGAATTGAATTGAATTGAATTGAATTTTTGGGGATTGAAGAGGCATGAGATTCTTGCAATAATGTAGAGGCTATTTCAGAGTGAATTATAAACTCACTGAAGTATGTTTCGAGAAAAAGCCTTGGCACTTTCATTTCCGGGTACTGGTCAGAGCACAGCCTCGATTCCACGGCTAAGCTGTTTGCAGCGATTTGGGAGAAGAAAATCGCTGAAAAAATCACACTCGAAGAGAGTGTGATCAGAAGATTAACCACAAGGGGTCTCCGGAGTAACTGCTCTCCCCCGACCCCCGTAATTTCCACCGCGGGAGGAGGGAGATTGGAGCAATGAAAGGAGACTGGGGAAAAAAAACGGAGCTCTGCAGCAGCCATGATTCTAAAAGATAAGTAGCTGGCCCGATCAGGCTTTTAGTCACTTTTCTTTACTTTTAAATATTATTATTTTTTTATTAAGTGCTAAGATTTGTATCTGGACTTAATTTATATTTGCTAGTGCTATATTTTTTTTCTTGTTAATGGAAGAATAAACGGTGGGAAGAGAAAGCTAAGTGGCTTTGCTAGAAGTGAAAGTGACTTTTACTATTATTTCAGTTTGGCTTGAGTTTCTTACTTATGGACAATTATTGGTATTTCTATTTTTGTTCTCTGGAATATTATATTAAAGCCTGGATTTAAATGGAGTGATTAATACTTTATTTTTTAAGACTTTGATCTTGGGATTACTGCCTGAAAGGAAAAAAAAAGAACCCTATTAAAAATTCTTTTATATATACAAGTTCCTCCTTTTCTTTCTGAACTTTGAACTCTGTTTGGATTTATTTTTCTGAAAAAGTCAAGTTATTTAACGTTTAATTTGGATTATTGGATTATTATATGGAAAGTAGAGGCTTTTTTACATGTTTCTAGCAACATTTTTTTCTTTTTGACTTGTGGTTGGATTGAAGAATTACAAGTGGGAAGGAGAAACCCTGGGAATATTTACTATTCTTATCTTTGATTTTGACTACAGGAGAACAAAAAGTCCTAGGCTTTTATCTTGGGTGTTTGAAACACTGTGGACTTTTATATATAAGGGGTTATAAATGACCTAAGAGGAAAAATTTTAAAGGAGCCTATTTAAAAAAAAATTCTAGTTCTTTCTTTCTTTTTTCTTAACCTTTTGGATATTTGTTTTTTCACCTTTTCTTTTTTCTTTTTATTACCTGTAAAAAAAATATTTTTTCTAATTTTTCCCCCTTTTTTTAAATAATTATTGTTATATTGTTATATGGTGCTTTTTTCCCCTTTTTCCCCTTTTTTCTTCTTTTTTGCAGGGCTATGGCGTCTTTGGGAACGAGACGGGCGGAGAAGGAGAAGAAGAAGGAGACTGGAGGACCACCTATTGATTCTGCTACACCTGCTACATCTGCCTCAGAAGCTTTATTACCAGAAATGAAAAAGATATTAGAAGCTGTTGCAGCACTAAATAAGAAAATGGATGATCAGAATACAGCAATAAATAAGAAAATGGACGACTCCACGAAGCAGATGGAAGATCAGATTACAGCATTAGACAAAAAAATGGACGATATGAAGAAAGAAATAACCCGAGAGATTAAGCAAGATTTTAAAAAAGAAATTCAAACAGTCAAGGAAGTGGTCAATTCTCTGTCAGGAGAACTTAAAGATACGCAAAGCCAGATGCAATAATTAGAAGATAAATCAGAATATGCTATTAAAGAGATTGAACATAATCTAGATATCACAACTTTAGCAGAAATGAGAGAGAAAGAGCACATCTTGAGATTTAGAGCAGTTCCAGAACAAGTAGATGAAAGGTGAAATGGTGGAGGAACAAGTTAAAGACTGTATGATTAAATGGGCTAAAAATATTGGCCATAATATTCAAATGCAACAATGGGAAGATATGTGGACCAAAGGGCTAAAATTTACTTTGTGCTATAATTTAAAAGAAAACTTTTATAAGATGATGTACAGATGGTATATGACCCCACAAAAACTTTCTAAAATGTATGGAAATGTTTCCAACTTATGTTGGAAATGTAAAAAAAAAGAGGGGTCTTTTTACCATATGTGGTGGACATGTGAGATTGCAAAGAAATTTTGGACTCAAATACATGCATTGATGCAAAATATATTACAAATTCGAGTTCCATTTAAACCGGAATTTTTTTTACTGGGAATAATTGATGGACAACCTGGGAAGCAATTTACAAGGATTATGCAATACATGATTACAGCAGCAAGACTTATTTTCGTACAAAATTGGAAAAACCAGATATCGCCTACGATACAAGATTGGATGTTAAAATTGATGGATATGGCAGAGAATGATAAACTGACATGCTTATTAAAAGAAAATCCAAATAATTATTTTCTTAAAGAGTGGAAACCATTAACTGACTATTTACAAGATGCAGGAGGGGCAAAGCTTATATGGGGATTTGAAGATTAAAATATATATATATATTGATGTAATAGACAAGAAATATTCTTTAATGTTATATATAGACCTAGCATGTAAGATAAATTTTTTAAAATACCATGACCAGATACAAATCGGAAGTTGACCAAATTCTATGTTTCAGCTTTATCTTTTTTCCTTTTTTCCTTTACTACACTTTTTTATCTTTTCTTTTTTCTTGATTTGTATTTCCATTTTCTTTTCTGTTTCAAACTTTTATCTATGTAAAATTAAAATCTAATAAAATTTGATTAAAAAAAAGAGAAAAAGCCTTGCCATTAATAAAATACACTTGCCAACATAGTTGACATATACACAGTCACATTTTAAAAAAAACATCCCCTAGATCTCATTCATTCAGAATGTTGCACAGGTTTTCCTAAAACTCATCCCTGGTTCTTCCATTATCACCATTCAATAGAGTATAACATAAATTGCCAACAACTCACTGATTCCTATTTTCATAATTATGCACAAAAAATTAAATGACATTAATGTATTAATTAAAACATCCTGACTTACATTTTTAATAATTTTATTCATAATTAACCTTCATGTATGCATCAACTTCACAAGTTCAGACCACCTTCATTTAGATTTATTACAACCTTACCCTTTCTTCTACGTTTACAGACACATAGCATCTTTTGCAAACCAACATGTTTTACTGAGATCTGGCTGGGTCCAGGGGTGGGGAGTGTGGCGCTTTCAGAGATATTCCCAGCTGGCCTTTGGGTGTGGCATCATCTGAGACTCCAGTCAGGGGTGGAGGTGTGGCGATCACCATCCAGGAGTCTCTGAAGGCTTTTGGTGGCGCTGCACCAAAGGTTACCAGATGTGAGATCCTGTTCATTAAGTTGGGCTCTAGAGATCATTTGAAATAGTTGCTGCTCTACAAGCATCCCTGATGCATAGCAACCTGCTTGCCTGAGCTTCTTGACTCCATTTCTGGGTTGACAGTGGAATTCTCCAGACTCATGTCTTGGGGGACTTCAATCTGCCTTCCCTAGGAGTAGGGTCAGGAGTTCCTGGCCACCATGACAGCCATGGGAGTATCCCATGTCATCCAGAGCCCGACAAGAGACAGTGGCCACACACTGGATCTAGTGTTCCTGTTGGAGCAGTGGCAATGTGATCTGAAATTGGGGCAGCTCTTGGTGTCTCCCTTGTCATGGTCGGATCATGTGCTTCTCACTGACAAATGATCTCAAAAATATATAGATATCATTTTATGTTGCAAAACTCTGGTATTCTCACACCTTATGAAGTTGGCATTTGTACTCAACAAAGTCTTCTGGAAGTTTTGGTTATAACCAGAGATGGACCATGGGTTTTCCAAAAAATGATACATTTTGGTCTGAGATGAGGAATACACTAGAAAATTAACAAGAAGAAGAAATACTATATCTGAGAGGGGTATATTCAAGGCTTTATGCTAACTTACTCTTCCAGAAGTAGAAAATTCAAACTGTTTTCATGAAAGATACTGGTTTGTCCCCTCACAGTCAATAGCATCAGAATCTTCAGTTGCTGCTCCTAAATCACACATTTCCATCTGCCACTTCTTCTTTTTTTTTTAACAGTTCTGCACTTTCAGAATCAGGTCAACATTTTGAAAGTCTGAATTTCAAAAACTCTCTGTCCTTAAAATCTCAAATCCCCTTGCCCCCTTTCATCCAACATGGTGATATTGGGGGATAGACTTAAGTCAGAATGAGTACCAATTATAGTACAGTTTGACTTTGTTGCTCAATGACAGAATTTTCTTTTGACTTTTAATCTAGAAATGGAAGATTGTATTGAATGTCCTGAAGATCAATATCCAAGCAAGGAGCAAGATCATTGCATTACCAAAAAAACAAGTTTCCTGTCTTATCAAGAACCCTTAGGGATCTCTCTGGCATCAGCTACTGTTGCTTTTTGCTTGATAACAGCCTGGATACTTGGAACGTTTATTAAGTACAGGGACACTCTCATAGTTAAAGCCAACAACCGGGACCTCACTTACACTCTTCTGGTGTCCCTTTTGCTCTGCTTTCTCTCTTCCTTTTTCTTCCTCGGCCCACCTGGGAAAGTAACCTGCCTTCTCCGGCAACCAACTTTTGGCATCATCTTCTCAGTGGCTGTTTCTTGTGTCTTGGCCAAAACCATCACAGTGGTGGTGGCTTTCATGGCCACCAAGCCAGGATCTCAGATGAGGAAATGGGTAGGAAAAAGACTGGCCCTTTTTATTCTTCTTTCCTGCTCTCTTTTCCAAGCCAACATTTGTACTGTGTGGTTGGCAACCTTTTCTCCATTCTCTGAGCTGGACACGCACTCCCTTATGGATGCCATGGTTTTATAATGCAATGAAGGCTCGATCCTCATGTTCTATTGTGTCCTGGGCTACCTGGGGTTCTTGGCTATTGCCAGCTTCATTGTGGCATACCTTGCCCGTAATTTACCTGACAGCTTTAATGAAGCCAAGTTTATTACTTTCAGCATGTTGGCTTTTTGCAGCGTGTGGGTGTCATTTGTGCCAACTGAACAACAAGGAGCAATTAATAAAAAGGAATTAAATCATTTAAATATATTTTTCTGTTCCAATGATATTGTCGAGTTCAAAGGAGGAATGTAAGTAATACATGTAGGATTATTCCCATTTAATCAGGCTTTAAATCTATGCAGTTAAATATGCTTATTAATGTACAGGATTGTCCATTCTTCTGTTTCCATGAAGCAGAAGTGATTTTAATGAAATTTATGTTGGCTTTTTGCAGCGTGTGGGTGTCCTTTGTGCCAACGTACCTGAGCACAACTGGGAAACCCATGGTGGCTGTGGAGATCTTCTCCATCTTGTCCTCCAGTGCTACCTTACTGAGATGTATCTTCTTCCCAAAATGCTTCATCATTTTGCTGAGTCCAGAACTAAACAGCAGGCATGAACTAATTAAATGAAATAATTAAATCACACACACACACATACACACACAATTTCCAATTATATATTCTAAATTATGCTGACAAGCTTAAATAGGAAGGGGATTAGCACTCAGAAGAAATGGTAGGATTAATTCTTGTTACTTTAATTTGACAACCATAGAAAATCTGTATCATTGGCATCTTCGAATAAATGAGCAAGGTCTTTCAAGATTAATACCAGGATTTTAATTTTTACTTAGAAACATATGTTCGATGCAATACTCTTGCATTCTGTTCTATCAGTCCATTACTCTGCAGCACTGGATTCATACCATGGGGTCCACCATCCTCCAGTGTTTCTACTAGGAGCTTGCCAAATTTTTCTTCCAGGGCCCGGAGAATCTTCCAGAAGCTCCCAAAGTTCTTTTGCGGTTGTGGGGGGCTACAGAGTCTCATGTGGGCCAAACTTCACCCGCAAAGCCCGTCACCCACCCACCCACTCGCCAGGGCCACCTGGCTCAGCAGCAGTACCAGGGACCGTCACCAAAGTCCACACCACAGGGTGGGAAGATCCCAAGAGGCAAGGGAAACTGGAACCACCAGGCCTCCACTCCACACCATCCAGCACCGCCACACCACTTCAATCCAGGATGCCAAGTCCCCTGCTCCACACCCAACCCACCATCCAGAACCCCAAAAGAGGTCTGCCAAAATCCACAGGGGGTCCACCATCAAACTGCAGGGAACTGCCGCGCTCCGTCACTCCACAACTCCACCCGGCCAGTCCAAGAAGCCTCTGCCAGAAAAGCCTCGCCTGCCAAGGAGACACGTCCACCGTCTCCACTCCGAGAGGCTCCGTTCGCTCCGGTTCAGGGTCCACCACCGTGCTGCAGGGCACCACCACACTCCGTTGCTCCGCAGCTCCCCCCGGCAAGCCCAAAAAGCCTCGCCCGTCAGGGAGCCGCGTCTGATATGTTCAAGGTAACTTTAGAACATAATCCATGTTTCATCAGAATAAAGTTATGAAAAAATAAAGTTATTCTTTGTAAGGGCAAAGCTGCAGTGAAGTATTAATGTGCAGAGCAGAGGATTAAATGGAGTTAACATATTAACACAAAGTATGCCTTACTTGTTTGAAAAACAAACAGACTTTGTGGAAAGAACACAGACATAGTGGATAAATCTCTGGGTTGAACTATATTTAGATTCATGGACTCAAAATAATATTCCATTCCACATGAAACCAAAGATCTCCCTTTGGGGGGAGATGTGCGGTGATAAATTTGATTAATAAATAAATAAAATAATAAAGATGTTACATGGGGAGACAATATGATGCATTGTCATGTGGACATTTATACAGATCTAAGATGGACATTGAAATCAATATTAATGATGGTCTGCAAATGGCCAGTTTATTTAATCATAAATCCACATTGACATTTTTTTTTAATTTCAGATATGGTTGCTTGTTTCCAATGTCCAGAAGATCAATATGCAAGCCAAGAAAAAAATGGATGTCTCCTTGAAAAGTATAAACTTCCTGTATTATGAAGAACCTTTAGGATATAGTTTAGCCTGTTGCTGTTGTTTTCACCCTCATTACAACGTGGGTGCTGGGAAGTTTTATTAAGCACAAAGACAGTCCCATCGTCAAAGCCAACAATCGGGACCTCGCCTACACCCTCCTCATCTCCCTTCTGCTTCCTCTGCCCTTTGCTCTTTCTTGGACAACCTGGGAGAGTGACCTGTCTCCTCAGACAGTCTGCATTTGGTCTTATTTTGGACTATTTGAACTCATTCCTGAGAATAAAGTAGAAAAAAATGAAGTGTTTTTCACAAGGGAAGGAAATGAGAAATGGCATGAATATTTTTAGGATAGGATTGTGGTGGGAGGGTGGGGGAGAGAGAGAGATTTCTGTGTGTATGTTTGTGAGTGAGTTTATGTGTTTGTATTGACAGGCATTGACATGGATTTGTGCTTTCATGTGTCGTTTTAGGGTTGTACCTACTTTTCTGACCATTGACCATAAATAATTTTTTTCACTTCAAATAAAATATGATCAGCATATAGCAATACATTCTGGACAACAACATCTTACTACCCCAAATATCTTCTGATTATCTAATGAAAGGGGGCAAAGAGGACAATGGTTTCAAAGACTTCTTAATTTAAGAAGATAGCATAAACAAGTACCATGTAAATTCTATAGCTGTTGGAGTGTTATTATTCATTTATTTGATTTATATGGCCTCCCATCTTATCATAGTGATTTTGAATAGCTAACACCACATACAAATTCTAAATACAGAATAGACAACAATATAATTGGGTTCCATCTAACCCCCCAACCCCCATGCTTCTTCTTCTTTTTTCTTTTCATTTTCCTTTGCTTATATGAAGCAATGCTACATTATTGTTGTTGCTGTTTCTACCATCCTGAATTAATTATTGGGAGAATGTTATAACATCCCATTTTTCCCCATAACTGATCTGGGATACTTTTTGAAGGAATCAAATTGACTATCAGTTTTGGGAGAGAAGGTAAGAAATTAAGTCCTATGCATATATATTGACTAACAACACACTCCTTACTTCAGGATGGGGATATTTCTTGTTTCCAGAACTACATTCTGTCCCCAACCTCCTTCACTGAAGCCTTCAGAAGCTCCTTCTAACTTGCTATGGAATTTTTTGATGGTCCTTAGCGTTGTATTGTTTTGTCCATGGAACTACACCCAAACTACTTTTGTTTGCATCTCTGAAGTCCCACTTTTAAGCTTCAGGTGGACCATAACACAGTGGCCCAGGCAGCTATGGGCATGCCATATTATGACCATGAAACACTTCAGTTTTGTAAGCTGCAATGATTACCAGGTGGTTTCTAGGTGCAGTTCAAAGTTCTGGTGATCATCTATAGGCCCTTGTGATCTGAGGGACCATCTGTCTCCTGGGGTTTCTCTCCACCCAATATGATCTACAAGAGTTGACACACTTCAGGTCTCATTGATTAAACAGTGCCACCTGATGGGACCCAGGAAGCAGGCCTTCCCTGTTGTAGTGTGTTGGGGTTTGATAAACCCAGGAATTTACTGCTAGATATAAATTATACAGAGAGGCTTGATATTTAGGTTAAAGGTGAAATAATCTGCACAGTCACCCAATTAGCAGCCATTGTTGTAGGAATGATGTGTCAAGTGTGACTCATACAACAGGTGCTTAGAGTTAGGCTGGGTGTGGTGAATAACGAGAGTGACCTATAATGTGATTGGTCAGGTTCACTATATATATGCAGAGATATTCTCATTTCCCATTATTCCCATTTTACCTCGTGAAAGCTGTATCGTTGATGGTGTATCATTTTGTTACCTGTGGAAGTGATCTGTAAATACGTATGTATATAAAGTAAATAGGATATTTGATATAACTTCTGTTTGGAGTCTATTTACTGCATAGTACTTGGATCACTGGTGCCTAGGAGAGAGAAGCAGGCCGCTCCATCCGTGCGCCCCGACATAGTGCCTGTTCTCTAAACCGATATTCCCCAGAGATTTTTATGGCCCACCTTGTCCTTATTTAAGTGAGCCCTTAAAACCTTTTGCTCCAGGATGTGACCTAGAGTGGGTAGCAGAATCCCTATGGGGATGATTGGAGGTGGCAACATTCTTCCAGCCACCTGCTCTTTCAATTTGCTTTGATACTGTTTTTCTATTGTTCGGGTCATATTGTCTCAGAGTTCTACTGTGTGCTGCCCAGAGTTGTAACAGAGTTGGATGGCTTATCAATCCAATAAATGAATAAATAAATATTTCATTTCTCTTTTCCATAATTTGATACAGTATCAGAGACAGTGCACATCAACCCCTATAACTTTATTTCCTTACACTTCTTCCCTTTCCTTCCTCCTTTCCCATCATTAGAGCCTTCCCCACAGAGCTATGCCTTTGCATAATGTGTCCAAAGTAGGATAATTTGTTCCTGGTCTGTGTTCTGTTTATGGGCAGAGAAATGAGCGTTTGGTAGGAATTGACCAAATTTCTAAAATAGTGAAACTCTTCAACAATTTTCTGGGGTTCAGCTCACCTTTATCAGCCTTTTCTTTTTCTCCTAAATGATGAACATTCCCCCCCCCAAAAAAAAAATGAAGTTGAACTATGTCAGACAAATAAATGTGATTTTTAAAAATGTACACTTATTTCAAATTGAATTGAATTCATTAAATACAGTTAATGTGACTTGTCCCTCTTAAATTTAATTATCTCTTAAATTAATTATACTTTTGAGGGACAGGCCTACTCCAACTTTCCTCTCTGGGAAAGTAAAACATATTCCATTCTCATAAAGCTGAGGTTCCAGGGCCTGTAGAAAACACTCTCTACTCTTATCATCCACAACAAAAAGTGTAAACTGTGTCCATCCAAAATGGACATATATATTTAGCTTTTTTACTTTTTCTCAGATTTATACCTTCATGTTCCTGGCTTTGGGTCTGGCATTAAAGGAGGTACTATACAAGCTGCTGATCATCAGATTTCCTTCTGTCCATTTTGCAATAGACAAGAGCCTAAAGCTGGCCAGTAATATGTTGTAACTGTGGTCAGCTGTTCATCTGAGATAGACTCTTTGACAGATAATGGAAACCACCTTCCCCCCAAACCACCATGTTCCAAAACCTGGCAGAAGGGATTTGCTGGAGAGCATATGGAGCTGAATATAATATTTTGGGGAGTCAGGATTGGACCCTTAATAATGCTGATGCAATAATAATAATAATAATAATAATAATAATAATAATAATAATTTAAAAAAAACTGGTGCAGAGTGGTAGGTGGCAGTACTGCAGTACTGCAACCAAAACTCTCCCCACGACCTGAGTTTGATCCCAGCGGAAGTTGGTTTCTCAAGTAGCAGGCTCAGGTCGACTCAGCCTTCCATCCTTCCGAGGTCGGTAAAATGAGTACCCAGCTTGCTGGGGGAAAGGTAATCATGACTAGGGAAGGCAATGGCAAACCACCCCGCTCTATATTCTGCCAAGAAAACATCAGCGAAAGTGGCGTCCCTCCAAAGGGTCAGTAATGATTTGGTGCTTGCACAGAGGACCTTTCTTATTATTATTTGAAATGAGGGTCACTTTTCAAAGAGAGCTTCTGCAATTGCATGGATTATTAATCAATAAGTCTAAGCTGGACTTCAGGTTCAGTTCAGAATGGCAACTATCTGCAACTCTTTAAAGCAGCCATGTGACCTTGAAAAAAGGATGCAGCTGCTTTAGTGAGTCACCAGCAGGTATTTGAGCCAGCAGAAGTCAACACATATTTTACCCAAAATGTGTCACTACAGGTTAGCATAACATGGGTCTGTTTAGTTTAATGGTTGGATGGGCCACCCAATCTTCACTGTCTCCTTAAAATAAGTGAAAACCCAGTCTCCTTCAAGTTGAGTTTCTGGAGAATATGAGTGATGTGGAGATGAATTGTTCCAACTGAATATAACAATGACATTTAGACACTAAAAAGGTAAAGGTTCCCCCCGCACATTTGTGCAGTCGTGTCCGACTCCAGGGGCCGGTGCTCATCTCCGTTTGTTAGCCGAAGAGCCAGCGTTGTCCGAAGACGCTTCCACGGTCATGTGGCTGCATGACGCGCGCGGAACGCTGTTACCTACCCACCGAAGTGGTACCTATTTATCTACTTGCATTTGCATGCTTTCAAATTGCTAGGTTGGCAAGAGCTGGAGCGAGTGCGGGAGCTCACTCCGCACACAAGGCTTGGGATTCAAACCTCCGAACTTGCGATCTTCCGATCGACAAGCCTGGCGTCTTACCCGCTGAGTGTCCCATTTAGACACTACATGAATGAAAAATAACCAGTGAACAGGTTATCCCAGCTTTTATTTTCCATTCCAAATTCAGATAAATCTGCCACACTATTTGTATGAACAACTGAATAAATTTAAGTGGAATGGTGCGAATGATAATTGATTGGAGTAGGCCTGCTGCCACATATAATTTCATATAAAATCAGAAATACTGTAAGCCCCCTTTAGTACACAAACGTAGGTTATTGTTATAAGGTAATAAGAGACTCCTCATTTTTTTCTCCTTATCAGCTGTTCCTTGGTGTTCAGTTCAGACTTTAGAAGGATGATGTAGCATTTGGGAAGAAAGATACAACCCAGTAACCCAGCACTGGAGGCTAAGATGGAGAAGATCTCCACTGCTACCATATACTTTCCTTTGGTGCTCAAATAGGTTGGAACAAAACACAACCAAACACTACAAAATAACAACATGCTAAAAGTGATAAACTTAGCTTCATTGAAAGTATCTGGCAACTTCCTGGCTAGGAAAGCCACTGAAAAGCTGATAAGGGACAGGAATCCCATGTAACCCAAGACAAGATAAAACAGGATGGTGGTTCCTTCATTACATTCTACTACAATTTCTCCAGTGACTGAGTACATATCTAAATCTGGGAATGGAGGAGAGGTTGCCAGCCACACAATACAAATAACTGCTTGAACAAGGGAGCAGGAAAGTACAATAGAGCTTGATAGTCTTATCCCCATGTACTTCCTGATTTTGGATCCTGGTTTAGTGGCCATAAATGCTACCACCACAGTGATAGTTTTGGCCAACACAGAAGAAACAGCCACAGAGAAGATGATGCCAAAAACAGATTGTCGGAGACAGCAAGTCATTTTTCTAGGTTGTCCTATAAAGAGCAAAGAAGTCAAGAAGCAGACAAGAAGGGAGATAAGGAGAGTGTAGGTGAGGTCCCGGTTGTTGGCTTTGACTATAGGAGTATTTCTGTGCTTAATGAATGTTCCCAACACCAATGCTGTGATCAAGGAAAAGGAAATAGCCACTGAAATTAAACTGATTCCTAAAGGTTCCTCATAAGAAAGAAAGCTCATTGTTTTGGGAATGCATCCATCCCTGTTCTTAGTAGTATACTGATCTTCTGGGCATTCAATACAATCAAGCATATCTGAAGAAAACAAAAGAAAAGGTTCTGTTTAAGCATCAATTCATCTGTAACCAGGGGCCAGAATACACAACTTCTGGTGGACCATCCCTTGAAAAGCCAGCACTAAAGTACGTCTTCAACTGCTGATATTGCCTGTGCTCTTGTTGTTATGAAATATAATATAGTTATTTGTCATTTGTCCTCATTGTATTGGAAGACTTTCGATCTTTTTCCTTCACAGTAAATTTTCAGTTTTGCTATTGCTGTAAAACTCTTGTAGGAGATATGGAAAAGAAGGTTCTTTAATATAAATCTCCATCAGTGCATATGCCCCAATATTATCAATACTGACATTTGCTGCCTTTGAACTCCATCTCCCATTTTCATCTCCTTTCTTCAAGCTTGAAGGAACACTTTGCCCTTTGACAATCTTTCTTCTTGCAAGCACTCTAAATAACACTGCTTTATTTTCCATCAGTTTACTCCCCTTTCCTTGGCACTGGTGAGACCACACCCAATGTACTGTGTACTATTCTGGGCACCAAATTTCCAGAAAGCCATTGAAAGCAATGAAGTTGATACAGGGACTTGAGGACAAGGCATATGAGAAATTTAGTCTGGAGGGGGGGGAAAGACTAAGGGAAAACATGGTATCAGTGTTCAGATATATAAAAGGGAGGCATAGGGAAAATTGTCAGAAATTCGAACTAGGACTAAAAACACTGGGTATATGTTGCAGCTATCTAGGTTTTGTTTAAATATAAGGAAGAAAAAAATGATGGTGAGATCTGCACCACAATGGAACAGTCTATCTACAGATGTTATGGGTTCTCCATTGCTAGAGGTTTTTAAAAAGTGGTTGGACAACCTCCCCTCAAAGATGGTTTCATTGGCTTCATTGCACATTCCAGAGGGTTGGATTAGATTATCCTCGTGGTCCCATCCAACTCCACAATTCTATAATTCTATGATTCTATCATTGGGTGGATTAATGAATGTGTCAGTTTACCACATAGACGGTATAGAATGTGTGGGGATGGGATCTTTTCATTTAGTTTTCTTTTTCTTTCTTTCTTTTGATTTGATGTTATGCAGTAAAGTCCAGCTAATCACCTGAATGCAGGAACAAGGTGACAGTTGCTATTTCTTATCTGAATTAATGCTACACGTAGTGCTGTTGAATAGAATGCGTAGCCTACCCTTCAAGTTTGAGATCTTCCCTTCTGGGCATGGTGTACAATCATAACAGCAAAATTTATCCTGCTCTCTTTTTTTCTTCTGATAACCAGGGAGGCAAGATTCAGTACATACTGACACAGGTTGCACCTATCACACAGAAATAAGTAGCATCAAGTTTAGGAGAGGAAAAACAAAAATTATTTCACAGATTTTCACAGCTGCTATTTACAAGTTTACTTGCAATATTTACTTCTGGGTAGTCATGGGGTGAGCAAAACGTGAGTCCATGTCTCACACAGCATTTCACCAAGAAAAAATATTTCACTGAGCATCAGCAATTGATAGGAAAGAACATTGTGGATTGCTATTATTTTGGTAATCTAGATAACAAAAATCTGGAGATCAAATAAAGAGATAATAAATCATTAGTTAAGTAAATAAATAAATAAGGGGACTCAATCCAGTTTCTTAGAGAATCAAGAAATGAGTCATGGTATCTCTTGAAGATGATGATGATGATGATGATGATGATGATGATGATGATGATGTGCTTCCTCTGACCCAATCAAAGTTTAATCAAGACATGGAAAATGTAATGAAACTAACAGTATAAGTACACATAACAGAAATTTAACTAAATTTAAACAAGAATGGCTTCCATATATATTATATATTATGCAGCAAGGTAAATATAAACATTTAGAATATGGTTTCTAAAGTTTACGCCAATAGGTACTGTAAATCAGTTTTGGAGTACAAAGAAGGGGAAAGTCAGAAATTAAGTATGTATACTATTTTTAGCAGTGTTTTTCTTTTCTTGTTTTCTTTTCATTCTTCTTTAATATTTAACAAATGTAATTTAAACAAGCAATTAAGTAACGAGACAAATATATTAATCACAGTTAAGGAAATCGAGAACCAAACCTTTTTTTGTTTGTTTGTTTGTTTCCCCTTTCACACACTTTCTTTTTTTCTTTTCCCTGCACCCCCGTTTAATTGTCTTAAGATGTATGTAAGTTATATGTTATATGTTAAAAATTTTATACAATAAAGTATTTTACAACCCGAAAAAAAAATGAAATCATTATGGTTAAAAAATATACTGTATATATATTTTTTTCAATAATAAAATAGTGGAGATTTTGGCATTACACTCAAACAATGTATACTTTTTATATCATAAATACAACTCAATGAACTTTGCTTGCTATGGTTTATCTTTTATTCATGTTATATTGAACATCGATTGTAAAGCTTCAGTAACTCTCTGTCCACTTATTGATATTATCTTTTTTAAAATGCATCTTTATTTTAAATAAACAAAATAAAATATGGAAACAGTTAAAAAGATAACAAAGAAAAGAAAAAGAAAAGGAAGAGATGGAAAATATTTCCCATATTTCACTTGCTTGTGCTTGTCTCTTTGATTCAATGTTGACTCCTCGCAACTGACTGGACAAGTCCCTGCAGTTTTCTTGGCAAGATTTCAGAAGTGGTTTACCCTTGCCTTCTTCCTAGGGCTGAGAGAGAGGGAGTGGCTTTCATGCCTAAGGCGGGACTAGAACTCTCAGTCTCCAGGTTTCCCATTGGCTCCTTCCTAGGGCTGAGACACAGGGACTGGCCCAAGGTAATCCAGCCGGCTTTCGTGCCTAAGGCGGGACTAGAACTCTCAGTCTCCTGTCTATGAAGGTTCTCAGTCATCCAGGTGGAATTGTCTGTAGCTTGAATCATGTCAACTGGATTTCTATTTTCTCAGTGGAAACGTTTCGCTCCTTATCCAAGGAGCTTCTTCAGTCTGAGCAAAGTTGGTAAGGGAATCCTAAATATGTTTCTAGGTAGCTGTGTGACCTTACACCTTGCTCAGACTGAAGAAGCTCCTTGGATAAGGAGCGAAACGTTTCCACTGAGAAAATAGAAATCCAGTTGACATGATTCAAGCTACAGTCTCAGTCTCCTGGTTTCTAGCCTAGTGCCTTAACTACTATTCCAAACTGGCTCTCATTTCACTTGTACAGAATGTATAATATTTTCCAATTTTTTCTATCCCGCCTTTATTATTTTTATAAATAACTCAAGGCGGGGAACATACCTAATACTCCTTCTTCCTCCTATTTTCCCCACAACAACCACCCTGTGAGGTGAGTTGGGCTGAAAGAGTGACTGGCCCAAGGTCACCCAGCCAGCTTTCATGCCTAAGGCAGGACTAGAACTCAGTATAATATTGTGATTAAATTAAGCAATTTGTCTTTTAATACTGCATCTCTCTTTTTCATCTCTTTGTATAAAAAGCAAGCTGGAGAAGGAAAAAGGAGATTAATCACAGGCACTGAAAATCTATAAAGTATTTTTTTTAATTATGACTGCAGAGTTCAGAACAGGTAAAGTAATAGCTTAGCCAATGGCATTGCATGGCTGTGAAAGCTGGGCATAGAAAAGGAACAGGAGAAAGAAACATGATTCTTTTGAATTGAGAATTTGGAGATAGTTACTATGAGTACCATGGACTACAGGAAGAATCAATCAATTGGACCTTGACCAAATCAAGACTGACTGCTACCCTGATCCAATTTTTAGCCAGCAGAAACTCACATAATTTGGGCATGAGATACAATTGGATGATGGATTAGAAATAAGGACCACACTTACAAGGTTGAGTGAAGTAGAAGAATGGAAAGACAGTGGAAAAGGTGGGTGGATAGTATCAGTCGAATGTCCTCTGAAGAGCTGAAGATAATCATCAGGAACAGTTCAAGATGAAGGGGTTCCATCCACACAGTCACCCGGTTTCAAACCCAATTCAGTGGTACCTACCTAATTTTTATGGAAATAAATTGTCACCCATGATGGGCTCAGACCATTCAGAAAAGCAAATGTTTAGATCCAGGTCTGAAGACGACAAGAAATTCTGAAAGTGCACCTTAGACCATACCTGGTTATAACGCCGGGGCCATACAATTGTCGAATCATCAATACTAAGTTTTTTCTCTTCAGGATCCACCGTTCCAATTTGCATGCTAACAATGGAGTTATTTGGGAATGTGATCAGGTTTATGATATCAAATCCACCTCCCATTTCCTTCTTTCCATTAAAGAACACTGTTTCTCCAGCAGAATTGTTAAACACAATAGATTGAAGAACTGGGTGGAGCTAGATCCGAGGCACAGAGGGAGAGGGAGAAAAGGGGAAACAGCACACTGAAAACTCCATTGGAATGATTTCCAAGTGCATCTCCTTTCTGTTATGCAATGCCTGAATGTTCAATGTGCAATGTGCAATGCCTCAAGAGAAACAACAGACTGGCAACCATGCCGGAGAGAAAATGATAGATAATAGTGATTTGATAGATAGATGATGATAGATAGATAGAGATAGAGAGATAGAGAGATAGAGAGATAGAGAGATAGTGAGATAGAGAGATAGAGAGATAGAGAGATAGAGAGATAGAGAGATAGAGAGATAGAGATAGAGATAGAGATAGAGATAGAGATAGAGATAGAGATAGAGATAGAGATAGAGATAGAGATAGATAGAGATAGATAGAGATAGATAGATAGATAGATAGAGAGAGAGAGAGAGAGAGAGAGAGAATCAGAGGATCCCATATATTTGGCACCTGGGGACCTTACTTAACTATTGGTTAAGGATGCAGAGATTAATGGGAGGAGATAAATCACAAGTACAAAAGGACTGTTTTTTATTTTTCTTTCTTGTTGTTGGTTTTTTTTGTTTGCTTTTTACAACTTCAGGGAGCTTATTTTAGGCTCACACTATTTCAGGCTTGCACTAAAGAATGGCATGTTTTCCACACTCAAATAAGGAAATGAAATTTGTGGCTACAGGGCTCCCAACAAGTAGTTATCTACATTTGTTCTCTATAAGTGGAAATATAGGTAGATATTAGATGGCTAATATTGGTTGACACTACATCATTCTAAAGATATTTCCACACATAATTAATTTTTTTAATTAATTAAAATTAATTAATAATTAATTTTGAAGCTTTCCAATGTGGAACAATAGTAACAAGAGAGCAAATATAGCAGTGTAAACCTATTAGAACCCTAAACTATAGGATTGGGGCAGACTATAAATATATAGTCTGGCTAAGGGCTGTTCTTCCACTGCTTCTCCAACCTTCCCATTTTCTCCACTGTGTAGCCATCCCGTTTTTCTGTAATAATTTCTCTAATTCGTCATGCCTCTTCACTCTTTCAGCAAGGCCTCTACTTCTCCTTCAAGTCAACCTGTCCATTTCCAACAGTCTCTTTAAAAAGTAAAGAAAGTTTGCATAGCATGGCTTCTAAAAGTCTTTCCAACCCAACAAAACAACAGATTTTGATCTATGTAAATAGACTATGAATATTCTCCTTCTAAAATGGTGAAAGTAATAAGCACATATATATTAATTCAGGAATTATTTCCCTTCAGCCCTTCTCTTTCAGTATCAAGGGAAGTAGTGATAATTGCAGAGATAAACAGAAAGAAAATCTCTCTCTCTCTCTCTCTCTCTCTCTCTCTCTCTCTCTCTCTCTCTCTCTCTCTCTCTCTCTCCTTCTCCCTCCATCACCAAACCTAACCCCATTCGGTTCCATTTTTGGAGATCATCATTCTTCTGGACAGAGTCCCAACCCAATTTATGTAATTTCTTTCCAACATTCCAAAGATTTTTCTCACTTTCCTTTTTCTTCTTTTTGACTTTTCATTACTTCATTCTCTTATCCATAGGAGCATATATTAGAGATACAGATATACAGATAGACCTGGAATGCAAATCCCTTACAGTATCCAAATGCTTTTAAAAAATAAAGCATTTCGTCTCACCCCCAGCCCCCAGGTTTCACATATGAAGGAAACAGGAGTTCATGATTGTTCCTCAGTGGGTCATTCATACAACTTGATTCACTTCTCACTCAATAAAGAGAAAAGTTGGGTAGTGTATGAGTATGCACTAATCTTTTTGTGATGGAGGAAGACCAATTACCATTACCTGCCAAGGTTGAAGACCTTGAAGTTTCGTACTTTTCATACCACTCTTTGATCTGAGTTTGGATCTAAAGAACTCCATGGTATGTAATGCATGTGCTACAGCATAGACCGCATTGTAGATGCCGTAGCTATGACCAGCCATGTGAATTTCAAACAGATATCCAGGAAGTTTCTCCAAGCTCTCCTTCCAAGAACATACTTCCTCCTTTGGCACCTTTGGACATTGAAATGAACAGTCAAAAGCTTGCTCCCAGAAGGCCTTAAGGAAATCTCCTCCTGCCCAGCATGGGTCTATGGCCAGAAGAAATTTCTGGAACTTGGGAAGTTGGTGGGAGTGAATAGTAAAAGAAATGGCCCCATGAAACACTTGCAGATCTGAGGCCGCCTGAAGTACTGTCACTGCAAAATCAATCTGGGCAGTCATAATCCATACCCTTTGAAAGGATGCATCTGAATTATCTCCATCAGTTGCTAGAAGCAAAAAGTAGCTCAGCAACATAACGGACAAGGTTTCTCCATAAACAATAAATGTATTCACTTTGATATAAGTCAGAGGTAGATAAATACTCCTGACTTTACTATTAATGTTCCAGATATCCTTCAACTGAGCTTGTGGGATTTTCACTGCGAATGCTGAACAGATCCCATTCGGGGAAAGCAGGGATTCTAACACCTGCAAGAAATGTTCTCCACTGTCATCGTCAACGATGAAGAACCCAACCCACGTCCATCCGAAATGCTGAAGTAACTGGATAATTCCGATGTACTGACTGGCTTCATTTGGGACCGTGCGGTATAGCATAGGGTGTGGTGTAATATAGCTCTCCTCTGGGGCAAATGAGCCATAGGTAAGCTGAAACAAATTTACTTATTTTAGAAACTGGTTGCAAGGAATGTACAAATGAATCTGTATGCAAGAACATTTTTTGTGCAATTAATTGTCAAAGTAAAAAAAATGTATCTCGGTTTGCATAAACCCTCAAGATACAAACCTATTTCTCTTCTGCTTGAATTTCTCTGCATGTTAAAAAAAAAACATGATTTCTTGGTATAAGTATCTGCAAAGAGGTATCCTAGAAGTAATTAATTTTACCCTTTCTCCCCTGTCCCATTTCTCAGAATTAATATTCATTTGCCTTTTAAACACTGGGGAAACATGGCTGTCCATCTGTAATGTACCTATTCCTCTTTCTGAACTGCAAAATCAAAATAACCCCAAAAAATCATCATCATTTATAAAAATCTCCATTGTTCAGTGAGCAGATCTTACCTGTGGGATCTTATAAAGACTTAAAAGGTTTGCCATATGGAATGAGACAGTAGAACCAAGTCCTCCAATAACAGCAATAAGCTTTTTCCCAGGATCACATTCATAGTTAGGAATAAGTCTGTGCAATTTGAAAAGAAGGTCCATAGTGGTCCGATAAGTCATCATTGCATCGTAGTAGCTGTCGCAGATATGGAACCCAAGTGTGATATTGGGTAAGATCTTGGGATCCTCATTGATTTCATTTATGGCAAATGCCAAGGCCAAGATGTGTTGGTAAAATTTGGTCACCATGCTGCCAATAAAGTGACAAGCTCATTGAGTGGCAAATGCCACAAAGCAGGTAATCCTGCTGTCACCACATAGACTAACATTGGCTTTAACATTGGCTGCAACACTGAATCAGATTCACTGCAAGCAAGTGTCATGGTTTTTCATCACTGATTGAAAGAGGGAGGGAATATTGAGCAAGAATTCTACAGATAATCCACAAGAGAGATTAGGAATAATGAGGGAAGGAGAAAGCCCCAAGAAAGATGAGAAAATATTGGGCTTTGATAATGAATTTGTGAAGAGTAGATGAACACAGGTTTTGGAAATAAGGGGAAGTGTCACCTAGAATATACAGTTGGTACAATTTGTTGTGTCTGCTCAGAATTAGAAACCAGAGGGAGTAGCCTACTCAATCCCATATAATCTACATATTCTGTCCTGAATCAAAGTAATATTCCTTGCCTTCTTCTTTGCAAAGCTTTTTTTCATAAGAAAATACCAATTTTTCCAATTTCTTCCTCAACTGGATGGAAAACAGAATAGGAAGGAAGGAATATACTGAATATAAAAACAGGGGTTGGGGAGACTTTGCAAACTTTTCTGTAAGGAATGGATGATCTATCTGGTTTGTGGCTCCAACATTGCAATGTTTTAAATCTCAAGTTCATGCCATCAAATTTAGATAGAAATGTTCAAATTTTGGCAAAGATAGATGACAGATGATAGATAGATATAGATATAGATAAAAACTCTATATTATAATACATACCTTCAAGCTGTATCAAAACTTTCTTCAGCAGAAAGTATGATTTGGAAACATTTCAAATGTTTCTGCCTTTTCCAGTGTCTCTTTCCAAAACTTTTATTCAAATCAATAGCCATGGTTATATGTTTGTTTTAAAAGAATAATGACTGGGTCATAGGTGGTCTATGAACCAACATTACCTTTCCGTCTCTTTTTTCCCTTCCCTGTCTTCAAGTTATTTTTCACTCCTGGTGACTAGATGGACACCCTGTGTAGTCTTCTTGGCAACATTTTTCAGAAGTGGTTTGCCCTTGCCTTCTTTCTAGGGCTGACAGAGAGGAATTGGTCCAAAATCACTCAGCTGGCTTTGTGCCTAAGGCAAGATTAGAAGTCACAGCCTCTGATTTTCTAACCCAGTGCCTTTAACCACTACATCAAGCTAACTCTTATATTTCCAATCTTATATTTCCACCTAACCTATGATAAAAGGTTGAAATAATGAAATTGCAGGGTCAGGATAAGCTTATCGAAAAGAAGTGAGGCAGAAATTTAGATAACATAACAAATAAAACACAACTTTTAGTCATTAAGATAGATAATGGGTTCATCTGAAGACCTTCTCACTCACAGTAGACCATTCTGATTCAGAAAAACTGAGTTTGTCAAGCCATATGGGCACCATCTTTTCAAAGTCCTAATAGCCAAAAGGGGGGGATGAAATCCTTACATGGGAAAATCAGATGCCAGCACTTGTGAAGGATGTTCCTTGAAGGGAAGTTCACTGAAAATATAAGTTATATGTGATGACATCCCACCAAGGAGGACATCTCCTGGTTGCTGCCATTCATGTTGAACAGGAGCAGGATCATTCTTAGAGCACTTCTCTGCAGTAGTTTTGCACACCATGGGTGGTAAAAGAAATAAAACCAGGAAAAGCATCACCATCAGGTGTCAGAGGTCCCTCTATGACCACCTACAGCCACATGATTAGTATTAGTTCCATTAGTATATAATGGAAGGATTGGGAATGAAAGTGCCTTGGATCAAACTGAGACGAGTCCTGCCTTCCTTTTGCACCAGCCCTGAATGGAAACCCTTGAATGAGTTATTTCAGACCCTTGGGTTTTTTTATGGCTTTTGTAGTAGCTATTGGAAAGCTATTGGAGGTTCATGAGATTCTGATAATTGCATAGAGATAATTATTTCTGGTTTCAGAGGAGGACCATTGGTAAGCAATATGTTTTTCACACTGGCTCACAATTCCATAGGGGGATTTGGCTCTGGAATACTAATCTGACAAAAACAAAGGGAATGTGACCTTGGACAAAACCAAGCAGATGAAAGGCCTCTGTAGTCTTGAAGTGGTACTGATGCTCCATTATCCTTTTCCTTCATGGGAAGTTAATATAAAGATATTGGCTTGGCCAATGGAGGAAAATCATCATTTTCTCTGTGGAAATCACATGGGGGAGTGCAGACTAAGGCTGAGTGTTCACATGCTTGTCCTGACTGCTGTTGTCATTTAGGGCTGTGTATCTCTTCAAATCCAGAGAGTAAAAGGAGCTTTCGGAGTACATGGGTTGCCTCACTGCACCTGTCGGCAACTCTCTAAGCCAAATGCATTTTTTCCCCAGAATTGCACTGCAGCTGCAGAGGGCAAATATGTGTTGTAGCCAATCAAAGCACTCAAAGTCATCCACAGTGAGGACACATGATGGAAACATTGTTGTGCCATCTTCACATAAGCTCTGTCGCTTTTGTACCTGCATCATGACATCACACATTGGTACAAAACAGGCAGAGCTTGCCTTGGAATGGCATGCTACTTTCATCATTATGACAAAAGGATTGGATCCTGCACTCCCAGTTGAAATCCAAAAGCAAAGGCATGGTCCCAGTCTAACCCAAGATCAAGTAAACATGTTTTATTGGCAACAAGGTTCAGAAGGTGAGGCAGAAAAGATGAGGGTATCAAGCTTTCAATGGGCCCGAAGCCACTTAGAAGCACAGCATTGAGTAGGTAAGATTGTGTGGCCACAGAAGTTGTCCAAGTAAGACTTAGGGAGGACACTAATGCAGGAAGCTCCATCCATAAAGTCAGGCTATTCAGGAGGATCTCTCAAATGGACCATCCCATCCAAGTCCCTTCCCCCTTCCTTGGATAGGATAATCTCTCTGCCTTCTAGCTTTCCATGGAGAAATTGTGGCATTCCAACATATTAGCAGTTGGGACTCTGGTTTAGGGTCTGCATCTCTGGGAATAAAGTCAAGAATATTGGGACATGATTCTGCCTTGCCACTAGACTAAGCCCTTTTCACCATCAGACTCAGCAAGGATTTCATTTTGTTCTCCTTACTCATATGAAGAGGATGTGTAAAAGCCAGAAGAGGGGGCCACATGAAGTGGTGAGTTCTTCTTCAATGGAACTCTTCTAACAGAGGCTGGATGGTCATCTTCCAGAGATGTTGCAGTGGATCCTGTATTGAGCAGAAGGTTGGACTAATTGGTCTCTAAAATCACTTCCCATTCTGGGATTCTAGGACTATGTGTATGAGAGATTATGGGAAGACTGGGAAAGGAATGGAAAAGTGAGCAAATAACAATCAAGAGAGAGCAAACCAGTCAATTGGTGGCTTACTGTATCTCATAAAAGGTGACCTCAACCCAAGTGGCAAGAAACATGGGAAGAATGGTTTCTATTCATTCAAATAGACTACACCTTAATTAACTCACTATAAATGAGGCTGGGAAATTCCTCTTACAGTTTCCAAGTTTCTGTATTGACCCCAGGCTAGAATGAAAGATTCTTTGCTGAAATCTTTGTACTGTTGTCTTCCTTGAGGAGAGGCCAGTGCTTCTCCACGACTTCAGAGTAATACGTTCTATGCAGTAAATAGACACTCAAACAGAGATTAGATAAAATAGTCTATTTACTCTATATACATACGCAATCCAAAATACAGTCCAGTAACGTCCAACACAGATACAGATGAGATGAAGTAACGAGAAGAGAGTGAACACTAAAGATTCACTACTTTTATATAAATATTAACCAATCACATTATAGGTCAAACAAATTATCTGCCACACCCAGCTAACCTACAGCACCTGTAATATGAGTCACATCATACCTTCTACAAAGGCTGCTAATTGGATGACTTGCAGAAAATATCAACTCTCACCTATGTACCTCTAGCCTCTCCTGTATAATTAACCTACTTGTAAATTCTGGGTATTTTATAAACCCCAACATTGTATTTTTTTAGTACAGTGAAAATGTCACAAATATAAGAAAATCATGTGTGGTGAAAAAGAGAATATTAAGGGAAAGTTTATACTATAAATCAGAGTTTGAAGCAGTGTAAATGCTACTTCCTTTCTGGAATTCCATAGTTTTAGTAGGTTGTTCAGCACTAGATAGTTCAATACTGCATACTAAAAGAACTAAGATCCAAAAATTCCCAGTCAAAACAAAAAAAAAAAGTTCCCTTACCAACTTTGCTCAGACTGAAGAAGCTCCTTGGATAAGGAGCGAAACGTTTCCACTGAGAAAATAGAAATCCAGTTGACATGATTCAAGCTACAGACAATTCCACCTGGATGACTGAGAACCTTCATCAACATATTCCCAGTCAAAAAGTATGTTTGTTCTTTTATTTTGATTTGATTGATTAAATCAAATGAAGTTGATAGCATCAGCAGATAGATGGATGATGAAAGATAGAGAGGGAGAGACAGAGAGGAAAGGAAGGAAGGGA
The DNA here is from genome assembly GCA_023362775.1 of Charina bottae. Classification (NCBI taxonomy): domain Eukaryota; kingdom Metazoa; phylum Chordata; class Lepidosauria; order Squamata; family Charinaidae; genus Charina; species Charina bottae. The sequence continues at coordinate 601,348 of JALMGJ010000011.1, read as the reverse complement.
GGGAGGGAGGGAGGGAGGGAGGGAGGGAGGGAGGAAGGAAGGAAGGAAGGAAGGAAGGAAGGAAGGAAGGAAGGAAGGAAGGAAGGACTTCAGGAAACACTTAGCAAACACCATTATTTCCCTTTAACTGAAAGGTTGCCACAAAAATATCCATATTTATGTTCCATATCAAACCCAACTGTTCAATACAAATAATAAATATTCTACTGAAAGTATAAAATCTTAAACTAAAGAGATGTAATGACTTTTATAATCTTTAAACTAACTTTAAACAAACAAGATATATGCAAGCCAAATCAGCTTGGGGGGAAAAAGAATTGATTTGGAAGTATCTAATTGAATTTGGAGATTCAATCCTAATTGTTGATCTGATTTGGAAAGTCAATTCATTCTGAAGATTCAGTCAAATCATCATAAGATTATATCTCTGAATTGAAACTTTATACAGTTTAAGTCATTACTTCACTTTTAAACATTCTTTTTGTTTCAAGGATTTTTTGCTGTGACAACTCCCCCAATTGCCAGGAACCCTGAAATATTCTTTTTTTTTTTTTCAGGATTCACAACATTTATATGAACTTGAGGAGGAAAAAAATTATTTCCTGCGGGCATCAAAAACACTGCCTTAACTGTGTGATAAAATGGGCTAAGAACTTTCGACATAATATATTGATAGAACAATGGGAAAATATGTGACTGAAAGGACTGAAATTTATGCTATAATTTAAAAGAGAACTTTCGTAAAATGATGTACCATTGGTACATGACTCCATAAAAATTATCTAGAATGTATAAAGGGACTTCAAATTTATGTGGAAATGTGGAAAACATGAACAGTCATTTTATCATGCCTGGTGGACTTGCAAAAAAGCCAGAAAATTTTGGGTTCAAATACAAACAGTGATACAAAGAATTTTAAAGATTAACATTCAGTAGAAACCAGAACTTTTCTTGTTGGGACTAACAGATGTCAAAGAGAAATGAAAAAAAAAGAAAGATTATAAAGAAGATCTGTCTTTTTCAAACACAGAAAGTTGGAAATTAAACTAAGAGGACATAGGAATAAATCAGTCTTGGGGAAAAACAAATCTGATACATTTCTAATTGCTGAGATATTCTGACATCCTTTTAGCTCAATTACTCAAAGCAGAATCAAAAAATTTTCCCTTTCCTACTTGATGATGATAATATCCAAACAATATTACAACAATATTAGATCACTATTAATAGTTACCAAACAGCAGATCTATTTTGAAGAAGACCAAATTATTCTGTTCATTAAATAGGTCATGTAAATAATCAGAACTAAAAGAAAATACTTTATTAAAAGCAGAGTCACTCATTAGACAGCGAAAGATTTTATTTTCCATTTCCTTTCATGAGAATTTGACACATGTTGTTATATATGCCAAGTATATACAGTATTGGTAAAGTTGGCCTACCTAATAAACAAGCCTGTTTTTATTCTTAGAAGAGGATTGCTAATTCCATTACACAGCAGAAATACTGTACATATAGCCATGATTTAATAGTCATAAATGCTTTCTCTTTATAAGTTGCTCTTTGCTGTTGAGGTCAGGCCTCAGCAAAATAATGTAGCACTTGGGGGAAAAGATACAACCCAATAACCCAGCACTGGAAGCTAAGATGGAGAAGATCTCCACAGCTACCATATACTTTCCTTTGGTGCTCAAATAGGTTGGAACAAAAGACAACCAAACACTGCAAAACATCAGCATGCTAAAAGTGATAAACTTGGCTTCATTGAAAGTATCTGGCAAGTTCCTAGCTAGGAAAGCCACCATGAAACTGACAAGAGACAAAAATCCCATATAGCCCAAGACAAGGTAAAACATGGCAACAGACCCTTCGTTACATTCTGCTATGATCTCTTCAGTCATTGCTTGCATGTTAAGTTCTGGAAATGGGGGAGAGGTTATCATCCATACCAGACAAATGCCTGCTTGAATGAGGGAGCAGAAAAGGACAATGAAGATGCATAGACTTTTCCCCAACCATTTTCTCATGTTGGACCCTGGTTTGGTGGCCAAGAATGCTGCAATGACCATGATCGTTTTGGCCAGCACAGAAGAAACAGCCACAGAGAAGATGATGCCAAACGCAGATTGTCGGAGGAAGCAAATGAGTTTGAGAGGTTTTCCAAGGAAAAGAAAAGAGCAGAGGAAGCAAAGCAGAAGGGAGATGAGGAGAGTGTAGGTGAGGTCCTTGTTGTTAGCTTTAACAATAGGAGTATCTTTATACTTAATGAATATTCCAAGTATGAACACGGTAGTGATTGAAAATAAAGCAGCAACTACAACTAAACTGATCCCTAAAGGTTCTTCGTAAGTTAGAAAAGTTATGATTTTGGGGATGCATCGAACTTTGTCCTTACTTGGATATTGATCTTCTGGACATTGAGAACAGGCAATCATGTCTGGAAATAAGAGAGAGGCCATAAAGCATAAATGGAATCTAATCATCATGACTATATTGATCTAGCACCAAATGAAATATAAAATTTATATTAGATTAGATCAGTGTTTTTCAAACTTGGCCACTTTAAGAGGTCTGGACTTCAACTCCCAGAATTCTGGCTAGGGGATTCCGGGAGTTGAAGTCCACATCTCTTAAAGTGGCCAAGTTTGAAAAACACTGGATTAGATCAATAGATGAGATCTAAAAGTGACTTACTGAGGTGGGAATCTTCTCCGTTAGTGATAATCATGGTCAGGAAGCACCAAATTGGAAAGATTCCAGAAGCTCCCTGAAGACCCATCCCTTCAGGCTTTCCTTGTCCAAGTGTTAGACATGGATGCATATGAGCAGGGGTGTCCACAGGGGGTTCCAAAAAGCCAAGTTGGTGGGCACAACTGTGTGACTGAAGCCCTGCCCATTTTTAACAGGTGTCACATATATTACATGTAAAACAAGGGGTTGGGTTTCAATCACATGGTCAAACGTGGCTTTTTTACTCTTCTGTGGGCACCAAGATACTGTATCTATCTATCGTCTATCTATCTATCTATCTATCTACCTATCTATCTATCTATCTATCTATCTATCTATCGTTATTATTGTTCATCTTAGGAATTATTTGAAAGCTTTTCACTGTGGTATTACCCAATTTTATGTATACCACCTTGTGAAATCTTCCAGTATGAGAATTGGTATAGGAATCAATGAAGCAAGCAAATCATCTACATATATAAATAAAAGTAATTTACTATCTGGTAATTTTGCAGTGATGTGTAATATATCACAGAGTAGAGTAGAGTAAAATAGAAAATAATTTACCCAACATGTTTGAAATCTTCCCATCAGGACATGGATCACAATGATAGCAGCAAAATTTCTGCCCTTCCTTTTTTTTCTTCTGATAGCCAGCACCACAGGGATTATTACACACTGAAATGGGGAAGACCTATTGGTAAACAGAGATGGAATTCAAGACTGAAGACTTGAGTAATACTGGATAATTACTCTCTGATCTACCTGCACAAATAGAGTAGCAGGGATCATGGATCATGAAATGAAGTGCAGCACCTGGAAATCTCTCCAAATAATTTCTTAAATATTGCAGATCATTGCATCCAAGCTATTCCCTCCCCTTCCCTCTCTGGATTAACCGAAAAAAAGGAGATGTGGTTTAAAAAAAACATGCTGTGAGAATATTTAGCTTAGTACAAGCAGACAACAAATAAAAAATCACAACCTCAAGTGTGCCTCTGTGCACTAGCTGGTCAATGACTGAAACAAAGGACTTACCTACCCCTATGTGTATTCACAGACACACACACATATGCACAGAGTTATAATAATCAGTTTTTCAGATGTTCTCCAACTCCAGCATTAAATCATAATTTAAAGAGGTATTGGATGCAGCAACCAAAAAATATGGTTCTCCTGGTATCCTGAAGGGCCTGAAAGAAGAAGCATCTAAATCTCATAAGATCAGACTCCAAATGTCATTTGAGATGGAATTGATTCCAAAGAGTAGGAGCTAGATGGAAAAAGACTCTAAAACTTGAGGACAGGACAGGACTTCAGGACAGTCACAGGAGTAAATCTTTTATTATTTCAGAAACTCAACCCTTCATTCAGGAACCAGCTTATCAGCAGAACCTTCAATGCTGCTGAATAAGTTGCTTTATTAAAGAGAAGGAAATCATGGATACATAGATCTGCCTGATGGAGAACACAGGAATCAAGGGATGGATGGATGGATGGATGGATGGATGGACGGATGGATGGATGAACAGATGATAGAATGTGGATAGAAATATGGAGTCAGTTCCAGGAATTAAAGATTAACATTTTCCTCCTACTCTTTCTACTTGATGGATTTTGGGATGTTTTTTTTTTCCCATCCATGACATTAGGAGTCAGTTACTCACATTTTACACCATTATTCATACAACTAAACCAGAAGCTTTGCTTTCTTAACTCCAGTGAAGCCAGTTTATAAAACATTTGTCAGCTCACTGATTGTCTCAAACTTCTTATGACCTGTAAAAAGTGGGTGGGAGCAATTTTTATTTTCTTCTCAATTATTTTTTAATATTTAATATTTATTATTTAATTATTTTTTAATTTTATTTCATTGTTTTCTTGGGGCTGGGGGTAATAGCAAAATTCCCCATCTCCCCTCCTCCCCCCAAAAGAACCTGTGGGTTTTTTGCCCATTATAATTCCCCCAGAGCAGAAAAAACAGCCATACTTTGAGAACAGAGTGTTTAATTTCAACTGATTAAAGGATCTGAAAGGCTGTACAGTAAAACTCATCTCTGATCTCCAAATCTTTCATCCATTATAATAAACACCTCAAAATCCATACCTGCTTAAAATATTTGGGCCACACAATTAAATGTTCATGAATCACAAATTCTTTTCCTTCAAGTGCGTTGGAATCCATATTTCCAATTTTCACTTTAAGGTAGGAGTTGTTTTGGAAAATGACAACATTTGTAATATCAAACCCAGAAAGCAATTCCCCATGATTGTTGATGGACACAGTTTCTCCAAGTGAATTATTAAATGAAAGGCCTTGAAGAAACAAGTGGAGCTAAATGAAAAGGATAGGAAACAAGTAAGAGGAAACCAAACAGTGGATTACATCAAGACTTCCTCAAACTTATCTCTATGGAAATGAAAGGGGCATTACTAAGTCCCACTGATTTCTGTCAGTATGACAGAAATTAAGTATGACTACAAGTAAACCATGACAGGTTGCACAAGTCACAATTATGGGCTTCTGCAAGAAAGACAAAAATGGGGCAAATGGTGATATGACCATCATGATATCTTCTAGTTATTGTACGTTCGTCAATGGTATCATGATGCACGTGTTACTGTATTGACATAATTGTGGCTTGTAATGGACATCTGTGGTCCTAAAAACTAGGTTCAAAAGCAAAACAAGCCACCTCATGGCTTAGCATGACTTCCGAAGCTGGATGCTATCGAAATCCAATCCATTGACGACTTTCTACTGAGATTTGGAAGCAAGAATTTTTTTGTGTGTTTTGTCATCTCACCCAATATAAGAGACGTATCTTTTGGCAGTGGAAATTACAGTTGCCTTCAGGTTCAAAGTAGAGGAAGAAATGGGGACTTATGGAAGTATATATTACTCAATTGGTAAAGTTCCTGTGGTTCCCCCAGGTGTTAAGAATAAATCCACATTCCCTTCTGGGTGACAGCCTTTCAACTACTGGAAGACTGTTACTATATCTCCCCTTAGCTTTCTTTTCTTTAGGCTTAATGCACTCCGTTCATTTAACTTCATAGGATTTACACCTCCAATCGTCTTTGTCACTCTTCTTTGCACTTTTTCCAGGGCCTCAGGATCCTTCTCGTATTTTGGTGACCATCACTGGACACGTTGCTCTAAAGGTTCAAAATGCCCCTTAGAAGCTGCTTTGTGAAGAATGACCTTGCAAGGTTGAAATGAAGCACCCATGTTTCTTCATGTTGCTCCATTTAACAGTCCCTCTCAGCCTTCTCCTACAAAAGTGTCTGTAGGCATGGTGGCTTCAGCCTGTGCCAAAGGTCTTCCAGACTGGGCAGTCCTGCCATGTATAGTCCATCTTGCAACGCAGCCCACACAGCCTTGGCAAGACCAACACCAGATTGGTGACCACTAGGCACCTGCTGAAGGGATTCCAGGCTGGGTGGATTCAACAGATAGTGAGTCCCAAACTTGTGTCAAAGCCACCCAATATTGAAGACCTTCAGCCAGCACTGCTGGGGAGGGCTGAGAAGAGACTTCTGCAGCTCTGACCCATAGTTCAGGACAATGTGAACTGCTTTGTCATAGTGAATCATATCACAGCCTTACTTGAATGAAGAGAATCCTACCAACATGAACCTCTTTGCAGAAGTGAATAAGTCCCTTTCCACAGGTCTTGTATACACCACTACCTCCTCACTAATTTGAGAAAGAGGAAGAAACTCAGTATACCTTTTCTTGGTAATAATCCGTTCCTGGCAATGAAGGTGTTTTATTCACAAGTTATTACCTTCCAGGTGCCGTGATCTTGACATTCATCAGTTGTATTCTCTGCTACTGCTTTGTATTTAGACCTAAGTAAGTTCATGTTATGGAAAGCATGTGCTACAGCATAGACTGCATTGTAGATACTGTAGCTGTGGCCAGTCATTTCAAATAAATGCCCAGGAAGGTTTTGTAGCTCTTCCCTCCCGGTACATGTTTCATCACTTTCCACTGCTTCATTGCTATCTGAAAAGAAGCAATCAAAGCCTTGCTGCCAGAACTCTTTCAACAAACTATCTCGTTGGGTCCAGGATGGTTTTATGGTCCAAAGGAATTCGTCAAACCCCGGCAGTTCATTTGAGTGAATAGCAAAGGAAATAGCTCCATTGAACACTTGCAAATCTGAGGGTTGATGAAGACTTGTCAATGCTAAATCCATCTGAGCAGTCAGGATCCACACTTTTCCAATGATTTTGTCTCTATATCTCAGGAGCATAAACAGAAACATCACCATGATGCTTTCCCCATAGAAGATGAGCGTACTGACTTTGATATCACTCAAATAAGTATATAGCCTAGACACCATATCAATGTATACTTGAGGACTGAACCAGAATACTTGTTTGGGCATTCTCTCCACAAAAGCAGAGCAGATCCCGTTCTCAGAAAAAAGTAGGTCCAGGGCTTGGATGAAATTATCTCCACTGTCATCATCTACAAGAAGAAGGCCGACCCACGTCCATCCAAAATGCTTAAGCAAATGGATAATCCCAAAATTCTGAAGGGCTTCATTGGGAGCCATGCGGTAAAAAGAAGCAGCCATCTTTGTTCCATGCTTCTTTGGAGCAAATGAGCCATAAGTGAGCTAAAATAAAATGTGCAGTTGGTTGGTTATGAGGCATGTCTCTACTCACCTGAGAAAGGTATATTTTCTTAAAGAATATGCAGATACATATAGTTTTTCCAAGCTCTTTTCTTGCATGGGCTTCCATTTTCAATTGTATATAACGCTTTGACCATTATGGTTGCTATAAATGCTAAATAAATTGAACACTACCTTATTTATTTCTTTGTTAAATTTATGTCCTGCCTTTTCTTCAGGAGCTCAAGAGGACATACGCAGCACTCTAGCCAACCCCCTAGGTTTAGCTGAGAGAGGATGAGAGACCCAAAGTCACCCAGTGAGCTTCCATGGCTAAGGGTGAACTCGAACCTAGATTAGCACCTTAACCTTCTCAGGTTCTGCTCCCTTTTTCTGACACCACTTTTTAACAGACTATTTTCAATGTTGTGCATCAGAGATGGCTAAGTCCCAACTCCCAAATTTCATCAGGCCCTTTTTAGGCATCATTGAAGCAGAATCTAAACCCTACTTGGAAAAGAATTGCTCCCCGTTCACTTCAATTTTGCCGTATGGACGAGTTTTCGTCAATATCAATACATATATCTTACCTGTGGGATTTTATAAAGGGTTATTATATTTGACATGAAGAATGAGATATCAGCACTGAGTCCTCCAATAATGGCCACAATGAGATTCTCCTTGGTATCACATCTGTAGTTGGGAACCAATTTATCTGATCGGAAGAGCAGTTCCAAAGTGGAACGGTAAGTCAGTCGGGAATCAAAATAGTTGTCACAGATGAAAAATCCCAGTGTAATATTAGGCAAGAGTTTTGGGTTTGTGTTGATCTCTTTCACAGCAAATGTCAAAGTCAGGGAATGCTGGTACATCTTTAAAACGGCCCTGAAAACATAATTGAGGGATATGTGAAATGCAGAGAGAAGCTACAAAGCTGATCCAGGACAGACCTAGGTGTTAGGAGAGGGATTGAGGCAAGAAGAGTATCATTGAGTGAAGCAACAATAACAACAACAATATGCAACTTGCGAATTGTGATAGACATCAGATATAAAGACCAATGAGGAACATTTGGTGCATCATGAAACAGAGCTCTACAACTGGAATAACTTGCAGGAAAATATGATGTGCAATTAAATTGTAGAGCTAGAACACAGGCAGATGATGATGATGATGATGATGATGATTAATGCAAGGTCCAGTTGAAGCCTGATTGAATTTTTGAGTTCATTCTTATAGTGCATTGTTTGTTCATGCTAAATCTTGCCACTTGTTCCCCCTTCTCCAGTTAGTTAGTTAGTTAGTTAGTTAGTTAGTTAGTTAGTTAGTTCATTTATATAGCCGCCCATCTTATATCAAACTGTGGCCAGTCCCAACCAACAATTACAACAACAACAATAAAACAACATAATACATATATCTATTAAAACCATATATTTATTATTCAATATATAAATCTGTTTAATAAATAATAAAATAAAAATAATAAAATATTCATTATATTGGTTTCCCATTCTTGCAATCCTTACATGTAATTACATAGAAGCTCAGAGCTGTAGACTAGATTGGGAAGCCAAAGACTATTCTAGATGGAGGCAGTGGTGAGCTACTTCCATAAAGATGCCAAGTAAGCTACGTGATTGATTCAAGGGAAACTTTACCTTTTGCTTTCTCCAATCTGGTGTCTTTTTTAAGGGTTGGGATTGCAATTCCCAGAATTACTTTGATCATGCCGGCAATCTCAAAACATCTGGAGGATATCAGATGCCTTTGTTTTAATTATTGTATTATGTTAAAAATTAAATGAGAAGAGATGACTGGTTCCGGGAATCAAATTTCTGATTTTGTACCCCTGCCCATATTTCCCAGGATGCAAGATGACATCTGCAGGTCCTTGGAGAGAGCAAAGGTGGTTTCTTTGGAGTGTGGAACTGGTAGACTTTGATGTGGACAATGAGGCACTGATGCGCATAGTGGGATTTGAGTACAAGGAAGGAACTATAGATTACGTGGGGGAGATGTGGTGAATCACTACCCAAAACACACCACTCTGTACTTGCAATTGAAGTGCGTAGAAGGTTTTCGGTAATGTCATACAAGTGCTTATTCAGCAGCCAGCCAGTCACTATCACTTCCCAACACCACACACAACATATCTAATGCCCTGGATCATATACATCAACCGAGACCCTTGTGAACTAACCATTTTATTACTGTGTAAGTTTTTATAGCTCAGTCAACTTTACCCACGAAAACATATGCAATAATAAAATTTGGGGTCTAAGGTTCCAAAAGACTCTTTGTGGGTCTGGCTGCAACATACTCATGTGTCTAGTATGCTTTGGAAACTCTGATTACAAATAGAGCTGGTAAAAAAAAAATTGGTGTGAAACCTTGCAATATTCTCTGCTTAATTTACAAGAAGACCCTTGAGACTTTTTTTTTTTTTGCAGTCTCCAATGACATGTGGAGAGGAAGGAAAAGAGAATTGCTTACAGAGGAATTTTAAACAACTTCTGTGAAGGATGCACATCAAAGGAATGTTCCTCAAATATATATACAATCTGAGATGTGATCCCACCAATGAGGAGGTTTCCTGGCTTATGCCATTCATGAGGGATAGGACAGGGATCACTTCTGGGGCAAGGTGTGGCATCTGTCTGGCACTTCATGCCAACCAGCAACAGTAGTATGACCACTACCTTGAGCATTTTCTTCAGAAGGAGGTTCTCTTGTGCCTACCCACAATCCCACCACTGCATATGGTGAGACTATTTTCAATCAACTACAAAATCTACAAAATCTAGGAACACATTCAGCTACACACATAACTAGATCAGTTCTCTCATCCAACGGGTTGACATCAACAAGGTTAGCAAAGCGTGCCTTGATGGACATGGAACGGAAGTCACCACCAGAATCCAAAGGGACAATACCCTGCCTATCTGTTTTCCCTCGACTGCAGAAGTGAAAGGTTTTATAACCTCTTCCAGACTGACTTATGGATTATTTCTCAGTACTTTCTGGAAAGCTGCTGGAGCTGCATCAATTATAGTCATTCAGGTTAATTGCCAAAAAATAGTCACCTCTGCCAAATGGAACCTCTTGGGTTTGGAGAGGTATTATTTCATTTCCACGTTACACCCTTGGAGACAACCATCTTCTTAGCTTTTTAAGGAGATACCACACATAAGAATTATATACGATTATTTCTGTAAACTTAATCATTACCCATGTGATTCTTCCCAAACCAAATACTTATGGCTGAAATCTCTACCTTCTCCAAATATATCTCTGTAGGCAACCATCACAACAGACATCAAAGTAGTCACTGAGGGTGATGTTATAGGGAATCCTTATTCTGTTGTAAAAATATTTATATGAAGTGCAAAATTAGTCTATGGGCAATACATTGCTTATCCTGGTTGACCCATCACTTGGCATATATTTTATTTTTTTTTTCTTAAAGACCTATCCCAGGTTTCCTCCAAGAGCTTGAAGGAGCTTTCATGGTGATCTCCCTTCATTTGAATTCTATTAAGTCACCCAGTAAGCTTTAAGGTGCAGTTGAACCTGTGTTTCCTGGGTCCTAGTTATAGTTAGGAAATAATACATAATCCTATAGCATACCAGCAGAAGCTTTTAGCTTCAGCATGCTCTAGAAAAACAGAGCATTAATCCACCCAATTCCTCTGTTCCCAAATTAGGTGATCTTTGAGAAGTCATTGAAGGTCAACTGTATTTTCTCTGATAACCTCTTACAAATACTTTCCAGTGGAGTTCCTTTCGAAATATTATATATATATATATATATATATATATATATATATATATATATATATATATTATAATAAATCTGGTGGTTTTAACATCTCTCATCTGACTATTCCCATACAATAGACTAAGTTCTTAATTTAAACATATTGGTCACAAGAACCAACACAAAGAGGTCCACACTTTCTTTATAAAGGTTGGTTGTCTGAATATTTTGGTGGAATCTTCCTTGCATCACTTTATTACTCCTCTTCTTCATAAGCATTATTTGTTGGTGATCATGGTTTTCAACATTGCTTGGATGTCTCTTCTTTAGAGAATTTCAGTTCTCTTCCAGGGAAGCTATCTCTCCACACTTTGTAGTACTTTGATCACTTGGGGGTATATCCCTCTGAAATAGTTAAATATCTGAATGCTCAAAATTATAGTGCAATATTGCCGGTGGGAAATGCAAAGGCAGATAGAAGGGAGTCAAGAGAGAGCATTAACTTGTGAAAGCCATGAGAACAAAGACTAGTGAGGATTCTTTTTTGAATTCTGGTTGTAGACATGAGGTATGGCACATAATTCTGTTCCTTTATGATGCAATCTAGGGCATTCCTAGGTTCCTGCTTGGAAGCCCAACCAGCCATTGGTTTGGAGGATGTTGCCTTGTTTGCAGGGAGTCCTTGAACTTCTTTGGTAGTAATGGAGTTGACTTTGTATAGTTGTTTGTTTGGTGTTCTCTTTACCTGGATTCTCTACTTCACCTTTTTTGTATTGGATGAGATTTGTAACAGGGTCTGGAGACTTCATATCTGCCCCTCTGGCTTCCCTGAAATGTCCCCCAAATTTATACCTGCAGTTGGACAGGTAACTATTATACTGTATACTAGGGTTTTAATGGGTCCATAAAGTCAATGCAAAAGAGAATCAGCTTAACTAAAAACATGATAGAAGAATTCATGTAGCTTGTAGAATTGGCTTTCTTCATAGTAGTCTGTTCCTTCCAGTTTGATGAACCTATGGAAGCTCCTTAGCCAATGCTCCAGGCAAGAACTCTTTGAGGACATGATACATGTGTGAAAACCTTTGTCAAGTAGGGTCAGTGACACACGATTTAAGGTCAAATTGAAAAAAATTAATTGCATGTTCACAATTAACATTCACTAGTGAATACATGTTGTTGTTGTTGACCCTGATGCTGGGAAAGACTGAAGGCAGAAGGAGAAAGGGATGGCAGAGGATGAGATGGTTAGATAGCATCACCAATGTAATGAACATGAATTTGAGTAAACTCTGGGAGACAGTGGAGGACAAGGAAGGTCTGGCATGCTATGGTCCATGAGGTCCCGATGAGTCGGACACGACTAAACGACTGAACAACAACAAAGTGAATACATGTAGTTAATTAATTTTCCTGAGAATACTCATCAGGGTGATAACCAACACATTGCTAGAAGCACAATGAAAGTACATTCTGTTGGATCAAGGCTTACACTTATTTACAGTAAGCCCACTGGAATCAATAGAAGTCATGATTAATTTCTTTGAAATCAATGGGCCTCCTCTAAATAAGACCCAATTTGACAAACACATTCTCTTTGCCTGTTTTTTCTTTGGGTCAGATCGTTTGTTATGCTTTCTGAATTTCAAATAATTCAACACAGTCTGACAAAAAAGGTAGAGAAGGGAGTTGCGTGGAAACAAAGTAGCTTGTCTGTGGTTTAGACCTACTCTTGAGATTATCATGAGGAAGTAGAAAATCATGTTTTTTACAATGTTGATATTAGGTAATAGACTCTGGAATCATGTGCAAATGTATGATCATGGGAATCCACATACAATGACATAACACAAATAATATGCCTTACATACTTGCGGCAGAAATAAGAGAGACATTAGCACAATACTAACTTCCATGTTAGTTTTTTCTGGGTCATCATAATCTATGAACACACTGCTTGTGATTGTGCAAGAGTTATGAACCTGTGGCAAATGGAAGAAATGAGTTGGTAACTTTAAGAATTAGAAAAGGGCCCCAACAGTTCTTGATAAATAATCCTAGCAAGGAGATCAGAAGATCTGACAATGTGAGTCTGCCAAAGTAAAGCTTGGAGCGGGGAGTTGAGGACCATGAATGCGTGATGTTAGACTGTCATAGAATCATTTGTCCATTACAGCTGCTTTGGGCTGTACATGGAGGGTGCATCTGCTTCTGCAGGGTGGCAAGGTGGAGGTGAGGGACAAAATGTGCATCACAACATCATGGAGGAAATACCATGACTTACAGTACATGCTTGCATCAGACAACAGAATGTAGGCACAGAAGGGTAAGCCTTGCATCATGATGTCACCATATATACCAGAGAGCCATCTCAGCTTGTTGCAGATGGTATTGAGTGGAGTAACCATTTCATTAGTTTCTTGACAAGTTCACATCTCTGTCTTCTTTGCCCTCTATAGCTGATTCATCAAAGAAGTGCAGAGAGGCAGCAGAAGAATACACAAGAGAGAAAAGGTAGCAAACTTGTTTGGGTTCCCCCTATTCCTTACTCAGTGTTACAACATCTACTGTTGTGCAAAAGATGCCCCATTCATTTCCCAGCATTTCCATTGGAAAAGCACTGGAACAGGATAGACCTTTTCTAATGCTATGAGCTGCAATCAGAATAGTGGGCAAAGTGGGCAAATGTTGTGGTGAGGCATTCTTATTATCCAGCCTCATGCATGGTAGTGTTTACCTGGATTAAGGCTGCAATAAATCCATCAGGTTTATGTCAGTGTTGTAAATGTCATATACTCATAGGCAGACTCACCAGGCAAATGGGGTCTTAAGGAGCATCAAGAGGAAGAAAATCCAAAGACAAACCAAGTCAAATACCAATGAAAAATCTTGGCAGCTAAAAGTTCCAGGATAAACGTTCATAGAAGCCCTCACAATCCTGAATTGTTCCAGCAACTTCACCAAACCCAGGTTCCTCCCTAAAACCAGCAGCCTCAAACTCCACCTAAGCACAACAGGTCCTGATCAGGTCTGACTTCCTTTACCAGACACTCCTCTCCCTCTTTGGCCTTTAATACTCTCTTTTCAGACATTGGCATTCTTAAGGGTTGGGTGGAAGAGGCTCCAGGTCTAGCTCTGAGTCTACTTGGCCCAGAGCAGAAATGGTGGGTCTAGTAGCTGGCTGAACGTGATTGTTGGGATTCAGAAGTATGGGGTCTGTTTCTGGCGATGCCTGCTCTTGGTCATCTTCCATCTGAAGAGAACTCTTGTAAATAGACAATGCCACTTATTTGCTCTACCGGACAAGATGTAAGCAACCTGGGGTCTACAGCCATAAAAGGCTCTTTCAGACAGCTTTTTAAGCCCTGTATCAGAACTGTTGAAATGTATTGCCTTCATATTAAGGCAAAAATTATTTGAGGGACCGCCTCTTCCTGGTTATATCTACTCATCCCATCAGGTCCAGCAGAAGAGACGTGTTATGGAGTGCCATCTGATGGGACCCAGGAGGAAAGCTTTTTCTGCTGCAGCACCAATCCTTTGGAATATCATCTCCCCAGACTGGCCCTGACCTTGCTTGCCTTCCGAAAGGCTCTAAAGACATAGTCCTATCAACATGCCTGGGGATCTGGCTAGGGTTTGGAGCCTGCTAGATGACTGTATTGATTGGTGCATGACTTGCATTTGCCTGCTGATTATGGTTTCTGGCTTTAAATGTTGGTTTGAATTGGGTTTTTAAAGGGGTTATTTCTTATCATTATTATTGACCTTTGTATTTTGTTTATTGGGTCTGTTGTTGGTTGTTTAATTATGTGAGCCACCCAGAATCATGAATATCAGATGGGTAGCTATATGAAATGAATGAATGAATGAATGAATGAATGAATGAATGAATGAATGAATGAATGATATAGATTGTTGTTGTTGTTGTTGTTGTTCAGTCGTTTATTTATTTATTTATTTATTTATTTATTTATTTATTACATTTATATCCCACCCATCTCCCCCACAAGGAGGGACCCTGGGCGGTTCACAACAATTTAAAAGAATTAAAACAATAAATATCAATAATAACAATATAAAATTGCATATATATATATATATATATATATATATATATATATATATATACACACACACACACACACACACACACACACACACACACCTACAACATCATATAATTTGATCCAAAGGTGGTAGATCGTGTCCGACTCTTCGTGACCTCATGGACCATAGCACGCCAGGCCTTCCTGTCCTCCACTGTCTCTCGGAGTTTACTCAAATTCATGTTTGTTACATCAGTGATGCTATCTAACCATCTCATCCTCTGCCGTCCCCTTCTCCTTTTGCCTTCAGTCTTTCCCAGCATCAGGGTCTTTTCCAGGGAGTCCTCTCTTCGCATTAGGTGGCCAAAGTATTTGAGCTTCAGCTTCAGCATCTGTCCTTCCAATGAGCAGTCAGGGTTGATTTCCTTTAGGATTGACTGGTTTGACCTCCCTGTTATATCATTGTTGCGGTTCAAGTCAGTCCGGACTATTGTTAACTACAAGAACAAGTCCATGCAGTTTTCTTGGCAACATTTTCAGAAGTGGTTTGCCCTTGACCTTTTCTTCCTAGGGCTGAGAGACAGTCAATAGAGTCATCAACTGGCTTCTGTGCCTAAGGGAGGACTTGAACTCACCATCTCCCAGCTTCTAATCCAGCACTTTCACCACTAGACCAAATTGGCTCTCTGACTCAAGCCCTCAACAAGCTTAATACTGTTTTTAAACAAAGGAGTTAAAATCCTGTCTACACATGTCATTGACCCATCTACTTTGCATCATTGCCCCAAGGTTGACCATCCCATTGTGTTTTAATGGGCAAATCTGGACACCACTTGCCATTGTTTTTCACAGTTCCTGAATGTTCTTGAAGCACTTCAGAGCACAAAGCACATTACAAGATGCTTTAATATTTTCCTACAAAAATATACTTTAAAAAAAAAGAAAGAAAAGAAAAGAAAACATTTATAAATTGCTTCGTTTCGGTGAAAATATAAACTTGAATTTAAGTACAAATTGCAATGCATATTTTCTGATTTTCACACTATGGGTGTCTGGTTTGGTGGGGAAACTTACCAACCATAGCTCGTAGGATATTTATTAGCAGTCAGTAAAGACGTAGCTAATAATCATGTTTTCTAATGATATGAGAGGCAATTCTGGTTCATCAGATCTTCTTTCTCCTTGCAGGTATCAAGCGGCAAGTTTTTACCCAGCCCCAACAGGGCATCCATGAGGACACTCGTGGAAGTTCTGTCCGTCAACTGTTGTGTGATTATGCTGACTGTAAGGTGTGTGAGCATGCTGCTCAGGAAGCAACGGGATTTATTTACAGCTGGGGGGCAGAGCAGCATAGACTGAAAAACTCAAGGAGCCAGGAGTCTCCTGTGTCTTGCATAGAATATCCTGTCCCACCTTGTGGCTTTCTAGTTAGAGGCCCTGATTCAGTCCTGCGGAGTGCCAGTGAACCTGCACCCTTTTCTAACCATACTCTTCTTGACCAGAAGACACCTGCTTTATCAAGCTCATTATTGTTGCCAATGGATGATGGAGGTAGAGCATCTCCCATTCCACACCATGCTCCCTATGCCTGGAAGGAAGGGAGCAATCCTTCTGTCAGCCAGGATATTCCAAAGAAAGACTCCTTCAGGTCAACTTCATTCACATGTAGCACTTCTAGCAGTTCCTCAAAATCCTCTTTCAGCTTCTCTGAGATCTCATCTAGCAGCTTGAAAGTGCACAGGTCAACTAAGCACCACAAGAAGTACTGTGATCATCACAAAGCCTATAAAGATTTGCCCCAGAGCTCATCAGGAGAGGCTATCACAGGTAGAGAACTCAAGAAAAGGTCTAGTATAATGACCCAATCCATGCTGTGGCCAACTGAGACCAGCAAGACAGACTCAATCAGATTTACAGGCATGCACATTTCTTTTATGGAAAAAAACATGTTGGCAAGCTTAGAATCTCACATGGTGGCAAAAAGAATGCAACATCTCATAGGATTGCCCTTATCCCTTCTGAGGTCACTCAAAAGGTTCACGCCTCCTGCTCCATGCTTCCCTGCCCAGAGGCGCCGGAGGAAAGTTGCTGTGGTCATAAGACCTCGGATCCTGTCCTTTATGGCCACTGGTACCAGGAAGGAGCTAGAACGGCACCTAAAGAAAATGGTTCAGCAAAAGCTTTGGCAACTACCCCAGAAGGTACAAGATGCCCTCAGGCACATTAAACCTTACTTTCAATCAAGGCAAGAGAAGTCTTCTTCAGCAGGCTGGTGGCATAAGCACAAGGACATAGGTCAAATGAAAAGTGCAAGAAAGATGGGAAAACCCACCACAAAGCCATCAGTCACAATGGCAGTCTTGGACTCCAAAATCACTCCAGCCTTCCAAGAAAAACTACAAGTGCACATTACAAAGAAATCCCTAGAGATGAGGTTGGAGACTTACCATTCAATCGTGTGGCATTCCCAGAAAATAAGTATTGCAAGGGCAAGAAGTTGGCTTCTGCCCAAACTTATTCCACTTGGTCAGGTTCATCCTCAACTGAGGAACAGGCTGGGCTTAAGTCTTCGAAAGAAAGCAGATACTGTGGAGATGAACGTTAAGAGTAAATGCATCTACTTCCTATGGGGGCTTCCAACACTTTATATGAAATCCCTGAGCAAGTTTGTCCCTAGTCCCCCTTCTCCACCAATTTCCTCTACTTTAGTACATTCCTTGATTGAGTCTGGTCTTACAACACCTGCCTCAATAATATCCAGTGATGGAAAGAACTTGGAGACCCATGTCCTCAAAAAGAGACTTCAACATCAGTGGGGATTGCCTGGCCTGGTGTTGAGGTCCCTGAGAGAGTTCCTTTTACCAGCCCCACCATCACTGGCTCACCTTAGGACCAGGTGCTATGATCAGTGTGAAGTTCAAACATTCATTGGCTTTAGCCAACTCCTTTTCACTAACTCAGAGATAAAGCAGAAGCTAGAGACCCACCTCAGGAGCAAAATCATAGAGAGGCAGTGGGGCCTACCCAAACGGGTATTTAAATCCCTGCAGATGTTTGTTCCACCTTCTCCTTCACTGACCAAGAGGTTCAAAGTAGATGGAAAGTCCTTTGCAAAGGAATTTAAGAAGGGGACACCTTCCACAGCAATGGTCAGTTACAATAAGAAATCAGCTCTCCCTCTGGAAAAACATCAATCAGTTCCAAGCTCGAAGGGTCAAGTACTACAGAGAAAATTGGTGAAGAAAGCCCTTGAGATCCATCTGGGTCATATTGCTCCCACAGCTCGGCAGCCTTGGGGAGGGACTAACCAACGGGTAGTGCATAAGTTCCCCCAAATCATTCCACCTCAAACATGTTCTTTAAAGCCAAGATTTCAGCAGCTTCT
Source organism: Charina bottae (assembly GCA_023362775.1). Taxonomy (NCBI): domain Eukaryota; kingdom Metazoa; phylum Chordata; class Lepidosauria; order Squamata; family Charinaidae; genus Charina; species Charina bottae. The sequence goes on along the minus strand of JALMGJ010000011.1, from coordinate 582,796 downwards.
TTTTGTGGATCAAGAAACTCTTAGTCATATTAAGTTAAACATTATACACAAAAACCTGAACTACAAGTGGAAGATGCCCACTGCATTCAGTAAGTCACTCGCCCTGCTGATTCAGAATATCACACCATCAGCTTTCATTCACCACCTGCCCAGAAACTCTGCTAGGTTTAGTTTCACTGAAAAGAACACTCCATTTGTTGGCCACAAAGCCCGAGAAGTACTGGAATGGCATGTGAGAAAAAAGACTGTTCAACACATTTGGGGTCTTCCAGGTCTTATTTGGAGATCTGTCCAGTACCTTCTTCCAGCTACTCCTTCTGCTTGTCCCCAGAAGAAATTGCACAGAGAGGTGATTGTTTTCCCAGCAGAGGTCTCCTTTCTCAGTAATACCACCAAACAAGAACTGGAGAGAAATGTGCAGAGACGATTAATCTATCAGCGATGGCTGCTGCCTAAAAGAGTTCTGGAGTCTATGAAGCTGTTCTACTCAAGTTATAGTTACCTGAAACCCTTAGGGCCTTGGCAAGTAGGTGGCATGAATAAAGAACAAGGTAGCAAACCCCCCAAAATTGACATTGCGACATCTCCACAGATTCATCCCACATCCCAGGCTGAGGTTCAGCTCAGACTGCAGCTCCACTTGGCTAAGAAACATTTGGAAATTTCTTTAGAGGCTCTTCCTATAACTGTTAGAACTTCCTGGAGGCACATGTTTTTCTCTTTGAGAAGACCTCTCCCTCAGATCATTTCTAACCACCAGCCCTTGCTGCCCCGCAGAACCTTATTGCCGTTTGCATGCAGAAAAGCCATGGATAGGATTGAAATGACTGTGCAACGTAATCATTTTGCTTCCTTGTGGACGCTGAGCACCCACTATGTGAAGGCACTTGAACAGATGATGCCCAATCCGTTGTTCCAACCCCTAAGAAGTCAGAGAAGGACTGCCTTCCTATTCATTGAAATCCAGTGGGTACCTCCTCCAGGATTCAGTGTGAAAACTTTAGAACTGCATGTTAAAAAGAAGAGAATCCAACATGAATGGGGTTTTCCAGTCCTTATTAAAAAATCACTCAAGAGCTTCATCTACCAGCCACCTTCGCTATCATCTTTAACAAAGACAAAAATCAATGTCCGTACCTTGGTTCAGGAGCTATTGTTCCTTCCCCAAAACATCTGCAAAGACCTTGAACTTCATGTGCAGAAGACAAAACTGTACCATCAGTGGGGTTTACCACAAAGGGTTCTTACATCTCTGAAGACGCTACAGCCAGAAGTAAAAATTCATGCCCCAAGGCAAAAAACACTTGTGCACCAGACAAGTAGAAGAGTATCCAGTTATAAGACCACCCATTTATTCCAAACTAAGAGTGTTCTATGCACCATGTGCTGCACACAGAGAATGGTGGCAGTTCCACCACATGTTCCTCACAGACTTCCCTTAAAAGGATCTAACAATCTGGAGAAGATTTGCCTTCATTTATCTAAGAAATATGTGGAGATACATTTGGAGGTTTTCCCAGATGTGGTTACGGGTTCTTGGAAACATAATGTATTGGCAACCAGACAACCTCTCCCCAAATTAATCTCCCATAGTCCCAAGTCTTTGCAGCTCCGACCGATCTTCCTACCCTTCGTGCAAAAGGAGGATGCAAAGAGGTTGGAGATGGCAGTACAGCTTTGCTATTTTAGTTCCCTCTGGGGTCTGGGCAAAAGATACGTGGAAGCCATTGATGCAATGATTCCTAGGGCATATGCCTCACCCCTCCAGAGCAAGAGGGCTCCTGCTGTGGTGTTCTCAGAGGTACAGACACTGTTTCTCCACCAACAAGCACGAGAGTGTTTTGAACTGCACATCAGGAAGAAGAGGCTGCATCATGAATGGGGATTCCCAGTACTCATCCAGAGTTCCCTCAGGGTCTTCATGCAAGGTTTTCCCCCAAGTCCCACCTCCCACAGGACCACAATCTATGTCCATACTTTGCCAGAAAAGCTTTTGTTTCTCCCTTGGGCAACTTGCAATTACTTAGAGTTTCACATCCAGAAACTGAAACTGCAGCGGCGCTGGGGCTTACCAAAGAGAATCCTTGAGTCCCTGAAATATTTCAGCCCTTCTGCTCCTTTGAGAAAGGCTCGGCTCCCCCAAAGTGACAAGGGAAATAAATTAACAGAAGCAAGTTTCAGTGCTGGAGGAAATCAAAGGGCTTGTTCCAAATGTGCTCCAAAGAAATTGGATGTCACCAAGGAACACATCAGAAGAAAATACCTTCAGATGCAACTAGAGGCACCTCCTGGACTGGTGAGACAGTCCCACAAAGAATTCAGTATTATGAGACAAAAACACCTCCCAAAATTGATTTATGCTGGGCAGAAATCCCCCACCAACAGGGCTCTGTCCTTGCTCTTTCTGCCACCAAGTAATACAGATATGTTGGAACAGAATGTGAGACATAAACATTTGGTGTTCTTGTGGGGGATGAGCAAAAAAGACACGGAATTCTTATCTATAGTGGTCCAAGCAAGATGTTTCCCAGCCCAAACTAGAAAGGCAAACTTTGCATTCCAACAGCTGAAGACCCCTTTTGTTCAGAAACAGGCAAGAGAAATGTTGGAGCATCACATCCAGGAGAAGAGACTTCATCATTTCTGGGGTTTGCCTTCCATCATCCAAAGCTCTCTACAAGCCTTTACAACCCCCTTCTCCATTGACACCCACCCACCTCACAGAGTATGGCAGGAAATAAGAATTTGGGTACAGTATCTGCCATTTGTTTCTGATCTTGTTCAGCAGAACTTAGAATCTAGCATTAAAAAGATGGTCACTCATAGCCAATGGGGGCTGCCAAAAAGATTACAGAAATTTCTACATAGGTTTCATCCCACCCCTCCAGGAGATCATGAAGAACCAATGGAGTTCAGAAGCTTTCTTGTACGTGGACCTAAGTTCAAAACAGCACAACGTATCACTAGATTTCCAGAGGCAAGTTGTGTAGATGTTCTGTACAAGAAGGCCTCCTTTCTCAGAGGTGGAAGTACAGATCTTTTGGAAAGGCACATCCAACATAAAAAGTTCCAGCATGAATGGGGACTGCCCTCCATCCTTCAGAAGTCCTTGTGTGCTTTTGTTCCTTTGCCTCCAGAACCACAAAGAGCTTCAGCCAGATTGGCCATTGCTGCCCCCTCAAGTCTGCAAAGTGAAGCGAGAGTCACAACTCCAAGGCTGTTGTTCTTGGATCCAGTCACAAAGGGACACTTGGAAGCACATACTAAAAGACAAGTTACAACACACAGATGGGGCCTTCCCAAGCAAGTACAGGAATCACTGAAGATGTTATTGCCTCCTACATCTCTTCCCCAGTCTGAAGAACCTCTAGACCAAATCCCAGATTCCAGATTCCAGCATCTTCCCATAATTAGAAAAGCCCCACAGTGGAGGGGCCTGGTAGAGGAGGATGGTGGCAGGCAAGTACCACTTACAGTAGGAGGACATCCCAGGTCTCCCTCTCCACAAGTAAGGAGCCGAACTAAAACTCTTAGTGGAAAAGTGACTCCTAAGCTTCACCAAGAAAGCAGGGCTACAACACTCTATACAAAGGAAGCTTGGGATTCTCTAGAATTCCATATCAGACACAAAAAGATCCAGCATGACTGGGGCCTGCCCTCAGTTGTCAAGAAATCCCTCAATGCTTTTGCCCCACATCCACCAGAGCTGCAGAGCACAACTGCAGGAGCACGAGTGCGCATCTCCACAAAGAGCTTGGGAAGCCAAGGGAAAGGAGTTACTCATGTACCACTTTCTTTGGTGCAGGTGATAATCCCTCATTCAGTTCTGAGGTTCTTGAATACAGAGATCAAGAATTGCCTGGAAGCCCACTTGAAGAACTGGACCATGCAGCACAAGTGGGGGCTTCCCAAACGGATTTGGGGTTCACTGAGAGCTATTGCTGCTCCTCGACCCAAATCCCAACCTGGAACCCACCAGCCTCACAAGCAGCATAGCAAATCCACCCAACCACAAAACGTCCTTTCCCGCCACGAGAGAGGAAAGTCCCAACAACGAGACATCTCTAGGAAAGGAGCTCCAAAAGCATCCAATGGTATTACCCATCAAGGGCAGCACTCAGCTTTGGCAAAGCGGCTGTTCCTTACAAATGAGGACTGGCATCTTTTGGAATTCCACGTTCAGAAGAAGAAAATCCAGCACGCTTGGGGTCTGCCTTCTATGGTGCTGCGGTCTATGCATGCTTTCTTCCCATTTCCCATCAAGATACAAAGTGCAGGAAAGAAGAGGTTCAGGACTAACCAGTGGGATATGGGAGAAATCAAGGTGGTTGTCCCCTCCATCTTATTCCTTAGTATGGAGACCAAAGAGGTCCTGGAAACTCACATGAAGAGGAAAATTGCAGAGCATAAATGGTCTGTTCCCAAACGAGTTCAGCGGTCCCTGGGGACACTGCTGACTCCCCAATCCCATTTCCAATCCAAGGACTTTTATGCACAGCCTCCACTGTGTCGCCAGTGCAAATCGCTCCTTCAGGCTACCGATGATTCCCAAACTGAGAAGGAGGATGAAGACTTGCTGGAAGAGTCAGAGAAAGACAGGAGAAGGAAGAGAAGAAAAGAGGAATCGTTCCAGCCAAGGAACCAGAGAGGAGCGACATCTGGGAGAGCTAACAGAAGGCAATTCTTATTGTGCGCAGCGCAAAAGCTTCCTTTTCTTTCAGAGGAGGCCAGGAATTATCTGGAATTCCACATCCAGCAGAAGAAAATTCAGCGGGCATGGAGCCTGCCTTCCACGGTGTTGAGGTCTTTGCATGCTTTCGCCCCACTTTCCCCTGAGATGCGAAGACGCTTCCAGAGCACTAGAGAGCGCATAGTCAAGACACATGGATGGAATAGGAGAGAAGTGGAGGTGATTGTCCCAAACCTCTCCTTCCTCAGTAAAAGAGCCAAAGACATTCTCGAAGCTCATCTGAAGAGGAGGACTGCAGAGCACAGATGGAGCACTCCAAAAACCATTCAGAAGCTCCTGGGATCATTGCTGCCTTCCAGGCCTCCTTCCCAACATGAAAGCATTCATGAACAGCCATCGCTCTGCTGCCAGAGCAAATCCCTCCTGGGGACTACCGATGTTTCCCAAACTGAGGAAGAAGATGGCGACTTGCGGCAAGAGGTTGAGAAAGACCGGAGAAGGAAAATAAGGAAAATAAGGAAAGATAAAGATTTCCAGCCAAGGAAACAGAGAGAAACTACTCATGTGACTGCTGACGGAAGGTGTTTCTTATTACAGATGGAGTCAAGGCTTCCTTTTCTCTCTGACAAGGCCAGGAATTATCTGGAATTCCACATCCAGCAGAAGAAAATTCAGCGGGCATGGAGCCTGCCTTCCTTGGTGCTGAAATCCTTGCATGCCTTTGCCCCATTTCCTCTAGAAGAACAGAAAGACACGCAACACCCAAGAGACAGAAGGACCAAAAAACTCCTCTGGGATAAAAGAGATGTGCAAATTAATGCTCAGAATCTATTATTTCTCAGCCCAAATCTCGAGGAACACCTGGATACCCATGTGAGACACCTGACAACAAAGCACAATTGGGGCCTTCTTGGACGCGTTCGGCAGCCGCTGCAGGCATTTCTGCCTTTGAGATCCCATTCTCCATCTGAGTTGGAAGAAGAGAAAGAAGATTCATTGGATAATTCCAAGCCCAGGAAAGTCTACCCTAAGAGAAAAATAATGTCACCTGCAAATGGACATATCGAGGTAACTCCTTTCTTTTATTCAGAAGTGAAGTTGCCTTTTTTCATGGACACAACTTGGAACCTCCTGGAATTTCATATCCAACACAAGAAACTCCAACATGCATGGGGTCTGCCATACACTGTGTTGAAATCCCTAGATGCCTTTGCTCCATATCTCCATGACTCCAAGAAGCACCCATTAGCCACACAAGGTACAATGATAGCCCATAAGCTTCCCTGGGATAGAGAATTTCACATGATTGCCCAGAATCTGTCATTCCTTAGCTCAGATACAAAAGAACACTTAGAAGCTCATCTGAGGAATGTAATTGCAGTACATAGATGGGGGCTTCCAAAACATGCTCAAACAACATTGAGAGCATTTCTGCATCCTGGCCCACTCAGCTCACAAGCTCAATATCATGACTGTAAATCGCCGGAGGTCTCATTGCCCCGACCCTGGGTTACGGACAAAAGTCCCTTGAAGAAATTCCAGCTCAGAAGGGAGAAGGCAAAGTTACGGTCCACCACTTCACCCGTGACCTCATCCATGGCCTGTTTGAGAATCAGAAAGGTGTACTTGCCTTTTCTTGAAGATGGTGCTCAGAATCGTCTGGAATTCCATATCCAGCACAAGAAAATTCAACATGCATGGGGCTTGCCTGCCATTGTTCAGAAATCCATACAGTCATTTGCTCCCTTAGAGTCACAGAAGAAACCACAATCCGCAGCAGACATGAGCATTAAAAGAAGACCTCTTGGAGAAATGAGTGTTACTACCAACAAATGGTGGATAGTGAAGGAAGTCAAAGTTGCTACTCAGCACCTACACTTTCTGCAACCAGATATAAAGAAGCATCTGGAAACTCACATCAGAGATCTCACTGTGAAGCACAGATGGCGACTTCCAAAACTGGCACATGACACAATGGTGGCATTTAGTCCTCAAACTGAAGAAGTGGAGGAGGAGATGAGGGAACCATCCTCAACATATTATGATGAAGACATATTGAAATCCAGCTCTAGCTCAGGGGTACCTGACTTGTATGACTCAGAACTATTTTATGATCTCCACCAAGTTCCAATGGAGACTCCAGCTTCTTGGCTGGATACTGAAGAGCCATCATTTTGTCTTGATAGAAAAACCCAGCACAACAAAACCATTCAAGGGACAAGGAATCCACCACTGCAGAGATCTGAATTGAATTTATATCCTATGAAGGATGCACAAAGATGGGGTTCAGACCTTCCTGGCAGAACACAAGACCCTTGGGGTCCACCTTTCTCTACCCCTACTTCTGGCTATCAGAAATGCACATGTAATGTCAGTAGCTCATCAGAGAGTTTACTTATGGAGAAATATCCAAGTCAAAGAACTGATTGGTTGGCTAAAGAGAGGGAAGTCCTTCCTTGCTCTTCCAAAATGTCCCTAAAGAAGGAAATCCTGCAACAACTTCAAAGCACCTCCCACAGAATGGAAGATGACAGACAGTATCCTGTTGGGCTGAAGCAGTCCCAATTACCAAAAGTCTCTAGTTCTAGCTGGGAACCCAACAGGTCTTGTAGGATAGGTAATTGCCCTTGCCTATGCCATTTGCCTTCATCCAGAGAGGGCTCCATGTTCTCATTGCAATCAGTTACAAAGCAAGAATGGGGACCAGAATTAATTCGGGGTATGGTAAAGGAGACAGAAACAGGTTCCTCTTCTCTGCTAACAGAGGACAGGGCATCCCTTCAATCTACTTCAGCAAAGGCGGCAGAAGTACAGTCCTCTTCTCTTCCATCAGAGGATGCTATCTCTAATTCATCCTCAAGGGCAACCCTGAGGAATGCTTCTCTTCCAGAACAAGAAACCACCCCTTCTAGTAGAGGAGATCAAGAAGCCCCATTTCAGGAGGAAAGAGTCTTTGCTAGCAATACAGACCTGCAGGACGTGACTACATCAGGAGGTGAGCTGCCCAATACTGCAGGGCCCTCTGAGCAATTTTCCCCATCCCCAAAAAGTGTGTTCTTCCAAGAAGTAATGCAAACTTCGGTAGCTGTTGAGCAGACAGCAAAGCTGGACTATGGAAGTGAAGATGAAAGAACTGTTACAGAACCATGCATGCATGAACCTGATGGTGGAAAGCACCAAAACATTGAGAAGGTAGAAGAAGAAACCCTGAACTGGGGAACAGACCTATCTATAAAGGAACCTTCTAATGATAGCAGGCCATTGATGGAACGTAAGAGAACCCAAGTGTCTGGGACAACCCAAAGGAAAGGAATGCTCATGTCAGAAACAGTTCAGCACAAGAGGCCCAAGAAACAAATTCACCATGCTCATTTCCTAGTCAGCTTAGAAACCGATGAGAAAATGTCCATCCTTGGTAGAATCTTGGAGAGAAAATTGCATCTGCGGCATGGGATGAACATCTGGAAGCACAGCCGTAGAAAGCCATGGGTGACTTCAGGAGAAAAAAAAAAGACAAATACCTTTAGGTCAAGGTACAGGATAAGAAGCAGAACAAGAAGCAAGGATAGCCTTAGGAGTCAACGATCAAGCAGCCCGGAAAGTACTAGAGGAAGCAGCAGCTCAAGTTTCAAGGTAAGAAGCAGAGGGAGAAGCAGAGAGAGGAGATCGAAGAATGAGGGTAGAAGAAAGGAGTTGCAACAAAAGGAACTATGATGGTCATACCTGTAAGACAGTTCCTTGATGAAGGGACCAGGAAGAAACTGAAAATCCCTAGGAGAGTATGCCCCTTTGGAAGAGGTGAATTCATAATCCACCTTCAAGAACTGGGGTCAAGCCATTGTGCCAAAGGTTGATAGACAACAGTGTAGTCCTATCACATTAATAGGTTAATTTCTAAAATAATGATTGTACAGAAGCCAGCAATCTATTAATAAAAAAGAAACATTTTTTAAAAGAATAGATATAAATATATGTATCATTTGTTCATAAATCTGTGGAATTATAGGTTGTAAGGGATCTTGGAGAACATCCAGGACAACCCCCCCTGCCCAATGCAGGAATTTACTATAACCTTCCCAATGGAGGGCCATCCAGCCTATGTTTAAATACTTTCCAGCAGAGGAGAGGCCACCATCTCCCAAGGCAGTTTGTTCTATTGTTAAGCAAGTCTTACCATTAGGAAAAAATTCCTGGTGTCCAACTGAAGTCTATCATGCCTTCCCACAGTCTTCTCTTATCCAGGCTCATCATATCCACATGGATCTTATCCTCCACCCATTCCTCATAGGTCTTTTTTTTTCCCATCTAGACCCCTTCTCTTCTTGGTTATTCTCCTCTGTTATTTCTAAACAGTAGGGATTTGGACTTATCTGGACTCTCTGTTGTTTCTTTGTTTGGATTTATTTATTGCTGAGTCATTGAGCACAGAATCAGCTTGGCCAAGCTGTCAGGTCTGGAGAATCTGTTTCATGCTAACACACATTAGACACACAGATGTTTTCTTGAACATACAGGAGCTCAAACTGTGGAGGAATTAGGAGCCTAATAATGCTGCTTCCAACCATCCCAATCACACATGGTCCACTTCAGATGTTCACATATTGAAGGCAAAGTTCTGAAGTTGTTTCTTAGAGATCTCTCTGTGAAACAGAATTCTGCCCTATCTTTAAAGGATGGGAGTTCCATAATAGAACTGGAATCTAGAAACATAGAAACATAGGGTTGGAAGGGACTTTAAAGATCTTCTTCTAGCCCAGGAAAGGAATCTTCATACCATCACAGATACCATCACATATCATCAAATACCATCTTCATAACATCACAGAAGGCTATCTAACTTTTGCTTGAAAATCTCCAGTGATGGAACACCCATAACTCCAGGAGGCAGGCTTTTCCACTGCTTGATAGCTCTCACAGTCAGGAAATTCCTCCTTACTGCAATTTTGGATTCCCTGTATAAAACCTCCACCCATTGGTTCTTGTCTTACCCTCAGGTGCCATGGAGAATCAATCCATACCCTCTTCCCTGTGACATCCCTTCATGTATTGGAAGGCTGATATCCTGTCTCCCCTTAGCCTTCTCTTCTTTGGGCTAAACACACCCAGTTCATTTAACCACTCTTCATAGAATTTAGCCTCCAAGCCCCTCACCGTTGATAACAGCAATATCAAATATGGTTTGGTCAAGCATTAGGAGAGACTCTGTGACGGTAAGAACGTTTTGACCTAGCATCTCATGTTTGTGTCCCAAACCAACTACATTCTAGCCTTGAGCTCTGTGACAATTGCAGACATTTCTACATATTAGTGTGTAAGACACACAGTAAAGCAGACTAAGGCAAGCCTTATGCAAAATGGGGACGTGAATTGTATGAAGCCCAAAGAATGAAGACTGACAAATACAAAATTAAATCCCAACATGAAACCAGAATCCTGTTCAAGGGATTACCTTGGTCTACATGGACCAGTGATTTGGCATGTTATATGGCTAGCCAAAGGCCACATTTAGCCTTTGGCTACTGTCCTAAAACAAAAGGCAGGCCTGTTCTTCAAGCTCCAATTGTAGATGGAGAACCTTCTGAACAAGCTCAAGCATTACAAGCTATGCCACATGTCACTACGGTAGACCTAGCCTTGAAGGTACAAATCACTGTGGTAGAAAGCAGTAATCCACTAAAAGTAAGAGTTTGCACATTTACAGTAGTTTAATTAGTGTAGGAGCCAGTTTGGTCTAGTGGTTAAGGTGCTGGGCTAGAAACCAGGAGACTGTGAGTTCTAGTCCCGCCTTAGGCACGAAAGCCGGATGGGTGACCTTGGGCCAGTCCCTGTCTCTCAGCCCTAGGAAGGAGCCAATGGCAAACCAGGAGACTGAGAGTTCTAGTCCCACCTTAGGCACGAAAGCCAGCTGGGTGACCTTAGGACAGTCCCTGTCTCTCAGCCCTAGGAAGGAGCCAATGGTAAACCAGGAGACTGAGAGTTCTAGTCCCACCTTAGGCATGAAAGCTGGCTGGGTGACTTTGGGCCAGTCCCTGTCTCTCAGCCCAACTCACCTCACAGGGTGGTTGTTGTGGGGAAAATAGGAGGAGAAAGGAGTATTAGGTATGTTCCCCACCTTGAGTTATTTATAAAAATAATAAAGGCAGGATAGAAAATAAATAACAGGCTAGAAACCAGGAGACTGAGTTTTAGTCCCGCCTTAGGCATGAAAGCCGGCTGGGTGACCTTGGGCCAGTCCCTCTCTCTCAGCCCTAGGAAGGAGCCAATGGGAAACCAGGAGACTGAGAGTTCTAGTCCCACCTTAGGCCTGAAAGCCGGCTGGGTGACCTTGGGCCAGTCCCTCTCTCTCAGCCCTAGGAAGGAGCCAATGGGAAACCAGGGGACTGAGAGTTCTAGTCCCGCCTTAGGCATGAAAGCTGGCTGGGTGGCCTTGGGCCAGTCCCTCTCTCTCAGCCCTAGGAAGGAGCCAATGGGAAACCAGGAGACTGAGAGTTCTAGTCCCGACTTAGGCATGAAAGCCGGCTGGGTGACCTTGGGCCAGTCCCTCTCTCTCAGCCCTAGGAAGGAGCCAATGGGAAACCAGGAGACTGAGAGTTCTAGTCCCACCTTAGGCATGAAAGCTGGCTGGGTGACTTTTGGCCAGTCCCTGTCTCTCAGCGCAACTCACCTCACAGTGTTGTTGTTGTGGGGAAAATAGGAGGAGAAAGGAGTATTAGGTATGTTCCCCGCCTTGAGTTATTTATAAAAATAATAAAGGCAGGATAGAAAATAAATAACAGGCTAGAAACCAGGAGACTGAGTTTTAGTCCCGCCTTAGGCATGAAAGCCGGCTGGGTGACCTTGGGCCAGTCCCTGTCTCTCAGCCCTAGGAAGGAGCCAATGGGAAACCAGGAGACTGAGAGTTCTAGTCCCACCTTAGGCATGAAAGCTGGCTGGGTGACTTTTGGCCAGTCCCTGTCTCTCAGCGCAACTCACCTCACAGTGTTGTTGTTGTGGGGAAAATAGGAGGAGAAAGGAGTATTAGGTATGTTCCCCGCCTTGAGTTATTTATAAAAATAATAAAGGCAGGATAGAAAATAAATAACAGGCTAGAAACCAGGAGACTGAGTTTTAGTCCCGCCTTAGGCATGAAAGCCGGCTGGGTGACCTTGGGCCAGTCCCTGTCTCTCAGCCCAACTCACCTCACAGGTTTGTTGTTGTGGGGAAAATAGGAGGAGGAAGGAGTATTAGGTATGTTTGCTGCCTTGAGTTATTTATAAAAATAATAATTGTTAATAATTTTTTACACACGTCATATTTTTGCACTTTGTTTTTTGTTAATAAAAAGTGTGATAGAAATTCTGAAAATAAATGGATAGGTTTAAAAAAAATCAACCCACCAAGCAAGCATCTTCCTTTAGGAACAGATTTTCAGGATTTGCTTCTGATTCCGAACAGCTAATGCAACAAGGCATGCCAGAAAACTGCCACTGCCCCCAACCCCAATCATTGAAAGAAATTTCTGTAAACCCACTCCATGTTTCCTCCTGGGGTTACCGTCTCAGTAGCTACCAGAAGCTAAGATACAGAAGTTTTTGTTAGGATTTAAATCACTGTGGGCATTACAGATCATGTGGCAATCACCCTGCCAGCACTAAGCTTCCTATCCACAGAAAATGCAGCTCCCTTTTTCAGTGGATGACTTCTGATACTGAAAGTTTTCATCATCACAACATTAAAAATCCAGATTAAAAATGATAATATAACGTGATAAAGCATACCTCAAGTTTCTATCCCCTTTTCGAGGACCTAAGAGTAGCTATGATGAGGACTCTAATTCTCTCATCACGGTAACCCTGTAATGTTGTTTAGGCAGAAGGAACTGACACCAAGTTAAGCATGGATTTGAACCAGCTTTTCCATGTATGTATGTATGTATGTATGTCATGTATAGTTGGCATTTTCTGCAGGAGCTCAAGATGTGCCCTACTCCCTCTTTTTCCAGCAACAGCAACGTTGTGAGGTAGGTTGAACTGAGAGAAGGTGATTGGCCCAAAGCCACCCAGAGTGTCATGCTCCCTGTTCCAATGTTGGATGGCATTGTAACAGCGTGCATGCATGGAAGAGTGAAGGGGGAGTGAGGCCAGACCTGCATTCCTGGACGAAGAGTCTGTTAGCCTGGCGGAGCAAGGTCACAGGAGTGTGTGAAGAAACGAAAGAAGATCTGAGGATGGCCTGATAAGGGGGAGGGGAATGTTGGGGATTTATCAAAGGGGAAAGCCCGAGCTTTCTTCAGATGCAGCTTTCTCTTGTATGCAGTAACTTAGCAGTAAATTAGTTTTCCAAGAAACTCCTTGTGAGACTCGTTTGTTGCTACAAGGGTTCTGCAGCTATTACACAGAGAACTTGCATGGCTGTGGATGGACTAGAACTTGGATCTCCCCAGGCACAGTCTAACACAGCCTTTCTCAACCTGTTGACCCTGGAGGAACCCTTGAAATATTTCTCAGGCCTCGGGGAACATATAAGCCAGAAGTTACGAAATCATTATATTTGTTTCATGTGTAGGCCTGTATATACGCATTAACACTGTTCTTAAACTAAAAATAAAGAATGAAACATCTCTTTAATGTGAAGTTGCTCAAATTTGAAATATTTTTTTAAATAAATTGTGATCTCCCAGGGAATCCCTAGTGACCTCTCGTGGAACCCTAGAGTTCCACGCAACCCTGGTTGAGAAACCCTGGTCTAACATCCTAACTACTAGATCACAGAGACCCTTCCTAAAGATTTGGTGTGAACATGTCTAGAAAGAATGGACACTAGGACTTGATGGTTGGAAAGAGAAAGAGAGAGAGACTCAGTGTCACTGTATAAGGAAGAATGAGGTATACTCAAATTGAATCATGTTTTCTATTTAGGGTTATGCTACATAATTTATTTAAATTACCCAGAATTCTCTGTGTTGTGCATTGCAGAGTGGAACTTGAGCATTGGTCATTGATCAGAATAATACTGGATTGACTTGGAGATAGATCATGCCCCCACATTTCTCCAAAATTTAAATAGATTCCAATTTCTTATTCCCCTAGGCCACAGAAACAGATATTTCAGGCATAGACAATCAATCTTAAAGGATACTATGAGATCAGGTATTCGTTGCATATTCTCCCTTATACCCTCACACCATACTTACACATTACACAGTCAAAGACAGTGGTGGCTCCTTACCATTTCAGTAGAGTATATAGGCAGCTGGAAGTTGTTGGCCTCACCTTCACAAGATGTCCCAACATAGCTTTTAATCCCAGCCATCCTGTGGTTTTTGAAGTCACACCCCAAATGGATCCATCTTTGGACAACAGACAAAGCTTTAAGTGAAATGTGGAAGCATCTCTGATGAACATTTCTCTTGTTCTCCTGTTTTACACTGAGTTTTCATGTGTACGTTCATCCAATCAAGACTACTGGCCCATCCCCTCCCATTGTTTGTTGTTGTTGTTATGGCCCATCAAGGCATCCCTGACTCTTGGTGACTACAGGAACAAGTCCCTGTAATTTTCTTGGTAATATTTTTGGCAGTGACTTGACATTGCCTTCTTCCTGGGGCTGAGAAAGAGTGATTGGCCAAAACCATCCAGCTGGCTTCCGTGCCTAATGCAGGCTAGACCTCACAGTTTCCCTTCCTCTTACTTTGCTCACAACAGAAAAGTTTTTTTATTGTCCAAGAGGCAGATGGAATAAGCTAAAAAAATGAATTCTCAAACTCTTGGGGGATTTGGCTGCAAAGAGACCTTCCTTTCAATTTGGGAAGACGAAAATCTGAATAACCATCGATGGAAACAAAAAGTTCAAGTTTTCACTAATCCTTTGGAATCATGTAGAACTTGTCCAAATTCTTGAAGCCCAGGTTTTGTAATTATTTTGTAATTCCATTCATTATTAATTAAATGAAGTGGGACAGTGGCTCTGTGTAGTGATTTTAGGGATTGTTTTAAGTCTTCCAACCCTATAGAATTTTGCCTAGTTCTTTCTGTGACAAACTAAAGGGTTTTTTTTTAGCATATAGTTCCTTTTTCAGGACAGTCTTTAAACTGGCACTTTTTTGGAGGGAATGGATCATCATCAATTACAGTTGAAAATTCCTTCAAAAAAGCTGCTTTGGGGTTGGATAGAATGATACCACCAGAAGTGTAGAATGAGCATTTTCGTGTTTTCTCCAGTGATGACTCAAGTGATCTGATCTCTCTTGAGCTGAATCCAGAATATATTCCCAATTGCTGAGGTGTCCACGGGGGTGGGGGAATGAGGAAAGCAGAATTGTGCAGCTGTGACACACATTTTAACCCTTTTGTACATGTGTCATGTAGGCAGCATTGTGCCATTGTAATGCAATTACATAATGTAATTCTAATGTAACTCCACCTTTGTGTAGATCTGTGGACATGTACAAAGGGGTGGAGCTTCTTATACATTCTTATTATTGCTATACATTTTTTACTCCTCTATTTCTCTATGTCTGTCTGTCTGGTATCTCTCTATCTATCTATCTATCTATCTATCTATCTATCTATCTATCTATCTCTATCTATCTATCTATCTATCTATCTATCTATCTATCTACTATCTATCTATCTATCTATCTATCTATCTATCTATCTATCTATCATCTGTTATTGGAAAGTTAATACTGCTTAAATATGAACAAAAATGAATTTCCTTGAGGTAAGAGGAACCATTCTGCCCTTGAGATGTCCTAAAGAAGGTCCAAAGCCTCCAGTATCTGAAAGGTTCCTTGTAGTATATATATGGTGATAAAATAATTGTAGCAAATAACTGGTAATAAACAACATCCCAATAAACCACATGAGACTGTGCAGTGCAAAATGGAGCAGGTAAGTGAAACCACACCATTTCAGGTGTCCTTATCACCATAACTCAAGTGCTCAAGTCACATTTAAGCCGAGCGATCTTCAAAGGTGAGATGGTAGCTTTTTGTCAAGACCTCCATCACTCTATACATATATGGGTAGCACAGTGATACAAAAACAGAAACCTTTCCAGAAACTAAGATTGGGAACCTCTGTGTCCCCTGAATTTACTAAGATCAAAGATTATAGGGCTTAGGAAAGCATTGAATTTTTGCTTGTCTTGCAGGATTTGGCTGATTTTTTATTTTTATTTTATTTTTGGTATTGTCACCTAGCTGGCCATTTTTCTCCCTCACTTTCCTTTTCCCAGTGTCTCCAAATATCAATTGCAGTCAGGAAGCCCTTTTTCTTTCTGTTTCCTGTTACTATTTCAGAAGGAAATGGGTGTCACCCCCTGTGGATAAGGAGACAGAAATATCCAACAAAATGGGAATCTGAAGGAAATGGTAAAGGAGTCTCAGTGAAGGAGAAAGGTCAACCCAGACAGAATGTGACATCTTTCTCAACCTCTTCCCCGCTCAGCTGCACTCTAAAGTGGGTTTTGTTTTGTTTTGTTTTTTGTTTTGGTCCCTTCGAGTCATTGTTGACTCCTGGCAACTGCCTGGACTAGTCCCTGCCATTTTCTTGGCAAGATTTCAGAAGTGGTTTGTCCTTGCCTCCTTCTTCCTAGGGCTGAGGGAGAGAAACTGGCCCAAGGTCACCCAGCTGGCTTTGTGCCTAAGGCAAGACTAGAACTCTTGGTCTGTTGGTTTCTAGCCTGATGCCTTAACCACTACACCAAACTGGCTCTCCCTTTATCAATTAACAACTGTAATGTGTTAAAAACCCATTGTATGTGTTGCATGTTAAACGTCTCTGTTTTGAGGATCTCATCCATTTCTTCCAACAGAACTTCCTCAGTCTTTCCCTTCCTCTTGACTCATTAACTCTTCCTTCCATTTGTTTTTGATTCAACCCTCTTTCATTCTCTCTTTATGACCAATCCACCTCAGTGTATAGAGTGGTGTGGGGATGTGATCTAAAGAAGGATCAGCTTCCTGACTCTCTGCATGTAAGTGTGGATGCTCATCTACTTTCCTTCAGTAGTCCCAGGGAAAGGGCACACAAAAGGGACACCTTTGAAGCAGCTGTAAGAGCCTTCTACTGCTCATGGCTGCTTTAAAGCTTCACTGGAGGGTGCTTTGCTTATCCAGACATGTTTGCAAGGCACTTCTTTGAAATAATATCAACATTGTCATTGTTGACTCCTGGCAACTGCCTGGACTAGTCCCTGCAGTTGTCTTGGCAAGATTTCAGAAGTGGTTTGCCATTGCCTGCTTCTTCCTAGGGCTGAGAGAGAAAGACTGGCCCTAGGTCACCCAGCTGGCTTTGTGCCTAAGGCAAGACTAGAACTCACGGTCTCCCAGGTTCTAGCCAGATGCCTTAACCACTACACCAAACTAGCTCACTCTAAAGTGGGTAAAATTATGCATATATTGGTGCAGAATTAGGCTGAAGACATAGCATTTAGATTTAGTAGGTGGCAACACAGCAATGGGAAGAATTATTGAACAAATCTATAAAATGTACTCCAAGTTATAACTTAAGAGAAAACTGGTATAATATGTTTTATAGATGGTATACAACTCCTTCAATAATTGCCAAGATAGACCGTTCATATGGTGATAAATGTTGGAAAGGCCATGAGGCAGAAGGAACATTCTACCATATGTGATGGACGGGTTAAAAAAAAGTAAAAGTACTGGAAAGAAATACACAGCACTAATCAGAGAATTTTAGAAATCAGATTTGAAATGAAACCGCAATTCTTCCTACAAGGCAAAATTCCAAAACATATTAACAAAATAAAATCACAGTTTACTAAGATGAATGTTTACAGAGGCAAAGATAAATTTAGCACAACATTGGAAAAGTGATTATGTTGCCAAAGATATAAGACTGGGAATTTAAACTTGCAGGAGTGATAAAATTAACAGCCTGTTTTCACAACAGAAGTTTATTCAAATTTAAGCAAGAATGGTTCCCACACATACAATACATCATGCAGCATGGCAAATATAAGTATGTAGAGTACGGTTTTTCGGGGGGGGGGGGAAACTGAACTGAAATCAGAAATACACAAATATATATACGTATGATTTAATGTTGCAGTCCAAGCAGCTGTGGTTCCTTCAACTTTCTTTCCTTCTTAAATGCTGTGCTGGATGATGTGTCCTTTATGTAAATCAGCCAAGAACCATTTCCTCTTAAGTAACACCCTCCATGGCCATTCCCTCAGTTCTGTGGAAAAGGAAAAGAGTGAGATAGTGAATGAATCAGAAAGAAAAGAGATGAAAAGCTTAGCGGAGTTCCTCTTTTTATTGAGCATCTTACCAGGTCAGGATGGATACTCTGGGTCAAATATGGCATGGAAGCAAAGACTGGCTACCTTATATATTTATTTCTTCAATCTGAATCCTCTCCTTCTACCCACGGGGGGTCCAATGTGGTCAACCTAACAATATAGATGGAATGCAATATGAACCATGAAGAATCGAACTCAAAAGTCTTAGCTGAAGACTCAATTTCTGAAGATGGAAACAGTTGGGGATTATGTTCCATAGTTCAGATGTGGTATAGGAAATTGGGGTGATGTGAGTTGTTGGGGATTGCTAGAAGAAATAGCAGCTGGTCCAAATCCAGCCATTTTTGCTTACCCCAAGGGATTTTCCCAATTGCTCGGGAACTAGAGAGATCTGCAGGAAGAACTCTAAAGAACTTCCTAAACTTGTCTTATCACAGTAACCAAATCAAAGAGTTTGATTCTAATCTTTCTTCATTTCACCAGGTGTCTTCCCCAATCTGCAGCTGTCCCAGTCCTTTCCTAAAACGCTGGGACCCGGACAATCATTCAAACTGAACTGTGCTGTTTCTGGAGCTGACGTTGGTGGTTGGCTCTGGGGCTGGAACCGAAAATGTCCAGGAAGACGCTTTGAATGGTTGGGAGGAATTCAGAACAGTAAAGAAGGAGGGGGGCCCTACTACAATCCACATTTTAACAATCGAATTGTCATCACCAGAGACACCTCCAGAAATGAATTCTATCTTGGGATGAGATCTCTGGCAGCTGCAGATTCTGCAGTATACTACTGTGCTAGGCACAGATCACTGCGAGAGAAAGCCATAGAGCATCCATGCAAAAACCACACGGGGTCCGCCATCTGCAAAGTTCTATCTACTCTGATTTATCACTCATTATAAAATATTTCTACCCTGCTTCTCTCAGACAGTTTTCAGAAGTGTTTCCAAAGGGTACTAAAGGAGATGGTAAGAATAACAATGCAATTATGACAAAAAGGAACAAGTCTACCAAAAAGTGTAGGAAACTCAACCACAAAATTTGGTTGGAGAGGGAGACAGAATCAATAAGCACCAGCTTTCCTCCATGCCCAAAGTCTCTATCAAATGCACCCTCTTACTTTGCTTATCCCTTTATTTATTTGTTCCATTTATATTCAATTATATTCTCCTTCCTACAGTATGTCTACGACATGTCCAAGTCCCTTTCTTTTTTCGCAAAATTGTATCATCTGGTAAAGCATCTTAAAATCTGTAATGAGAAAGAATGTACTGTGTAAATCATGCATAAACAGGGACACATGTGCATTTTAACTCATTGCATAAAGGTTAATGCCACAAGTAAAAGTGGCCTGTTCCTTACAGAGTCCCTCCAGACTCTAGTAAGGAAGAGAATCCATATCAGAACCAGACAGGACAAGGCAGGAGAAAAGATGTTTAGACAGCTATCCCCCAAAACATTTAGGATCATCAATACCTTGGAAGCATCCGTGCAAACCAACAAACACTAGATTGATCATTCAGACTATCTCAAACCAGGTTTATGGTTATCTCTTGTATCACAGTGTTCCCAGACAGTTTGGAAGGGCAATTGTATGTAGAGAACACTGCCATAATTCTACTACAAGTTCATTTCAGCCTGCAGGCTGAAATGATAATCCCATTGATTTCTCCTTCCCTCCAACTATCCAAAAGGAGCCAGGGTCAACTCCAGACAATCTACAACACTAATCTACTTAGGAAAATTTTCACAGCCCTTGAACAATGGAGGGAAAGATCTATCCATGATCACCGATTTAGATATAAGTATTGTCCTGCCTGCCTTGAAGGATTCCTCATCTGAAGAGGAGATCAAGATTAGATCTTGATCAGATTAGATCTTGATCAGATCCTTGAGGGAGTTGGGCGGTGATAAATCAAATAAATAAATAAATAAATAAGGAGGAACTAGCAGTATTACAATATCAGGGAAGCCTAACAAGCATAGTGTTGGGGAAGCAGCAGAGGATGATCCTGCGGAAATTCCTCCAGGCAATAGAAGATGAAAGGACTTGACATAGACTAATGCAGACTATGCAGAATTAAGAGCTTTGGATAGCCTAGAAATACCTGTATTTAAATACTTGTCATTTACCTGAACTTGTGGAACCTGCCTTCTTGAATTTACCTTGCTCTTTACTTCTTGCACTGTCACTGGATTGTCCCCCTATTTAATTCCTATGCCTTGCTAAATCAAACACCATTTTTGTTTGGTTTCCATGCCACTGGATGACTTCCAACCCCACCCTTTGCTTTTCCAAATTGATATTTTGTCCTTGAATCAAGAGTATAACTTTGAAGAAGGGGTGAAGAATGATTTTGCTTTCCATATGTCAGATTAGTTCTCTTTTTATTTTATTTTTATTTATTTATTTATTTGTTTGCTCAATTTATTCCCCGCCCATCTCCCATGCAAGGGACTCTGGGCGGGTTACAACAATTAAAAATTTAAAAGCTATACAAAATAGAAAATATCTAAAAAACACAACCAATATAAAATAAATAAAATCCAAGATGGATTGGAATTTTTACAAATTCTTCATTGATATAAATTTGCATACATATACAAAGAATGTGTGGGGCGTGATGGCTCAGCGGGTAAGACGCCAGGCTTGTTGATCGGAAGATCGCAGGTTCGGAGGTTCAAATCCCTAGCCCCGTGTGAAGGAGTGAGCTCCTGCACTAGCCCCAGCTCTTGCCAACCTAGCAATTCGAAAGCATGCAAATGCAAGTAGATTAATAGGTACCACTTCGGTGGGTAGGTAACAGTGTTCTGTGTGCATCATGCCAGCCACATGACCGTGGAAGTGTCTTCGGACAACGCTGGCTCTTCAGCTAACAAACGGAGATGAGCACCGGCCCCTAGAGTCGGACACGACTGTGCAGGGGAAACCTTTACCTTTACAGTGAAAATGCCTTTTGTTTATAGATAAATATTTGACTATTGAAAATCAGAAAATATTTAGTAAAATTAATTTCAAAGTGATCACAAGGACATTTCCCCAGTTTAACTCCTTAAAAATCTTGTTGGATTTCAGCTGAGCACAATTTAAATGCTATCTTAGATGAGAAGGGGAAAAAAATATTCTACATGGATTTTGTGAGCACATGTCTGAAGATATAACTAGGTGGCAGTGTCTACCCAAGTTTAGCTGATCTCAAAAAGCTAAGCTTGATCAGATTTGTTCAGAACTTGGATGGGAGATCCCTACAAAATTCCTAGGCTATACTGGACATTAAAAAAATTCAGAAGAAGACAGCAGTAAACTACTTCCATATTATTGGCAAGAAAACTGCATAGACATGGATTTGAAATCACCAGGAATTCAGCTTGTCTCAAAGGAGACGTCACCTTCATAACTCCAAAAGGCTTTCATTGTGGTATCTACTGATAGGTTATGGAGCACAGAGTTGCAGAGTGTTCCACATCCCTACATTTGGCTAAATATCAATGGGATCTAAAGCCAACTACTATAGTCTAGATCTAATCCTGTGTCATGCTCAAAATAAAATATCTGCAGACACGTTCTTGGAACAGTGTTTTCTTCTCTAATCAGTTTTCCACATCAGCTCCAGATATTTGTATGAGGAAGCATCACTGTGTATGGGGTAGCAGCTACAGCACAGTGATTAACACCCATACAAAATCTGTATTGAGTCGGAAAGGGTACCAGTTGAAAGGCAAACTGTTCATACAAAATCCAAAGCATCACAGTACAGTGAAAATAAGTGCAAGAAAAATGACCCATGACTATTTCTTGCAAGTCTTTTGAAACATAAATTCCAAAAGTAATGTATTTAAAAAGATGGGCACTAAAATATACAAAATTAGCCTTTTACTTCTTGATGGACCTGAAGATCCCCAGCTGCCAGTCCAAGTGGTCTTTTTTTCCCCAAAGGACTGTAGCTTGAATCATGTCAACTGGATTTCTATTTTCTCAGTGGAAACGTTTCGCTCCTTATCCAAGAAGCTTCTTCGGTCTGGATAAAGTTTGTAAGGGAATCCTTAAATGTGTTTCCATGGTGGCTGTGTGACCTTGCACCTGGGGCTAGGTCATGGTTATTTGAGATGTTTCTAAGTCCCTTTACCATCCAAAGGAGGATCGTTAAGATTACCTTGCTGTTGTTGAGATTGCGAAATGTTCTTAATCTTCCTAGGCACAGAAGACAAAGCAGGGAGGAAAATAGGGGAGAGATTGTGCCTGAGGCCCCCACCTCTATTCAAAGAAGGATTTTCCAAGTTGGCATAAATGGATTCCTTGACCCCTCTCTCAAACCACCTATCTTCTCTGTCTAAAATGTGAACATTAATGTCCTCAAATGAGTGTCCTTTTTCCTTTAGATGAAGATAAACTGCTGACTCTGGTCCTGTGGTGTTACTTCTCCTGTGTTGGGCCATCCTCCTGTACAAAGGTTGTTTGGTTTCTCCAATGTAGAGTTCAGAGCACTCCTCACTGCACTGAATTGCATACACTACATTGCTTTTCTTGTGTTTTGGAGTTTGATCTTTGGGGTGTACAAGCCTCTGTCTCAGTGTGTTGGTGGGTTTGAAATATACAGGTATGTGGTGTTTGCCAAATATCCTTTTTATCTTTTCAGACATGCCAGCCATGTAAGGAATGACCAGGTTCTTCTGTTTACTCTGAGTCTCAGCCCTATCTGTCACTGTTTTAGGTCTTCATAGACATATTTCCCCAAAGGAGTTTAGCAATCCAATCTTGTGATTTATAAATGTTGAGATGGGTGGAAATCACTGAGATCTATGCTGTCTTTCTGAGAAAGTGTCCACTTCAGAATCAACATGAAGGTTGTGAATTGTAGTCTCCTCAACAGCAGCACAGTGCATGCCTACACACCATCATCATCTAGATCACCACCATTGTATGATTCATAAGGAACCCAGCACAAGACGAAAGAGAATACAATTAGCTTCTTTGTCTCTTTCTTTTTACCAGTTCATTTGCTCCCTCAGTTGAAACAGGAAGCTGGTAAAGGACCCCCTGAGATGACATGAGAGGATCATAAATTATGAACTGTGTAAATCAATAAATAATAAACATTTAAAGAAAGGTTTGAGGAACATGGCAATGGAAAATGAGCTACACAGACTCTGGAGTTTGCAGAATGGAAGGTAGGACAATTCACCCAGCAGCTTTTGAGGTGGAAAATCCATCATGAAGCATCGTCCTTCACCATGTTAGTGAGCAGAAGCAACAGAAGCAAGAAGGTCAGTCAAATATGAATGTTATTTTACAAACAAGTGGGTTTGTTGTTTTTATCTTGACTGGACCCAGGATCAAGACTTAAAATGCAACATTTGAATGCTACTGACCTAGTGTATACAGTCATGAAAACCATTTCCCTGAAATCAATGCATTTTTTAACGTTATTGTCATCAAAATATTTATGTTTTTGCATGGGGCTGGAGGAACAGAAACTATTTTTTAAAATGCACTTTTGTTTTGGATTCCCCTTAGAAACAGAACAACGAAGCCAAGAAACAATTGGAAAGCTCCATCCAATCCATTCCCTGAGAAAGATGGCCAAGAAAAATGTTGTATTCAGATCTATTACAACGTCTTCCAGATCCTAATTCCAAGGAGCAGAAACCTAAGTCAGTTCTTGTCAAGGCATCAATCACTGGGCGTGGAGTGGCACAGTGATACAATCCATTATAAAAACTCCTGGTTGATAAATTCATTGATCAATCAATTAATTCACAATCTGAGATACTGCCTGCTTCCTGAGAATCGAGGTCACTCAGAACCAGAGAGAAAAATGACAATACAAAAGACTACAATTCTCAACCTAACTCAATTAAGGCAGCTCTATTAATAATTAAGGTGCACAAAGGCTCTATGGAAAAGTAAGGTCAGAGTGGAGGGGCAGCCACAAAGAAAGTTAAAATAAACCTTGCACCCTTTCCCCAAAGTAGAAGAGATCACACTGACCTTTACAACCTCATTCCATGAAAAAATTGTTCCATGTGAATCATTCTTACAAGGTCCTCAGGAAAAAAGAATCTCTTGGTCTTTCCCAGCATGACCTTAAAACACACTTTAAAGGTAAAGGTTTTCCCCTGCACAGTCGTGTCGGACTGTAGGGGCCGGTGCTCATCTCCGTTTCTTAGCCGAAGAGCCAGCGCTGTCCAAAGACGCTTCTGCGGTCATGTGGCCGGCATGACGCGTGTGGAACGCTGTTACCATCCCACCAAAGTGGTACCTATTTCTCTACTTGCATTTGCTTGCTTTCAAATTGCTAGGTTGGCAAGAGCTGGGGCAAGTGCAGGAGCTCACTCCGTCACGCGGTGCTCGGGTCTCAAACCACCGAAGTTGCAACCTTCCAATCGACAAGCCTGGTGTCTTAACCACTGAGCCATTGTGCCCCCTAGTAAAACACACTTTAATGTAGTGCTAAAAGTAGGCAATACTGTTAAACTAAGGACACATAATATCTATCAGCTTTGAAGGCCATAAAGGGTCATACTCTAAAAAGAGGCCAATTTGGAGAAGAGATTTCAGGCATTTTAAAGGTATTTTGGATGCCTTAGCCATCTACAAAACTTAAGGCACTCATTTTGCTTCTTATGCCCTCCCCCAACTAAAAACAAAATGGGTCTAAACGTTGAACTCCACTCACTCTGGGGCCTCTGGCAGGCCACTGTTTCACATCTCTGTTTAAAACATATGCAAACAGATCCTTATCTGCTTTTTTAATAATAATAATAATAATAATAATAACAACAACAACAACAACAACAACAACAACAACAACCTTTAGGTTCTTGTAATGCAAAGCCATGTTCCTTTGTCTCTTGATGGAGCCCAGTTTATATATTTATTTATCAATTTATTGATTTATAAATAACAGGGTAGGGGACTGTTTTTCCCACATTTAGCCCATTTCGTAAAACGGTGCAAGGAAAATGTTGGAAATGTCACTAATTCAAAAGGAAGGAAGGAAGGGAGGGAGGGAGGAAGGGAGAAAGGGAGGAAGGGAGGAAGGGAGGAAGGGAGGAAGGACTTCCATCTTCAACCGAGGTAGTGTCCATGCTGGTTGCTGGATTCTTTATCCAGTCAAAGATATCAAGTCCTGGGCACCTCCAACAAGGGACTTTTTTGTGAATAATCTCCAGCACGCCAAATGATTTTCTTCTTTGATGGCAAGAGGATCATACCCTATATTAGAACAGTGCAACTATTTTCAAAGTGGGGCTTGAAATCAGGTTTTCCTTTTCAAAATCTTCCTATTCAACTTCTACCAGCTGATCTAACAGACTAACTCTAAAGCTTTCCCCCCCCCCCATGTTGTCAAGATCAAAGAAGATCTTAAGTATGTTCTTTCTGAAGAAACAAGATGAACCAAGGTGAATTCCTACATTGTTCTCTTATGAACTGGGAAGTTTTATGAGGTTTTATGGAAATATACCTCTTAGTGAAGGTCTGCAGGGAAAGGCAAAGTGCTTAGCTATTGAACATAAATACCGTTGTGTTTTTGGATTACCTTTGGAGAATGTTGAATGAAAGTTGTGGTTGTTGGCCCACATCCCAAGCTTCTGAGGAAGCTTGCAAAGAAAAATGCAGGGTTCATGATTGCTACAGACTTCTCTTGACATAACACTAAGTGCATATCCTGAACATCAGGATGTTCACCCCAAAGTTACTGCAGCTTTTTAAGAAGAAAAGTTTTTGTCAAGGCTCCAATGACTGTGTAACTGGGGCTCCACAGTGAAATAACCCTGTACAAAAACCACTAGAAGTCAAAGAATCAAGTTGCCAGATTTGTTCCTTTCACTCTGTCTGAGCCAGAATGTTGAAGCCTTAATGTGGAGTGAGTTTCCTTGAATTCTGAATTTCAAAAGAACAATGTATGTTCAGCTGCCAACAGCCCCAAGTTCTTGTTAGCTTCATACCTGGTTGAAAAGATAAGGACACCAACCCCTTTCATTTCTCACCAGCTTGTTATAATTTCTGATACATAACCTATACTGATGTTTCAATAAGTTACCCTAAGAATGTAACAATGGCTTAGATTTCATGTTGATTTCAATAGGACGAAGGAGTACCTTAACTTAGTCTGGATCCAACCTGTTACATTTAAGAAATGAGATGAGCACGGTAAATAATGTTGCCCACTCCAAATTCTTGAGGAGCATTTGATACAACTGTCAATGTTTGAAATTGCTATGTTCATCAGATTTTTTTTAAAAAAAAAACAATAATCAGAGTAGAGATTTGTAAGATTGACATCAACCCTTCGAGGTAGTCCAGACAAAAAGCACAAACCATGAGTAATAACACTACCTTTATTGTAAGGTTAAGATTACAGTGACAGAATCTTGAAAGTCTGAAAGCATTTCTCCCCTCCTTTACTCTTACTTTCCAGAAAACAAGGGAGGGTCCCTTCTGAGATGCTTCCCATGCCCCTTTTCCTTCTGTGGGCTGAGATACCTTTTACATGCCTGTTGTCCAGTCTGTGGCTCTTCCTCCTGTCTCCCAAGGTCATTCCCACATACCATTACATTAAGACACCACTGCTGGTTTTTATAATGGAACTGAAAAACAACATAAGATTGCCTATCCCTAAGTCAATATATATCAGAATCTGAATGCCATAGCTTACTGCTTTGTTTTTTTTTTTAATATGCTTTTTTCTAATATATTAATTATATTAATTTTGCATACTACATTTAATTTACATCCATTTCCATTTTGGAACCTCTTCAAAATGTTTCAGGCTGCCCTCTTATAATATGTAAATGGCCTTCAAAAAATTCATCAGGCCTGGTAAACACAGAGCAACGTCTGGGTTAGAAGCCAAGACTGCAGTCCTAAATACAAATCTTGGAAGGAAAACACTGAATTAGTAAGACTAAAACAGATACTGTCTCAGCCAATGTAGCACCTGGTCAACCTTATCTAGCCTAAATAGAATCAGATACAGTAAACATTTAGATCAGAGCTTTCCAAACTGTGTGTTGGGACACATTAGTGTGTCAGCTGCAGTGTCTGGGTGTGTCGCGGCTGCTGCTGCCTCCAAACCTGCTGTGATTCCGCACAGGTCCTAGTGCCTGCCTTGTGCCTTGCTGCCTCCAAACCTGCTGTGATTCCGCACAGGTCCTAGTGCCTGCTTTGTGCCTTGCTGCCTCCAAACCTGCTGTGATTCTGCGCAGGTCCTAGTGCCTGCCTTGTGCCCTGCTGTAAGAGTGTCACGAAATGACACCCTGCTGTAAGAGTGTGTCATGAAATGATGCATGTCCAGAAAGTGTGTCACCAACATGAAAAGTTTGGAAAGCTCTGATTTAGATAGTACATCTCCAGGGAATAATAGAGCTTAGGCTAGGCCAGAAAGTTTTAAAAAATCCAAAAGAAAGCAGTAACAAATCTAAGTTGTTTCCAAGAAAATTATATGTATGTATGTATGTATGTATGTATGTATGTATGTATGTATGTATGTATGTATTTACTTACTTACTTACTTACTTACTTACTTACTTACTTAATCTATTTATTGGCCACCTCAACCACCAAAACCAAAGTTCATGAAATCCACACATACTGTACATCCATGAATTCACCAAGAGTTGAACTCAACCAGAAGGACGCTTCACCTTTCTAAAGAGGAACGGTTGGAAAACTAATAATTTGGATCTCCTACTGCTACTTTAAAGTTTCTCACACAGAGACATAAAGTATTCACACAGTAGAAAAGAAGAAAGGAAATCAGACAACTTCTTTGTGGTCACTAACGAGGATTCATTAGGAGCACAGTCAGATTAAGCAGGAATGTTCTAAAGCAGTGTTCCTCAACCTTAGCAACTTGAAGATGTGTGGACTTCAACTCCCAGAATTCCCCAGCCAACAATGCTGGCTAGGGAATTCTGGGAGTTGAAGTCCACACATCTTCAAGTTGCTAAGGTTGGGGACCCCTGTTCTAAAGAACTGTCTTCTTCTGTTACTAATGACTTAAGTTGGTAGTCCTCCTGGGGTTACAAGACTTACATTGGAAAATGTTAAAAGAAATCTTTGCTTCATTTTTTTTTAACAATCCCATCTGAAAATGACAAAACATCTATATATTTGGTACTACCTCCCAAAGCCTAAGGGGGTGGGTTTTCACAATTTGTATGGAAACATCGTCTTGGATCCTCTAGATTTTGTCAAACTATATATCACAAGGTATGTAGTTTGTGGTGGCTCCTCTATCAAAAACTGCAAGGATTACTGAATCATAGTTAGTGCTGCAGCTAAATAGAGTCCTTGCACTAAAACAATGCTTTTTATGGGATCTCATGAAACCATGAAACTTGTGGCAAGGGGTTGGACCAGTTGATCTCCAAGGTCACTTCAACCCTTACATGACTGTACAAGAGAAGACTGCAGGGAGACATAATTGTCTCCCAGAATCTGAAGATGCAGTGGAGCTTCGATTGCACCATCACAGCTGCCATCTTGACCTTTTTGACCACATCCTGTGGATACCCCTGCTGTACAGTGGTTGTGTAAGTAGGTTTGCATAAGTAGGTTTCCACTGGGATGTGTTCCTGTGCTTCTCAGATTCCAATCTGTGTTTTGTTTCCTTCCTGCCTTCACCATTCATTTGACTGATATCCGGATTCTGTTCTCACTCTCATCCCCTGTTCCAGGCAGACTGTCTGCTTCAGTCTTTAACCAATCCCACTAATACGTTTATGGAATTACATTTCTTTTCAAATGCACTCTGGGTTTTTTTTTTCAAACTGGAAGGTGGGTGGATGACACTGTACCTGTGTTCTCCTAGCACGCTTAACTAGCTTCAGCAAAGAAGTCCCTAAGGTTCGTGAGCCTTTCTCACCTATGTCTGGTCAAGTCTTGGTCTCTATTCTGAGGCTGCATACACATCACACACTTAACTGGGTTATACAAAATACTTAACTGGTTTGCACAAAATATTAAAGCATAAAACTTGCTGTTCCAAGAAAGGTTGCAACTGGTCCACCAGGCGTGGGTGGCCACAGCTTCCACCTGCTCCTTCTGTAGAAGCTCATAGACTAGGACAGTGTTTCTCACACTTGGCCACTTTAAGATCTGTGGACTTCAACTCCCAGAATTCCCCAGCACCAAGGACTCCACAGTTCAACCCTGAGCTACAAATATTCTCTTTGATAGATACTTCTACTCCCAAACAGCCTATTAAACTGATTTTACTGCACCTGAACCATCAGTACCCATAGTAGGATCAAAAAAGTTAAGATGGCAGCCGTGACCATGTGATTGAAGCCGCATTTCTTTTTAATATCCCCTAGTTTGCCAATACATTAAGTCACTGAAAAGTTTAAAGATTAACGCTAACCAGCTAAGGACGTTGTATATATGCATCTCTGAAAGTGTCCAACAGAAGGTATCAGGTGTCCTCTTTTCTTTCACACACATACCCACAGGACATCTTCTGGTGTGACCTGCCAAAGCATACGGTGTGAACACAACTATATTCTGCCAGATCGTGGCTTAGTTTAATAAAGATCGACTTTCACACATGGTAAACGACTGCTTCAGACATTATGCTAAACCGTAAATTATGGTTTACAAGCTGTAATGGGTGGGTCAAACGTTGGGTGGGTCAAACCAAACAACTGCATTATAGACCAGTGTGATGGGGAAAGGAGAGGTGAGAATGCAGAGAGATTCATTCCTCCCACCAGCATCAGCATCTACTGAGGTCTGGATCTGTCTTGATTCACTGTCTGTGCTGCAGCCCCCCTACCCTCCGAACAGGGAACTGTCTTAGACTGACTTTATGTCTATGTCTTAGACTGACTCAAACCTTTGGTCCACCCACCTCAAAGCTGTCAACTGCAGTGGCATTCCTGAGTTGGCGGGGGGGGATGACAAAGATTTTACCAGCCTACTGCTCCAAGCCTTCTTAGTGATCCCCAGTGTTTCGCAGGCTGGCTGGGGAATTCTGGGAGTTGAAGTCCACACAGCTTAAAGCTCCCAAGGTTGAGAAACACTGCTTTAGAGACTGAATGTTCCCATCCATACAATGGCCAAAAGAGCTTTTCTCCATGACGATCTGTCTCCAACATGGTCCTTCAGTTCTTCCAATGGTATACTCATAGCCACTGTCACTGAGTCCCTCCACCTTGCTGCTGGTTGCCCTCTTCTCTTTCCTTCCACCTCTCCTAGCATTTGATTTGTCGGAGGATCGTCAGTTTGTTTTCTTGGCCACCCAAGGTCTTCTCAGGAGTCTTCTCCAACAAAACCTGGGCTAGTGGCTCCTTAAGGTTCAGCACTACAAGCCCACCAAGAAACCTGAGTAGAGTCACACCTGATTTGGTGTGCAAACCCAGACCATTTGTTTAGCTGGTGAAGCCAGAAAGTTGGTTAATTTAATGAGCAGGTTCACCATTTTTGGTTTCACCAGGAGGCACTTGGGAGCACTTGAAGGCTGCCTTAAAGACTCAAGAGCCGGGGAGGGCCAATCCAATAAAAAAAGCCAGTCTTGGGTCAACGCAACGTCAACAGTTTGCAGAATACAACCAAAAGATGTCACCCTTACAGGAGGCGGAGAAATACCCCGAGGGTGCTGATTGGTTGGTGAACAGCCAATGGCAGGTCTAATCTACCTTCTGTCCTAAGGTAGAGGCACCAGCTCCTTGTCACTGTTACCTGAGAGCAAGTCCCCAATGACTATCATGGCTGAGCTGGCCATAAGGAAAAGGATTACAAGGGTTACCCATGGTGGCGGTTGCAGTGGCTCAAGAAATAAACCTCTTAAATTTGGTGGAATGGAACACGAGAATCACTGCTGAACCAATCATGGAAGAAGCATCAGGGGAGAGCAAGTAAAATTGGGTTTTCTAGGTGGTTTGGGTGACTCTGTAAATAGCTAATGAAGAAAGGCTTTTCCTGCGATGCAAAAGACTTTAGGACCAAGCGGTGGTGAAAAGGGTAAATTCCACATTGCTTGGAAAGGACTCCCAAAGAAAGCAGCTTACATATAAGCAAAAACGGGAGAAGAACATGTCACCACCAGTTTCTACTATATTATAAACAGGGAAGATGGAGAGAGATCTGTCAGTATTTTGAAAAACCACTTCTCAACTTCCAATGGTTTTCCTCTGGGAAACTCAAACAAAAGGGCTGAATTTACACAACACACCGGACTAGGCTCAAGTGGGGTTGAGGAGAACCCAGCCGAGGCGAACCCAGGGTGGGATGAGTCAGGCCTCAAGACAAGGCAACGTGGGCCCTGAGTTGTCTCCTGATATCTGCCAATGCCCACGGCATCTCATAAAGAGGCTGCATGTGGAGACCTAGCCCAGCCTCTTTATGACACACCATGGGCATTGGCAGATATCAGGAGACAACTTACCAGGTCTGGGTTATTTTGTGTCCTGCCCTGAGAGGTTCAGCTCTTGGGGTGGCAATCAAGGTATACCCCGAATTCCAAACATGGAGTTCCTTCATGTGGATCTCTACCTTGCCTGCTGCTGGGACCCCTGCTTCCTCCTTTGCACCAGCCTCATCCTGTCCCTCTTGGTCTGCTTCACCAGGAAGGTCCTCTATGGCCAGATTTTTCCTGACTCAAAGTGCATCCAACTTTGGAAGCGAAGCCAAGCCAGGTCCCGAAGGCGGTCTGGAGCCCAGCAGGTGGGTGGATCTCTGGCTGGCTGTTGGCTGTGGTTCTCCCCACAGATTCAACCAGGGCTGCCCGCAGGATATGGTAAAAGAAATCAAAACACGTGGCTGCCATCTTTATGTTTTTGACCATAACCTGCGAACACCCTAGATCAGTGGTTCTTAAACTGTTTGACCCCATTATCCCTTCTCCCGGTCTTGAAGAATGTCATTAGCCCCACAAAAAAACCTAGCATCTGTCATTTTACACAAGGGTCTCAAAGGATCCTAAACTGGATCCTCGACTCACAAACAAGCAATCCCAAATTACCCCCAGGTTATGCCCGAATTCCTCCCTTGGGTAATTACCCCAAGCTCGGCTCCTGAATGGGAACAGAGACAACCCTAGAGGTTGGGTGGTTCCTGCACAATCTGGCTGAGCAAAAGGCTGATTACGATGTGTAAAACAGGGTGGTGTCAGGGAGATAACTGGTGAAGAAGGAGGGGGCTCCCTCCAGGGGGATAAACGCATGTGCAGTACTGAGTCACTTTGCTTTCCTCCCAAGAGGCTAAAGAAGGCCCCGCCTTAGTTTCTTGGGGCTTTTCTCTGAGCATCACTAATTCATTATAGTTTAGCTGGCTTCTGTCTAGCAGAGTAGAACAATAAAACACTAGAGCTTTTACACCAAGTCTCAGCGTGTTCCTTCACTCGAAGTCAGGACAGGTGGGGAGCAAAGACAAGCCGTCTCGGGCTCCGTGGGTCAACTTCCTGAAGACTTCTCAGGGAGAAGACCAGTCTCGTGGTCTCCCTATCAAATATCACTTTTGTATATAAGCCAAGTGCTGAGAATGTTTAAATTGCCTGCTGCTGGAGTCTTTCCTCGAAACCAGGGATGCACAATTCTTCTGAGCAAATGGCTATGCTTGGCCACGTTTTTTACCAGGGACTGTGCTCCAAAAGGTCGACATGGATACGACAAAGATACAGACAGGGTCAGGACAAAAATCTAACTGTGATCAAATTTACATGTTTAAATGTTGTTAGAATGAACTGAAACACAACACTCTTGACGTAGCTACCAAATTAACTATTTTCTGGGTTGGCCCAATACACTCCACCATAAACTAAATAAAGGGATTGGTTCTGCACAAAAGGCTAATCCACAAAATTTCTAATCCAAAGTAGCCCAAAGTGATTGTTGCTGATATGATTAAATATGTGCTCTGAACCCTGATGTATTGAACATTTCCCTTCTGTCAGTTTAAGAATGAAAGGGTGGTGGGGGGAATATCACTTTTAAAATTAAAACATTGACAGCTTTGAAATGGGCTGGGCGAGGCAGCATGGATGGCTTTTGCAGCCTAGGGGAGTGAAAGCAAGCCCACTTTAATCTAAATGATATCTATTTCGATAAATTATATGAAAACGATCATTAATGTGTGAGAGAGAGACTACACAAGCACTGTTGATATAATTTTTCCAACTTCAACATTCTCCTTCAATTTTTCAACAAGGAAATAAACCTAAATCATGCAGCATCGTTTTGCCTGTTTGCCCTTCCTTCAGCATAAAGTCAGTTCAAAGCTTGAGAGTTGACAAATGTCATGAAGGAGGAGCAGAAATTCGACATTTTGGGTTTTTAAAAAGATATAATTGCAAGAAATGGGAGACTGGGGCATTGGCGGGAGGGGTGAAAAATGTCAAGGTGGTGGCCAAAGCCCCTCCCCTTTTCAAATGCATTGTGACATACATAAAAAAGGGGAGGGGCTTTCTTTATGCAGTCAAGACCACCATCTGGTTGCAGTCAACTGCCCCTGGTTACAGGATTTCTCATGATGTCACAATATATGCTTTGCCACTTTTTATTTATTTATTTATTATTTAAATTTGTATTACTGCCCATCTCCTCCAACCAGGGAACTCTGGGTGGTTCACAACAAAACAAGTTAGAAATATAAAATTACAACAACAATAAATTACATATAAAATCCAAATAGAAAGATGTTAATAATAAGGTGGGTTTCATGGCACCAGCCACTCCCACGAGGAACTATTGGCATTCCCATCCCAAGCAAGGCGGCAGAACCAGGTCTTCAAGTTTTTCCAGAAGGTCGGGAGTGAAGAAACTTGCCTTAGCTCTGGGGGCAAAATATTCCAAAGGGAGGGCGCTACTGCAGAGAAGGCCCGCCTCCTGGACCCCGTTAGATGGAGTTCTTTTCTTGATGGGGTCTGTAGCAAGCCCTCTCTGCATGACCGAGTGGGGCGGGTCTTTGTTCTGGGGATGAGACGGTCCCTCAGGTAACCTGGTCCCATGCCATGTAGGGCTTTAAAGGGAACCACTTGCTCCCAGACCAGACTAAGACACCAATGCCATAAAGGCTGGGAGTACTTTTCTTGTAACAGCTGTAGGAACAGAATCTGCCAAGTCTGGATGGGCTTCCCCTCCCTCACTTGATCTTCCTGTGAAGTAGGGAGGGGCTTGTCTGAGACGTTTCCTCAAGCTATTTCCTTAGCCCGGGCTCAAACCTCTCTTCTCTGACCATTGATTGACTGACTTAAAAGATTTCCATAGCCGCCTACCTTATGTAACATAACCCTGGGTGGCTCACAACAGTCATAAAAGAATAGAAAAAATAGAAAGCATGAAAACAGCATGAAAGCTGGCTTGGTGGTGCCATGAAACTACACAGCCCTTGTCTGATGGGAGCAAAACCCAAGGACTTCACTGACCTCTTTAAACCTATAGATTTCTGTAACACACATGGCCAACTCTCTTTGTGCACCCCACTTGAGAAGACCACAGTGTGTGATATAAGCCCTGCAGGGGGTGATCTACTGTATGTAAAATGTGTCTTTGATAAGAGCAGATGCAGGATCTATCTGGAGCCACATCTGCAATGACGGGGTTGAGAAGCCTGTTCCCATTAAGTAACTGCATCCTCTCTTTCCTGCAGGGTCCTCAAAAGCTCCACGACCAGGAAGAGGAGATCATAGAAGAGAGAGAAGGTAACAGAAAGGCATCCCTCTCCCCCCACCCTGGCCCCAGCCAGCCACAGAAATGGTTCATTCTCTCCCCATTTACTCCTTATCCCAACTCCTGGTAGGTCCCATTGCTTGCTTCATACAGCACACCCTGGTGCTTGGACTAAACCATTGAACCATACAGTAACGAACCAGCCAGGGTTCATGCACTTTATGCCCCTAAGACGTCCACCAAGGTTAAGGTCTAGATCTTTTCCTGCAATGTGCAAGTGTAGCCTTGGGAAGACAATCTAAGTATGGTAAGGCGCGAGATCCAAGCTGTAGGCTGCCTTCAGACAATATGGATAGCCTGGTTATGGAAATGCTCCAGTTTTGGTCTTTGCAGAATACGTCACACCTTAAATTAACCCCAAGGGCTGAGTTCCTACAAAATGTTTGACCCCAAAGCAACCAAGCTTTCGAAACTTCCCCTGACTATGCTTTGCCTGTTCTACAATGCAGCCACTTGGTCTCCACTTGACCTGTTGAGGCGTGTTGCAGTAACACTGCCCCTGTGGAGGAGGAATCAGTGAATCCTAATTCCTGGCAGAAAACCCAGCCCTCCCTCCCTTTTCCCATCCTGCTTGCAATTCCGAGGCTCAGCCCCTCCTCTATTGATTTATTTTTTATTCAAATCTGTATGCTGCCCGACTACCAATGACTTTGGGTACCTCAGAACAACTATAGCAGGGAAAACATTATTATTATTATTATTATTATTATTATTATTATTATTATTATTATTATTTTATATTATTATTATTATTATTATTATTATTATTATTATTAATAAAAGATGGTGAGAACGATAAAACAGACAAGGACGAAACAAAGGGTCTTCACTGTCTCTCCCCAAAGCCACTTCCCCATATTCCCAAAGATGTACTGTATCCTCCTGTCTCCATGTGCTGGAAAATGCCCTTTTCTAGACATTGCAGATCCAGAAGGGAAGAGGCACGTGGTTTCTTGCTAATGAAGGGAGCTCTCTGATTTCCGTGAAGGCCAAAGGTTGCCTTCCGCAGATGGGGAGCTTGCTAATGTTGTCCTTCCTTGCAGATCTCATTGAACTAATCTTTCATCAGACGGAAGAGGACCTTTCCCAGAGAGGTCAACATGACACCATCCGTCAACTGCTGTGCGACAATGCAAATTGTGCACTGTGTGAAAAAGCAGCTATGCAGGCCAAGAAGCTGGCCTACCCCAGAGTGGGTATTTTGTTCCACGCTAACCCTGCATCACTGTTTCCTTGGATGGGACACTCCAGCCTTTCAGACATTTTTGAAACCCCCCATCATGCCACGGTGCCACGGAGTGCAAGTGCACCCAGCCCTACCATCAGACATCTTCATCTCACTCTGTCCAGGAAAGGGACCTGTCATCTCAAGTACCATGCAAGTAGCATTCCTATGCAGCTGAAGAAAGAGAAGAAGACCAAGATAAAGAAGAGGAGGTCCCATTTGTCAGAGCAGCAGAGGACTGAAAAGTATCCCAGGTGTCCTCGCAGCCCAGATGAATGCATTTACTGCTCTGGACGTTGGGCTGTGCCAAAAGGAAGTTGTTGTTCCTCTACATCTAGCTCACTTGAGGCCACTTCCCTCATGAGAGTGGACTCCTTGTCCAGTCAACACAAATCATCTTATCAGGAACGCTTGGAGTTCCACATCCTCAGGAAGAGGCTTCAGCACCAGTGGGGCTTGCCCATGCTAGTTCAACAATCCTTGCGGCAGTTCCGTCCAGCTCCCACACCACCTTCATCCCTCCACGTTGTCCCACTCCTCTATCTGGCAAAGGAAATACTTCTAGTCATCAGCCAGTTGTCCTTCTCTGAGACCCAGAAGAAGCTGGAGGAGCACATCAGAAGGATGGTCATGCAGAGGCGGTGGGGTCTCCCCAGGCAGGCATTGGTGTCTCTACGGGTGTTCATGCCAGTCTCTCCCCCACCTATAAGAAGGTCCGTGGAAGAGTCTATCCTGCTGTACCCCAGACTGAGGAGGAAACCCACAATCAGAAGACTTCTGCCAAATAAATCACCAGCACCACCAAAGCAACTTTCTCGTCCTTTGCAGACACAAGCTTTCGAAAGCCCCTGCATTGTTATGGAACAAATCCTACAAAGCCATTTGGCAAAAAAAGCTCTGGAGATCCTGCTGGACCAATTTTCAGCTGTGGTTCGCCATTCCCAAGAAGTCAACCACCCACCAGGAAGAGTCACCCTTCCCAAAG
This sequence comes from Charina bottae, assembly GCA_023362775.1. Lineage (NCBI taxonomy): Eukaryota > Metazoa > Chordata > Lepidosauria > Squamata > Charinaidae > Charina > Charina bottae. The sequence continues at coordinate 545,980 of JALMGJ010000011.1, read as the reverse complement.
TTCTCCCACCTGGGCTGAGAACAGTGTGGCACCAAACTCAAGACCTTCTCTTTGTGGAGCAGGCCGTTCTGGTTCATCTAAGCCTTAATGTCACACACAAAATCCTTGCCTACAGATGGGGATTGCCCACACTTTACATAAGGTCTCTGTCCTTCCAAGGAGTGGCTCCACCAATTCCCGGTCCTACCACAAGCAGCACCAAAGTCACCGTAGTCCACTTTGTCACAACACCCCCCCCGTTCCTTTCAAAAGAGATCCAGGTGGAGTTGGAGTGGCACATTAAAAGGAAGCAGCTGCAGCACATCTGGGGACTGCCAGGCCTGGTGCAGCGTTCCCTTTTCCACCTTCTCCCTAAGGTCCCCCAACTCCAGCACCAAAGGCTGTGGGGGCACAAGACTGTAAACATTCAACAAATTAAACTCTGGTTCCTTAGCAGAGAAACGAGGCAAAAACTGGAATTCAACGTGCAGAAAAGGGTCATCCTCCAGAGATGGGGGCTATCCAGTATGGTGCTAGGCTCCCTGAAATTGCTGTGCCCAGAAATGGGACTTCATCCCTTAAGGCTTCAGAGAAAACCAGCAAGTTCTCACCTGATGCTACCTAAGAGATCTCTTCCCGATGGGCCTGCTGGTGGGCAGTTCCAAAGTGTTGCAGCCCTTGAAAGCAGCAGTCACCCCAGGAGGGCCATGACTCCATCCAAACTTCAACTGTCTCTGCTCTTGGGACCCCAAAACTTAGAGAAAATGAAATGCCACCTGGCTAAGAGATGTGTGGAGATTCAGCTGGGAGCCCTCCCATTTATGGTCAGACGCTCATGGAGATTCATGTTGACCTATGGGAAACAGCCCTTCCCCAAACTCATACATCTTGGCCAGAAACCCCTTCATCTTCGCAGCAGTTTCTTACCTTTTGCTTGCACAGGAGATGTGAATCACGTTGAGCTGTCCATCATTAGGCATCATTTGTCCTCTCTCTGGGGGTTGGGTATGCGCTATGTGGAAGTCTGTGGCATGATGGCCCCTAAGTCCTCTACTCATCCTCTCAGGTCCAAGTGGGCAGTCTCTGAATTCAAAGTGGTGAGTTCCTCTTTTCTTCCCCAACAAGAGCGGCTTGAGGTAGAAATTCATATCCGAAGGAAGAGATTGCAACATGAGTGGGGCATTCCAGCTCTCATTCAGAGATCACTAAAAGCCTTCATGCTAGCCCCCCCTCAGCTGCCTCCTGGCCAGAAAGCTGAGATTTGGGTGAACATCTTGGAGGAGGAACTCTTATTTTTGCCCAAGAACATCCACAGCAAGCTTGAGATCCACCTGCAGAAGATGAAGTTGCATCAGCATTGGGGTTTGCCAAAGAGGACCCTCGAGTCCTTGAAGTTAATGCGTCCAGGGTCCAGATGTCACGTTGTTGGGGGGAAAGTTTCACGGGTCTCCCTCCCCTTGCAGGACAACAGTCACCGTTGTCCCACTGAGTCCTGGGCTAGAAGTGCACCGAGGATGGAGCCAAGCATCAGAAGAAGGAAAGAAGCTCCACCAGTGGCTCTGGCCCCACCTTCTGGCTCCTGTCCTGCTGAAAATGCTCAGTCGCACATAGCCCTCCACTTGCATATGGTGGTGACAGAAAAGAGGACACCTGAGAAAGGGCAAGAAATAGCTGGTCCTGGGGATGTGTCTCTAAGGAGAGCACAGTCACACCGTGGAGGCCAGGATGGGCGAGCTCACCCCCGTAAGCTTGTTGCCCTGGGACAAGCCAAGCTTGTCAGGCCCCACAAGTGCACCGACAAGCCCATTGCTCTCATAGGCTCAATTCTAGAAAAGAAACTTTGCCTGCAGGATGGGCTCCAGCTGTGGTTGCAGAGCCAGGAGAGGAACAACATCAAACGGCCTTCTGGAGAGGCCAAAGAGCCATGGAGCCACGCTCCCGGCCAAGAGCGGAAGTCAAGCAACCAAACATGGAACAACTAAGAGCAGGAATTGGGCAACAGAAAAGGGTAATTGAAAATCAAAGAACGGCTCTTGGGCAGTAGGAAAAAAGATTTGGAAAGTAAGGCCCAACCTTAAAGGAGCAGGCAAGGGAGATTGAAAAGCCAAGTTCAGAATAGCCAAGGAGAAGGAGATAAGCCCACCGTAAGGATCAAGCCATAACAACGTTGAAAGTCAAGATCCAGGAGAAAGAGAGATGTAGAGTTCTTGGTGCTCTCTGAGCTTGGTGGTTTGCTTGCAGACGTTGCATTACCCAACTAGGTGACATCATCAGTTCGAGGGAGTGTGGGGTTTTCTGCCTGTATACAGTATGTGCAGTAGCTTGCCCTGCCAGTTTTGGCAGCAATGTGGTTCCTTCCTTGGTGGTTTTTGATTAGAGTATTGTTTTCTACCTGATTGTCTGGTGTTGATTCCTGCTTCTCCGAGTGTTGTCTGCTGTAGGGGGTTTGCTCTTCTCTTTTTTTCTTCCTAGGTTTTTATTGTCCCTTCTGAATGGTATGTAAATGTGGTTTATCTCTATGGGTCTATTGATGGCTGATTTGTCTGAATGCCAAGCTTCCAGAAATTCCTAGCATTTTTGGATTGGGCTAGCAGTTTCCCAGTTGAAGCTGTGGTTGAGTTTGACTGTGTGTTGTGAGATGAAGGCGTTGTCATCACGTCTTCTGACTGCTAGTTGGTGTTCATGGATGCTCTCTGCTAGTCTTCTGCCCGTCTCCTACACAGTGGCTGCTACAGTCCTTGCACTGTATGCTGTAGATGACCCCTGTTGTTTTTTCTTGCTAGAACACCAACTAGCAGCCAGAAGACACCATAAAAACTCCTTCATCTCACACACATGGACAGACTCAACCACAGTTTCAGCCGGGAAACTGCTAGCCTTTTAGATCAAGCCAAATCCAAAAATGCTAGGAATGCCTGGATCTCAGCATTCAGACAAATCAGCCCCCATGCTTCTCAGCCCAAGTGGGCAGTCACTGAATTCTCAGAAGTGGGTTTCTCTTTTCTTCCCCGACTTCCAGCTCTCATTCAAAGGTCACTAAAAGCCTTCATGCCAAGCCCCCTCTGCTGCTTCCTAGCAAGAAAGCTGAGATTTGGGTGAACATCTTTGTGGCATGGATCTAGTGGTCTGGCCTGGCTGCTGTTGTGCGGGTGTGAGCCAGCCATTGGAGTGAGAGAGAAAAAGGAAAAGCAGCTCAACTTTGGCAGAGCTGGTGTGGGGAGCCATTGAGGCAGCAGGGCCATTGGTGCAGTGATGTATACAGGCATTGACGACTGGAGCTCTGGGGGACACACACCCCTCCTCATTTGTGTGACATGCTGCCGGTCTCACCCAAAATTGAAGCCCATCCTGGTGGGATTTCTGTCTGGAGCTTGGCCTGGGAGCTCAACTGGAGTGCTCGAGAGCAACGCGGCTTAAGAGCAGAGCTTGCAGTCTTTCTTTAAAAACTCAAGCATCCCTGAATTTGGGAAAGAAATCAATTTTACCTTTGTAAAGGTGGCCCTTTTGCCTACCGGAAAATAGGAATCCCAAAGTAATTCAGGCAAAACAAAAGGCATTTATTAAAGGGGTCAAGTCTTTTTATAGGGTACAGAAACAAATGTTACATACATTTGGTATCTGGGATATGTCAGAAAGCAACTAATCAAACAATAAAAGACATTGATGACCTGTGAGAATTAAACAATAGAAAACATTGATCACAGATAATATTCCAGAAGTGGCAAATTTCTGGGTTAAGTCACTCCCTTTCCCAGCTAGGTTTGTATCCCACTTAAAACCTGCAAGAGTATTCAAGGACTTTCAGAATACGCTCTCTACTGTTTAGTTGCTGAAAAGGTTGGTTTTTGCATGTAAAAGAAAGAAATGGTTTTGGGTAAAAAGAGAACATGATTTCCTGAACTTCAAAAGAAGGTGTGGATGCCATGCTAAAATGCTAATATTACCTTTATTAAAAAGCTAATTTGTTGTTTATTTGTTCAGTCGCTTCCGACTCTTCGTGACTTCATGGACCAGCCCACGCCAGAGCTTCCTGTCGGCCGTCGCGATCCCCAGCTCCCCCACGGTCGAGTCCGTCACCTCCAGAATACCATCCATCCATCTTGCCCTTGGTTGGCCCCTCTTCCTTTTGCCTTCCACTTTCCCTGGCATCAGCTTCTTCTCCAGGGTATCCTGTCTTCTCATTATGTGGCCAAAGTACTTCGGTTTTGCGTTTAATATCATTCCCTCAAGTGAGCAGTCTGGCTTTATTTCCTGGAGTAAAAATGCTAATAATGAAGCCTAAAATTCCAGGTAACAGGAGCTTGTCCTGGAGTTTGGCCGCAGTCGGAAAAGGAGCAACTACGCTGAGGCACCAGCTCATCCCAACGAATGCCACAACTTTTGGAGGGAGGCAAAGGCTGTCTGCCACTTTGCAAACTTTAGGACTTTTGCCTGTTGGAAGGCCTGAGCCTCAAAGACTTATTTACGCAGCTGCATCAACTTGTAAAGCCCAGGAGCAGGGCTTCTCAACCAGGGTTCCATGAGAGGTCACCAGGGGTGAATATTTCAAGAATATTTCAAGGGTTCCTCCAGGGTCGAAAGCTTGAGAAAGGCTGCCCAGGAGGGTAGACTTCCAAGTAGAACAATGGTAGGCTTTGTACCGAGACAACAGCATTGGCACTCGGGCGAACTGGTGTTGAGAGAGCCCTGGGCATGAAGGTTGGCTGGCTGGCAGAGCTGTTCCCCTGGGGGCACACAGATGGCACCCATGTGGTCGAACAAAGCCGAGCCAAAGCGTGCTGGGCGGCAGCTGTTCGGGGAAAGCCAGCCAAGGGCATCCAGAGGGGGGCATGGGACGGGCTCTCTGCTGGCAGTGCCAGCTTGAGGGGGAGCTCCCCAGCTGCCCGGGATGTGCACAGGCCTTCTTGGGGTTGGCGTGTTGGTTGCTTCACATGATGCGCCAACCCAGAAGGTGGGGCAGCTGGACTGCGGCCGAGCGCGTGGGCTGATCCAGCCCCCCGGAGTCCGTTCAGAAACCTGTCACCAACATGGCCAGGTGATCCTTCAGAAAGCTGGGAGGAAATGGGCAGGCCGGGGGACCATTTGGGGCCGGACCCTCCAGGCAGGGCTTTAGTAAGCCGAAGAGGGAAGGCGGGACATAAGTCAAACACCTTAATCACCACCAGGCCAGGAAAAGTCCTCACTGTTGTATTCACAGGAGCATGGGGAAGGTTAGCCTGGCTTGTGTGTGTGAGTGTGTGTGTGCTGTACAGTCTCATCGTGTCCCAGCTAGCCCACAACATCGCCATCTCTTTCAGCCTCACGTGCATGCAATGTGAGCTCATGTATTCATTTTTCAGCCACAGACCTGCAACGTGGCCTGTTCTCGGAGCAACTGAACTCTACTTTTGAGGCTGGCTGGCTGCATGGCAGAGGGGAAACGGATAGAGGAATTAAAATAGGCACTGACTGACAGGAAGTCTCTGGTCAGGCCTTCATTTGGCAATTCTATATATATACTACAGCCACAAAACTGAATTGAAGGGACACTCAGAAAAACACAGATCTACTTTTTGCACTTACATTCTGATTGGATTACATCCAGAATATTCCCTGAAAGTTAGCTGCAGGAGATAACTATCCATCTGAATAAGGTATATAATTATTGTTGTTGCTATTATTATTATTATTATTATTATTATTATTATTATTATTATTTAGTTTGGGCTGACTATGCTTTATGTTTTCTCATTGTCACAATAGCATGGTTCCATCATTATCATTCTTCAATAAAATTGCTCCCATTAGAGAGTCATCTTCTCAAAATAAGACTAAAATGGGGCACAGCCTTAAAGACTGGCCTTTTTTTTCCCCTTACAACTCAAGAGAGAAAAAACAAAGAATGGAAGAACTGCAGAACTGAAAGGAACATATATATATATATATAAAATCCCAGCAGCATAAAGAACACTTTTCTGACCATGCTCATGGATTCCTCCTAGGGCATAGTTATACGTTGTCCCCCACATCTGTCAGATACTTTGGTTAACTTTTCCTTGAGAAACACAACATATCTTTGCAAAAATTTACTAGCAGGTTCTACTGCTCACACATTTTCAGGGAAGCAAACTATGTGCAGACATTTTAAAATGTTAAGGACCCTTTTTTCCCCTTGGAGAAGTTGAGTCTTCCAGGAACCTCTGCATTACACAAGAGTTTTTGTACAGGAATGTATCACTGTGGGTAGGAGAGGGGTTCACAGTTACTGAAGACGCTTAGGACATCTGCATCTAGAAAAGACACTAGTGAAGTCAGGAATAATTAAACGCATAGAAGCACACACACACACATACACAAAATTACCATTATGTTTGAATGCACAAGGCGGTCTTTTATCTACAATTTTAAAAATCCAGCTTGACTCTCTCACCAGCTTCCTAAATGTACACTTGCCATCATGTTTCATACACATCAGCTTAACTTTTGTGAGATGATAGATAGATAGATAGATAGATAGATAGATAGATAGATAGATAGATAGATAATAGATCAGGATACAGGATACAGGATACAGGATACAGGATGGTTGGATGGTTGGATGGTTGGATGGTTGGATGGTTGGAGAGAGAGAGAGAGAGAGAGAGAGAGAGAGAGAGAGAGAGGGAGAGAGAGAGATGATAAGGAATGAGAAAAGGTACTTCAAATTCATCTGATCATTCAGAGGATCAAAGGAACATTGAATAGCATGCTAAATTCAGAGAAATGTAACCTGCAGAGTTTCTGGTCACAGCCTGCCCTCTTCCCTGAAGCTTGTATGGACCAGTCTCAATCTCTCAGTCAGAGCTAACTTGCAGGGCTGTTGTGAAAATAAAATGGCTGGCAAGAGAACCATAGTTGCTGCTCAGAGTTCCTTAGAGGAAGTACCAATGAAATATAATAATGAAGGCATTTTTTATTCTAATCATGTCACTGCCTTGAAAAATCACTGAGACACAGATCTGCACTGACATGCCTTTTTTAGAAAGAAATGGCTGCTGAAATGACATATGCCCCCTCAAATGCTTTTTTGTCATTAATTTCCTCTTCCTTTCAACCAGATCAACCAAGAGGCATTCTGATCAAATTCTACCTACCAGTCTAGAGCAGTGTTTCTCAACCTTGACACCTTTAAGATATGTGGACTTCAACTCCCAGAATTCCCCAGCCAGCATGTTGGCTGGGGAAGTCTGGGAGTTGAAGTCCATGCATCTTAAAGTTGCTAAGGTTGAGAAATGTTGATCTAGAGTGCCACAGGTTTCTTGACCAGGATAACCAACGTGATTCAGTTTCTTTCTCCTGTTGAAGTAGGAAGCTGTGAAAGGCTTTTTTTTTTGGGGGGGGGGGTGGGAACACACAAACAAAATGAAGTTCTGAAGGATGGAGAAGAAACCAATGTTCTTGGCTGTTTCTTAAAATTCCACCAAGTTAATATTAAGAGCTTGTAGAGAGAAAACTTGGAGGGGGTGGGGAAGAAGATGTAGCATATCCAATAACCTGGAAATAAATGGATGCCCCTTCACCTCCTGGGTTTTTAGGAAGGTCAATAAAACATGGTTATTCCATCAGACTGTGTGCCCTCTGATAATAGAAGGCTCTGGATTTGGGGTTATATTGATGAATCTTCCCAGTGCTATATGTGCATTATTGATTTTTTTTCTTTATGATTGTATTATTTTTAACTGTATTTACAGAGCTCGGAATCATTCACAATTGGAGCGGTCTATACCCCCACTAAAATAAATATGATATGATAAACTTTTGAGTTGGAAATGTTACCCCAAGGTGAGTTTTCCTTTAAAGTTCATTGGACAAAGGCACCCACATGCCTGTTATTATTTTGAGGGCTTCAGAGTTTCTATTCAGTCTCTTAAAGGAGAAGGAAGCATAACCATAGGTTTATTTAATCTGCCTCCGTTCACCATGAAGAGAAGCAGGACATGCATTATTCTGGACACTGAAGCATCCAGGAGGTTTTATCATCTTCTATCTGTTCTACAGCCCTTGGATCTCCTGGTAGTTTCTCATCCAAGTACTAAACCAGTCTGGTCCTGCTTAACTTTTCCAAATCAGTCCAAAAATGGCCCCAGAGGAAATAACAATATGTTAGTTTCACTACCATCAAACTAGAGAAGGTCCTTTCATGGTTATGCATCAATGTCCATGGGGAAGGGGGAGGGAAGTGGGGGAGTGATGTCACACACGTCATACATCATTGCACAAATGACACAAGCACATAATTCCCAGCATCTGTGTGATGAGTGACCACCCTGTCCAAGTGCCTGGGGGCTGTAGGGGTCTGGATGGGGAAAAACAGGCTTCAGCTGAACCCTGGTAAGACGGAGTGGCTGTGGATTAATGGCCCCTCGGTTTCTGGGAGTTTGTCATCTTTAGTTCTGGATGGGATTGCACTACCCCAGACAGACCCGGTGCGTAACTTGGGGGTCCTTGTGGACTCACGACTCCTGCTCGAAGAGCAGGTGGCAGTCGTGGCCAGGAGGGCCTTTGCCCAACTTCATGTTGTGCACCAGTTATGCCCTTTCCTTAACCGAGAGGCCCTTCGAATGGTCACTCATGCCCTGGTTGTCTCCAATATAGATTACTGTAATGCACTCTACGTGGGGCTACCCTTGAAGAATATCCGGAAGCTACAGCTGGTACAGAATGCAGCCGTGCGGGCAGTTTTAGGTGCACCAAGATCGACACACATAACACCTCTGCTCCGTGAGCTGCATTGGGTGCTAGTTTGCTTCTGGGTCCAATTCAAGCTGTTGGTTATCACCTTTAAAGCCCTACATGGCACGGGCCCAGGTTATGTGAGGGACCGCCTCATCCCCATTACATCATCCCGTCCCACCCAATCTTGCAGAGAGGGCATGCTGCGGACCCCCTCTATGAAAGAATTCCATCTAGCGGGGTCTCGGAGGCGAGCCTTCTCTGCAGCAGTGCCTGCCCAATGGAACATCCTTCCCCCAGAGATAAGACAGGCCCCTTCATTCCTGGACTTCAGGAAAAAATTAAAAAATTGGCTCTGTGATCTCACCTGGGGCAAGAAGGAAAGTGGTCAAGCTTGGGGATGGCTGATTTCTTAGAGCCGCCTCAAATATTTTAAATATATTTAGCTTCACTGTAAGAACCACCTGCCACTTGGATTTTATTGTATTTATATTTTTATTGTTGTTTTTATTGTATTTTAATGATGTTGTTGTGGCTGTGAACCACCCAGAGTCCCTATGGGCGGCCATAGAAACTTAATTAATAAATAATAAAAAGGAGGTCAGAATGAATGAAATATTCTGCTGAGGTCATCAAAGGTGTCAACCAGATGTATCTAAGAATAGCAAATATCTTTCAGCCACAGGCAATAACTCAAGAATGGAGGACCAGCCTTAAATGTCTATTGGAACAGCATTCCTTCTGTCTGTACAATTTGGTCATGAAATACATTATGGTGTGAGATATCTGGGGGTCCCACAGTGACAGCTGCTGTATCAAAAACCCATTTCAGAAGGCCAAAATTCTGCCCGTGTCTCTGCTTAAATCCAGATTTCTTTAAAAAATGGGGACTGGCAAAGAGACACTGCAGCTTTGTTTAACGCCTTTGAAACCAAAACATACCCTCAACTTCTGGATTTATTAAAAAAATAACAAAATTGAGTGAATTGAGTTGCCTCACTCCATACAGAGTGGCTTCCATTTTTTTCAACCCTGATTAAAGGGGCTCCCTTCCTCTCAGCTACGTAACAGGCAGAAATTAAAACAGTAAAGCCTTCCCATTGCTGCAGTCATCAGGTTGGGAAGATACCATGCCTTGTTAAAAGCCTGGGAAGTTTCATTTCAAGGATGGGAACAAGAGCACTCTATATATTCAGCAGGTGGCAGCACCTGGCTAAATTTGTTTGGGTTCAGAAATTTAACAAGGTCAGACCCCGTTAGTGTAGGAAAACCCAGATCTGTAGGCTAGATCAGGGGTTGGGAAAAAAAAACATTATGGAAGAAGGGAATTGCAAAGCGCTTCCATATTGTTGCCAAGAAAATTGTATAGACTTGTCCATAAAATCAGTGGGACTCACACTCAAGTTGAAAGAGAACTTTCCATTTTCTTATACATTCAAAGCCATCCATTCCTCTTTGGCACTGCTACTGCAAGCATTATGTTTCATATTGCTAAGAGCCAACATAGGGACTTACCATTGTAGCAATGCATAGAACTCGTCTGATGGTGACACAATCTTAAATATGAAATTCTTTCTACGTATGGAAGAGGATGCTGGAGGCCTAGATTCTAGCTCAGAGCTTTCCAAACTGTGTGTCGGGACACGTTAGTGTGTCGGCTGCAGTGTCTGGGTGTGTCTTGGCTGCTGCTGCCTCCTGGCTTCCACGCAGGTCCTAGTGCCTGCCTTGTGCCCTGCTGCCTCCAAACCTGCTGTGATTCCGCGCAGGTCCTAGTGCCTGCCTTGTGCCCTGCTGCCTCCAAACCTGCTGTGATTCCGCGCAGGTCCTAGTGCCTGCCTTGTGCCCGGCTGCCTCCAAACCTGCTGTGATTCCGCGCAGGTCCTAGTGCCTGCCTTGTGCCCTGCTGCCTCCAAACCAGCTGTGATTCCGCGCAGGTCCTAGTGCCTGCCTTGTCCCCTGCTGCCTCCAAACCTGCTGTGATTCCGCGCAGGTCCTAGTGCCTGCCTTGTGCCCTGCTGCCTCCAAACCTGCTGTGATTCCGCGCAGGTCCTAGTGCCTTCCTTGTGCCCGGCTGCCTCCAAACCTGCTGTGATTCCGCGCAGGTCCTAGTGCCTGCCTTGTGCCCTGCTGCCTCCAAACCTGCTGTGATTCCGCGCAGGTCCTAGTGCCTTCCTTGTGCCCGGCTGCCTCCAAACCTGCTGTGATTCCGCGCAGGTCCTAGTGCTTTCCTTGTGCCCTGCTGCCTCCAAACCTGCTGTGATTCCGCTCAGGTCCTAGTGCCTGCCTTGTGCCCTGCTGCCTCCAAACCTGCTGTGATTCCGCGCAGGTCCTAGTGCCTGCCTTGTGCCCTGCTGCCTCCAAACCTGCTGTGATTCCGCGCAGGTCCTAGTGCCTTCCTTGTGCCCGGCTGCCTCCAAACCTGCTGTGATTCCATGCAGGTCCTAGTGCCTGCCTTGTGCCCTGCTGCCTCCAAACCTGCTGTGATTCCGCTCAGGTCCTAGTGCCTGCCTTGTGCCCTGCTGCCTCCAAACCTGCTGTGATTCCGCGCAGGTCCTAGTGCCTTCCTTGTGCCCGGCTGCCTCCAAACCTGCTGTGATTCCGCGCAGGTCCTAGTGCCTGCCTTGTGCCCTGCTGCCTCCAAACCTGCTGTGATTCCGCGCAGGTCCTAGTGCCTGCCTTGTGCCCTGCTGCCTCCAAACCTGCTGTGATTCCGCGCAGGTCCTAGTGCCTGCCTTGTGCCCTGCTGCCTCCAAACCTGCTGTGATTCCGCACAGGTCCTAGTGCCTGCCTTGTGCCCTGCTGCCTCCAAACCTGCTGTGATTCCGCACAGGTCCTAGTGCCTGCCTTGTGCCCTGCTGCCTCCAAACCTGCTGTGATTCCGCGCAGGTCCTAGTGCCTGCCTTGTGCCCTGCTGTAAGAGTGTGTCGCGAAATGATGCATGTCTAAAAACTGTGTCACCAACATGAAAAGTTTGGAAAGCTCTGTTCTAGCTACAGTATTTCCCAGCAAGACCACAACCAAGCTAGTAGTCAGCTCTTGGCATCCACTTGAGCTTTTCCATTACCAGAGGATAAAAAGAAGTTCAGAAGAAGAGAGGGAGGTATTCTGGTCCAAATGCAAGGGTACATTTCTTTTCTAAGTTTAGTTCTAGACATCCAAGCCCAATGTTCAGACCTTCAAAGCTCCAGGGCCATCTTCACCTGGATCCTTGTTCAGGTTTTTGGATACCTAGTGTTCCTTATTTGGGAGGGAGCAAACAGTTCCCCTGTCCCAAAAGATATTTTAAGAATTTTTACTAAGCTGGCCCAACTTGTCTGGGCTCAACCCTTTTTCCAACCTTTTTCACAGCATTGTTCATCACTAAGATCTCCCTGACTTACTAAAAACAAGTGGTTTCATGCTCCTGTTTTGGAATCCCACCTGAGATGGAAATATCTCAGACTGGATACCAAAGGCAAAAGAGCTTGGATGGTTTGTCGTAGTTAATTCTTATATTTGAGCTATGTGCTTGACACTAGGGATTTTATTAAGCCATGGATTATGGTGCATATTAGCATAGTGCAAGGACATCCACAGTGATTTATCCAAAACCTGTTCAGTAATGCTTAGGTTCAGAGAGAAGCAGGAATCAGTGAAGCATCATGGTGATCTAAAGCCATGCATGCCATACAAATTTGGAATTGAGAAGAGCAAGTAATTTGGGCCTGTGGCATGAAGAATGAGAAGCTTCAGATGTCCTTGTTGAAATCTCAGATCTCACCACCGATTTGCTTCCAGGTACAAGTCAAGGTACTGGTTATTACCTATAAAGCCCTACATGGCATGGGGCCAGGGTGTTTGAGGGACCACCTTACTCCCATTGTTTCTAACCATCGGATTAGGTTAGACAGAAGAGGCATGCTCTGGGTCCCATCAATCAGGGATTGTCATCTAGGAGGACCCAGAAAGCAGACCTTCCAGAGCTGCACCCGCCCTCTGGAAAACATGTTTAGCTGGCCTCAGTTCTGCTCACCTTTTGGAAAATCTTAAGGACTTGGCTGTTTTCCCAAGCATGGGGTTCAGGAGTGTAACTGAGCCCACGCTTCTGGTTTTCGGGAGCCATTTTGTATTCAGTTGGTTGGGAAATGGGTTTCTTAGATATTGTATGTATACATCGTGAATCCTTGTCAGCCACTGTGAGATGGGCAGCCAAATGAATGAATGAATGAATGAATGAATGAATGAATGAATGAGCAGTGAAGGAAATTTATTATCCTTCAAGGACATCTCTCCTTACCTCCAAAAGAACACCAATCTGCCCAAATGTCATAGTTTTGTCACAAGGGCTTTGAATGCACACCTCAAAATAGACATTTGGCAAAGAAGAGCACCGCTATGAAACCCCTTTTCCCTGGACATGCCCTGGGCCTCCTCCCTCCTGGTTTTCTGCAATACTTTTGCTTAGATGGGTTTTCAAAGTGTGATGGAATTCTCCGATGTTGGGAATGAAAAATCTACAACTATTGCAGAAGAAGATTTTTGTGGTGTCAAAAAAGCAATCCTGACTACAAGGACACATCCATGCTTCTTGGAAATGGTACAGAAGTGGTTTACCATTGCCTTCATCTGGGTTGTTGTTGTTGTTTTTTCTCAGTCTAGTTTACAGTCCTGGGATTTTCTTAGTGATCTCCATCCAAGTACTAAGAGGTCCAACCCTGCTTAGCCGTGATAGAATTCCCCGACCTGGGAATGGAATTGCATTTCCAAACTATTGGAGAACAGGAACAGGTGGATTTGGAGGGCATCAAATAAGCAATGATTCCTGATTCCTTATTCCTCTGGCACAATGGGCTAATGTCAGAGTTTTCAGCAGGAGTCTTGAATTATCCAGTTTTTGCCCAACCCTGTATCATGGTGCATATTATGGGGGGACTCACAGTGATGGATGGTGCATCAAAAACATTCTCAGGCTGTCAGCAGACAACTGGGTCAAATGACAATGCTCTTGCTAAGAGTACTTCTGCGACGTGCATGAAAGAATACTTGGCAACTGGGTTCAAATCCAAAAGATATCTTCACAAGAGATGAAGAAAGGGGAGTTTTGCACAGTGGTGACATGAAATATACCTGCCAAACCTCCGGTATGCTGTGTCGTGTCGTAAAACATTGGAAACAGGACATACTTCTCAATTTCTTTGAACTCCAGTGATGGGAATATCAATGGAGAGTTGGGAGCCACCCTTTCCACCAAAGTTTGTCTCTCAGAAAACTCTTCTTCTAAATGTCTACTTATAATAGGCACGTCTCTTGACTGCTCAGCATTTTGTCAAGCCATTTTTCACGGTGTGGGAGCTGGATACCCACAGTGATAGTCACTCTGTCAAATACTTGCAGGATTTCTCAACAGAGGACTGCAGCCAACTTGGTTGCAATTACTAAATTCCTTCACAAACATTCATGACCGCTGGTGAGGCATGAACAAATGCAAAAGAGGTTTGTGCAAAAGAGACATGCGGTGGAGAAATGGTGAACCTACACCCATTCATAGTTAGATGTTTCCAGCTAAATGATGTGTTCACAAATACAGACACAAGTAATAAAGGATTCAGACACAAGTAATAAAGGCTTAAGGCTTTAAGGGTTAAGGGTTGGAAGTGGAACAGATTCAGGACACAGACACAAATAGTGAAGTCTTAAAGGTACGATGAAAATGGAATTTAAATGAAATTTGGCATATTATGTATTACTTTTTTTTTTTCATGAAAGCTTTGTGATCCAGGTCAGGACATAACAATAAAATAAATGCCTGGTCCTCTGGGAAATGTAAGTTTTATAATCCAATCTTTCCCTGCCTCAGAAACAACTCCAGTTAGAATAAACTTGATTATTTAATAAGACCTTTTTTTCATGCATGTATCAAAATTTTGTTATGAGAAAAACACTCTCCCCTGGGTTTCTACCAATATTACACTAACATTTGCTGGTTGTAATGTGAGCTTGAAATTATCACACAACACAACATTCAGTGTTTTCCTCACATCTGTAGAGTGTTTCTCAGTATAACATCAAAAGAGTTAAGACAACAAACCAAAAGAGAACCAACTCTTTAGCTGAAGAAAGATCACACTGGAAGAAGAGGCTTCACGTTCATTGTATGGACTCTGAAGAACAGCAAATATCTCACCTCCACAAAATCAGGGCCAAAAGAATAGTGTGCATGACTCGTCTTGGTCAAAACCTATCTCCATGAACACTTCAAATTTTGTCAAGCCTTATATCACAGTGCAGATTACTAGGGTGGGACACCGCATATTACTACGGTGGCACGGTGATGTTCTCTCTGCCAAAAACCTGGTTGGATAATAACATATCGCTTTGGATTATCGCTTTGGAAATAAACAATTATTCTCAAATAGGCAACAGAAGGAAGCCTCACCTGCTTTTTTAAGCAGTCTGTTTTAGCCATCATCAAGCTGCAGATCCAGACTCAGTTGCATTTGGAAGCAAAATTGATTTTTCCAAAGATAAAATCAAGTGTCTCTAGAAGCATATCATTATCTCTCCCAAGCTCACATAAAAAGACATCTGCTTCTTGCTCTATAGCTCCATCATTCATTAACATCTCATTTCCTATATATCCCCTGATGTAACCCAACAACTCTACTCTTTTCTGGCCCTTAATATCTCACCAGGTTTCCAGAGCTTCTACCCCACTGGATTCTTTTATACCTCCTGAAGCTGAAGTACATTTTCAGAGGATGTATGAAGATCCCTCCATTGAGTCCCGATGCAAAAATGGAGGACTTTCCTGAGTGGCTCCCTTATTGGTCACCTTAGAAGGTGGAAGGCCCCTGGAGCTGACCTTATTCCCCCAGAACTGTGGAGAATAACCCAGACTGGTGGACTCCAATCCTGGCTTCACTCTTCACCTACATTGATACCTCTGGATGTGTCCCCAAGTACTGGGGCCTGCAATTATAGTACCAATCTTTAAGAGTTAAGACAACAAACCAAAAGAGAACCAACTCTTTAGCTGAAGAAAGATCACACTGGAAGAAGAGGCTTCACACTCATTGTATGGACTCTTAAAAACAGCAAATATCTCACATCCACAAAATCAGGGCCAAAAGAATAGCATGCATGACTTGTCTTGGTCAAAATGTATTTCCATGAACTCTCCAAATTTTGGCAAGCCATATATCACAGTGCATAGTGTTACGTACTTCAGTGATGGAACGCTTCATTTGGTTACCACAGTGATGTTCACTCTGCCAAAAACCTGGTTACATATGACATATTATTATGTCCAACACTCCTTGAATTAAGAAAAGCAATAAAATTGTTATTTCAACAGCTCCAAACCTGTTGATTTAGAGTCCTCTGTTGTAGGAATGTTACTGATTATTATCGGTGGCAGTTGTTCTTCAGTTTTGTTTTGGTTACTACTTTTTCTTAAGGTTTTATGATTTCATTAGTGGACCGTTACTTCTATTGTTTTAGTCCTGCTGACATATAATAGAACTGTATCCACTCAGAGTTGGCCTTTGAAAGGAACATACATATGGATGGATGGATGGATGGATGGATGGATGGATGGATGGATGGACGGACGGACAGACAGACAGACGTGTATCAAATGCAAAATATATGCCTAAGGTCTTTCCTACAAGCACACATACATATACACATATGTTCCTGTGATGCTATTCCCTTTAAGAGCAAGCAATCTTATGCAAAGTGCAGGACAGAAGGAAGAAATGGTAAAGAAAAAATGCTTGGTTGGCGTTCAAAGTGGAATTCAGAGTAAGGTTTAGGATTCCTAGGAGATTATGTCTATAATGAGTATTCTTTACAAGCTTCAAGATCAAAATTAGGGTACGAGTATCAAATCTATCTCTTATAACCTTGACAATTACTTTTTATTATCAAGATTTTGTCCCAACATAACATAGACTTTGGGCATGAAGTACTGGCTCTCACTGTAAAATAAGCATAGCTTGATGCAAATTATTTTCCTCTACTGTTCTCACAGGGAAGAATACAGACAGACAGACAGACAGACACACACACACATACACATACACATACACATACACATACACATACACATACACATACACATACACATACTGTTTTGTTTTGTTTTGCTAAATATACCAAAGGAAAGAGAAGGAAATTCAAACAAATTCAAAACAATAAATCTTAAAAGCAATGAAGTTCCTCTCATGAGCCAATTTCATAGTCAAGATACTTCCACATTCAAGACCCTTTCAGAAATACATACCAAAGTCTCTGGAGGATATTATACTCAACAAGTTTTCAGAAACAAGTCATAAACTACAAGTAGATGAAGGACAGAGGATGTATCTCTGGCTACAATTCTACCAGTTGTTCACATTCATTTTTCCATCTGGCAAAAGGTGGGATTGGCCCACCATTCTCCTCAGCTAGTCACCCCGTTTTGAAATCTTGGATCTCCTCTGAACTTTGAGGAAGAGAAACCATCAAGATACGTATTTAGTAACTTCTCCTGCATCAGGAAAAGCCCAGCTGACCAAGTTGTTAATTTTGTAACGTCTCAAAGTATAATTGTTGCTGCGAAGATATATTTTATCAATGACGTTGACACTGCTGATGATGTGTGAGTTGCAAACTAATTCTCTGACCAAATTGTAAAGCAGCTGTAGTGCTTCTATCAGCTCCCCGTCAGAAAAAAATCCCCTTGGATGAGAGAAGACCATCCTGCAATAAGAGGCTTTATGTTCATTTTGGGAATCTTATCCTTGCAACCAGGTGTCAAAGTCCACTTGACTTGGACAACACTTATTTTTGAGCAATATCCTGATCTCTCTAATTTTGTTAAGCCATCTGCCTATTCAGGGTGCACGTTTTAGCATTAGCTGCCCCAGTGAAGCCTGCTGCATGAAGAGTTTACTCGGATTGTTACCACATCAAATGCAAGAACAGCAAATATCCTTTGCCTCTAACGCAATGGGAAAAAGTCAAAGGTTTGAGCAGGATTGCATCCAGATTTTGTCCAATGATATATCACTGTGGAATATAGTGGGTACAGCCCACAGTGATGGATGCTCTATCAAAAACTTTCTCAGTCTGTCAGTGGACAACTGGACTGAATGAGGCTGCTTTTGCTAAATATACTTCTTCCACCAAAATAGGATACAGTAATCACTTTCAAATGCAGAAGAGACCTTTGCAGAAGATGAAGAACACAGAGTTTTGCCTGATGGCAACATGTAACATGCCAGTCCTATTACAAGCTATGTTCTGCCTTGAATGCCGGAAGGAAACTTGGTAAACCTTTTCCCAACCAGACTAGACTATCCTAACCATTCTAACTATGGACTCCACTAGAGAATTCTCTCCATTTCTTTGGTCATTTCACTTTCAGTGCATGGAATATTAAAGGAAATATGCCAAGCACTATTTCCACCAAATCTTCATTCCTTAGAACGCCTCTCTTCTACGTTTCTACTTATTGTTAGGCAGGACTGCTAAAGCTTCATCATTTTGTTAAGCCATTATTCACTGTGTGATATAGGAGCTGGGGGTATCACAGTGATAGATACTCCATCAAAAACTTCTCAAACAAAAGCAGGATGCCTGACGTTGCTAAATAGTAGCATTAACCTTAAAATTATGAAAATAGGGGGACATTATGAGTTGCATTTTTTAAAAAAAAACACTGGATTAGCAATTAATTAAGTTCAATGATCCATCTTTGCCACCTTGTTCTCAAATAAACAGATTCAGGACACAGACATAAATAGTGAAGTCTTAAAGGTATGATGAAAATGGAATTTAAAATGAAATTTGGCATATTATGTACAGTATTACTTTTTTTTTCATGAAAGCTTTGTGATTCAGATCAGAGCATAACAATAAAATAAATGCCTGGTACTCTGGGAAATGTTTTATTTTCCAATCTTTCCCTGCCTCAGAAGCAACTCCAGTTTGAACAAACTTGATTATTTTATAAGACTATTTTTGCATGCATGTATCAAAATTTTGTTATGAGCAAAGCACTCCTCCCAGGGTTTCTACCATTACACTAACATTGCTGGTTATAATGTGAGTTTGAGATTGTCACACAATGCAACATTCAGTGTTTTCCTTTCATCTGAAGAGTGCTTCTCAGTATAACATCAACCACAGAAGTCAAAAGAGAACAAAAAGAAAGATCACACTGGAAGAAGAGGTTTTATGCTCACTGTATAGACTCTGAAGAACAGCAAATATCTCACCTCCACAAAATCAGGGCCGAAAGAATAGTGTGCATGACTCGTCTTGGTCAAAACCTATCTCCATGAACACTTCAAATTTTGTCAAGCCTTATATCACAGTGCAGATTACTAGGGTGGGACACCGCATATTACTACGGTGGCACGGTGATGTTCTCTCTGCCAAAAACCTGGTTGGATAATAACATATCGCTTTGGATTATCGCTTTGGAAATAAACAATTATTCTCAAATAGGCAACAGAAGGAAGCCTCACCTGCTTTTTTAAGCAGTCTGTTTTAGCCATCATCAAGCTGCAGATCCAGACTCAGTTGCATTTGGAAGCAAAATTGATTTTTCCAAAGATAAAATCAAGTGTCTCTAGAAGCATATCATTATCTCTCCCAAGCTCACATAAAAAGACATCTGCTTCTTGCTCTATAGCTCCATCATTCATTAACATCTCATTTCCTATATATCCCCTGATGTAACCCAACAACTCTACTCTTTTCTGGCCCTTAATATCTCACCAGGTTTCCAGAGCTTCTACCCCACTGGATTCTTTTATACCTCCTGAAGCTGAAGTACATTTTCAGAGGATGTATGAAGATCCCTCCATTGAGTCCCGATGCAAAAATGGAGGACTTTCCTGAGTGGCTCCCTTATTGGTCACCTTAGAAGGTGGAAGGCCCCTGGAGCTGACCTTATTCCCCCAGAACTGTGGAGAATAACCCAGACTGGTGGACTCCAATCCTGGCTTCACTCTTCACCTACATTGATACCTCTGGATGTGTCCCCAAGTACTGGGGCCTGCAATTATAGTACCAATCTTTAAGAGTTAAGACAACAAACCAAAAGAGAACCAACTCTTTAGCTGAAGAAAGATCACACTGGAAGAAGAGGCTTCACACTCATTGTATGGACTCTTAAAAACAGCAAATATCTCACATCCACAAAATCAGGGCCAAAAGAATAGCATGCATGACTTGTCTTGGTCAAAATGTATTTCCATGAACTCTCCAAATTTTGGCAAGCCATATATCACAGTGCATAGTGTTACGTACTTCAGTGATGGAACGCTTCATTTGGTTACCACAGTGATGTTCACTCTGCCAAAAACCTGGTTACATATGACATATTATTATGTCCAACACTCCTTGAATTAAGAAAAGCAATAAAATTGTTATTTCAACAGCTCCAAACCTGTTGATTTAGAGTCCTCTGTTGTAGGAATGTTACTGATTATTATCGGTGGCAGTTGTTCTTCAGTTTTGTTTTGGTTACTACTTTTTCTTAAGGTTTTATGATTTCATTAGTGGACCGTTACTTCTATTGTTTTAGTCCTGCTGACATATAATAGAACTGTATCCACTCAGAGTTGGCCTTTGAAAGGAACATACATATGGATGGATGGATGGATGGATGGATGGATGGATGGATGGATGGATGGACGGACGGACAGACAGACAGACGTGTATCAAATGCAAAATATATGCCTAAGGTCTTTCCTACAAGCACACATACATATACACATATGTTCCTGTGATGCTATTCCCTTTAAGAGCAAG
Organism: Charina bottae; assembly: GCA_023362775.1. NCBI lineage: Eukaryota > Metazoa > Chordata > Lepidosauria > Squamata > Charinaidae > Charina > Charina bottae. Next base: position 525,526 of record JALMGJ010000011.1, on the reverse strand, counting down.
CAATCTTATGCAAAGTGCAGGACAGAAGGAAGAAATGGTAAAGAAAAAATGCTTGGTTGGCGTTCAAAGTGGAATTCAGAGTAAGGTTTAGGATTCCTAGGAGATTATGTCTATAATGAGTATTCTTTGCAAGCTTCAAGATCAAAATTAGGGTACGAGTATCAAATCTATCTCTTATAACCTTGACAATTACTTTTTATTATCAAGATTTTGTCCCAACATAACATAGACTTTGGGCATGAAGTACTGGCTCTCACTGTAAAATAAGCATAGCTTGATGCAAATTATTTTCCTCTACTGTTCTCACAGGGAAGAATACAGACAGACAGACAGACAGACACACATACACATACACATACACATACACATACACATACACATACACATACACATACACATACACATACACATACACATACTGTTTTGTTTTGTTTTGCTAAATATACCAAAGGAAAGAGAAGGAAATTCAAACAAATTCAAAACAATAAATCTTAAAAGCAATGAAGTTCCTCTCATGAGCCAATTTCATAGTCAAGATACTTCCACATTCAAGACCCTTTCAGAAATACATACCAAAGTCTCTGGAGGATATTATACTCAACAAGTTTTCAGAAACAAGTCATAAACTACAAGTAGATGAAGGACAGAGGATGTATCTCTGGCTACAATTCTACCAGTTGTTCACATTCATTTTTCCATCTGGCAAAAGGTGGGATTGGCCCACCATTCTCCTCAGCTAGTCACCCCGTTTTGAAATCTTGGATCTCCTCTGAACTTTGAGGAAGAGAAACCATCAAGATACGTATTTAGTAACTTCTCCTGCATCAGGAAAAGCCCAGCTGACCAAGTTGTTAATTTTGTAACGTCTCAAAGTATAATTGTTGCTGCGAAGATATATTTTATCAATGACGTTGACACTGCTGATGATGTGTGAGTTGCAAACTAATTCTCTGACCAAATTGTAAAGCAGCTGTAGTGCTTCTATCAGCTCCCCGTCAGAAAAAAATCCCCTTGGATGAGAGAAGACCATCCTGCAATAAGAGGCTTTATGTTCATTTTGGGAATCTTATCCTTGCAACCAGGTGTCAAAGTCCACTTGACTTGGACAACACTTATTTTTGAGCAATATCCTGATCTCTCTAATTTTGTTAAGCCATCTGCCTATTCAGGGTGCACGTTTTAGCATTAGCTGCCCCAGTGAAGCCTGCTGCATGAAGAGTTTACTCGGATTGTTACCACATCAAATGCAAGAACAGCAAATATCCTTTGCCTCTAACGCAATGGGAAAAAGTCAAAGGTTTGAGCAGGATTGCATCCAGATTTTGTCCAATGATATATCACTGTGGAATATAGTGGGTACAGCCCACAGTGATGGATGCTCTATCAAAAACTTTCTCAGTCTGTCAGTGGACAACTGGACTGAATGAGGCTGCTTTTGCTAAATATACTTCTTCCACCAAAATAGGATACAGTAATCACTTTCAAATGCAGAAGAGACCTTTGCAGAAGATGAAGAACACAGAGTTTTGCCTGATGGCAACATGTAACATGCCAGTCCTATTACAAGCTATGTTCTGCCTTGAATGCCGGAAGGAAACTTGGTAAACCTTTTCCCAACCAGACTAGACTATCCTAACCATTCTAACTATGGACTCCACTAGAGAATTCTCTCCATTTCTTTGGTCATTTCACTTTCAGTGCATGGAATATTAAAGGAAATATGCCAAGCACTATTTCCACCAAATCTTCATTCCTTAGAACGCCTCTCTTCTACGTTTCTACTTATTGTTAGGCAGGACTGCTAAAGCTTCATCATTTTGTTAAGCCATTATTCACTGTGTGATATAGGAGCTGGGGGTATCACAGTGATAGATACTCCATCAAAAACTTCTCAAACAAAAGCAGGATGCCTGACGTTGCTAAATAGTAGCATTAACCTTAAAATTATGAAAATAGGGGGACATTATGAGTTGCATTTTTTAAAAAAAAACACTGGATTAGCAATTAATTAAGTTCAATGATCCATCTTTGCCACCTTGTTCTCAAATAAACAGATTCAGGACACAGACATAAATAGTGAAGTCTTAAAGGTATGATGAAAATGGAATTTAAAATGAAATTTGGCATATTATGTACAGTATTACTTTTTTTTTCATGAAAGCTTTGTGATTCAGATCAGAGCATAACAATAAAATAAATGCCTGGTACTCTGGGAAATGTTTTATTTTCCAATCTTTCCCTGCCTCAGAAGCAACTCCAGTTTGAACAAACTTGATTATTTTATAAGACTATTTTTGCATGCATGTATCAAAATTTTGTTATGAGCAAAGCACTCCTCCCAGGGTTTCTACCATTACACTAACATTGCTGGTTATAATGTGAGTTTGAGATTGTCACACAATGCAACATTCAGTGTTTTCCTTTCATCTGAAGAGTGCTTCTCAGTATAACATCAACCACAGAAGTCAAAAGAGAACAAAAAGAAAGATCACACTGGAAGAAGAGGTTTTATGCTCACTGTATAGACTCTGAAGAACAGCAAATATCTCACCTCCACAAAATCAGGGCCGAAAGAATAGCATGCATGACTCGTCTTGGTCAAAACTTATCTCCATGAACTCTGCAAATTTTGTCAAGCCATATATCACAGTGCATAGTGTTACGTACCTCAGTGATAAGATATTCTTTTTCCATACCACAGTGATGTTCACTCTGCCAAAAACCTGGTTACATATGATATATTATTATGTCCCACACTCCTTGAATTAAGAAAAGCAATAAAATTGTTATTTCAACAGCTCCAAACCTGTTGATTTAGAGTCCCCAGTTGTAGAAATGTTACTGATTATTATTGATGGCAGTTGTTCCTCAGTTTTGTTTCGGTTACTACTTTTTCTTAAGGTTTTATTATTTCATTTGTGTACCGTTACTTCCATTGTTTTAGTCCTGCTGAGATATAATAGAACTGTAAGCCACTCAGAGTTGGCCTTTGACAGGAACATACATCAACCTGGATGGATGGATGGATGGATGGATGGATGGATGGATGGATGGATGGATGGACGGACGGACAGACAGATGTGTATCAAATGCGAAATAGGTGCCTAAGGTCTTTCCTACAGGCATACATACATACATACATACATACGTTCCCGTGATGCTATTCCCTTTAAGAGCAAGCAATCTTATGCAAAGTGCAGGACAGAAAGAAGAAATGGTAAGGAAAAAATGCTTGGTTGGGGTTCAAAGTGGAATGCAGAGTAAGGTTTAGGATTCCTAGGAGATTATGTCTATAATGGGTATTCTTTGCAAACTTCAAGATCAAAATTAGGGTATGAGTATCAAATCTATCTCTTATAACCTTGACAATTACTTTTTATTATCAAGATTTTGTCCCAACATAACATTAACTTTGAGCATGAAGTACTGGCTCTCACTGTAAAATAAGCATAGCTTGATGCAAATTATTTTCCTCTACTGTTCTCACAGGAAAGAATACATACAGACATACAGACATACATATATATATACTGTTTTGTTTTGTTTTGTTTTGTTTTGTTTTGTTTTGTTTTGTTTTGTTTTGTTGTTTTGTTTAATATATCAAAGGGAAGGGAAGGAAATTCAAAACAATAAATCTTAAAAGCAATGAAGTTCCTCTCATGAGCCAATTTCATAGTCAAGATACTTCCACATTCAAGACCCTTTCAGAAATACATACCAAAGTCTCTGGAGGATATTATACTCAACAAGTTTTCAGAAACAAGTCATAAACTACAAGTAGATGAAGGACAGAGGATGTATCTCTGGCTACAATTCTACCAGTTGTTCACATTCATTTTTCCATCTGGCAAAAGGTGGGATTGGCCCACCATTCTCCTCAGCTAGTCACCCCGTTTTGAAATCTTGGATCTGCTCTGAACTTTGAGGAAGAGAAACCATCAAGATACGTATTTAGTAACTTCTCCTGCATCAGGAAAAGCCCAGCTGACCAAGTTGTTAATTTTGTAACGTCTCAAAGTATAATTGTTGCTGCGAAGATATATTTTATCAATGACGTTGACGCTGTTGATGATGTGTGAGTTGCAAACTAATTCTCTGACCAAATTGTAAAGCAGCTGTAGTGCTTCTATCAGCTCTCCGTCAGAAAAAAATCCCCTTGGATGAGAGAAGACCATGCTGGAATAAGAGGCTTTATGTTCATTTTGGGAATCTTCTCCTTGCAACCAGGTGTCAAAGTCCACTTGTCTTGGACAACACTTATTTTTGAGCAATATCCTGATCTCTCTAATTTTGTTAAGCCATCTGCCTATTCAGGGTGCACGTTTTAGCATTAGCTGCCCCAGTGAAGCCTGCTGCATGAAGAGTTTACTCGGATTGTTACCACATCAAATGCAAGAGCAGCAAATATCCTTTGCCTCTAACGCAATGGGAAAAAGTCAAAGGTTTGAGCAGGATTGCATCCAGATTTTGTCCAATGATATATCACTGTGGAATATAGCGGGTATAGCCCACAGTGATGGATTCTCTATCAAAAACTTTCTCATTCTGTCAATGGACTCCTTCATTGTATAGACTCTGCAGAACAGCAAATATCTCACATCCACAAAATCAGGGCCAAAAGAATATCATGCATGTCTTGTCTTGCTCAAAACGTTTCTCCATGAACTCTCCAAATTTTGTCAAGCCATATATCATACTGCAGATTACTATGGTCTTACCTGCTTCGGTGATGTTCACTCTGCCAAAAACCTGGTTAGATAATGACATATTATTATGTCCAACCCTACTGGTATTAAGAAAAGCGATAAAATTGTTATTTCAACAGCTCCAAACCTGTTGATTTAGAGTCCCCTGTTGTAGGAATGTTACTGATTATTATCAGTGGCCGTTGTTCTTCAGTTTTGTTTCGGTTACTACTTTTTCTTAAGGTTTTATGATTTCATTAGTGGACCGTTACTTCTATTGTTTTAGTCCTGCTGACATATAATAGAACTGTAAGCCACTCAGAGCTGACCTTTGACAGGAACATACATCAGCCTTGATAGACAGATAAATAAATGTGTATCAAATGCTAAATTGGTGCCTAAGATCTTTCATGGGAGAAACAGCATATTTGACCATGAATCAACTGATAAGACATTTTTGGGGACCAGTTATTTAGTCCATGTTTGGAATATCCCAGAAGTGTCTCCATGAACTCTCGAAATTTTGTCAAGCCTTATATCACAGTGCAGATTACTACGGTGGCACGGTGATGTTCTCTCTGCCAAAAACCTGGTTGGATAATAACATATCGCTTTGGATTATTGCTTTGGAAATAAACAATTATTCTCAAATAGGCAACAGAAGGAAGCCTCACTTGCTTTTCTAAGCAGTCTGTTTTAGCCATCATCAAGCTGCAGATCCAGACTCAGTTGCATTTGGAAGCAAAATTGATTTTTCCAAAGATAAAATCAAGTGTCTCTAGAAGCATATCATTATCTCTCCCAAGCTCACATAAAAAGACATCTGCTTCTTGCTCTATAGCTTGAATCATGTCAACTGGATTTCTATTTTCTTAATGGAAACGTTTCGCTCCTTATCCAAGGGGCCTTGGATAAGGAGCGAAACGTTTCCATTAAGAAAATAGAAATCCAGTTGACATGATTCAAGCTACAGACAATTCCACCTGGATGACTGAGAACCTTCATAGACATTCTTGCTCTATAGCTCCATCATTCATTAACATCTCATTTCCTATATATCCCCTGATGTAACCCAGCACCAAACTGTTCATTCCTCACATACGTACGTGCCTTAGGATTTTCTATCTCCAAAAGGTGCTAGATCCACCCGGGTGGGTATGTGCAGCTCTAAATACCTCTTGGCTGTGAATTCCTCTGAGTAATGCAGAAGAACACAAAACTGCCATCTTTCTGTCCCCCCCCACCCCACCCGTCTCTTTCTGCAAAATTAATGTTGAGCCAGAAGCCTCTCTGATTTCTGTTTCCTGCTGCAATTGAAGCAGGAAGCCAGCATAGAGGTTGGCTGAGGACACGCAATGAAAGCAATGAATACTGGACTTATTGCTTGGAAGACGGAGCAAGAGACAGAGCTATCTTTCTGAGTTCTCAAAATGAAATTAAGGGAAAGAAAGGTAACTGGGAGCCAATCCATGCAACAATCTGAACTAGGAAGATTACTCCACAGGGAAGAATTTATGGCCTGGTGAAAAAACTGGATTGCCCTCTCTCTCTCTCTCTCTCTCTCTCTCTCTCTCTCTCTCTCTCTCTCCCTCCCTCCCTCCCTCCCTCCCTCCCTCCCTCCCTCCCCCTCTCCCTCTCCCTCTCCCTCTCCCTCTCCCTCTCCCTCTCTTTTTTTTTCCTCCCTCTTTCTACTTATTTCCACTTTCATTTCAGCTTATGTTCAGTCCTGTACATTTATCTAATAAACGTTTATCCATCTTTAATACCTTTAATACAATGAGGTCAAGACTTGCTAGAAATGATTCCTTGTGGAAAGGCTTACAAATTCCAAGTTGACCTCACTCTGCAAAACCTATTAAGTCCCTTAAAACTTTTATTCTCTTTAATTCTCTGGATCTAAATTCCTTAGCCTACTTTCAGATTTTCCATCATAGAGCATGACAGGCAACATAAATCCAGGATGTTATGCACAAAGAGAAAGACTAGGTTTGAAATTCATCTCTCCCAGAGTGGACAAAGGTTTTAGAGTTAGTAAAAAACATTGTGGGATATTATAGTGGCCACAGTGTTACATTTCAATACAGTAACTGCTGACTGGGATAACCACAAGCAAAGGAGGCCTTCCATAAATTACAGATCTATTTTCAGAATTATATTTGATGCGATAGAATAAGAAATCTGCAAGGGTCAGACTTCAGAGTGGAGCCATTATTTTCATTATACACCCTACCTTCATCATTGTCCAAACCAAACTCACAACTGTATGCTTGTGAACATTTCAGCCAAGCACAGGAAGGTACATTAAAGAAAAGAGCTTACATTGGAGAAGTTCATGGTGAACATTTGACAGGACGTTTATTGGCAAAATTAACAAAGAACGACACCAAGGGCAAATGCATTAACAAAAAAGGTTGTCATATGTTAATAACTACATAACTTAGTGGAGTAGAGATACAAAGTCTTCCTAGGTAATAGGAAGGTGTGTAAATGATGATGATTTTTTTCCAAATCCATGAAATAAACTGAATAGATTGGAATGCTGTCCTGCAAATGCAGACAATAAAACAAATTGCTTATATACAGTAATAATATACAGGTAACCTTGGTAATGTACATAATTGTACATTACTTGGTAATGTAATTACATTACTTGGTAATGTACATAAATATACAGTATATATATATATACAATATACAGGTAAATATACAGGTTACCTGTATATTTCAAACCCACCAACACACTGAGACAGAGCCTTGTACACCCCAAAGATCAAACTCCAAAACACAAGAAAAGCAATGTAGTTTATGCAATCCAGTGCAGTGAGGAGTGCTCTGAACTCTACATTGGAGAAACCAAACAACCTTTGTACAGGAGGATGGCCCAACACAGGAGAAGTAACACCACAGGACCAGAGTCAGCAGTTTATCTTCATCTAAAGGAAAAAGGACACTCATTTGAGGACATTAATGTTCACATTTTAGACAGAGAAGATAGGTGGTTTGAGAGAGGGGTCAAGGAATCCATTTATGCCAACTTGGAAAATCCTTCCTTGAATAGAGGTGGGGGCCTCAGGCACAATCTTTCCCCCATCTTTCTCCCTGCTTTGTCTTCTGTGCCTAGGAAGATTAAGACCATTTCACAAGCTCAACAGCAGCATGGTGATCTTAACAATCCTCCTTTAGATGATAAAAGGACTTAAAAATAACATCTCAATATAACCATGACCTAGCCCCAGGGTAAGGTCACACAGCTACCTAGAAACATATTTAGGATTCCCTTACCAACTTTGCTCAGACTGAAGAAGCTCCTTGGATAAGGAGCGAAATGTTTCCACTGAGAAAATAGAAATCCAGTTGACATGATTCAAGCTACAGACTCACCTGCTAATGGACCTTTTATCTTTCAAGAAGAAGCAGACATTGGTGACTTCCCGTTCCACAAAGTAAACCCGCTTCTCAATACAAAGAGTTCATGGCTTTTTAAGGATCAGATCCAGACTGAGTTGCCATCTTGAAAAATGGTTCAGCTGGAAAAACGACTTCTATCCCAGCATATGCACAAAATTCCATGTTCTCTCCTTCTTGATGACAATGGTGTCCAAACATATATGCACATGTCCACCGTCCACATCAAGTTCTACTGCCTCTTCATATCTAGATATATATATTTATAAGTGGGGGCTAGGTCATTCGGCAGCAATCACTTTCTTCCTCACCCCATGGCCTAGAATTTTTTATTTCAAACAATGTTACTTCTGTCTTGATTGTCTTTTGCATGTCTGAATAAGTTGTAACCCATCTGATGCCCTTCAGAAAAGACTCAAGGGAATGCAACTGCCATCTCTTCTCCCCCACCCAACCCCCAAATTCTTTCAAGACATCCAAAATTAATCCTGGATACGAAGTCTGGTTCTATTTCTGTTTCCTCTCAACATTTAAGCAGGAAGCTAGCCGTGAAGTTTGTTAAGGAGTAGAGATGAAAGAAATAACCAAGGGAATGAATGTTGGAGGATGGCCAACGGAAAGGAGGACCACTTCTCTTTGGCTGCTTGAAAATTAGCTAACTGGGTACTGGCCTTTGCAAAAAGCGACTGGGAGAAGGGACAATTCATCCAACCATGTTAAAAATGGAAAAGTGGCCACAAAGTAATTTTTCTTAAGTGTTCATCCAATGAAGACAACATAACTGGAGAATTAAATGCCAATAGACTGTCTGGCCATTACAGTCAAATATTTATCTCTTTTTCTCTCTCCATCTCTTTCAATTAAGCTGCTTTTCTTTCCAATATATTATTTTGGTCTTTTTCTTTTGTTTTCAGAAGAGAAAAAAATACCTGCACCAAATGGAGTTGCGTTGTTGTAGCAGTTTTCCACCATTCATTATTCTGCTGTTCTTCCAGGGAAGTAAGAAGAGTTCACAGCATAGTGCTTGGTAATCCTGCTTGGAAACCTTTGAATTTTGAAGGAAGGGAATCCTTTGCTGTACATTCTAATTCTACAATGATAAAGACTAGAAACCTGCTCTTGCTTCAAAACTGATGTTAATTTCTGATTCCGTGGCTGAATCCACCATCAGGATAGCAAAGAGCCAAGTGTAAATTTTAAATGAAAAGAGCTGTAAAAAGAACACAAGTACGGCAGTTTTAGCACTGGTACAACATGCTGTGGGAGTATATAGCAGCCACAGTGATACACATCAATACAAAATCTGCTGTTTGAGAGATAACTCAACCAGCCTGACCTGCTTCAGATGGCTCCTGAAAAACAAGGTCCTGATTATAATACATTATAATATTAATTAATCATTGGCGATCACTCGTAGCTGAGTAAGATTGTCTTCCAAGGGTAAAATTTTAACAGTGGATCTGTAAGTGGCTGTAAAGGCCAATTCTGGATCCGCACAACCTCCCACAATGAGGGCATAGGTTTCCGGGTGGGAGACGGTCATGATGAGGGTTTGCTTGACATGCCTTCCTTTTAGCTCTTTTCTCCCTTTCGCCCTGTACTCGTGCTTCTTCAAAGTCCATAGCACCTTTAATAATATTAATTAATATTATAATATTAAAATGATTATAATAATCAATTTCTGGCCCTTGAAAGCCATTCATTATAGAGCATTGCAAAATCTTCCCTGGAAAACAACAATACAGACTGAAGAAGCTACTTGGATAAGCAGTGAAACGTTTCAACCAAAAGAAAGAAATCCAGTTGCCATGACTCAACCTACGGACAATTCCACCTGGATGACTGAGAATCTTCATCGACAATACAGGTCATTGATTCTGAAGCAAGTCAGAAAGAAAGAATATGGCTCCTAATTAAGGGATGAAGGACCAACAGATCTCCAATTTCCCCTACCATGTCAGTCATAGTATATATGCATAGTATCCCATCTGAGGTTCAAAACTTGTTGCCCTATGATGCACTGTTTCGCCCAGTTAAACGTTATAGGAACGAGAGTTTTAGTAGTATATAGATAGATGTTAACTGTGGTGGTTTTGAAATTTAAAAAAATCCACACTTGCTATTTCTTTAAAAAAACTTAGTTATTTGTTTGTAATATTGCATGTAAACTGTAAGCTGTATAATTGTGTTATTATGGTCTGGAGGGTGAGGCATGCTTCAGGTACTGTCAATTAAAGAATATAATCTTGCAGGACCCAAAATGAGTCCCTTTTCAGTCATGGCACCTGCCCTCTGAATATCTTACCACCTGATCTTCCACCTGGAAGGCCTTCTGGAAGGCTGTCTGCCCAGGCATGAGGGTATGGAAGTGTATTTCATTCAACTTATTTTATTCAATTTAGGTGCCACCCAACTCCAAACCAACTCTGGGTGGCTCACAATATAAGAAAAACACAACAGAAAACAAAAATAAGGTGGAATCTGGTTGCTTGATACAAAAAACATAGACAAAAACACATCCATCAAGGGGCTCCATCCAACTCAACCCAAGGCTTGGGAGAAGAGCCAGGTCTTCAGGGCCTTGCAGAAGGTCTATAGCAGGGGTGGGGAACGTCCAGCCCGCGGGCCGTATAAGGCCCGCGAAATCATTTGGTCTGGCCCTGCCAAGGCAACCGCAGGCGGGACTCGAAATTCAATAATTCTAGGAGCTCCCGCCTGCAAACCCCGCCCCCTTCCACGTGATTGGCTCCCGCCCGCAAACCTTGCCCCTTCCACATGATTGGCTCCTGCCTGCAAACCCCGCCCCCTTCAGCGCAATTGGCTCCCGCCCGCAAACCCTGCCCCCCGGTCGGCTAATGATTTAATAAATATCCAAATGGCCCTTGGCAGAAAAAAGGTTCTCCACCCCTGGTCTATAGGATGGGAGTCACGTGAATCTCAGGGGGGTTCTCATTCCAGAGGGTAAGTGCCACGAAAGAGAAGGCACACTTTCTGGCTCCCAATAGATGACACCGTTAAATTGAAGGAATCCAGAGCACACCAACTCTGCCAGTGTGTACCAGCTGGGCAGAAACTGCCAGTCCTTCAAATAACCCAGCCCCCAAAACCAGCACCTTGAATTGTACCTGGAAGCAACCAGTGAAGCAGAAGTATCACATGGGCGTATCATGGCATGACCATTACTTCCAAGTGATTTTCAAGGGCAGTCCCATGCAGAGCGCATTGCAGTAGTTCACTGCATGAGGTGACTAGGATATGAATGATGGCCTGAAGTTAATGAAGCCCAGATGGTTTGCCATTACTTTGAGATGTTTTATTCTTGGCTGCCGTTTCTTTTTCATTATAGGTTGGATATTTTTATAATTATTCATACTGTTGTTTTAATCTTGAATTCTGTTCATAACCCACTTTGGTGAGAGCCATTTAAATCAAAATAAATAAATAACTAAACAAAATCAAGGAGGAGGAGGAGGAGGAGGAGGATCCCCACGTTTAAATTACATCTAAATATATGTAGAAAAGACAATTTAAAGATGAAAAAAGACAAACTATATCAGGCTATCAAACATTTTACAAGGAATTAAATCTAGACCCTATAAAATCCTATTGTATATCGGCTTCTAAGTTGAAACTGTTTTTTTGCTGTTCAGCCCATCCCAGTGAGAACTACTTCAGACACAGTGATGAAAGTGCTATATAAAGATTATTTGCAGCTTCTGGGAAATATTTTGGTGATGAAGAATTGTTTCAAGTCATAGCACGTGGACTGGCTTTCCAAAGAAAACTGCTAAGAATTGGAGCTGACTATGTCTGTGCAATTATATACAGTGCCCAGAACTGGTGTGTATTAGCTGGATCAGCCTCTTCCTATCAGGTTTACATTAAGGAATTCTCAGAAACTGGAAGGAAATGGTTTTTGATCAGGCTTTCCTTGCTGTGCGACCTGGGTGGAGCACAGTGATGCATTCCTGTTCAAAAACTCCTTTGTAGGCTAGGAAGCCTTCCATTTCAATCTGCTACCAGCCAAAAATGCAGAGTCCCATCAATATTCATTCATTCCATCTTTCAGCTTCTAACATCAATTTATGGAATGACTACATAAGCAGTTTACAAGTAGAATAAGAAGGAGAGTCGTCCCCCCCCGCCTTTGTCTCCAGATTTTAGTCAATGGATGACAAATCTATCATCCATCATTAGATAAATTAAAACAAGTTCCATTATCTTCCCATAGTATACTTCCAGAGGTGACCAACAAGATGTCTGTGGACATTCACAATTATCCAGCCATGGATATCCCCAAAATTTGAGATCAGTATCTAAATGGGAGGCATATAATCAACATAACAGTGTACTAGATAGATACATGGGAGTCTACTTCTGAAAGAAGAGGATCCTCATATCCCAGATCCACATATTTTCAAAGATCCAATGGATTCAGAGCTCCCAAATGGTTCCACTATATTTATAACACAAATGATCCAGTCATTCCTCTCTCAGTCATTAAACCCACCATCATGGACTGGCAGCAAACAATGAGGAGGGTTGGATCTCAGTTTCAGCAGCCGTTGTTACAGTCCACCGACCACCAGCAAGGAAATTGGAAGCCTACCACTTCCTGTCCCCATTTCCCCTTTTCGTTTTCATCTGCCTATAACAAAGCAAAATAAATTAAGATATTTTATCCACAATACCATGGTTGGGGGTGGTGACAAGCTTGGGGAGGTTTTATCAACCTTCTACCTATTTGGTTGTAGGGAGTGGAAACTGAAACAGACATGAAGTTGGAGTACCAAGAGAGGTTCAGGTTTCACTATGCCTCTCAAGGACTTTGTCTTGATCTCAGGAGAGATAAGGCTTTGCTAAAGTCCTGACTAACTGGGCAGAGTTAGTTTAAACCTAAACAAACAAAAAACAAAACAAAACAAGACAGGGTCTGTTAAAGCTAAATCTTAGGATGCATTGACTAGGTCAATGAACCCATTTTTGGAGTTTCCATAGCAAACTATCTCCCTCACCCACCCACCCAATCACAGAATGTGATTTGCTTGCAACAACAACAACAACATTTATTTATTTGGTCAATGACCAGCAACATACACTTAATAAAAAGAAATGCATATTCGGAAAAAGGGTATAAAATATTTGTGTCACAAAAAATTGGGGGAAGAATTTATTTCAGCAGGAATGAAAAAAAAGAAAAATGGTGTTGTTTTGTATATAAATTCTCAACTATATTCAAAACTTATATTGACTGATGATTATGGCAGATATGTTGGGGTGGAAGTTAATCTATAGAGGACTAAGACTTTGATATTGGGAATTTATGCTCCAAGTGGGTGACTTATGGATAAACTATTGGATTTTCCATATGAAAATTGGTGTCTCCTGGGAGATTAGAATGGGACGGTTTCCCCACAAAAAGATAGAACCTCTGAGAAAAATATTAAAAATACACAAGGCAAACTACCAAAGGTTTTCTTTGATTTAATGGACAATTTGGAGCTTGTTGATATACGGAGAGAGAGAAAAATGGTGATTCAAAAGAGTATACTTATTTTTCTGAAAGACATAGATCTTTTTCAAGAATAGATATGATTTGGATCTCTAAGATTTGGCTACTAATGTTCATAAAGTAGAGATATTACCAAAGACTTTCTCAGACCACAACCCAGTGACTTTAACTTTTAAAAGGAAAAATGGCTCTTTCAGATGGAGATTGAATGAGAAGTTGTTGCAAAAGGAAATGGTAGTGGAGGATTGCAAAAAGAAATTAATTTTTTTTTTTAGAATAATCTTAATAAAGGCATATAAGTAAGAATGGTTTGGGATGCAAGCAAAGCTTTTATAAGAGGATATTTCATACAACATAACCATGAATTTAAAAAGAAAAGGCAAGAGAAAATACAAGTGATTTTGGATGAGATTAAAAAAAAAAGGAAGAAGAGTTAAAAAAAAGTCCCCAGGGAGGACAACTATTACCCACCAAATTAAGCTTCTACAGAGGGAATTATCAATGTCATCATTAATAGTTTATTTGCAACCATAGGTTTTAGCAAAATTCGTTTAAAATTACAGCATCCATATCAAATCAGTCCTGCCCCCCCTAGTATTTACAGTACTATTGATCAACATTTGCTTCCGTATCTTTCTTGCGGCCATTGTGAACAATGCAACTTGATTTGTTACATATTCATTTTTATCAGACAACAAAAAACAGATTTTTCTTTCCAAATTTGTCAGATTCAATTGATTTAACAAAGGTGTGATAAATCTAGCTCTTGGTTCTTGGTATAATCTGCAATATAATAGGTAATGGGTCAGGTCTTCCACCTGTAGGGAATTACAAATACATAAACAGTGTGTAATTGGTAACCTTTTATAAAGGTAAAGGTTCCCCCCGCACATTTGTGCAGTCGCGTCCGACTCTAGGGGCTGGTGCTCATCTCCGTTTGTTAGCCGAAGAGCCAGCGTTGTCCGAAGACGCTTCCATGGTCATGTGGCTGCATGATGCGCACGGAACGCTGTTACCTACCCACCGAAGTGGTACCTATTCATCTACTTCATTTGCATGCTTTCAAATTGCTAGGTTGGCAAGAGCTGGGGCGAGTGTGGGAGCTCACTCCGTCACGCGGGGCTAGGGATTCGAACCTCCGAACTTGCGATCTTCTGATCGACAAGCCTGGTGTCTTACCCACTGAGCCACCACGCCCCTTTATATCTTCCATCTAAATATGCTGTTGGCATTGTTTGAAAATGAAGCTCTGTGAAAGCTTGTCTCAGGGACTGGGATATGGGAGACTGTAAGTAATATGACATTCCTTGTCCATTTTTAAAAAGACAGTATCACTTGGCCGACCTAAGCTTGCATACCTGGTCTCTGTCCTGATTAAAATCTTTAAAAAATAAATAGTCCCTTAATAGTGTATGATAATTTGTGTCATTAAACAATTCTTGATCTAGAGCTAATTTAGAGAATAGTTTTTGGCACAGGATCACCCATCTGTTATTATTAACTTGTTCGTAAAGGCATTTTTTTGCCAGATAGTTATTTGGCATGAGGACTAACTTCCTATAATATAAAATTATTGCCTTCTTTACTCTTATATTGATCGATGGGAGGCTGACTTCTAATCTCAACATTGCCGCTGGTACACGGCAATTATCAATGTTAACAGTGGGAGAGATGGAAATAAAGATGAATTATGCAAAATGAAGAAATTTTGAATTTGCAAATAAACCAGGAAAATGGTTGGCATATAAAATGCAAAAAGAAAAAGAAAAGAAAGTGATACTAAAGTTACAAGAAGGAAATACTGTAATAACAGATAATGCAAATATGTGAAAAGTGTTTCACCAGTATTATTCTACTTTATATAAAGGTCAAGAAATGTCCTTGAAAAAAGTGGGTGAATATTTACATAAACAGAATTGACCAAAGATTACAGAGAATCCATTCAAAATTTGTCTAACAATAAGGGAAGTTGTGAAGCTATTAAAAAGACTAAAACAGGAAAGGCACCTAGTTCAAATGGTCTGCCGGCCTCTTACTATATAAGTGTTTTGAGGATGAACTGAACCTTTACAACGAACGATGAATATTATTTTACAGAATGGAAAGATTCCTGACAGCTGAAAAGAGGCCCAGGACCTGACTTTAACAAGAAATCATCGACCAATATCTTTCTTGAACTATGACTATAAGTTGTTTACAATGATTTTGGCTGAGAGGTTGAAAATAATTGTACAGGACTTTATTCATGAAGATTGATGTGGGTTTGTACCCAAAAGACAATTATGAGATAATATTAGAAATGTGTTGGATATTCTGAAGTATTTGGAGCAACACAATGAAAAACAAGCTGCATTGATCTTCTTGGATGCAGAGAAGGCCTTCGATAATTTGAACTGGATTTTCTTGTTTAGAGTTCTGGAAGATATGAACCTGGGATATAATTTCATTAAATGGGTAAGATCGATTTATATCTCACAGAAAGCACAAATAGTTGTTAATAGAGAATTAACAAAACCTTGTGAGGTTCAAAACGGGACAAGACAAGAATGCCCGATGTCTCCGCTCTTGTTCATTTTAGTTTATTTTATTTATTTATTATTTCAATTTATTCCCCGCCCATCTCCCTTGCAAGGGAGTTCTTGAGGTACTGAATAGAGACATAAGACAAGATGAGAGAATTGTGGGAGTAACGGTTAAAAAAGAAACTTATAAGTTAAGGGCATTTGCTGATGACCTGGTGGTAGTTTTGGAGGACCCATTAGAGGGAGTAGAAACATTAATGGGAAAAAAATCAAGATGGTGGGTATAACCATCAACGGATGGTGGGTATCCATTGGGGGAGTTGGGCGGTCATATAAATTTGACTAATAAATAAAAATAAATAAATAACTGTGCAATCAGGGCTCTGCACCTTTCTTAATGGGTATTGCTCATGTCACACACAGATAGAAAGGGACAGGGTTTTGATTTGGCAGTTGTGCCTGCCATCTTGATTTTTTTTACCCTTCCCCTTTAGCACATACTGCCGCATTACAGCAAGACAGTTAGGTCCAGGAAAAAGAAAAAATTCATTTTATATACTGTACATAGGAGGTCAATCAGAATAACAACCATATTCAGAGGAAATGAATTGCATTTATTACCTTTTCAAGACCATTGTTTGCTTTGGGGGTAAATTTTTCCTGAAATACAAATCAAGAGAAGCTCGTATCGGTACAGGAAAGATACTACAACTTTATGCACTTGATTACTAGGGATAGTAATCAAATAGTAAGGATATAGTGTGTATGTATGAATGTATAATAAGCTTTTTGTTGGCCTCTAATGACAGAGAAACATACTGTTCAGCTGGGCAATTTTGATTACTGGGGAAAAGGCACCCAGGTTATCGTCACTTCAGGTAAATATTCCATTTTCAATCATTTCCTTGTTTCTATCCCGAATTCTATTCCAAATAGTAGCATCTTGAGTATTTAGGCTATGCCCTTCCATGTCATGGTATTTGAATGAAGTAGTTCAGGATATAGATTAGTGTGAGCTGGGATGCTTTTGATGTCTGGGGTGTGGGTGTTCAAGTCACCGTCTCCTCAGGTAAGCATTGATATTCCAATTGCAAACTGACTTAATAGAAATGTAAAGTAGATTATTATGAAGCCATGGGGATCTTTAGAGGAGACATTGTATGAGTGGTGGGACAGGTGGAATGGGTCTCTTTAAGGGTATGTGCATAGAAGCTGCTGATCAGAACTTCTGCGAAAATTAAGATCCATCTTACTTCATTTAAATTGAGATCCTTCCCGATAAATGTGAATACCGGCTAGTTTTCACAACCACCACTCTTAAAATCTAAATTAGAAGCATTGGGTTTCATGTCAATTTTATGCCAGCGTCATGAAAAGTTTTCATAAGGAACTGCACCTACCTGCCTTCATCAAGAAGCAGATCTCCTTCAGTTTTTCTTAACTGAGCGCAGTTTTTAAATTTAAATGTACCTTTTGCTTTTTATTATCCATTATAGGTAGGGTGACCATATGTCCCGTTTTGAACAGGACAGTCCCGTTATTCTACCATTTTTCAACCGTCCCGTCGTTTTGATCAAAATCTCAATTGTGTCCCTTTTTTAAACCCGGCGGGAAGGAGGACAGGAAGACAGGAAGGAGGACTGGAGCCGGACTTGCCATTGGAGGCAGCCCGGAAGAGGCCCTATCAGCGCGGCAACTGGAAGCCCAGTTGCCACGTGCGAGCCCAGCAGCAGAAGCAATACCACAGTCCAGGTTCCTGCCTCCTTACCTGATCCTGAGATTGTTTGCCCAGCAGTGGTGAGGCCAGGGAAAGCAAAGCAGGCACGGGAAGGTTGTGGAAAGAGGGTGCGGGCGCACATGTGTGTGTGTGTGCGCGCGCGCGCAGATTACTTGCTCAGCGTAATCGCGCGCGCGCACACACACACACGCACCCCACATCCTCTTTCTCCAGCCTCCCTGCAACAGGTGCGGGTGCATTTGGTCATGGGGAGGCTGGAGAAAGAGGGTATGGGGTGCGTGTGTGTGTATGTGTGCGCATCTGATCGGGCTTGGCCGAGGGAGGAGAGTTGTCAGGCCGCTGAGCAGGAGAAGCCTTTTTCTCCAGCCTCCCTGCAACAGAGCAAGAGCAGGAGAAGCAGGAGGAGCCGGCTGCGCTCGGCTGCTTCAGCCACACACTCTGACTGCCCTGGCAGGAGCTGACCATGCTGGGGGGCTTCAGCAGGTGGCAAGGGGCGGAGTGGTGTGGCTGAAGCCCCTCAGTGCAGCCGGATCCTGCCGAGGGCAATCTGTCCTGTGAGTGTGTGAGTGTGTGTGTGTGCATCTGATTGGGCTTGGCCGAGGGAGGAGAGTTGTTACCGCTGCCGCTGCCGAGCAGGAGAAGCAGGAGCCGGCTACGCTGGGGGGCTTTAGCCACACCACTTCGCCCCTTGCCACCCGCTGAAGCCCCCCAGCGCGGCCGGCTCCTGCTCGGCAGCCCGACAACTCTCCTGCCTCGGCCAAGCCCGATCAGATGCACACATACACACACACACACACACAGGACAGACTGCCCTGGCAGGAGCTGGCCATGCTGGGGGGCTTCAGCGGGTGGCGAGGGGCGGAGTGGTGTGGCTGAAGCCTCCCAGCACAGCCGGCTCCTGCCGAGGGCAGTCTGTCCTGTGAGTGTGTGTATGTGCATCTTTTTTTTTTTATATAAAATTTTAATTTTATTTACATTCAACATAAACAAAACATATAACACATAACAATAACTACATTTATGTATACATATTTACATTTGATTTATAATATTCATTATCTAATATATTTCATATAACATATCTTTATTCTAAATTATTTTCCCTCTGTTTCCCTCTTCCCTTCTTCTTCCTCTAACCCTTTCTAACTACTTTATTTATATATATATCTATTTCTAACCTTATCACTATTTTCTTTTTCTTCTCTTATGTTATATTACTGATTTATTAAGTATTTATTTCAAATTCAATTTTTGACTTATACATCTTTACCATACAATACATACATACATTTCATTAAAATACCTCGTTTTCTTAACAAAAAATTGTGTAAATACTTGATTTACATTTTTCTTCTTTCTTCTATATATATTCAAAAAGAATATAATATTAAGTAGAGATTAATAAACTATAAAAATAAAAATACAAACATGGGGGGGCGGGGGAAAAATGAGATATAAGAAGAAAAATGTGTGTATGTGCATCTGATCGAGCTTGGCCGAGGGAGGAGAGTTGTCGGGCCGCCGAGCAGGAGAAGCAGGAGCCAGCCACCCTGGGGAGCTTCAGCGGGCAGCAAGGGGCGGAGTGGTGTGGCTGAAGCCCCTCAGCATGGCCGGCTCCTGCCGAGGGCAGTCTGTCCTGTGAGTGTGTGAGTGTGTGTGTGTGCATCTGATCAGGCTTGGCCAAGGGAGGAGAGTTGTCGGGCCGCCGAGCAGGAGAAGCAGGAGCTGGTCACCCTGGGGAGCTTCAGTGGGCAGCAAGGGGCGGAGTGGTGTGGCTGAAGCAGCCGAGCGCAGCTGGCTCCTCATGCTTCTCCTGCTCTGCGGCGGTGGCAGCAGCAGCGACTCTCCTCCCCCCCTCGGCCAAGCCCGAGGGGGATGGGGCAGTGGTGGGCCTCCATCCCCGCCCCTTGTTCCCCGGCCAATGACGGTGCTGTGTGCACAGTGTGTGTACTCCGGCCTCCCCCAAACACACCAGCTCTGCCGCACCATTTACTGCTAGAAGAAAAAAAAACCTTTAAAAATCGGGAAAAAAAATTAAAATCCGAGCCAATCACGCTGATGGGGGCAGGGTTTGCAGGCGGGAGCCAATCGTGTGGGGCGGGGGCGGGGTTTGCAGGTGGGAGCCAATTGCGTGGACTGGGGGGCGGGGTTTGGAGGCCGGCATGGTGGCATAAGACCCTGTCCCGTTTTCCCATCCCAAATGTCCCGTTTTTGTCTGAGGGAAATATGGTCAGCCTAATTATAGGATAACATTAGGATGCCACTTTTCTAGACTGAGATCCCATTAACTTCAGTAAGGAATGACTCAAATTATTTCAGGACTTAATTCATTGAAAGATTTCATAGTTGGCTAGGGTAATATAAAATCCTGCCTTTAGGCTAATGCAAAAGTTCTTTATTGACCTTGTTGATAAATTGGAGAATGTACTTAATTGCAGTCTCTGTCTTTCCATCCTGTTGTGTGGGTGTGTATGTGTGCTTTAATTTCTCCTCAAAATATGTCTGGTGTTTATAATGTCCAATAAAACCCTTTAATTTAATCTGCTTAAACTTTTCTCAAGAAATCTGTGCCATACCACTTGCAACTTTGGCTTCCTTGAGGGGAGGCGGCTATTAAAAGATGCCACCAATGTTCTTCAGTATGAAACCTCAACAAGATCCTTGTTGCATTGGGCACTGGGTTGAAATCAATGATCTCCACGTTTCTTTCCAATGATTCTATGCTCAGATTTGGCTTGGAAGTCATTTGGAACATACATCTAGTCTAGTGCATTGATGAGATATATCCTTGGCTACTGAGGTTTATACGCCATGTTTGTAATCAGAAATACTTCTGTGCAACTGGTACTTTGACTACTGGGGATTAGGAACAATGGTGACCGTCACATCAGGTACTACGTTTTATCATAATATCTGTATTATTACTCAAAATCTTTAAATCCCAATTCCTACTAATTATTCTTCAAACTAATTATTCTTCAAACTAATTATTTGGAGTAGCTGGGCTTTTGTTTTAATACCTGAGATTTAGAATTAGGAACTGAAAAATGTGCTTTCTTTCAAGAGTCACACTCTTTAATAAAGATAAATGGAACCTTTGGGAAGGGCATCTAAATGGATGTTTCAGTTCCAAACTTTGATTCGTGCTGATAAGGCTATGTCAAAATAATTAGGGTGGAGATTGCTGTTTAATTTGAGCCAAATCTGTAAATTTCCTCTTATTTATATGAATGGAGTTGAATGAAATAATTCTAGAAATATATAGAAATGTCATTGAAAAGAGGGGAGCGCAGAGTTCAAGTCTAACCCTTACTACTTTAGAAGAAGTTCCCCACAACCTAGTTTTCATTTCCCCTTGGAAGTGCCCTAATTTTTGTTGCATTGACCAAAAATATCGAATCAATGTGTAACTGGGAACTCGACTACTGGGGGAAAGGGACCCTCGTCACTGTCACTTCAGGTAAAATCTAGTTATCTATCTATCCTTAATTTTATTTTTCTCTGCAGAAACCTTCTTAGAATTTGTAATCTTAAATTTTAGGCATATCCCATTCTTCTGCTGAGGTTTTCTGGATGTATTTTTTACATGCTATGGACACTGTCTGCTATTTCTGTAAAAAATGGAGGGGGGGGGCGTTTTAATTTCCTGGTGTTTGATGGAGTCCTTGTTGGTTTAATGAGCAAGAATTTCAGTTAAGGTTCTCCCAAATCAAGAGCAAAGGGTCAAGCCATATTTCTAACCAGTTTTTGTACAATAACTAAGAGAAAATTGAATGGATTGTAACTATGGTTACTTTGATTCCTGGGGCCCAGGAACCCCAGTGACCGTCACTTCAGGTAAAAAAATATATATTCCTTCTTTATTTTTTTTCCAATGCTAAAAAGTTTGCTTGATGTTTTTATTCTTTAAAAGTTGGACTAGTTCCGTGTGCCGTAGATATTAACAAAGTTGCTTAATATATTGGAGGCTAACTATAGAGAATATTGGGTTTAATTGCAATTTCACTAAAATGGGGAAATAGATGTAGACAAAATGTAATGTCAGGTTGATTCCAAAGTGTAGCAATTCCCCTGAACTTTCATTTGGTGCAAAATCACTGTCTGATATCTAGTTAAGTCTAAGTTTAGGGACTGAATATCAATTCAGTCCAATTGAAGAAACTGGCCATTTTCCAGGCGTGATAATCTTCTCAATGGGAGGAAGTTAGTATGCTTTTGTTCATGTGCGGAAGACAGATTGATCTATGCGATTACTATGGTGGACTGGATTATTGGGGTCAAGGAACTCCAGTAACTGTAACTTCACGTAAAAATTTGGATGTAGTGATTTAAAGAGATGTTTGCCACTGCAGATCAATCTATAAAAAATATTAAGTGTGAGAAGCAAAGAGAAATATGTTTAATTAAAGAGAGAGCTAATACAATTGTACACATGAATATAAGGCAGAAAAGAGGCATAGTTAGAATGGGGGATGGAAAGATGACAGATTTAACATCAGGTGCCTAGATATTTGGGACCAAGATGTTTTTTGTCAACCGGGAGTGGAATTAAAATCACTGTGACTACTATGCTTTCTATGCTTGGGGACAAGGAACCACTGTTACAGTAACCAGCGGTAAGTTAAATTGGGTTCTTTGTTCTCTTTATTGTGTTTGTTTAAGAATTTTGTTGGAGTTTTTTCTTTTTTTGTTTTCAGAATGATAACCAGTTGAACTAAAGTCGCTATCTATCTCAAAATGTCTTTGCATGACCTTTCGCATTTTTGCTATTCCTGAAAAATCATTGATTCTCTAGGCTAAAATAAATGTCTTATTTATAAATCCATCCAGCACATGCTTCTAACGGGATTTCAGATTATGTGGGGGATTTTTTTTAATGTACTTCTAAACTTAGAGTGTTTTCTTTAATGTACTTAGACATTAAGGCATGAAGCTTTCGAATTTGTCCATTGCAACCAAAAATATAATAAGCAACAGTGTCATCTAGTATCCAAAGACTTTATACATCTCCAGATCTAAGTAACAAAGTCTAGAACAGTTTTGCCACAATATATATTTTTGTCTTAATGCACCAAGAAACTCAGGTATTTTTTCCTTCAGTAATTTGATTAGTCCCGAGCAATTTATATGTAACTTCTGTCTTTTTAAGCTATTCAAAGGGTATTTTTGTTTGGAGCTTCTATAAATTAGGACTAAGCCCCTTTTTTTGTCAGCTGGAAGGGACAAAATAATTCCTTAATAGGTTTTTGTACATGGCATAGAAAGGGTTGTCATGATGTGACTACTTCGACTACTGGGGCAGCGGAACACTAGTCACAGTCACCACAGGTATGTTTTTTCATTCTTTCTGCCTCTTCCACTTGTTATTAATTTTATTTTTTTTTCCTTTTTGCTTTAATTTTCTAAATGACATCATTAAAATTTTTGTCTGTGGCACTGTTGCAGTTCTGGGACATGAGCAATCCTATTGGGGGGCACATTCTGGAAACAGAGAGGTTGACCCCTTAATTTCAGGAGAATCAAGTGTATTTCTTATCGGATCAAATTAAAGTAACCAAGCTGCCCACTTGACAGAAATCTGTACCTCAGTCAAATGGACAGAAAGTTGGTTCTGGAGTTGCCGACATGCAACATGAACTCACTCCTAGAAAAAACTATATTTTTATGTCCCTTAGCTAACTTTAGGCTGAAATAGGTTAAAATAGGTTAACCTTTTAAATAGGTTAAAAAAGAGCTTTGAAAAGAAATGGTTTTAGAGAGTTCTTCTGCACCTGATGACTTCAAAATTATTGTCACTGGAGTCCATTTACTGCCAAGTAAATGCACACAGAACTTAATCCTTAAAATTCTGTCAGGATAATTGATGAATTAAAGTTTGGCTCCAAGTAGACAAAGTTCTTATATCATTACCCCATAAGCATTTTCCACTGTGATAACTGGTTTAGCTATTGGGGAGAAGGCACCACTGTCACCGTCACATCAGGTAAAAAATTATTTTTCTTTTCTAAGATATTCTTTTAAGAAGTTTGTGATTTTAATGCAATTTTCTTTGGATTCACTAGAATCTATTTCAGGAAGAACTGAATCTGTAGCAAAGATCAAAATTACTCTGGTTTCTCCTTTCTTTATCCATGCTGTTCTCTCTCCCCTTTCTTTTAAAATGTCACTTTATCATTTCCTATCCATTTGCAAGAATTGAGGAAAATTGTGGCAATATTGGGCTCTTAATGTCCTTTACCAAAAATATGTTTGCACACTCTTGAAATAGATAAGAAATATGCCATCAAATTGAAATTTTATTAGGTTTGTTCTACAAGATTAGAGGAAACAACAAATCTCATTTGAAGTGAGGAGGAATTAGTTAGGACTTGGGGAGAAAAGGAATCTAGAGAGTTTGAGATTTTCTAAATATTACTGCAGTCCAGTCTACACTGACTGTGAAGAATTAAGTATATTGTTGACAGATAACTATGTCAGTGTGAATTACATTCTCTCGATGTTTTTAATTTCTAAAATATCTTAACCACAAGATGAAAAATGTCACATATCCAGTGGCAGAAATGAGATAGTTGCTCCTTCCTTATTTCTTCTTCTGTTTATCAGTGGATCAATTATTTTAATGCAGAAACAGAATCACACCTTAGACGTATCGTTCACAAAGTGTAAATCTGTCTCTCCGTTGAATTGTTGTCTGTCTTTCTATTGGCAGCCATTCCTATTCCTTTGTCAACCATTATTTTAATTCTAGTTACCCTTCTACAGATCGAAATATTAATTATTTTGTTTCTTTTTTTGCTGTTTGCTTGAATTCTCTGTTATATATTACTTTGCTGTGGAAGAGGAAAAAAGTCACTTTAAAGACTTAAAGAATTCTGAAATGACCTTTTGTAAGATCCTGTTTCATGCAGCATATTCACATGGTTAAAGGTTTCTGTTATGCTACAATGAATTGGAAAATCTTTAATGTATCAATGGATTCTATCTCTGTTATTTTCTGTTATTTTTTTATTATTAGTCTTATCTCCTGTTCTTTGTGTGATTTACTGAGGACAGTAAATCCCTCTGAATTAAATTTAGGGGGAATCTAGGTCAGATCTCATCTTTAGTTAAATAGAAGTAAAATTGTTAAATAAATGCCTTTAACTAGACTGAAGTTAGAAAGCGGGATAAAAAGCTGGTTAGACAAAATAGAAAACAGAGAAAATCAGTATGGCTTTAAAAAAAAAAAAAGAATTAATGTGTTTATTTGCAGTTGGGTGGTTGGTGGGTGAAACTAAAATAGCCAGACAGAAAATAGAACATTCTGGGATGTTAAGGGAGCAGATGGTGATAGATTCATTTCTGAGTTTTTTATTTTAAGATTCAAGTTCCATCTGACAGGGTTTGGGACTTCTAGATTGGTTCTACATGGCTGAAAATAGCCCTGAATGTTTCGAAAACAACATCTGTTGTTTCTGGTCTTCCTCCCCCTCCCCTTTCCAAAGATAAATCTGATTTATCATGTTTTAACTTAAAAAAGAAAAAAGATAGTCTCTTTCCTTAGGCATTTGTTTTTGCTGGCACTCTACGGTTTCTGCTCATTTTCTTCTAGAAATCGTTCGCTAAAATGGTAAGGAAAAGTGGAAATATTTATATTGATTCAATGTTAATAACCACACATTTTCTACTTCATTATGATAATCTCTTTTACTATGGTTTAATTATTGCTTACATTATTATTTACTTGATTAATATCGCAATATCTTTCGATTATGTTTCTACTTTGTAAGAATGGTATCTTTATTAATAATTTTGCACTAAGCTATATAGCATACTTTAGTGATGCTGTTGGACTGTTGCTTGTTTTTTATGAATTACCCACGATGAAAGTGAGAGATTTTATTACCATGGTTTTTAGAAAAGAATGAATTTGTGTCATGAATCTGGGTTGTTTTTAGGGGGGGGGGGTGTTTCTCCTGAGTAACTAGGGAAGGTCTTTCTGAATTTTCTCAACTGAAAAGACACTTTTTTATTTTAATTGGGATTATTCTATCCTTATCCTTTATGGCAGAATTTCAATATATTTCATCTTGATGGAGCATAATAATTGCTGTGATCTGAAATTTCCATCTTTCTTTTTCTGTTTGATTGATTGATTTTAAAAAAGTATAGGTCATCTTGGAATTTTGATTAAGAAAAGGAATTATTTTCACTTGTCTTAGTTTAGATCATTAGACTAAGGGAAGCTTCTAATAGTACATGGCAAATTAATTTTCCCATTTAGTTAACATTATTTTTCATATTGTTTATTATATAGGGATGGTGATTTATTAAAATGTTTCTAAGGGTGATAGTTATTTAGAACATTGATTGATTGATTCATTGATTGATTCATTGATTGATTCATTGATTGACTGGCTGATAGACACAGATTCTTTTAACTGCAGAATTAGTAACCCTGTTCACCATTTTAACTCCCAACCATCTGGAATGCTCTGAGTACCCCAGGGTCTTCCCAATAAGGACACATCCAATACCTTTCCCACCTGAATAAAACTCTTAGAGTTTCAGGGTCGTCAGCTGGACCCTTCTAATATCTCTGAAACTTAGCCAGAAAGAAGTCCTACAGGTTCTCCGCTCTAGATCCTAGTCTTCCCAACCTCTATAGCTTTAGTTATATCTGGGACAACAATAGCTCAGGCATGGAGAATCTCCCTGAACATCCCTGAAGCACCCTGTTCCACATGGTTCCTACTCAGCTATGCCTTTGAGAATGACCGGAAAAGCATTAGACTATGCCCGAGCATTTCAGCAAGCCAGATGTTCAGTTGCAAGAGAGGGTCGGATCTTTCAGCTCCAGGATAGCCCTAGCAATGGCCTAACAGCAAAGAGTATCTGTCTTAATTCCAATACTGAGCTAGAAAAAAGCTGGAGAGCCTTGTACTCAAGCTGTAGCTTTGGGAAAGTAGTAGAAGCTCTTTTCACTGGCTTAGCTTCTTGAAGCCCATCTCCCTAGCTTCCCTGAAGGTTAGCACTAAAGCAGCTATAGCTGAGATCAGAGGATTCTCCAAAGCTAGGTGCTTGCCTAGAGAAAAATGGAAGGTTCAGCTAGGGATATTTGGAGCGCTTTCTCCAAAGCCAGCTGTGCAGGTAGGGACCGGCCAGCCATGCAGACCAGTGCTGACTATCATCAAGTGCTCAGTGATGGAAGTCCAAGGTCTTCCTCCTGAACAGTGGTCCAGAACAAAGGAAGAAGCTCCCTGCATTTGCCCAGCTTACCCAATACTGAGCTAGGGTGCTAGGTTTTCTGGCTGTTATAATTTTAGCAGCAATAGCTAGGGCAGGGATAAGCAGCCGTGGTAGGGTGCATTTCTAGAGCCCCCTTGCTCTCGGCTGAGAAGCAACTTGACGAAAACCAGGTAAAGATATCGGCCACCCTCTAGCTTCTCTGAAACCCACAGAATGGCTAGGAGCTAATTCATATTTTAGGTGCAAAAGGAGCAGGGAGGGATGTACGACCAAGCCTAGTTCTTGGCGAAGGACCAAGTGAATGGTTTTCCTCCTCAGCTCTGGGTTTGGGAATTCTCAGAAACCAACCCCTGAGCTAGGAGTGTATGGATGCTAAGCTTTCAAAACCATAGTGAGCATAGCTGAGATGGCATCTCTTAAAGCTAAGGGCTCGGCCAGCTCAAAGCTGTTGTGTTTCTCTGCTGAGATTCGGCTCGAGCAACTCTGAGCAAGCCTGTACTTTCTCTGAAGGCTTGCCTTGGGTTTGGATGCATGCACCTGAAATCTACTGCTGAGGGTTAGCTGGGGTGGGGGTAAGGGAAGCCACAACTCTTCCATACTGATCACAGCACTTTCTGGGAGGAAAGAGCAAACTGAGATTCTCCAAAGGCTAGTCCATGGCTGGGAGAATCCTCGAGAGCAGAGGGGTTTGGGGAACATTTCTAGCTTTCTGTGAACCCAACACTCAACTGGGAGACCTGTCGGTCTTCCCACTGTGGAGGTAGCAAGGGTGGTAGAAATAAGTTGAAGCTTTTGCTAGCCCCGAAGAACGGAAAGGTTCCCAGTTTAGTGGTGGGTCTAATAACGGTGGGGAGAGCTGTAGTAGCCCTGTAGAATTTCTAAAGCCCACCGGTCAGCTTGGAAAGCTGCAAGCTTTCTACAGCTCAAATTTCAGGAGAGATTGAACTGGGATTGCTCGCGTGCCTAGAGCTTCACTGGGGCATTGCTACCAGCCTTCCCCCATCAGCTTCTTGGTAAGCGCACCACGATGGGGAAAGCTTCTAGCATCTCCTTAGCTTATTAGAAGCCCAGCGCTGGCTGAGACGATGCATGGTCACTTTCAGATCTAGGGTGGCTACGGTTGAGCTGAAGCTCTCCGAAGTCAAACGCTTGGCTACAGAAAAGCGCTTTGGTTCTCTGATGTTGGAATCCAGGTGGTGAGATTTCTGGCAGGAGCTTTTGCTGGGGTGTCAGCCTTTGAAGGTTGAAGCTTTTTCGTCCTAGAATTGCTTGGAGTTATGAAGAGCAGGGAGACCAAACCAACACGTTCCTCGTGGTCTCTGAAGCCCACCATTCAGCTCAATATCTTGCAATATATTTGGAGCTGTAGGATGGGGATGGGGCAAATTGGAGCTCGGCCGGTTCCCTATTGATTTTGGGCTCTGGGAATTATAGTAGTTACTCCAAGCAACTCCCTTAGCTAGAAGGTAGGTGATTCGCTCGGATTTCTAATGAGAGAAGAGGGAGGAAGCAAAGTTTGTTTAACCAGGTCAGGTAAAAACCTAGAAGCACAACGTTGGCTTGGCTTGTTTATTGCTAACGTTGGTTAGGTTTTTTTAAAAAAAACCTAGCCTGTTGTACAGAGTCAGTCCGGTTATTTTATGATTCGATGTGTTGTGCAAAACCAGAAAACAGGTTAATGGCACAACCCACCTGTTCTGGGATTGCAGCCGAAGGGTCAGCTGAGGGACGCAATGACAACTTGTGGCAGGCATGGAGAAGGTTGGCAGAGATGGTGTTTCTCGGGAGCACATGGCCAGGCTAGCTGGAAAGCACCTGCTTTCAGAACTTGGAAAGCTTTAGGAAAACCTCTGAAGCTCCGAGAGCCGTTTTCCCTACCCTAAAACTCAGGGTTCTTCGAGAGAGAGCTCTGAAAAAAGAGAGCTTACGGCACCCAAATCTCCTTGAAGCCATAGAGTTTGCAGGAGGCGTTTGAGTCTCTTAGCTCAGCTATCCCAGTGTTGGGGGGGGGAAAGGGGGGGACGTGAGCAATTCCTTTGCCTCTCCTTCCTTGGTTGAAGGCTAGTATCCCACTGGGATATGTGCGACCCTTCACATTAACCTTGAGGTGCGCGTGAGATTTTCTCATGCCGCTCCAAGGCTATGGCTTGAGAATTGGTTTGGGATGACTGGGTAAGATACAGCAAGCTTCCCAGAGCACAGGGGGCCTTGGGAGAGGTAGGAGGGCACTGTCCCAGCTTTCTAAAAATCAGAGCCCAGATAGGAGATCTAGAAAGTCACCAGCTGAGTGTTGGATTCAGCAAAACAGAGTGGTGTTTGTGTGAGCTTTTGCGGGACTGTTGCGGGAACAGCTGCCTTTCCCCATCCAGATAAGTGATTTGGCTTGGCCAGTTATGCATGGGCTTTAGAAGAGGCCAGGAGGACGCAGCTAGCTTCCCCCCACCTGGTCTTCTAGAAGGTCAATACTCATCTGCTTGAGCTTTGGAGGATTCTGGTGGGTAGGGTTTCATGGATTCACCAGTGTCCAGCATTCAGCTGGTAAACTGCATGGTTTTCCTCTGAGCTCCAGCTGTAGAGACGAAGCAGAGAGCAGGCGGGCTTCCCTTCTGGAATGCAACAGAGTTAGGAGGCATGAAAAATTCTAGCAGTAGGCCAGCTGCAGGAAGGGCATTCAGCCAAGCTGAAGCCAGGCTCTCAACAAGTTGGAGAAGCAGCTGCCTGGTTCCATGTTGGTTTGGGAATGCTCAGGATTTGGGAGAAGGCATTGCCCTGCAGAACTCTCCCAACCAGCTTCCTTCAAATGCTTTTGGAAAAGCTGAAGGAAGCTCCGGGAGAGTATGTGAAGGCGTCATGTTTCCCGAGGAACGCTGGCGATGGGACTCATGTAGGAGGGGGCTGTTTTGTATGGATTAGGAAGGCTGCTAGGAGGGTGGCGTTTTTTTCTCCATAGCTTCCACACAGTCGCAAATCCCCCAGCTGAGCATAAATTTCGGACCACCACATTCCAGGGAAAAGTGTAGAGGAGCTAGACATGAATGACCCAAGACTTGGTTTCCTGGGCGGTTTAAACTTGAGGGCTAGTATTGCCTTGTCCTGTTAGATATCCCTGCTGTAAAATCTCTGAAAGGTTTCGTTGTCTCTCTACTCCATGTCCTTTTTCCTGCATTGCCATTGAATTGATGCCGGGGGATGATGCTATTCTTCCCCTGTTTATTGCTGGGGATACCAGACTAATGCCGAATCAATATCTGAACTGTAGTCACGGCACCTTTTAATAGCTGTTCCTTTAATGTACAGTCAGTAGATTCAGGCCAAGACAAATTTCCCCACTGATTTTGGCACACAAAGTGTTTTTTTTAAAAAAGCAGAACTAGGCCAGTCTGGGTTGGGGGGAAGAAGGGTGAGACAGTCGCCTTTTGGGAGGGGGAAGAATCAGTTTTTACCATGGTCACCGAGAATGCTTTAGCCCTGCTTGTTCTCCATAGTTAAAGGAGAAGCAGAACTAAGTCCCTCTCACGGTTCTTTGATTCTGTAACAACACAGAACTAGTGTATAGAAGCTTTTAGTATGTGCCGTGCAACAGTACAGCACCAGAGAAGAGAAGGGGACCCAGCTCTTGCACAGAAGAAGCTGAAGCATTTCTCCAGAAGTGCTTCAGATCCTCAACCTAGTTAGGAAGGCCTGTGGTGGATTCCACAGGCAGGTCTGGTTATCATGACAGAATACATCTGGTAAATATCTGAGCCGGTTTGGCGTAGTGGTGAAGGCGCTGGCCTACAAACCAGGAGATTGTGAGTTCTAGGCCTCCCTCAGGCAGGAAAGCCGGCTGGGTGACTTTGGGCCAGTCCCTCTCTCTCAGCCCAACCCACCTCACAGGGTTGTTGTGGGGAAAACTGGAGGCAGGAGTATTAGGTATGTTCGCTACCTTGAGACAGATAGAGAGAGAGAGAGAGATGATGAGAGAGATATATCAGAATAATAATAGCAAATCACTTCTTCTGTGAGAAAAGTAAATTTTCAGACGAATGGCCCCGTTTAAACCAAATTGAAACATAAATGTATATATGAACACTGCAGTCAGCCTTGATTATTTTTGCTTTGAGTCCTGTGTTGATTCCACACTTCTAAGCAAGAAATCAGGAGAGTTGACAGGATTGGAGCCTAAAGTGGGGCCATTAAGAACGAAGAGAGAGGTATCCCCTTAGACAGGGAAATTTGAAGGTTTTCTGAAATTCTGTAATGGTCTGTGGGAATATCCTTGAGAGATAGGAGGAGGAACAGCCGCAAGCAGGTCAATGGTCGGATAAGATACAGCTTAGCCCACAGAAGGAATGGGCGTGTGGAAAATGTCACAGAAGGGACCCTCCCTCATTCCCTGGAAAGTAAAGGAAAGGGGGAGAGATGTGCTTTCAGACTTGCAAGATTCTGTTACCGTAACCTTACAATAAAAGTAGTGTTAGTCCTCATGCTATTTATTTCTCATCTGGGCTACCTCAAAGGGCTGACAAGTGCTTAGTAGCTACCCAAAAGAGAGCACCCACTGGAAAAGAAAATGGAGGCTAGTAGAATGTCCACTTTGAGCAAATTGTTGGCTTTTGTTTACCTGGCTGACCAAGAGACAGGTGCATGGCAGCGAGGAACCATGGACCAGTGCAACCTTGTGGTGTAGGTCTCAGAGAACAGTCCATTTGATGCTTGAGGCCTGAGATGTGCTTCACCTTTTGGGGAAGAAATGCTCGGTTGCTTTCAAATCTCACCACGTGGCACGGGGAGGGGAATTGAGCCTCTCGTTTTGTTCCCCAGCGTCGGAAACATTTCATCGTTTCAGTGGTGACCTCTGGGTAAATGACATTTTAAAAACCCTCCTTAAGCATTCCTTCTTTCTGGCACTAAGGGTAGGTACGCCAGGGGGGTTTGAAAATCCATTGCCATTGAGAGAAAACCGCTAGCATTAGGCCTCCTGGAATTCTTCCAGTTTGCGGTAAGAATTCAAAATATTTCGCAAGGCTGATCTCAGTGATTCTTACAACAATCCTGGAAAGCAGACCAGTTGATTTAAGCATGGTGCCAAGACTGAGGGCAAGCAACAAATCTCGGGCCATGTGCAGCTAACAGCCAAATGTTTGCACCTCAGTTCATACTTCCTAATCCTACTAGCTCACACACAGGAGGATTATACAAAGGAGGGATCCATATGAATTGTAAGAACTGATAAGGAACCAAATGATGCAACCCAGAAGACTGGATGTTTTCATATAACTTGAAGGTATAAATGAACCGGAACGTGCACTCCACACAAGTGTCTGGTTAACTCAGGGAAAACCTACACGAATAGTTGCTCATCTTGTCTTCCTTTCTCAGCAAAGCAAGCCTTCCCTTCCTTTCAAGCATTCAATCCCATCTGAACACCTTCAAAACCCGCCATCCTTCTTTTTCTTCTCCCTCAGAATCCCCAAGTGCCCCTTCTCTTTTCCCACTCATCCCATCTGAGAACAGCCCAAACAGTGCAGACATCACCATCGGATGCCTCGCCAAGAATTTTCTGCCCGATTCAATCACTTTCTCCTGGAATAATCCAAGCAACCAGAGTCTCAGCGCCGGAAGCTTCATGAAATTTCCATCTGTTAGGAATACGGCCGGGACGTACACTGCAGCTTCCCGGGCTAACGTCCCATTGGCCACATGGAATCGTTATGAACCGTTCTATTGCAAAGCTGACCACCCGAATGGCATCAAAGTGATACCAGTTCAGAACCGAGGTAAGTGAAAGTCTTTGCCTTATTCCACCACCCATATCCCCCATGAGAACGTAGTCCACTTTCACGAGGAAGTCAGTCAAGGGGCTTTAGAAACCACACGCTTCATGGTGACATGTGTTTGTAGAAAAGTTAGCCTCCCTCCAGAAGGACTGCCCTGAGTCACCCCACATAATTTCCTCTTCTTAACCCAATTGGCACAATAAGATACTTGCTCTATCCTTGAAGCCCAACCCTCTGATTGTAGATGAGGTTGAACAGGATCGGCTTCTTCTTGGCCATGGGGAATGGGTTTTCTACATATGCTCACCAGTGCCCTGTTATGTGCTCTGGGGCTGAGCCTGGGCTCTGGGGATAAATCCTGCTCATCCTTGTTTCCAGTAGATCCCTGTTTCCCAGAGATTCAGGTAGATGATGTTTCTCAATTATGGGCCATCATCAAATACCAGCAGACCACTTTGTTTATCTCAGAGGTTTCTAGATAGATCTGAACACGCAAGCCTCTCCACATGAATCTTCATTTATATTATGCCTTTAAGGTGTTGAATTTCCTTGTCATGATCATTTTTTTTCTTGCAATGCACCAGGTTCAGGTCCCAACCCCACTGAGCCTGAGATGCTCATTCGGGCACCACCTCTTGTTGCGTTTTCAAGTAGCTACCTAAATTCCACTGTTACCTGTGAAATAAGTAACCTCCCCTCTACAAATGCCGAAGTCCATTGGTTTAAGGAGAAAACAGAAGTCACCACTGGCATCACCACCAGCAAACCCACCGCAAATGGTCGTGGTGGATACACCATCTGGAGCAAACTCATTATCACCAAGGAAGACTGGTTTTCTGGCAAAAAGTTCACCTGTGAAGTGAAAAGCAAGGCATACAGTCATTCAGAGGAGATCAGCAGAGATTCTTTTTGCAAAAGTAAGTAGACGTTTCTTCAGGAATCAGAGCAATGTGGCCATTCATGGGATAACTCCTTGCTCAAATGCTTCTCCAGATTGAGCATTGAGTTATTTAATTTTTCGGTTCCACTGCTCAATAGAAGCTTCATATAGGCACACCCACCCACCCACACTGTACATATCTTTGTTCACCAGGCGCCAGGAACAATGTTTCTGAGAGCATCAATTAGTTCAGTAAATGATCTGGGATCAGAGTATTGACCTATGTTTTGATGTCCATGTAGAGAATCCTCTTTTCTCTGAAGAGCTGTGCTTAGAAAGAATTTAAACAGAGAAAACACAGTCTCCTTAATTCAGTGATGCCAGGAAAAAAGGGGGGAAAGTTGTATGCAACCACCCTCCCATTTCAAAGTTCATCACTGAGGTTTAGATTTATTTATTTTTCAAAAATCCCATCCTTAAAGCAAAATGGTTTCCCATTTTGTTGGTTCCGTACCAAATGTATTGTAACAGATTCTGAAAACCCCATCTAGTAGCTATCAGAGATAAATCCAAAGAGAAAATCTGTACATTTCTCAAAGATGCATCGGAGCAGGCCCCAGAGATCGTGATTATCGTTTTTTTCCACCTGAATAAAGAGTATAGGGGATGAGAGGACCACACACTGTACATCACATTAAGCAAGTTCTTAGCCACTGTTCAAGAGATTTTAATGGACCACAAGAAAGCAGACACTTAAGCAGCTTTATCATATGCTTGTTATTAAATATCAAAAGAGTAGAAAAGTTTGTATAGTTTACTGTTTCATTATAGGATCAAACACTCTTCTCACTTTTGCCTTGATATTCCTCAGCGGATAACCAGGACTGTGACGATGTTAATGTGGAAACCATCCCCCCAACTTTTGCCGATATGTACCAGACCAAGTCAGCCAACCTGACTTGCAGAATCTCCAATATACCTATTGATCAGGACATTTCAAACTTGAATGTCACCTGGACACGAGCATCAGACCACAAGCAACTGCATACTGTACAGGGAGACTTCCAGGACCAGAGAAACAACCTGTACTACGTTGATGCTGTTGCCACAGTGTGTGTAACAGAATGGGATGCAGGTGAAACCTTTATCTGTAAAGCTACATTTGAAGGCGTACTTGTCAACCCAGTAGAAAAAACCCTCAAGAAGGAGAGTGGTAAGTTTCTATTTCATATTGATCCATGAAATGCATTTGGGGTCACTTGATCTAGGAGGTTTCTAGATAAGTGATTTTGGACATTAACACCGCATGGATTAAGAGTATTCAATCCAGAGTGGGAACAGGGTCTTTAGTACATCTCTCAGGATACCCCAAAATGTCCTTCTCCAGTTGCCATGATTAACATCCCCATGAATCCTATTCATGCTATGATGTTTGTAATTCCTTTGCTCCTTAATTCCAATGAAACACATCCACTGAGAATCCAGTTTCCACACCCATAGTGGTCTACAGCCATTTTTTTTCAATTTTCATTCTTCTTTTATGGAGAGAAACTGTATTCTCACCTTCTTCTAGGAAAAGTTTGCACACAGCTTGTGACCACTAGGATGGTGATCAACAGTCTTACACAAATAGCATAAAGTTAATTGTTCCCAGGCTGCATTGGCCTTGATGGGTCACATTACACAGATAGGCAGTATAAGCAAATGAATCCCCTGGCATCTAATTCTGGCTTAGTCATATTACATATGATTTCCTTGTAATGTGTACTAAATATTCTAGTTACACTTTTCTTTTTCTTTTCCCATCGTTCAGATGGCAAAGCAAAACCTCCTTCTGTCTACGTCCTTCCGCCTTCATCAGAACAACTGGCTTTGCGGGAAACAGCCACCATCACATGCTTAGTGAAAAGTTTCAATCCCACGGGTGTCTTTGTGCGATGGATCCATAACGACCAGCCAGTCAGTGAATCAGAGTACTACACCAGCCAACCCATACTAGAGTCCAAGACACCCAAACTTTACTTTGCCTACAGCATGTTGACCATCAGCGAACAGCAATGGAGTTCTGGAGACGCTTTCACTTGCATGGTGGGACACGAAGCCTTGCCCTTCAGCACAATTCAGAAGACTATAGACAAGAACACCGGTAAACCATCCATAGTCAACGTCTCCTTAGTCCTCTCCGACTCCGCCGGCACTTGCTACTAATTGTCAACCTAATTCCTTTTAAGAAAACTTCATTTGCCCTATTCCCACCAGCATCTGTTTCTCCTGCTTCATTATTGATACTTTGGTGGAAAGTTTGCAGTGATGAAGGCAGATATCTAAGGAAAGATGTGTCAATGTTAAAGCATTAGCTGGCCACATCTTTTTGAAGAAAATAAATATTTTGCAATAAAGTGTTTTTCTCAAAACAAAGAAAAAATCTGGCTTATTGTGAAAAATAGTGATGATGCATGACTATACTGGAAGTTCTGACTTCCTCTTGCATTAATATTCCTTCCCCAACTCTTCCTTAATCTTTTCTCATTTCTTTCTTCTAGCAATGTCTCTTGCACTTCACATTCTTCTACATTCAAATTGTCCTTGTTCTGTTGTTCTATCCCTATATTAAACTGAAGAAGAGCTATTTTAGAAAGCTGGTGGACAGCTTCCCTTTTCTGTACCATCATGGATTATCTACTCCCAACATCAATGCCTAATTTAGAGTTATTCATGTTCTGAGATCATGCCACTCTGTACATGCACAGGCTAGGACCATGAAATGTCTTGAACACTTCTCTTTAATTTATTTTACAAGCAAGGAGATGACTCATCCATTGGGTGTTCATAAAGAATTATCTGTGGCAACATTACATGCTTTGTACAAGACCAGGAAGTTCGTAAGAGAGAGTTTTATGAATGTCTAAAACACACTAAAATAATACCCCAATGGGTCTTTAAATAGAGCAGTATTCTTTCAATATGAACACAACTAAATAAATATTGGAGGCTATATCATGCATAACAGCTCTGGACAATATGACCTTTGTTTTTCTCTTATCGGTGAAAGTAAAAACTGTAGACACCAATACAACAAAGAGGCAGACAAACAAGAACAGCTTAGCTTAACAACATAAAACAGCTCTTCTGAGTGCACTGATTGCTTCCATTCAGACTCACCATATATACATTTGTCGAATAGCAAATGCACAATATAATAACAATGATGCTGTTCTGAATGTCAGTGAATGACATTTGGGGTTTCCTGCAAAATAACCTAGTACATATCAACAATTCTCAGGACACAGGTGTTCTTCTATAAAAAGAGAAATGCAGTGTTTTAAAAGAGAGTCACAATTATTTCGTTCATCATGAATGTTTGTAATAATGAAAGTATTTAGAAGATCAAATATTTAGAACTTCAAGACAATAAAAGATTATCTCATGCATTAAAACAAAGTCAAAAATTGATGATTGCTTTTAGAGTCCTTAGTTACAGAGGGGAAAATTCATGCAATTTAATTAAATTATCCACTTACATACATTTAACTAATTAACAAATTCTGTAGATCTATCAACATCACTTCATTATGTTAACCACACTGAACATTCCAGCATCCTTAGGAGAAATATCAGAGATTACTTCGTTTGGACAATAGAGGAGATGGAAAACCCCCAAATTGGTTTTTTTTAAAAAAGAAGCATTAAATAATTTCTACATTAAACAGTCCTATAATAAGCTGCTTAAATTTTCCACACATCCTGAAAGCTACCCATTTGATCTTTTATAAAACATATATAATACTGCCATTCTTGATGAAATTATTATTTCCCTTTTTGTTTTTTGAGCAAATGAATTTTGTTAGAGCAGAGCAGAGACCTTCATGGTGAGCAATCATTATCTTTTCTCTTGTAAGCAGGTAAACAATAAGTTTTATGCTTCAAAACTTTTAATTTCACCCGTCAAACACATGTAACAAGCTTAAACCTCCAATTAATACTCTTCTGAATTTTTACTCAACTGCTTGACTCAAAAATTACTCCAGACAAATTCGTCTCCACAAGTCTTAATTGTCATAAAATAGCCACAATGCCAGAAAAGGCCAAAGAACTGTGGCTTCTCCTCAAAGAAGAACCAGAAGAAAGAGAACTTCATGCCCAGGGCCGAAGTGCTCATTGGAGACAAGGTGATCCATGCCCTGAATGTTCATTCTTCTCTCCCAACATTTGCGGAAGAATATTGACAGTGACAAAAGTGAGGAAAACCCTCCGTAGTTTCATTCATATTTCATTAGGAAAGATCCATTCATGTTTCATTCATATTTCAAGGAAAGATCCATAAGTATTCGATGCTACCATTGC
The DNA here is from genome assembly GCA_023362775.1 of Charina bottae. Taxonomy (NCBI): domain Eukaryota; kingdom Metazoa; phylum Chordata; class Lepidosauria; order Squamata; family Charinaidae; genus Charina; species Charina bottae. Next base: position 487,453 of record JALMGJ010000011.1, on the reverse strand, counting down.
CCTTTTCCATCTATCCTATTTCCCATTGCTTCTCAATAATGTTAAGCCATGGATCATCAACCATAGCACTTGGAAAGGCAAAATTCATCCTCAACCTCATCTTACAGCAAAATACCGGGCATCTCAGTTTTGGATGCTGTTGAACAGGAACTCAAAGTCACATTGGGAAGACTCACTAAATTGAATCCTGCTCAACTTCTTTCTAAAGGTGGTAGTGTGCTTCCTGTATGGATCTGACTTAGTTACCTAACTGACCTGATGTAGCTTGTTTTCAGACAGCAGACTAATAGTCTCTCTTTGTACTCAAGGAAAATTCAACTATCTTAGTTAATATTCAGGGATAGAGTGAAAGGGGAATTCAAATCAGAATGCACTGGTTTGCTCATACATTGACATTCACTCACGCAGTTACACAAAATAAAAGATGGCAATATACTGGAATGGATAGAGTGCTGACTTTAAATATCGTAAAACACAAATTCAGTTCTAATGAGCCACAAACCTCACTAGTGGCCTTGATCAAACCACTTTCACTTTCTTTACAATTAGCCTACGGTCGTGATAATGCAAGAGACACTGATTGTAACTTCTTTTGAAGGCTCAGATTCATTTAATATTAATGTGACATATTAAAAAGGCACCCAGCCAAGGACATCCAAAGGCTGAGACATCTCTTTGCCCCAAATCAGAGTGTTTTTCACAATTGATATATTCCCACTGCTTCCAAAAATTGTACCAGGCCATAACAGAACACTCTGTATTCACAGTCCATGATTGCAAGTTGAAAGGAACATATATTGTCCTTTCAAGGATTACACAAAACTCCGAAAGCCAAGGAGACAACTATTATCATGTTCTGGGGGATTTCAAGGAGAGCACCACATCAAATGGATTTCCTGTACCCATTCAGAAAGCAAGCTTTGAATTCATCCTTTGGTTCTTCAAATTAATTGCCCATGATTATAGGCCAATATTGCACCATATTGTCAACCAAATCAGATCAGCTTGAATATCTTGTCCCAACACACTGTTCCATATAAACTTTCTTCCCATGAATCTGCAGGTTTATTTATCTTTTCATTTCTGTTTATATATCTTTCTTCACTTCACATCTACAGATTTGGTGGGCTGAGCAATTCCCAATATTACTGCATCATCAATATTAATCACTCATTTGAAAATAGCCTTTAGAAGTCTGTAGAGGGTGGACCCCCACTTTTTTTTTTCCTTCTTCAGGATGGTCTTAAGAAATGCCATCTCCCACCAAGGCTTTACTAAATTAGCTCACCTCTTCTTCTTTCCCCATGTTTCCTCAGCTATTATTTGGCATCATCAAGTATTTATTGTCTTGCGAAGACCTTTGTGCATACCCAAGTGTCTCTTTCCTGTCCTATATCACTTTCACGGCCCTTGCGTGCTACCCTGATCGTATGTGCCCTTTAGCTTCAATGCAACTTCACTTCTTTCTGAACTCTAGAAGCTGACCTTCATGTATTGTCCAAAGGTTACATAGACGGAATTGTGGACTCTGAGGATGAAGAAGAATTCCAAAACCTCTCATCAATCCTTTCCACCTTCATCATTCTTTTCCTAGTGAGCCTCTTCTACAGTGCCACTGTGACGATCATCAAGGTAAGACACAGAGGATAGAAACAGAGGATACTGATGTGAAATTTCCTTGATTGCATTTTCTAAATAGAAAACTGGTAGACTAACTTGCAATTGGTGAAGCTGCCTTTTGTAGTCATCAATATCCACTTTTGGGATGGATTTCTATCATGTTTTAATAATACAGAGTGATACGAAAACGTACATATAGATATTTGGAAACATTTTGTATGCATTTTCCCTTGTCTGCATACTTTTGGCTATGTGCTCTTTCATTAGGAACCGGTGTTTAAGGAAATAGTTTTCACTACTACTGAAAGTATGTTTGTGTGCATTTTTCCTACTGTATGCTTTTTGTGTGCATTGTTCTGCACTGCAGAAAAGACAAAAGGCAAGCACATGCATCAATTTAATCAATTTATGTGTATTGGAATTGTGGAATAACCAATATCTCATATATATCTCACTGTGATATCTGGGAATACTTCAGATTGAGTTGAGAGCAGAAGTGACAGTGGAGTTAGTAGAGCCAAATTCCAAATCTGATGATGTGGCAATAATTTGAACCCATTTTGGTTGTCACCATTCCTCCAGTCCATTGCTGTGTCAGTGTTTCACCAAGGGAACTGTGGCAGTTGAAGTCCACACATCTGGAAATTGTCCAGATGTTCTCCTTTGTGGTCTATCTGCTTCATTCTCAACTACCTTCACTTCTCACCTGAATTCCTTACTACTTATTTTCAGATTCTCCACTCTTGATGTTACCCATTCTAACCAACCTTATTTTTCCCCTTGCTTTCTTCCCTTTCTCTCTCCTTATTTCATTAGACCACCAGTACATAACTTAGAAACGAAAGAGGATGACAAAGGTATATATTGGTGGGGGAGGGCTACAGTCCCTCAACCCCTTTATTTGGCTTCTAGAATACTCCTTTATTGTTCTATCAAGCTCAGAAACAAGATGGCAGAAAATTGGCAGCTTGGTTTTCTCCCTTTCTGAGGTAGAAAACACAGGACTCTCAGTTCATACCTATCATGCTCTTCCCTTTCCGGGGAAGCTGTGTTATGGAACTGAAGAATGCACAGGGGGGAAATGGAAAATTTGGGGTCCACTCAGATGCATGGGACAGCCCCGCCCATTTTGCTTTACAGCTCCATGGATTGCAACCTTTGTTCCCAAAGGACACTGAATGCAGTGAAAGTTGTCCAGACCAGAGCAGACAAATATGTGGTAGGATTCTTATAGATCAGGCAAGTGCGGCATTTACCAGTTGGTGATTACACTTGACATCTGAATGTCATGCTGGGAGACACACTCCACAAAGCAGGGTTTGGGGCCAGGCAAAACCTAGCTTTCATTTCATTTACATTTATGTTTCAAAATATGTTCAGGCTGAATATTCACTAGTGATTTGTCCCATCTTCTAAAGCCATCCAGCCACTGTTGTGCTAAAATAATAGCAATTAGAACAGGCTTGATGGTGTCTCAACAATGGTTGAGTGAGGCTAGAAAATGCTACAAGTCTCTAATGGGATCTCACTATAATTGAATACGATGACTCTCCATATTTCCCCTTCACATTAAAAATTGTGTCTGACTGCATTTCGGATAAACCCACTTTCTGGGGAAATTAGGTTTCATCTCTGCTCAACAGTAACATTCTTTCTTCTTCTTTCTGATTCCAGGTGAAATAGAAAGACAGAAGCTGGTTCAACCCAAATGGCTCCACATTCGTTGGCCTACTTTTTTTATTTAGGACCTTTCTGTCTACTTCAGTGAAAGGAAAAAAGATTTATTTGAGGGGGATGTCATTTTTACCTTGCTTTGTATCATAGCCATAAGATTCCATATGAGCTGAAGCAGCCCAGTTATTTACAGTTTAGATCCATGGTGAAATTTTGCTTCACTTTGTTGTGTTGTATTCTGTGTGATGTATTATATAATATATATTGTGGATACTTCTGTGTGTCTCAGTTATAGTCATTTTTTATCATTATTATGTTTTTAGCCAGAATGGTCTGCCTGATCTAATACCTAAAAGAGCCTTACTGCACTTTTATCTTCATGTGAAACAGACGGGATCACTGCACAATCTGTACTGACCAGAATGTTCATCTTTTTTTAATTGAGATTGCCATGCAATGCTGTAATAAATATCTATTCTTGATTAATGAAGTGCCTCCCTTGTGAATTGTTCTAGTGCCGAAGGTGCCAATGGTTGTTATCGCAGAATCCCAATTTGCTTTTCAGACAAACTTAGTTAAGCCATGCCTCTTTACTAACAACGGCCGTATATTTTGGGGTATATAGGCATCGGGAAGCACAGGATAGGCTGCATGCTCTATCCTGGATAACAGAACTGGAAGGAGGGCATTGGAGTGGAACAGTGGGCAACATTCTTCCTTGTTGCCCAATTTCCTCACCCATGGGGATGCAAAGGGAGTTATGGGTCAGGGCCATTTTAAAGCACAATCTTTCTTTTGCCCGCTTCTCTCTCTCTCTCCCCCTCACTCTCTCTCTCACACACACACACACACACCAAAGTTGGTCCCCTTCTGTCCCATTTGCAGAGAGTTATCCTGCTCATTAACAGACAGAGTTCCAGATCCTTCACATAATCTCTATGCAACCTTCTGTTGGGGTGGAAAGAATAACAAGGATGACTAGATTCTCCGATGGTGAAGGTGTTCCCTCCAGTTGGTGTTGCAAGGTTATTTGCGCTTCACGTCCAACACTCATTTGGGAGCGAAATTCCCCAGACACCAAAAAACCTGTTTGGAGTGGAAGGCCATACATGTTCAACAGACTCAATTTGTCTTTCATGTGCAGAAGTATTCTCTGCCAGGTATCAAATCTGTAGTCCATACACCCAGGAGATACACACTCTTCTGCATTTCCAGATACATGTATTTCAGTCAGTCAATTGATCAGCAGAAGAGGTAACTGTGAACAAACCTTAGTCATCCACAGACCAAAATAAGTTAATACATGGAGGTTCATTTAAGCAAATCCATGTTCAAGTTGGTGTCTTGGATTTTGGAAATTAAAAAAAATTCTGAATTGCAAGAGGCAATTCTTCTGTTCCTTTGGTCATGTCTCAAGTCCTACTTAAAACTCAGATCATATACCGATGCAGAATGGAAATCACTCTTTTCCCCAACTTGGATTCTGGTTCCTGTAGGTCATTTCCTGGCTCTTCTGGACCATTTTCAGTCATGAGGCATACGCTGATCGAGGTCCCAGCCTACAAAGTGTAGAGAGTGTTGTGGATGTTGTACTCAGAGACTGAAACATCTGGTCTTCCCTTCTAAAAAAAAGTCTTTGGTGAATTGACTGCGGAAGAAAGGAAGTTTATACAGTACCTTCCTCCTTGACTACATTTAGATTTTAGTTGTTCTGTAGGTTGATTTCTTCAAGCAATATCTCCCACAAGGCTTCTAAAACTTTGATTTCCACAAATGTTTATCAGAAGCTTAGCAGATTTCTCAGCCTCAACAATACAGGCTTCCCTAAAAACAATATCCCAGCATTATACAGCCATGGACAATAGAAAGAAATACATCAGGGCTTACGCTCAGTTTATCCATCCAATGGATACAGTTGGATCCATATATCTATGTCTGACAGCCCTATACAATATACAAGCATTTAGCAGCCAAAATGCAGGATGTCCTTGCCGGGAAAATAAATGCACATATAATTTCCTAATGTGCTTGGTGCTCTCTGAGCTTCGTTGTTTGCTTGCAGACATTTCATTACCCGACTAGGTAACTTCATCAGTGCTAGTAAGAGTGGGGTTTGTTCCCTGTTTATATGCAGCAGCTTGCCCTGGCCAGTGTTGGTGGAGGTGTGGTTTTCTCCTTGGAAGATCCTTGATTCGGGTATTGTTCTCTGCTTGATTGTTTGGTGTTAATCCCTGCTTGCTTGCTTATTTATTTATTGACTGATTGATTGATTGATTGATTGATTGTATTTTTCCACCACCCATCTCGTAATGACTCTGGGCGGTTTACAACAAATTAAAACAATAAAAATTAAATATTAATTTAAAAGATACATTAAGAATATAAATATACAAGTATAATAAAAGCTCTAAAATGTAAGATATATAATCTAAAACCCAAGATGGGGAATCACTGTCTTGTTAACATTTCCTGGGGTCGGATCACGGTGCCAGCCACCCCCACGACAAACTATCCCCCCTTCCATCCCAATCGAGGTGGCACAGCCATGTCTTGAGTCCCTTCCGGAAGACCAGGAGAGTGGGGGCTTGCCTTATCTCTGGGGGTAGCTTATTCCAAGGGGTGGGAGCTATGGCAGAGAAGGCCCTCCTCCTGGACCCAGCCAATTGACAATCTCTCATGGACAGGGTCCATAACATGCCCTCTCTGCCTGACCGGGTGGGATGGGTCAATGTAATGGGGGTGAGGCAGTCCTTCAGGTAACATGGACCCATGCCATGTAGGTGGCATTAAAGGTGATAACCAACACCTTGAATTGAACCCGGAAGCAAACTGGCACTCAATGCAGCTCGCGCAGCAGGGATGTTATATGAGCCGTCTTTGAGGCTCCTAAAACTGCCTGCGTGGCCACACTCTGTAACAGCTGTATCTTCTGGATGCTCTTCAAGGGTGTCCCCATGTAGAGCGCATTGCAATAGACTATACGGGAGATAACCAGGGCATGAGTGACTGACTGGAGGGACTCCTGATCCAGGAAGGGGAATAGCTGGTGCACAACACAAAGTTGGGCAAAGGCTCCCCTGGACACGGCTGCCACCTGCTCTTTGAGCAGGGGCCACGAGTCCAGGAGAACCCCCAGGTTCTGCACCAGGTCTGTCTGGGGCAGTGCAACCCCATCCAGCACCAAAGATGGTAATTTCCTGGATACCGAGGGGCCCCAACCCACAGCCACTCCATCTTACCACGGTTCAGTTGAAGCCTATTGTTTTATTGCCCCAGACAGACCTGGTGCGGAACCTGTGCCACCTCGATTGGGGTGGAAGGGTGGATAGTTTGTCGTGGGGGTGGCTGGCACCGTGATCAGACCCCAGGAAATGTTAACAAGACAGTGATTCACCATCTTGGGTTTTAGATTATATATCTTACATTTTAGAGCTTTTATTATACTTGTATATTTATATTCTTAATGTATCTTTTAAATTAATATTTAATTTTTATTGTTTTAATTTGTTGTAAACCGCCCAGAGTCATTACGAGATGGGTGGTGGAAAAATAAAATAAATAAATAAATAAATAAATAAATAAATAAATAAATAAATAAGCAGGGATTAACACCAAACAATCAAGCAGAGAACAATACCCAAATCAAGGATCTTCCAAGGAGAAAACCACACCTCCACCAACACTGGCAGGGCGAGCTTCTGCATATAAACAGGGAACAAACCCCACTCTTACTAGCACTGATGAAGTTACCTAGTCAGGTAATGAAACGTCTGCAAGCAAACAACCAAGCTGAGAGAGCACCAAGGACTCCACATTCAACCCTGAGCTACATATATTCTCTTCTATTGGAATTTCCTAATGTTCCCAAATAGCAACATATATAAACTTAGTATCATGGGCAATAATATAGCTGATACAGGGTTTAACATGGATTGCTGGGTTGAATACCATAGCTTACATTCATGGTGATCTCAGTATCAAGAAAAGGTTTAAGGACAGCTGCACGTGACTTATTTAATAAGTTTAGACCAAACTCAAACTAAAATGAAATGTTGTGAATATTTGGAGGGAATGAAGGGAAAGAGGAAGGAAGAGGGCAGGAGGATGAGATGTTGATCAGAAAATGTCAGCTCCACAAGGTAGACCAGAACAGGAAATCAATTTAGCCTCCAAAGGAAGGCTAAAACTACTTTTATTGAGATTGGCTATAATACCAGTATCTTGCAAGTCTGTCTGTGCTGTAACCCCTTCGTATAGTTCAGTAAATTAGGGAGGCATCTTCTGAATGTTTTCTGATTCTGGGCTTTTAAAAAATGCTTCAGCAACTTTGGCCTGGATAACAGTATCTCCGCCAAGTCATCTTTCTTATTCTCTGCAGAAGTACTCTATTTATTAATGGGGGGGGGGGGGAAATGCAGCTGCCATTTGGTATATTTGCAAAATGGTGGCCTCCATTTTTTGCATGTGCAGAACAGGGTAACCATATATTTTTTCCAGAACATCTGGAAAAACCGAGTGTATGCAGAAAGTTGCCTGCCATGTTTTGTTATTAATTTCTAGTGGCCAGGTGCCCCATCACGCACCACCTCCTTGATGCCAGTTAGAGATGATTCAAAGAGGGCAGATTTCAATTTTTTCCTGGGTTTTGTAAAAAGTTTTGGATCTTTTATTTATTAGTCTGAATTACCTTAATTTTTGTTTACATTACTTTTTTTTTTTTACAGTGCTGATCGTTGGTGGGAGACTCCTGTGATTACTTAAACAGGTTCCATATCAATAGTAGTGGTATCTTAGCATTCGGTCATAATAAAATCCAAGTGGGTGTAATTGCATTTATTGACATTCAGCCGAAAATAAGATATTTCAGAGAAAACAGTATAAGGACTCCATAAAGGCTTTTAAGCTATAGCATGATTGATTGATTGATTGATTGATTGATTGGCTTTTTTGTTTCTTCAACAATCAGGGCTTAATATTTTAAAACTTAAAAACTACACATTCTATGTATAACAAACAAAATCAAATTTGGAATTAAAATTAAATTAAACTTAATTAAATTAATTAAAGTTGGTGGAAGCTTTTAATTTAATTTAATTTAATTTAATTTAATTTAATTTAATTTAATTTAATTTAATTTAATTTAATTTAGTATAATTGAACTCATTTTAAGATTGGTTTCCAACCTGTAATGTTTCCTGTCACCTCCCATCACTTTCTTCTTTTTTTCTCTCCTACAGTTTCTAAAAGCTCTCCTTCCATCCTCCCCCTTTGGCCCTGCTGTAGCTCCAATAATAAGGAAGATACTGAGAGTGTAACTTTTGCTTGCCTGCTAATTGAACAAGGTGCAAATATTTGGGAAATCATATGGCAACCTGACGCTCCAGGAGAGAAAAAATTCCCATCTAAGCAAGTGACTGGACAGCAGTGGTTTACGACAAGTCAACTCACGGTCCCTTCCTCCAGCTTCTCCGAAAACCATTACAAATGCCTTACCAAGGGGAAATCAAATGGAGAAAAACCTGACTCTCCCTCGGCCACCTTCACAAACAAATGTAAGTTTCTGCAAGAGGCTGAACAAGGGGAGCTTAAGGCCCCCTGAGGACTGATGGGTAGATGTGGTGCTGGGACTCTGCCAGGTGTGTATGCCTGACCTGGTGGACAATGGTGTGCACAGAAACAGAGAAGGTGACCCTCTTGTGTTGCCATGAGCCAGGATAATTGTCCCTGTTGCCAATCACCCATTCCCGAGACCCCAGTGGAGGAAATAGGGAAACTGGGGAACCACACAAGCACAAAAGAAACCCAGTTCTTTTCTGGGCACTTCTTCCCCTACCGCAACCATAATGAGGGAGAGCATCAACAAGAAGAGATGTCTCTTCTCTCCCCAATGTCCACATAATGAAGTGCTCATGGGAGGCGCATGAAGTACACCACAGTCTCATTTCCCTGAGAGCTGAGGCTAAAGAGATTGGGAGAATGTAATCCAATGTTTGAAGGTCCAGACAAACCGTGAGGTCAAATGTATGGGTTAGCATTATGCATCATTCTTTAAAACCTTGAAAGTAACAGTTGCTGGGGTTCAGCACACGAGGGGAATTAATTTTTCTCCCCCCAACCAAAGTGGCCCTTTGGCTGGAGAAGGAAGATGGAACGAAGGCCATCTTTTCTTCCATCCCAAGTAGTAGCCTCAGAAGAAAGAGCGGGCTTCATTGAGGTCACGTTTGGGAGAAAGATTAAAAGACCCTTCTTCTTTTATCATTGTCCTTTCCATTCTCAGATTGCATTCGGCAGCCTCTGAAGCCGGTTGATGTTCAGATCTTAACCCCCAGTTGCGGCAAACAGGGCCCAGAGGCCAACGTGGAGCTGGTGTGCTTCTTAAGAAGCCTTAGTGGTGGAAAAGCTGAAGTGGAATGGCTGAAGAATGGAGTACAGAACCGAAAGAAAGTAGAGGTGGCATTGAGAGCTGATGCAGGGAAGGGTGGTGGTTATTCCAGTTTCATCCACATGAACATCAGCAAAGAGAGTTGGGACAAAGGGGACCTCTACACCTGTAAAGTGACTCGCCCGCCAGGCAGTCAAAACATAACAATGCACAATGCCAGCAAATGTCAAGGTGAGGATTACCACCTAAGAGGTTACAGGCTACAGAGTGATGGATGAGTAAGAAGTGATCTGGGCAGATAATCACCTGGGGCTTAGCCTAAGGTATGCTTCTGAAGGTGTGCTAGGAGTTTGGGAAGCCCACCTGGGTGACACTGGGTTGATTGTAGGCTAGCACTGTCGCCTGGGATTATCACCCCTTATTCATATAAATTAATTACATCTTATGCAGCAGTTGTGGCCATTTGTGGAATAGGAGACTTTGCTGTCAGTTTATCATTCCCTTGTCATGTTGCAGCTGAATTCTTGCAATTTGTTCTACCTGGGGCTGCATTTGAAAACTATACAGAAGCTTCAGCTGGTCCAGCATACAGTGGCCCAAACAGTTATGAAAGTACCTAGGTTTACCCAGATAAAACTACTACTCCAGAAGCTGCATGACTCCACATTCAACTTCTGGATATTAGAAAAGGTGTTACTTGTCCCCCTTAAAAGCTTATACCGTATGGCTTAGGGCTTCGATATCTCTAAGACTACCTTCTCCAAGTTGAATCTGCACTCCCAATGGGATCTAATTGAGAGGGCTTGCTGAGGGTCCCAAATCTAAGGGAATGCCATCTCCATGGATCCCATTCTCAAACCTTCTCACTGAAGACCCCCCTACCCCCAGATATTCAGGCCACCCCCTCCCTATTATAGTTTTGTAGAGCTGTGAAAATACATCTCTTTAAATAACTCTATGGGGACCTATGAAGATTCTGCTGCTCAGATCTTCACATCAGGGCCTTGCGGTAGTTTACCTTAATGATATGATATACTTTAATTTTAATTTTAAGTTGTTAATTGAAATCCACACAGAGAATATAAGCCAAAATAATAATAATAATAATAATAATAATAATAATAATAACAACAACAACAACAACAACAACAAATGCCAACCTTTAAGAAGGTCCTTAAGAACTGGTTCTTCCCTCAGCCACTTGGTCAGGACATTAGATGAGCCAGAGGTAATTATATGAGGTCTGCTTATAGTATAGTATGTCTCATTATTTTATTGTTGCACTTTTATTTTATTTTATTCATTTATTTTATTTTATTAAATTTATATTACCGCCCATCTCCCCTGTCGGGGACCCTGGGCGATTCACAATAAAACATTTTCATATTTTGATTTTTTTTAGCCCTGGTTATCTGCCAAGAGTAACTTGGTGAGTGGTTGGCCAGACAGATAGACAGATAGATGTAGATGTAGATGTAAATATATAAACTTTGAGCCTGATATTAGAGCTTTTCATAAGCAGCTTTTCTACTGAGCACCTTCCTCAGTTTTCCTTTATTATTTTATTTTATTTTATTTTATTATTTTATTTTATTTTATTTTATTTTATTTTATTTTATTTTATTTTATTATTATATTTTATTATATTTATTATTCAAATTTATCCCCGCCCATCTCCCCGAATAGGGGACTCTTTTTATTTTTTTTATTATTGTTAGGTGCCTCTATTTATTTCTTTATTGCATTTCTTCACCGCCCATCTCGTACAAATTTCATTATTTTTTTAAAAAAAACTACTAAGTCCTGCAGAACCTTAGCAAATCAGTCACTGCTGATGAATCACTAATCATTTCTCCCCATGCAGGAAGTACTATTCCCCACATAGTATTATAACCCTTGTATCGTCTGTCTCTTGGCCTTCTCCACAGTGTGCTATGGTTGCGTGCATCAGCCCATCATCCTTTTTACCAAACCATTGTATAAAAGCCTGCTTGATAAGTCAGCCATCCTAGTCTGCAGTGTGATCTCTTCTAACCTTGAAAGTGCTCAGATCAGCTGGCTGGTGGATGGCAAGCCCAGCAGTGGTGGTGTGAATGAGAAGGTGAAGACAGATGCCAATGGAAGTCAGAACCTGAGAAGCAACCATTCCGTGTCTTTGGAGCAATGGAGAAAGGGCACCAACTTCACTTGCAAAGTAGCCGGGGGTTGCTTTGAAGAACTCACAGAAGAAATCACCATCCAAAAGGATACTCGTGAGTAGATTGTCAAGCCCCTTACGGCGCCTCTCTTTCCAGGAAGCAAGAATCACATATCTTCACAATAAAAAGTTCTAATGTACAAAACAGGAGTAATGTAAAGTATCTTGGAAGTTGTGATAGAGATCATCGACCCTTTGTTATTAGTGACTTCATTAAAGTAGAGTTTCTTTGAACATTTTGAATTTCCTTTTCCTGGGTTTTTTTTTTGTTTTTTTTTTTTTTTGCACCCTGGACTGATGTTTATGAGATAAGCTACCAAGGAATTCCTCTCCTATCTGTTGGCAGTTTAAGTCTAGAATTTCCCCAAGTTCTTTTTCAACCTCCCCGCAATCTTTCACATGGATGGGCTTCACAAATGCACCTTTTCCTTCCTTGCCATTTTTTCTCCTTCCATGTTTTTGAAGGCCAAAAAAATAATGGCCGGGAGGATGAGGCGTATGGCCTGCTCACAATATTTTAATGTCTACGGCAGAAAAACAAAAAATGGCATCTAGTTACACACAGGCAGAAGTTCTCTGATGCAAGAAAAGAGAAGCACTTGAGCTGAAGAACTGACTGAGGGGCCGTCCTTCAAATCCAACCTTCTAGCAAATAGAGGAAGTTCACACACATACACACACATGTATATGCAAAGACACATCTTGAGAGCCAGTGCGTAGTGTGAAGGGATTGAACAAGGATTGGGGAAAGGCAAGTTCACTCCCAGCCTTGAAGCGCATTCAGTGATTCTGGGCCAGCCTACCTCAAAGTGTTATTGTCGTGAGGATCTCCATGTAAGCTACCTAGAGGTCCTGAAGTTAAGAAGGGATATAAAACTAAGAAATACATTTTTTAAAATAACAAGAAATTGTATGTGTGCATCACACACACACTCCATCCGCATCCTTCTAAAATGATTCCTATTGTTCCCCTAGACTAGGACAGGATGAAACATCTTCTCTGCTCTTACATTTCCCTGGGAAAAAATCCATATTCTGCCATATTCTGCTTCACCAGAAGAAAGAGGCAGGGTTTTTTTTCCCCAGATAATCAAAAGGAAGGCAAAAAGCTGGTATGGTGGCAGTGATGCAGCATTGATTTCTATCTGATTTGGTTCTTTCTGATAGAGCACAGCCAAATTGGATTGGCAGCTCGGCGTTATGAGATTATCATATTCACCGTGCGCAGGGGTGTCTGTTGAACGTTTGTCAGCATGACACGTGAGTTGTGATGTCATGCCACGAGTCCCACCCCTTATGCACATGCTTTGACATCACAACACATGTACAGCTTGAATGGTGACCTTACAGACAATACGTTTTTCGCTTGCCTCTCTGGATACATCTGATTATGAAATTACAGACTGACTGGGCAGATCCGGGGAAGGAAAAAATGGGGAAGAAAGCAGGCACTAAATTAGGAATTAGAGCCAGTTTGGTTAGTGGTTAAAAACACTGGATTTAGAGAGGGGAGACCCAGGTTCTTAGGCATGAAAGCCAGTTGTATGATTTTGGGCCAGTCATTCTCTCTTTGTGGTAGGAAAAAGATTTTGGCAAACCACTTCCAAAATGATGATGTTGATAATAATACTACTACAGGTAATCCTCGTTTAACGACCGCAATTGGAACCAGCATTTCGGTTGCTAAGCAAAACAGTCATTAAGCGAATCTGACCCAATTTCATTACCTTTTTTGTGGTGGTCATTAAGCGAATCACCGTGGCTGTCAAGTGAACCATGTGGTCGTTAAGCGAATTATGTGGTTCCCCATTGATTTTGCATGCCAGAAGCCAGCCAGGAAGGTTGAAAATGGTGATCACGTGACCACGAGATGCAGCAACGGTCATAAATGTGAACTGGTCATAAGTGTGAGGATGGGTCATAAGTCAGGGTTTTTTTCAGCACCGTTGTAAGTCCAAACCATCACTAAACGAATGTTTGTTAAGTAAGGACTACCTGTCATACTACTAATAATAATATATTAAACTTGTATGCCACCCAACTCTCAATGACTTGGGGCCGCTCACAACCATCAAACAAAGAAGTTACAATAAAATCAATAAAAGATAAAAATAAAAGATGTCAAGTATGACGAAGCGAGGGGTCTCACTCTCCCTCGCCGAAGGCCTGGGAGAAGAGCTAGGTCTTCACATCTCTTCTAAACAGTAGCAGAGTGGGAACCATTCAGATCTCAGAGGGCAGGTGCTGCTACAGAGAAGGCACACTTCCAGGGTCCTGAGAGATGACACAGTTTAATTGAAGGAACCCAGGGCATGCCAATCCTGCAGGATTGAATCAGCGAGGCAGATGCTATGGGACACAGGCGGTCCCTCAAGTAGCCAGGCTGCATGCCACAGAGAGCTTTATAGGCAACAACCGGCCCCTTGACTTGCACCCGGAAGCAAACTGGGAACCAGTGCAGCTCAGAAAGCAGAGTGTTACATGGGCATACCAACGCATGCCCATCACTGCTTGTGCCACCGCATTCTGGACCAGTTGAAACTTCCAGGTGGTTTTCCAGGGTAGCCCCATGTAGAGCTCGTTGCAGTACTCAAGCCACGAGGTGACTAAGGCATGAGTGACTGTCTGAAGGGGCCCCTGATCTAGAAAAGAAAACTGCATGGACTTCTTCATGTAGGCACCAGGAGTCCAGACCAACTCAAAAGGCCATAACAAAGCAGAGAAATTAGAGGAAAGGTGGCAGTTGTGTCTAGGAGGGCCTTTGCACAGTTTTGTGTTGTGTGCCAATTGCGCCCCTTCCTGGATCGGGAGGCTCTGCTCACAGTCACTCATGCCCTTCTCACCTCCAGATTGGACTACTGTAATGCGCTCTCCACGGGGCTCCCTTGAAGAGTATCTGGAAACTTCAACTGGTACAGAATGCAGCGGCACAGGTAGTTCTGGGTGCTCCTAGAAGAGCACATCTTACACCTCTGCTTCGCGAGTGCATTGGCTGCCACTTTGCTTCCGGATCCAATTCAAGGTGGTGGTTTTGACCTGTAAAGCCCTTCATGGCCTGGGGCCGGGTTATCTGAGGGACCGCCTCCCACCGATTACATCAGCCCATCCCATTAGACCTGGCAGGAAAGGTATGCTACGGGTTCCATCGGCCAGGGACTTGCATTTGGTGGGTCGCAGGAGGTCGGCCTTCTCTGTCGTGGCTCCCTCCTTGTGGAACATTCTCCCCACTGAAGTTCGGCTCGCTCCTTCCCTTCTATCATTTAGGAAGTCCCTCAAGACCTGGTTATGTCATCAGGCCTGGGGTCCTTGGGAACTGGAGACATTCTTAGATGGCTCCACTGCAATTGACATTCTTGCTCTCTCCGTAGGGTTTGTAAATTTTAAAAATTTTGATAATATGTTAATTTTAATAATTACTTTTTATCTTTTTATAATGATGGTTTTTTTTATCTATTTGCTGTTTTATCTCATTGTCGTACACCACCCAGAGTCACTTTGTGTGAGATGGGCAGCCATATAAACATGATTAATAAATAAAAACAAACAAATAAATAAATAAAGGTAGGACCCTGAGCATTGTCAAGAAATATCCAGTACCAAAAGCAGATAGAGAAGCATTAAAACCAAAATCTTAATCTGAAAACAGTTCTATTTCATTCTTGGCCTTCTTTAAATCATAACACATTGGGAGTTTAAAAATAATATCAAGGACCTTAGTCATTTAGTTAAAGCGATGCTCTGAACAGGAGAAAGTACCGTGTTATTTTCCATTTTAAAAAGCCTGCATTTTGCTTTTCTTTTTCAATTTAGAAATTCAAGCACCCTCCGTCATCATTTCTCGAGCCTCCCTAGATATTTCATTCAAGAGCACCACTGCCCTCATTCTTATCTGCGATGTGAGTGGATTTTCCCCAGCAGAAATTAGCATCTCTTGGGAAAGAGATAATGTATCCCTGAAGGAAGAGCTGTATGATAATGGGATCGCAACAAAGACTGCAAATGGGTACTCCATTTACAGCATCTTAAGAATTGGAAGAGATGAACCAGGAGGAAAGGGAGGCAGATACCTCTGTGTAGTCCACCATCCTGCTTCTCAAAATCCATTCATGGCCCATGAAAATGTACCCGTTGGTAAGTGGACCTTCTAAGGTGGGTGCTGAAGGTATGACAATGAGTCAAATTGCAAGCATGGTGGATCTTCTGCCAACAGATTCTTCACCGTAAAGGCTTCAAAAGCAGATAGATCACAAACATCCTTTGGTTTAGCGCTTCACCACTGCTGAGATGCAGGTCCATTAATGGAAAGAAGGACCCATTCGTTGGAAAATAGTGCTAATTATTTAAGGTGCTACATGTGCGGCTCTGTTAAGTTGTTATTCTGAGGAGCCCAGATGAAAATTTATATTATGAAACAGCAGAGAATCTTGTGCCTTACAGAGCCCTTCCCCACAAAACTCAAAACTATCAAAATCCTCATCAAAATTTCATACAAAATTGTGCCAATCTCTTGCAAGATCTTATGAGATCTTGTCAGATCTCAGTCCTTCCTTTTCCAGCAAAGCCATCCCATCCAACTGTGTAATGGTATCCAGAGTCCAGGGACAGCTACTGAACTTGCTGTTGGCTTAATCTTCTATACTGTGATTAATAGAGGACCAGCTCTTGGATAAAATCTGCCTCCCTGTGTGCATCTAGGTAGGACAAGCTCAACTATTAATCAAGCTCAACCATATTTTACAGGGGAGTGGACAAGAATCATGGAAAAGGAAGGACAGAGGAATATCAAATCCAAGATATTCTATTCCCTGCAACCTATCCAAAATTTGTCACATGCAAACTTGCAGTCTTAACAGGAGAAAAGAGTCCAAGCACCAAGATTAAGAGCAATAGTAATCTGGGCTTAAGCAAATATGTTTATAGTATAAATATATTGATCAATTATAATATTTTTAGGCATACCCAGGGTATATCCACAAGGGTAGGACATGGAAATCAGGGTGTGTCTTGATTCCATGAAATGCCTGCTAAAATGAATCCTGCCATGTCTTTAATCCTAAATTCTGTGAATCACTGCAAATACTAATAGAAGGGACCTGGTCTAGTTCATACATGTATCTGCATTTTGCAAATGATTCTGATAATGAGTTTTCCCAGAGTCCCCTTGTGGGGGGAGATGGGCGGTGATATAAATCAAATAATAAATAAATAAATAAATAATGATTTTTCCATGTTAAACAGCCATCAAAATCAAACACCACTGATGGAGCATTCACACAATCTTGCCTCATTTCTGTCCTTTCAAAGGAATCAGTTCATACCTTTGCCTAAAGAACTGCGGGGGGGTGGAGGAACAACTGGAAAAAAGCAGAAGGATGGGGTGGATTTTTTTCCCTTTTTCTTCTATTGGAAAATGTTGACATTTTAGGGAACTCACATGAAATATTAAGGTAAACAAACGTTTTCTTCAAGTCAAATTTAGTTCCTGCTGACTTCAAGGACAGGTCCATGACGTCTTCTTGGCAGCAGTACAGAAGTGGTTGGACACTGTCTCTTCCTGGGAAGTTTTCAACTCCCCAGTCTAGCTCACAGTTCTGGAATTCCCCAAATGTCTCACCTCCAAATACTAACCAGGGCTGACCCTGCTTAGCTTCCCAGCCCAAACATAAACATTTAGCTGGTATCATCTTATTTTGTTAATGTCCCAAATGCTTTGGAAGATGTTTTATTCACTCGTTATCATACAATGTTTATGCCAAACACTGTAGTATATCAGAGGATGATCATTTCCATATATACAGCACTCAAACCGAACATGCATTTAATGAGGAGAGCAAACCTCCTTCATTGTTGGTTAATATCTGCTTGCTTTCTTCTCGGGACTCTGACCTAGGATTGAGATATCTGAAGCTATATCATACATTTGCTGTTCTTTGTTTTTGCCCACTGAGGTGGTTGAACTTTTCTCTCAGCTGGCTACACAACAAATGTCCTGCTACAACTCTTAAGACATATATATACTTTGGGTGTTTACATTATGCAATCCAATATGTGCATTACCTGCACTAGATAAGCGGGTCTTGCTTTCGAGAAGGCACGCAAGCACTGCCTGAGCTAAAAACGTCATCTAGAAAGTAAAAGAGAGAAAGCAGGTGAATAATTGTATATTTTAAATATAGGTTCAGGAAGAAATCATTGCATGTATTTCAACTTTGCGCCATTTTTTTCCCCAAAAGAAGTGTGTTTTTTTTTAATTATACGATTTCAAAATTTCCAGTAGTTTTTACATTTCTTTGCTAATTTCATTGGCAAAAGAAAAAAAAACTAGTTGTAGACAAGGTATTGCTGGTTACTCCTCCTAGTACTTGGGGCCCAATTATTCTGGACATGCTCAGACACCACTTCCATCAGCTTCACATTCCCATCATCCTACAAAGAGTCTACATCAGGAAGATTCAATACGGCCCTAATTTGCTTCATGAAGAGCGTCTCCAATTCTTTTATTTACACGCCAGGGAGATCCTTTTGCTTATTACAGGTAACTTATCATTTGATGTCACCCTAGTACACCCTATGATATGACCATTTTTCCTCTTTTATTATGGCTCCTGATTATCCCAGTTTCTTTACAGATTCACTGAAGCCTCAAGCTCCTACTGTGGAACTCCTACAGTCAGTAGATCGGGTGAAGAAAACCATGATGTTGAAATGCATCGCATTTAATTACAGACCCCCAAATGTCATCATCAAGTGGAAGGATGGCCTGCAAAACAAGAAGGAAGACACTGTGGAAAAGGAGATGGCAGATGGAACCTACTGGGCCAGCAGCCAACTCACCATCCCCCTCTCTCAATGGCAAGAAATGGAAAGCAATACTTGTGAGGTGATACACCAACAAACGAATACAGCAAGAGTCAAGAAGATCTCCAGAAAAGGTGAAATAGGGCAGCAAAGCTAGAATGTTTGAGCTCCATCTTTTAATTGGGCATTTAATGCTGCAATCTTCTCCTTCCCACTTACTGGGTGTAAACCCCACTAAATGCAGGGGGGCTTCCTTCTGAGAAGCATGTGCCTGGATTGCACTGCAGTGTTAAAAACTCTAGAGAGACTATCTGTAGCTTGAATCATGTCAACTGGATTTCTATTTTCTCAGTGGAAACGTTTCGCTCCTTATCCAAGAAGGAGCGACACGTTTCCACTGAGAAAATAGAAATCCAGTTGACATGATTCAAGCTACAGACAATTCCACCTGGATGACTGAGAACCTTCATAGACATCTAGAGAGACTAGAAAGTTAGGACAACTAATGCTGGAACAACCACAATACTGTATGGACCATGAAGGGTTGAGGGGAAGATTTAGAAGCACCAATTACCTTTCTAAATTCTCTGCCAAATTTCTGGGCAAACAGATTCAGTAGATGATTTCTCCAGGGGATGGAGAAATTCTCCAACAGGTTCTTCATGAACAAGGCTCCCCTTATCAGTGGTAGCGGTACCTATTGAAAAAAATCCAAATAGAGTTATTCCATGGTTCCTTCCCTTGAGATTTCATGCAAGCATAGAAAACCAAGGAAGGAGATATTTGTACAAGGAAAGATGCAACATTCACACACACTCCTCGGCCTTTTTTGTAACTTAATAGGTGCGAGGCCACCATACCCCACCCATGGGACTCTCCAAAGTGCTTGTTTTTCTAAAGCAAACTTTCTTTCATTTAATTGAATGAGAATTGGGAAGGGCAAATGGTAGGAGAATCCATCTTTCTGTTACTGTTAAGAAGCAAAGAGTTAGGCTTATAACAATTGAGATAATGGATGAATAGTGGATAGGAACAATAGCAAAACACTGAGATACAAGGGAAGGCTAAGGAAGAGTTAAACAAATTCATTAACAGAGTTCATTCTGTCATTGACTCAATTTTTGTAGACCCTGTATTCTTCATTTTCTTACAAAATAAACCTGAATAAAATTAACGCTTCTCTCTCTGCTTCTTTAGACTGGGTTATGCCCACTCCTCTCATGGTGACCCTGAATGTCCACCCACTCTGCCCCAGCCCAAGTTTAGGAACCATCAGTACTGTTACCTTAGTCTGCTCAGTCTATGGCTACTCCCTAGAAAATATCCAATTCATCTGGGAAGCAGATGGGAAATTTCCAAAGAATCAGTCAAATAGTGTCCAATTCTATGTCAGCAGCAACTTGACATTATCCCTACAAGAGTGGAACAAGCTACAAGAATATACCTGCAAAGTAACTCAACATGGAAGAAACCACACAGAGACAAGAACTATCAGCAAGTGCAAAGGTGATTTTACATCTCTCTCTCTCTCTCTTTCTCTTTCCTCCTTTCTTACTCATTCTCTCTGTGTATCCATTCTTTCTTTCTCTGTCTCTTAACATATATCTGTATGGAACATAAATTCATGTTCTATTATTTTGTTGTCCTTCTACCTTTGACTCCTGTTGGCTGCTAGGGAATGATGTTGGATTGGTTACAGAAGTTTTGAGGATGTCAAACTTAAAGACCTAAGTCAATTGGAAAGAAGAGTGTTTGACTATAGAGTGAAATGTCCTAATTTGTTGCCAATAGGGCAGATTCCTCTTGCTTCCCTCAACTCTATTTCAATACTTCCTGTAGCGTTTTGTTTCTTCATATGCTGCCTTTTACTACTCTATTCTGCCCATCATAAAGAGCAATGTTTCTCTTCTGCACTCTTCCAGCCTGTAAGGACAGTATACCACCTCCCACAATTTATCTACTCAAACCACCCCTTGAGAGACTATTCACCCAAAAGAGAGCTCTCTTCACTTGCCTTGTGGTGGGACATGAACTGGAGTATGTCATTCTCAACTGGATGATGGATGGGCTTAACCTCACCACGAATGCCACAACAGAAAAAATCAAGAGGTACCCAAATCAGACCCAGACTTTCCAAAGCCAACTGAACCTCACCAGCCAGATCTGGGATTCTGGAAAGAAAATCGAATGCATCATTTCTCATCCCTGCTCACTCTTCCCCGAGGTGAAGCAGAGCGTCCAAAAAAACAAAGGTGAGGGGAGATTCAACAAGACCCAAAAGATCAGTGAAAAATTATTGGCTTGCCCCTGAAAATTGTGGAGGAAGGAAGGATTATTCTCTGTGCCAATTATCAGAGAAATTGTTTTCACACCTTTAGTTTCGTATATATCAGAAAAGAGGTGGTCCAAGTAAAAACTTTCAAAAGTTCAAAATCATGAAAATTAAATACCGTAAATGTACTATCAATGAGATTTACTACTTATACCAACCTTCCCTTTTCTTTCATTTTTTTAAAAAAAATCGCCCTTACCCACCTTTCTGTTTCCATCTTTATCCCATATAGATTTCAGCCACATTAAAGTACCATCTCTCTCCTTGGTCATTCCATCACTATCACAACTGACACAGACTACCTCCGAAGCTGTTGCTTGGTTGGCTTGTGTGATCAACGGATTCTTCCCATCTGAAATACTCATCAAATGGAAGAAGAACAACAGAAGTATTGATGCCTCTGAGTATATCATAGGCCCATCCCTACCTGAAGCTGGACACTCCACCTTTTCTACTCAAAGCGTCCTGAAAATCCCAGCATCTGAATGGGAAAATAGAGCTATGTATACTTGCCTAGTGGGCCATGAATCCCTAGCTATCATGAAGAGCATCAGTAAACATTTGTATGGTAAGTCTTGGTGCTGGAAGATTCTCCATTAGCCAAGAATGGAACCAAGGATTAATTTTGCTCCGTGCAAATTACAGTGTGAATCACAGACATTAGTGAAGAACCATAGGATCAAGTTGCTCGACTGCAATTCTGAACCACAAATAAAACACACGAAAACTCTTAGGTTCACAACTCTCAGATGCATACTGAATTTCCTCTGTTGAAAAGTACTGCATTTCAGGGTAACTTTGATGGTAAGATAGCTCTGTCAGTGGTGTTTGGGCAGAGATGGCTGTTTGCATATTGCAGGCATCACTTGATGACCATGCACAAATGTGTTCCCAATTGGAAATAAGCCCCCGTAAATTATTTTAAATCACTAAGCTTCATGGCCACTCCGATCAAATAAAAGCTGGGTATCAAAAGTTGCTAATCTATCTAGATTATGGCTATTTAATCATATATATTACACTCACAGGAAACACTGTCCCGATCATGTGAATGCCATTGTGCAACCCAAAGATCAACCATTTCTTTTCAGATTTCCTGAAACCTACTCCCCCACGAGTGATGGCATTCCACACCTTTGAGGACAAGGGCCATCTGAAACTTGTCTGCTTTGCTACCAACTTCTATCCCAAAACCATAGACGTTCAGTGGAGCATCAAAGGACAGAACCTCAATTCCACTCCAAACTGTTCATCTCCAGTGCCCCTCCCTGATGGGAAGTTCCAGAAGGACTGTACGCTGACAGTCAGTGGAGAAGAATGGCACAATCCACAAATATATACGTGCACCGTAAATCACAGTGCAACCAAGCGTTTGATTAAGAAAGACGTGCATTCTTCTGGTAAGTCGGAATATGCAGTTAATTGCACACTTAAATTGCAAACCGAAGAAACAGAGCAGCCAAAACATCTGCAAAGTGCTTTTATTGATGAGTAAGTAGCCACATTTTCTACTCCTCATTATGGTATTCTAAACATTCCAAAGCAATGGTCATGACTTTTAGTCTGCCAGGTTCCACGTGCCAATTATTGCTTTTGTTATTAATGTTGTTCCTAATAGAAACATTATGCTTTTAGTCATTTGCATAGCCCAAATAAATCAGTGAGAATGCTACTATGTTGCTGATGGCTGGGGCTACTCAGTTGATGGCATCAAACAGGGGGGAAAGTAACCAGTTGGTTGATAGAGATGAAATGCACACTGATACCTTTTAGAATATCAGGTCTGATACGCATTTGGCCTTGTAGTAAATAATTGCTTCTATTAGATGGAGAGTTGACCTATTAGCTTTGAGAAAAAAGAGTTGGACATGGATCCAGGCCAACTCAATTTCCAGGGTTGGTTCCATACACTCTTCATTAAGAGTGGACCTGCCTTTTCTGCAAAAGAAGGAAGTTGTTTGTCCTCCTTCTTTCCCAGCCGCAGCATCCAAATGTTACATTAATTTCATTTAGGTTCCCCAGGCTAATCAGACAAAGGATCAGCTGGGCTTGAATAAGTCATACCAACATTTCCTCTTTAGGCAGGAGGTAAGGTAGTAGCAGGAAAGCACACTTCAAACTAATTCAATGCAACATTGCTTTTGAAGGAATGATGGCATCTCCAAACAATATGGAAGTTATCAATATGCAATTCCCATCCTTCGAAGAGGTCTTCACAAACAGAAGTGCAGCTCTAACCTGCATCATGCCGCTCAGGAATGCAAGTGCCAATACAACATTCAGCTGGACCATGGATGGAAAACCTGCCAACAATGATTCAGTGACAAATGAAGTCTTCAGAGAAACCAACAACACTTCTTTGATGTACGGCCAATTGCAGGTGAATCTGAGTGAGTGGATCACCACCACCCAATTCACTTGTAGCATCCAGACTGGCCTAGGAGAAAAAGTGAAGAAGCATTTTGACCGGAGGAATGGTAAGGACTCGTATAAAGAGCAGGCAAGCAAATGAGAGACAAGGCACTCTAAATACAGGGAGATTGGGAAGTAGTTCAATTCAGCCTTATTCTGAATTGCTTCTGACACTAGCCAAAACCAGCTAACACCTAGCAGACTCTTGTTTCTTCAGAGCAGTATCATGGCCATATCTTAATGGTATGTTCACAACATACTGACGTCATTTTAACTTGGGATTTCCACTTAGAATTCCAGGAATCGTAGCTTGACAAGGAAGCCAGGAATATTGAAGATTCCTAACCCATCATCCTTACACAAACAAATTAAAATAGTAGACTCCAGAGTTCGGTGGAGGGCGGGGTCTGAGAAGGAAATAAACCCTGCTTGATGCAGCACTTTAATGGTACAACGATAGGTTCCAGCATACTTGTGTTCCCAAACATGTTCTGTTGTCTTGTCTTTGTTAACACAGGGACTGTGAGACCGCCAAAGGTGGATCTCCAGCATCAGTCCTCCAGTGAAGGCTTAAATGTAACCCTACTCTGCACAGCTAAAGATTTCTATCCAGATGAAATCTTTTTGAAATGGGAAGAAGAGAACCAAGAGATGTCCTTCAAGGGTTATGATGCCCATGGCATGAAATGCGATCATGAGAAACAAACGTGTTCCTTACTCAGCATGCTCGAAGTCCCCACAAGCAAGTGGATGATTGGAGCCTCCTATTCATGCCTTGTAGCTCACGTCTCCTCTGAAAATATAATAACTAGAACAACCAATTTCTTTACTGGTAAAAAAACAACAACAACAACAACAACAACACCAATTGTGTCGCTCTTGTTATAATGCATTTTTTATGTATCTTTCCACTTTACATTAAAACAATATTTATTAATTGGATGTTTCTTTCTTTCTTCTTTGAGTGGCATCTTCTGCCCTGGTTTACACCATAAAGAGCCACGATTTAGGCTAATGCAATGCCCCAAAGATGTTGTACGAGCACTCTTGTTTTTAATGTCGCCAAGATATTCCCACAGATACACATTTGACTTGCATTTGACCTTTTTTCT
Organism: Charina bottae; assembly: GCA_023362775.1. Taxonomy (NCBI): domain Eukaryota; kingdom Metazoa; phylum Chordata; class Lepidosauria; order Squamata; family Charinaidae; genus Charina; species Charina bottae. The sequence continues at coordinate 462,926 of JALMGJ010000011.1, read as the reverse complement.
AAAAAAAAAAAGTTACTGATCTTTTTACTTATGTTTTAATGTGTGCTAGATTTTTGACACCAATCATTTCTCCTTGCTGGTTTCAAGATTGGTTTGATACTGAATTTTATGCTTTGGGAGTAGGGGTTTTATATTTCATTTTCTAGCCATTATACTGTTTGCATTGATCTTGTTTTAAATCTGCTTTGATTATTTTATAATCAAAGGTGTGGTTTTTGTAACTCGCCCCGGACATGTAGTTCTTGGTGGTATAAAATATCATAAATACACACATTAAATAAATGATCAAATAGAAATAGATAATCCTTTCTCCCTCTCTCTGTACATCAAATGTTTTCTTTTGGCTTTTGTTCCTTTGCTTTTCAGAAACATCTTTCCTCCATGTGCTAACTTAAGTTTTTCACTTCATCCTGCAGATTCCTGGGATTGTACCCTCATGGGAACTGCTTTGTGTGACATCCGCAATGAAGGCGAAGATGAATACAGTGAACTGGAAGAAGCCAACAGTGTCTGGAATAAAGTTTTCACCTTCGTTGTTCTCTTCATTGTTGCAGTCTTTTATGGTGGCCTTGTCACTTTCATCAAGGTAAAAAGGAAATCAGTCAAATCATAGAAATTATCACCATCTCGTTCTTTCTCAATTGCCTTTCCGGTAAATGAGTACCTACCCATCACAGCATAGAATCATGGAACTGCAGAAGGAACCATCCCAGGTTGAGGAACTTGGGTTCTCTTAGATCATAGCTTTCCAAACTGTGTGTCGCGACACTTTAGTGTGTCACAACACACAGTTTGGTGTGTCACAACACAACCCGGAAGCGGTGGCGGGGGCGTGCACGGTGGTGGTGTGGGGGCGCGCGCAGCGGCGACGGTGTGCACGGCAGCGGTGGCAATGACAGCAGCGGCGCACCATCAGTGCCTCCACGTTTCAGTGAAAAACACGAGGCCGCCGCCCCCGTGCGCGCCCCTGAGCGCGCCCCCGCGCTGCCGCCACTCCCACCATGGTGGTGGGTGTGTCGCCAACAGCGGCAGTTTGGAAACCACTGTCTTAGATGTTCCTCAACTGCAATTTCCTGCAACCCCTACCAGCAGAGCCCAGGGTGAAGGATACTGGGAGTTATAGTTCAACAACAACTGGAGGACCAAGGCTCCCCTCCAATTTGCCTCTCAACTGATTGTTCTCTGCTATCAACATTTATAACAATCGTTATCAGATAATGGGGCTAGTTAAGCCATTATTCAATGGTAGTAAGCTAGATATCCTAGAGATATTTCATAACCCACACCGGGTCATGTATTTAATATGGGGTAGCTGATTTAATCTTTTTTTTTTCTCTCTCTCTCTCTTCCCCACCCATTTTCCCTTTTCACAGGTGAAATAACCATCATTCTTTCCTATCAATGAAGCACACACCAAATGAGACCCCCCCACATCATCCATTTCTCTCACCCATCCTTCATTATCACTGCTCTCAGCTACATTTTTCATGGGAAGTCACAGCAAAGCATTAAATGACACAAAGATATCCACTTCAGCTTTACGGAATCTGCTTTGTCAGCATTAACAATAACAGGAAGAAACAAGTTTGTTTTCTACGTGGAAACAAAAAGCCTCTGCGAAAGAAAGGGCCTTTAATATCCTTACCCCAAAGGTCCCCGATGCTAAGGAGCTCACTATGGATGCACAACTACCAAATTGTTGCCCTGTTTCCTTATTTTTGTAAAGGGCAAGCTTGCCACTGCTCCATGCTGAAAGGAAACACAAGGACTGCACTGCCGTCAAAGAGCAAAGAGAAGTATTGTGCACTTTCCAAACCAAGCCGACTTTTGTTCATGCCTAATTTACCGGCATGGCACATACTGTAGCATTACTTGATGGACTCTCTGGTGTGCTAAATCGCTTTTCAAGAGTGACACTCTTTTCATTTTTCAAGAAGAGGGTGAAAATGAAAACCTGTCCCCCTGCCTCCAGTACTTAACTCACCAGCTTCCTTTTCAACATGCATTTTGTTCTTCTCTTGATCAGCCTTCTAGTGCTAAACAGCTGGTTGGTGCTTTTAGTGCTAATCAGCTACTTAGCATGGGCCTAGATCACCATTTAATTTGAAATTAATTTAATTAGCTACTTCACTTAGGTACTGAGCCCCAGAGAGTTTCTTAGTGCAGATTATGAACAGCAAACTACCTAGAGTATCCAAGAATCAATGGCTGTTTTCTTGAAACTATAGTATCTAACCAGTGTGTGCTGTATGTTCATTGACTAAGGTTCAGTATGTATTTTATCATGATGTACCACATATCAGCATTACCCTCTTTTGCATTTGGCTGCATTTTACTAAATTGAATAGCACTGCCCTGGCAGTTGCATTTATTTTATCCGATTAGCATTACATTTTGCCCTCTTATGCTATGTAAACTGTTTTAAAACAGGTTTTTATTGCATTCCATTATACTGTGCTAAGTTTTATGCTCAATCCTTATCACTTATTCTTAGGTTCCTTGCTTATTTTTTCTGGATATTTTTTTTCTTCTGTAGTTGCACTGATTCTGATTATATTATTTTTCCCTTGTTCCCCATCATATGATTTTCTCCCCAAGTAGAAGTGTTCTGTAAAACTTTTGCTGCTACATAAAGTTTCTTTTTCATATATATGTTATTGTTTGTCTCTACCTTTTTCCAAAAAGAGTGGGTTGGGTGGACTGCAGTAAGCACTGGTTTCACATCCAGATGGAGTTGACTCAAATCATCAGAATCAAATTTATGGCAAGGTAGCTCATACATAAAAAGTCACGAGTTCACAGCCTAAATACTGATGGTGGAAGAGATTAGAAGAAAATGGGAAGTAAGATTTAAAAATTAAGATGGAAATCAATAACACATATTTTCAGGTACAGATTTTTCAAAATTGACTAAAGAGTGTTCAGAAATGAGAGAAGTTGTGAATCTCAGTTCGATCCTAAGTAGGTTGATTCAATCACACCTCACTGACTGAACATATCTTTAGCAGGTTTTTATTGTGACAAAAACATGAGATTAAGGGTAAACTCATAACCAGCCTTTCCTGAGTATGCCTAAGATTGCATTGTAAACTGCAATCCTGAGAAAAAAGATGATAGCAGGTGGACAACCTTGGCTGATTTCTAAAAAGCTACGGACATTTTTGAACTTGTTAGTACATGGATATGAGACCTATTAGGAAATCTTAGAGTTGTAGTCTAAACTGGGAAATTGAAAAGACTTTGCAGAAGAAAGCAATGGCCAGCCACTCCCAAGAAAACCATATGGATGGATGAATACATTCACTAAGAGTTGATCTTGACTTGTAGAAGTTTTCATCTTTATCACAGGTAAAAGTTGGGAAAATTAAGATACCAAAGCTACAAATCTGGATCCTTATTTAAAGGCCATTGGTTCGTCTCTGTCCCCCTGATCAGCATTCTTTTTCAAACCACAATATGTGCCATAAAATAAGAACAATTCCATTGCTGAAAGATCATTGTTTGGTATCTTAAGCTGAGCAGAACACTTGCCTAATGTCTCCATTGTCTGTATTTCATGTCTGCTTGCTTTGGAGATCCACCAAGGGTAACTGAAACAAAACCTATATGCTTATCAAGTGCCTAATCTGTAGCTAGTGAGTATAATGGAACAACAAAATCTGGGCTCCATTTCCTTCTTGATTAGGATCTGAAAATTTAAAAAAGGGGAATAAAGGGAATGCTTTTTATCAGGGGGTGAAGGTGTAGAGAAAGGTCTGCAGCCTGAATATCAGACTGTAAGGGCAGTAGACACTCTGAGGCCCAGACTGTTATCAGCAGATTGGAGTGAAATTTAATTCTGGATTTGTTAATTCTGGAACAAAAAAAACTCATATTATGCTGAACTTGACAAGCATGGAAGCCAAGCAAATGAATTACATGATTACTTATTACTGATATTATACATCTTGGTCAGATGGCTGCAGGCCTTCCTGTTAAATCATCTGTTGCTTGTTAACTTTTGCACAATATGGTTTCTGGAACCCATTAAAGTAAACCCCAAGATTGGCTCTCACTTTACTCCTGGGCAAAGTTTCTTCTGGTGGGCTTCTTCTTAGGTGGTCCCTAAGCATGCTTACCCGATGGTGGTGGCAACAGTACCCTTTGAATGTCCCACAATTCCCCATTAAGTCAGAGGCACGATCGAAATTGAAAAGATCTGTGGCTGGTACTCCCTTGACAGGCAAACATTCTAAAGCTACCATATCTTCCTTGAATTCCAGACCTGTCCAAGAAAGTTCTGCTGATGGACTATGCTGGATACAGAACAGGGCTGGCAATGTGGCACTGCCAGGATTTCTCCAACAGTGTCCCCCAAGGAAATAATGCATCCCCAAAAATGTTGGCATTCCCATGGGAATGCAGAGTGGTTCCCAAGGCCAGAAAAGGCTACCTGTTGTGTGGCCGTGCTTTTATAAACTCTGCCCATAATATATATTTATGTGTTTAATTAATACAGGAATGTAACAGAAGAATCAACAGAACAAACAACTTCCAGGCCAATCAGCATTGCTAGAGGAAGAGAGGAGAGCATTACTGTCTAGCTATGAGTTCACTCCCTGCTCCAATCTCTGTATGAAACATAGTTTACATAGAGAGGTCTCCCTCAATTTTAACCTCACAACCACAAACCTGTTCACAAAGTGGGATTGGCCCAACATCACCCAGTGAGGGAAGATAAGAATCTGGGATCCTCATTCCTAATGCATGTTCTTAACTGCTGCAATATATTAGCCCCTACCAACAATAACTGCACCATCAAAACATGCATATTGCATATCTGTGATTTGATTTGATTTGATTTGATTTGATTTGATTTGATATTTGATTTGATGATTGATTTGATTTGATTTGATTTGATGATTGATTGAGTTGATGTTGACTTTTAGTGACCACATAGATCGATCTTCTCCAGGATGTTCTGTCCCCAACTTGGCCCTTCAGGTCTCCCAATGGTGCACCCATCACCACTATAATGCAGTCCATCCCCCTTGCTGCTGGTCATCCTCTTCTTCTCTTCCTTTCCACCTTTCCCAGCATCAGAGCCTTCTGCAGAGAGCTAGGCCTTCACATAATGTGTCTTAAGTAGGATAATTTGAGCCTGGTCATTTGTGCATATCTACAACACTGCAAAGGGGCGTGGTGGCTCAGCGGGTAAGACACCAGGCTTGTCGATCGGAAGATCGCAAGTTCGGAGGTTCGAATCCCTAGTCCTGCGTACGGAGCTCCCGCACTAGCCCCAGCTCTTGCCAACCTAGCAATTCGAAAGCATGCAAATGCAAGTAGATGAATAGGTACCACTTCGGTGGGTAGGTAACATCGTTCCACGCGCGTCATGTGGCCAGATGACCGTGGAAGCATCTTCGGACAACACTGGCTCTTCGGCTAACAAACGGAGATGAGCACCGGCCCCTAGAGTCGGACATGACTGCACAAAAATGTGCGGGGGGAACCTTTACCTTTACCTTACAACACTGTTATTCTTTACAGAAGAGATTGATAACCCTGGAGTGGCTCCACCATTTGCCTCTTTTATTATTTTATAATCTCACTAATGGAGAGAAAAAGGGAGGAAGTTGCTGTCATAACAGGGATTATGACATTGTGGACCTGGTATGCTTGACCCAGAGCTTCTTCTATGGAAAATCCTGTTGATCCCTATAAGATTCTATGTAAAAATTTCCCACCCCTTTGGGTCAGGCAGGGAAAACCCTGCATGACATTTTTTCTAAAAAGTTAATGCATTACAGTTTGGTTTGTGTTCCCTCTGTGTTTTCACCTTTAGCTGAGTCAAAACACAAACGGAAATAAGTTTCTATTCAAAGCCTGGGGTGCCTCATCTGAGCTTTTGAATCTATCACTGCAAGACTTTGGCTGAAATTGGAAACCTCAGCTGCAGCTCTTGGTGTAAACAGGACACATCTGTTCTCAGGGTGATTTCCTGAAAGAGGGATGGGAGACCATCACTGATGGTGCCGGCCATATTGTCATTAACAGCAAACATCAGGAAGAAATGCAGTGATAAGAGTTTTCAGGGTGGCCACAATTAATTATTTTCTTCCTGCCCTGGAAAATAGCATGTAATAGATGAAATGTGCCAGGAAGTTGTTACACTTAAGGTTCCCAACAGTTAGATGTTTCTTCTGCTTTCCAAAAAAAATCATCTGTCATCAACAGAATGTCCCAGATGGCTCATTTTCTAGCCTCAAACTTTTTTTGTGGGGGATGGATATGGAGAGTGTACAACCATAAAATTAAGAGCAACGTGAGTCAGAAAAATTTAGCAGGTGGCACTTTTTTCAACATTTTAGCCCATGGAAGGAAACACTTTATCCACTAAATTTTTTATCCTGCCGTTACTTGAGGACTGCTGGTGGAACTGTTTTCTCATCTAAGCAGAAAAGATGGCTTTAATCTCCCTTTGAAATAGCAAATTAATCCACACTGTCCTAAGTCACAGGTGTACTCAGCAATGGTTAATGGAATAAAGAACACAATTGGCTAAATTTGCACAGTATGCTGAAGTATGAAGTATAAATCCCACAAAACACTAACAAGCCACATTTTAATTTAGTAAAATGTCTGCATCCAGGGCAAGAATGTATAGTAAAGGTAAAGGTACCCCCTGCACATTTGTGCAGTCGCGTCCGACTCTAGGGGCCGGTGCTCATCTCCGTTTGTTAGCCAAAGAGCCAGCGTTGTCTGAAGACGCTTCCACGATCATCTGGCCTCATGACACGTGTGGAACGCTGTTACCTTCCCACCTAAGTGTACCTATTTATCTACTTGCATTTGCATGCTTTCGAATTGCTAGGTTGGCAAGAGCTGGGGCTAGTGCGGGAGCTCCGTACGCAGGACTAGGGATTCCAACCTCCGAACTTGCGATCTTCCGATCGACAAGCCTGGCATCTTACCCACTGAGCCACCACGCATATATACCCAGGGTCAAAATCTGGGAAACACTTGGGAACCGCTAGAAAATAACATTCTGTCATAGAATCACAGATATAAGAGATACTCCAAAAAGCTCAGAGATTAATCTTGAGCTGCTCCCTCAAGCTAAACTTTCAAACTACCCAGGTAACATAGGCATCTTAAAGCAAGTGATGAAACATGCATCACAATGTTGTGATGCCCATTTCTTAATATGGGCATCATCATAGTTAGGAATGGATTCCTATGCTGGTAAGACTTTGTTTCAGTAATTTAGTTGGGGCACCCCAACTTCAACATCATCTTTTAGACCCCAGCGTATGTCTCTTCTCCCTCTTTCTTGTTTTTCCTCTTGACAGGAATGATCAATTTCAGCAGAAAGATTGAAACCATTACTTCATTCATTTGTTCATTCATTCATTCATTCGTTCGTTCGTTCGTTCGTTCGTTCGTTCATTCTTTCATTCATTCATTCATTCATTCATTCATTCGTTCGTTTGTTTGTTCGTTCATTCATTCATTCTTTCATTCATTCATTTGTTCATTCATCTTATATGGCCGCTCAACTTGCAAATTGTGACTCGATCAATCTAACATAGAATTAAACCCAATACAGAATGAGACACAATAAAACAGCCAATAAAACATGGCACAGTCAAGGCCAGCCACATTCATTCAGTACCAGATGATTATGGACATCCACATTCACCACCCTGGTCCAATACTAAGGACGAGCCAGGCCTTAGAAAAGGCCAGCAGGATCAGGGCCATCTGAATCTTCATAATTTTCCAAGGATGTAAATGGTACATAGTTTCTCACTCCCTTAAGCAACTGTTGAGGTGAGGAACATCAACATTTTCCACAGTAAGTATCAGACCACCATTTGTTCATTTCTTACATTTAGAACAGCTATGTGGATATCCTTGCTATATGGGGACTGTAGAACTGCTGAATACACAAATACAGGCTTTCAACCATTGCTTATTTCGACCTACCTTTCCCTCTTTCCCACCCAGAGCAAAAAGGAACCTGGTAGCCCTTTATTTTAAAACAAGACATTTCGCTCCATGTCGGCCCTTCAAGGTAGTCCAGATAAGAAGCACCAACCCCGAATACTAATACTACCTTTATTGTAAGGTTACAGTAACAAAATCTAGCAAGTCTGAAAGTACCTCTCCCTGTAAGGCACCAAAACTTACCACGCGCCTTTAGAGAAAGCCAAATACACGAAGGAGACTTTGTAAAAAGGAACAGCAGCAAGATTTATTTGGCCAAGCAAAGGTTGCCGGGTGGCAGCCAGACAGTTGTCACGTGCAAGTGACCTCTGAATGAAACCACCACCCTGAGCATAAGGGTGCACAAACTTTTATACAGGGAATGCAAGCAGGAAGTGAGGATGAGGAAGGTATGCCCATATGTGGGTGAGGTGTCTGATGACCATTCCCTAGGATTGGCTGGTTCTAGGGGTCAGGGTCCCTCCCAGAGCTGAAGGATTCTGGGATTCACCAGGTCAAGGGGTGACGTGGGTCATCAACATATTTACAAAGGATAGAATTGGGAACATTCACACTAATTGTTGGGACATTCACACCAAAGAAATACTTGCATCTTACAGAGACAACAGTAACATTTACAGAGACATTGGGTTATACAAGCAGGTTGAATCACAAAGGGGCAGAACCATAAAATCACAGTTTAACATATTTACATCTCAGGAGAGGGGAAGCAAGGCATTTATTACAAGAAGGTTAGGTAAACATGTTAGCTTGTCTCAGGAAGAAGATGCTGACCAGATAGATGGTCCCAGACTGTTATGCATTCCTGAGAGAGGTAGAATTGGTGTCAGAGCTTTACACTTAACATTTCTTATGCAGTATTCTTTGGGGCTTGCTGAGGCCCATCTCAAGGGTCATCCTTGGGTAACAATTCTTTGGTTCAGGCACAATCTTTGGTTCAGTAATGTTGCATCATGGGGAAATGTTACAGCATGGTGTTTTCCAGGCCAAGGTTTGTGAGCCGGGTTTCCCCATATCCCTTCATCCCCTTCCTAACTTTTACTCTCCCCAAAGCTAGGGAGGGTCCCTTCTGTGACACTTTCTACACACCCACCCCATTTTAACACTCAGATTTCATTTATCACACCATTGTCTAGGTTTCAGCTCTTCCTCCTGTCTCCCAAGATCATTCCCACATACCATTACATCCAACCAGCTGGATAATACATGGGATTGTTGAAGTTTTGCAAAATGGCAGCCTGTGTTTTCGGGTGTCATGCTGAAATGATAGACTTATGGCCTACTGTCTTTAATGTAATGACAACACATGGCCTCCTTTCATCCTGAACCACATTTCAATGACAAGGTTGCCATGCTTCTGTTGAATGATGGTGGCAGCATGTATTAAGGCATTAAGGCATACCACTTGCATAAGGCATTTCCAGGATGGTTTAAAGGGGCCAAGTGGCATCATATCTGTCATAACACCATGGTGTAAATAATGCCATGTTGTACCTCACATCATGGTAGCTTCTACTGGATGTCCATGCCACTATATGAAGATACTGAATCTGAGGAGGTAAAGGAGTTACGGGAAGCAATCGCCACTCTTCCAACACAGCTTGCCCAACCTGATGCTTCAAGTTGGTTTGGATTTCAGCTCCTAGATTCCAGTACATAATGTCTGAACCACTGTTCAGTTATACTTCTTTTTCCATAGTTGGCTAAGGAAATTTTCATTCATTGCTACAAAAACTCTGGAAGATTGATCTTACAAGATGACAAAAAGAGAATTTGGTAAGGGATGCTAAATAATTGAAGTATTTTGAAATCAAGATCTAAATTGTAACACAGATCAATCTGTGAAATCACAGATGAAATCTGTGAAATCAAGATCTAAATTGTAACACAGAGGAGTATCCAAACCAATTGCACACATGCTTATGTGGTCAGCATGGCTAGGTAAGAGGGATGGAAGAGACAAGAAGTTGAGTTGCATAGTCCCAGAACATTTCCAATTACATGGTGTTTCAGAGCATGAGAAAACCTGGAACTCTTAAAAATAGCCACATCTTCTCTCAGAATTACGTGGCAGCTCCAGAAGGCAACACTCAGTTCTGGGAAGATACGGCTGATTTAAAAAGTTATGGATGGAGGTTACATATGTGCTCCTACAACTGTGGAGCACCTTTTGCAATCAAATCCCAAACCCAGGACAGCCTGTTCTTGATATTGAAAACAGAGTGCACCCAGTCATAACATTCTGATCTTCTCAAAATGATGGCTGTCTTTCACAATCTAACGTGTAACAGGGACAAATAGTGTGAGCACATCATTGCTATTGGAACAGAGGAACAAAAGTCCAAAGCCATAATGCAAAAGAATGCTAAGATCATTGGTTTCCATCCATCCTACCCTTCCTTATTTTCCATAACTGTTTAACTTCTGGCCTCTACCTCTAGGAAGTCCCTGGGCCTGTTCAGGCCTCTGAGAAGATCCTGGGGGTGCCTTATTTATTTAGTTATTTAGTTATTGAACCAAAGTTCTGCAGGCCTGCAGAAGTTAACCCCTAAAAGCCACGCTTGATGAGGCTTGATACCACATTTATATTTCATGGGTCTGCCCCATGTACATTCAAAACAGGATGTATGGCTGAAGAGAGCTAAACTTCAGCTTTACTTCCTCATCTTCTCTTGCTTTAAGCCATTTTCTTCCAGCTTGACATTTCTTTTCACCAGCCAATTTTAATATTAGAAGAGGCACTGTGAACAACAGATCTACTATCAGGTGTTCCTCACAAAAATAGAGATAGTACAAATAAGTATTCATTTGTTTTATCTATGAAACAATCATAGGCTTAATCCAGTTTAAAAAGGGAATCTATCTAATCTATTAATCTATTAGATAGATTAGATCTATCTAATCTATTCCCTTTTAGATTAAGTAATATTGCATATTCCCCCCAAAGAGATGGGGGGAAATGGAAAAGCCTGGTTCTGCTTATGTGCATGTCACACCCACACACTTTTTGCAGCAGCATCCCACCCACTAAAAAACTAGTCGGCCCACCAAAACACTGCATGCAGTTCCTAATGACAAAGGTTTTCCACCCCAGTGTGGATAGTTAGATTCAATTCCTATATCTGTTTTCTAGAATGGGATATCAGATGTTTCAATGAGTGAGTAGACCATCCATGACAATCTGTACAGACTCTTTGTTGACTTAGGAAACTCAATCAGCATATTCCTGGTGATCCAAAAGTCCCCACAGGAATCAGAACCCAGGTACTTAGGGCAAAGTGTGACTTTCAATTCTAGATCTGCATATAAATTGAGTTTTAAGTAGGACTTGTAAGGTCCTTGTTATGACCAGAGGAGCAGAAAAACGTTCAACCATAGATAGTTCCTTTTCAACACACAATGGATAAGCCATCTCCTTGCTTAAGAAGTTAAAGTTATAGACCATGCATATATAGAATGGCCTGATTTGAGAACATTCTTGAATAACTCTAAATTAGGCATTGATGTTGGGAGTAGATAATGGCAAATAAGGTGTCAACTAGCTTTCTAAAATAGCTCTTCTCCACTTCAGAAATAGGAATAGAAGAATTAAGGAAAAGGACAACTTGAATGTAAAAGAATGTGAAGGAGGTAGAGACAATCCTAGAAGAAAGAAATGAGAAAAGATCAAGGAAGAGTTGGAGAAGGAATACAGATGCAAGTAAAAAGTCAGTACTTCAGGTAGAAAGTATCATACATCATCAGTGCTTCCCACAATAAGCCAGATTCTCTTGGTTTTCAAAAAAATGCTTTATTGTAAATTATTTATTTTGTTCAAAAAGATGTGGCCAGCTAGTGCTGTAACACTGAAACACCTTTCCTTAGATATCCACCATCATTATCCCAGGTTTTCCACCAAAGTATCCATAATGAAGCAGGGGAAACAGATGCTGGTGGAAATAGAGGAAATGAAGTTTCTTAAGAGAAAGTAGGATGACAATTAATAGCATGTGCTGGCAGTATCTGAGAGGACTAAGAAGTATTTATGATGGATGGTTTACCCATATTCTTGTCTACAGTCTTCTGAGTTGTACTGAAGGGCAAGTCTTCATGTCCCACCATGCAAGAACTCCATTCCTGGTCAACATGCTGTAGGTAAAGTACAGGTTGGGTTTAGAGACTCAAGTATGGTTTGGCTGGTTCACTGACTGGCCAATTCGCTGAATGGCTGCTCATTATGGAGCCATCACACCAAGTTGTCTTTGGAACAGAAACCTTTCAATAAGCAAATGATGGTAGCCGTTTCCTGCAAAACTAGTTGTTCTGATGGAGGTGGAAGGACGTAGACAGAAGGGGGATGCTCAGTGCCATCTGAACAATGGAAAGGTAAAAAAAGGGGGGATGAAGAGAATATTTAAGACACATTCTTTATCATTGTTAGCTGCAACTGCTGATTTATGAGACCACACTTAAAAGTTGATATCTAAGAGAGCTACAATTAGCATGTTCTCCAAGAGTCAGGATGCACACATTTACAAAAAAAAGAAGGCCTTTCCACTTAATATAGAAAATAGAAAGGAAAACTGATCATATTGTACTATTACCAAGCCAGAATTTGATCCCGTGGCTCTCCAGCAATCAGAGCAGGCCCACCTTTGTCTCCCATTATTGTCTTACCTTCTCAGTGTTTCAGGATCCGAAAAGCAGACCCCACGAGAAAAGAAGAAGAAGAAGAAGAAGAAGAAGAAGAAGAAGAAGAAGAAGAAGAAGAAGAAGAAGAAGAAGAAGAAGAAGAAGAAGAGATTGTCTTACTTTCTCACTCAGTACCTGAGGCATCCTTTACACAGTCATCTACTTTTAGCATGGGTAGATAAACTGAGATCTTCTTTGGTAAGAAGAAATAGGGGGTTCATTTGCTCATACTGCCAGCTTGTGTAATATGGCTTCTCAAGACAAATGCAGACCAACAGCAATTAACTTTATGCTGTCTGTGTAAGACTGTCAATCGCCAAGGAGGCTGTTCAATTGCCTCCATCCTGCTGGCTGGGGAATTCTGGGAGTTGAACTCCACACATCTTAAAATTGCCTAGGTTGAGAAACACTGGTCTAGATGGTATATAAGAGAAAACATAATCAACAAAATAATACATAATGAGAATAGAAACAGTAAAGTCAACCATTCTACAGTCAATGATTCTATGCAGAGTCTCCAAAGGCTTCCAAAACAGCCAAGCTAACACTGCATTTGGGATCAGCTGAAGTTAAGTTTTACTTTCCCCATTGATTTCACTGGACCTATTCTAAGTATGACACAAGGTCTACAACTCTGGGATGAGAAGTGGGGCTTTCCTCCAGAAAATTTTGTTGTTTATTCGTTCAGTCGCTTCCGACTCTTCGTGACTTCATGGACCAGCCCACGCCAGAGCTTCCTGTCGGCTGTCACCATCCCCAGCTCCCCCATGGTTAAGTCTGTCACCTCCAGAATATCATCCATCCATCTTGCCCTTGGTCGGCCCCTCTTCCTTTTGCCTTCCACTTTCCCTAGCATCAGCTTCTTCTCCAGGGTATCCTCTCTTCTCATTATGTGGCCAAAGTACTTCAGTTTTGCCTTTAATATCATTCCCTCAAGTGAGCAGTCTGGCTTTATTTCCTGGAGGATGGACTGGTTTGATCTTCTTGCAGTCCAAGGCACTCTCAGAATTTTCCTCCAACACCACAGTTCAAACGCATCTATCTTCCTTCGCTCAGCCTTCCTTATGGTCCAGCTCTCACAGCCATAGGTTACTACAGGGAATACCATTGCTTTAACTATGCGGACCTTTGTTGTCAGTGTGATGTCTCTGCTCTTAACTATTTTATCAAGATTTGCCATTGCTCTCCTCCCAAGAAGTAGACGTCTTCTGATTTCCTGGCTGCAGTCAGCGTCTGCAGTAATCTTTGCGCCTAGAAATACAAAGTCTGTCACTGCCTCCACTTTTTCTCCCTCTATTTGCCAGTTATCAATCAAGCTGGTTGCCATAATCTTGGTTTTTTTGAGGTTTAACTGCAACCCAGCTTTTGCACTTTCTTCTTTCACCTTCGTCATAAGGCTCTTCAACTCCTCCTCGCTTTCAGCCATCAAAGTGGTATCATCTGCATATCTAAGATTGTTAATGTTTCTTCCAGCGATTTTAACTCCAGCCTTGGATTCCTCAAGCCCAGCACGTCGCATGATGTGTTCTGCGTATAGGTTGAATAGGTAGGGTGAGAGTATACAGCCCTGCCGTACTCCTTTCCCAATCTTAAACCAGTCCGTTGTTCCGTGCTCTGTTCTTACCGTTGCTACTTGGTCGTTATACAGATTCCTCAGGAGGCAGACAAGATGACTTGGTATCCCCATACCACCAAGAACTTGCCACAATTTGTTATGGTCCACACAGTCAAAGGCTTTAGAATAGTCAATAAAACAAAAATAGATGTTTTTCTGAAACTCCCTGGCTTTCTCCATTATCCAGCGGATATTGGCAATTTGGTCTCTAGTTCCTCTGCCTTTTCTAAACCCAGCTTGTACATCTGGCAATTCTCGCTCCATGAATTGCTGGAGTCTACCTTGCAAGATCTTGAGCATTACCTTACTGGCATGTGAAATAAGTGCCACTGTTCGATAGTTTGAACATTCTTTAGTGCTTCCCTTTTTTGGTATGGGGATATAAGTTGATTTTTTCCAATCTGATGGCCATTCTTGTGTTTTCCAAATTTGCTGGCATATGGCATGCATCACCTTGACAGCATCATCTTGCAAGATTTTAAACAGTTCAGCTGGGATACCGTCGTCTCCTGCTGCCTTGTTATTAGCAATGCTTCTTAAGGCCCATTCACCCTCACTCTTCAGGATGTCTGGCTCTAACTCACTGACCACACCGTCAAAGCTATCTCCAATATTATTATCCTTCCTATACAGATCTTCCGTATATTCTTGCCACCTTTTCTTGATCTCTTCTGCTTCTGTTAGGTCCTTGCCCTCTTTGTTTTTGATCATACCCATTTTTGCCTGGAATTTACCTCCAATGTTTCTAATTTTCTGGAAGAGGTCTCTTGTCCTTCCTATTCTATTGTCTTCTTCCACTTCCGCACATTGCTTGTTTAAAAATAATTCCTTATCTCTTCTGGCTAACCTCTGGAATTTTGCATTTAATTGGGCATATCTCCCCCTATCACTGTTGCCTTTTGCTTTCCTTCTTTCTTGGGCTACTTCTAGTGTCTCAGCAGACAGCCATCTTGCCTTCTTGGTTTTCTTTTTCTTTGGGATGTTTTTTGTTGCCGCCTCCTGAACAATGTTGCGAACTTCTGTCCATAGTTCTTCTGGGACCCTATCTACTAAATCTAGTCCCTTAAATCTATTCTTCACCTCCACTGCATATTCCTTAGGAATATTAGTGAGCTCATATCTAACTGATCTGTGGGTCTTCCCTACTCTCTTTAGTCTGATTCTAAATTGTGCAATAAGAAGTTCGTGATCTGAACTACAGTCAGCTCCAGGTCTTGTTTTTACCGACTGTATAGATGTCCGCCACCTTTGGCTGCAAAGGATGTAGTCAATCTGATTTCGGTGTCGACCATCTGGTGAAGTCCATGTATAAAGTCGTCTTTTAGGTTGTTGGAAGAGAGTGTTTGTTATGCACAGTGAGTTGTCTTGGCAAAATTCTATCAGCCTATGTCCTGCTTCATTTTGTTCTCCCAGACCATGCTTGCCTGTAATTCCAGGTGTCGTCTGACTACCCACCTTAGCATTCCAGTCTCCTGTAATGAAAATAACATCTCTTTTTGGTGTATTATCCAGTAGGTGCTGCAGATCCTCATAGAACTGATCTACGTCTGCTTCTTCAGCATCTGTGGTTGGGGCGTATATTTGGATCACTGTGATGTTAAATGGCTTACCCTGAATTCGAATTGAGATCATTCTATCGTTTTTTGGATTGTATCCAAGCACTGCTTTAGCCACTTTATTATTAATTATGAAGGCTACTCCATTTCTTCTGTGGTTCTCTTGTCCACAGTAGTAGATCTGGTGGTCATCTGATGTGAAGTGGCCCATCCCAGTCCATTTCAGTTCACTGACACCTAAAATGTCTATATTTAATCTTGACATCTCACCAATAACCACATCCAATTTGCCCTGGCTCATAGATCTTACATTCCAGGTTCCTATGGTGTGTTGATCTTTAGAACATCGGATTCGTCGTTCACCACCAGCACCGTCGGCCGCTAGCCGTCCTTTCGGCTTTGAGCTAGCTGCGTCATCACATCTGGGGCTAGTTGAACGTATCCTCTGTTCCTCCCCAGTAGCATTTTGACCATCTTCCGACCTGGGAGTCCCATCTTCCGATGGTATACCGACATATCTCTGGTTGTACTGATCCATTTAGTTTTCACGGCAAGAATACTGGGGTGGGTTGCCATTACCTTCCCCAGGGATCGTATTTAGTCTGACCTCTCTGCCACGACCTTCCCGTCTTGGGTGTCCCTTCACGGTTTAGCTCATGGTTTCATTGAGGTGCTCAAGCTCCAGCACCACGACAAGGTAACGATCTCCTTTGCTGGAGAAAATTATTATATATATATCCAGATTTCCCAATCACTGTACCTAAGAATTAAATGACATCAAAATATAGAGTTTAAAATTTCCTTGCAACTGAAAAGCAAAATGTAAAATGAAGGATTCAGCGACAAGAGTGATGCTAAAGATATGGTTTGGTGTTGCAAGCATTTTTTTAAAATTCTAAGAAGCAGCTTTCTGGGACACCTGATGGGACTGCGAAATGATAAATAGAGAAGGGTCTTTTAATCTTTCTCCCAAACTTGACCTCAGTGAAACCCACTCTTTCTTCTGAGGCTACTACTTGGGATGGGAGAAAAGACGGCCTTCGTGCCATCTTCCTTCTTACCCATCCATCACTCTGTAGCCCATAACCTCTTGATACCTTAGGGTGGTAATCCTCACCTTGACATTTGCTGGCATTGTGCATTGTTATGTTTTGACTGCCTGGCGGGCGAGTCACTTTACAGGTGTAGAGGTCCCCTTTGTCCCAACTCTCTTTGCTGATGTTCCTGTGGATGAAACTGGAGTAACCACCACCCTTCCCTGCATCAGCTCTCAATGCCACCTCTACTTTCTTTCGATTCTGTACTCCATTCTTCAGCCATTCCACTTCAGCTTTTCCACCACTAAGGCTTCTTAAGAAGCACACCAGCTCCACGTTGGCCTCTGGGCCCTGTTTGCCGCAACTGGGGGTTAAGATCTGAACATCAACCGGCTTCAGAGGCTGCCGAATGCAATCTGAGAATGGAAAGGACAATGATAAAAGAAGAAGGGTCTTTTAATCTTTCTCCCAAACTTGACCTCAATGAAGCCCGCTCTTTCTTCTGAGGCTACTACTTGGGATGGAAGAAAAGATGGCCTTCGTTCCATCTTCCTTCTCAAGCCAAAGGGCCACTTTGGTTGGGGGGAGAGAAATTAATTCCCCTCGTGTGCTGAACCCCAGCAACTGTTACTTTCAAGGTTTTAAAGAATGATGCACAATGCTAACCCATACATTTGACCTCATGGTTTGTCTGCACCTTCAAACATTGGATTACATTCTCCCAATCTCTTTAGCCTCAGCTCTCAGGGAAATGAGACTGTGGTGTACTTCATGCGCCTCCCATGAGCACTTCATTATGTGGACATTGGGGAGAGAAGAGACATCTCTTCTTGTTGATGCTCTCCCTCATTATGGTTGCGGTAGGGGAAGAAGTGCCCAGAAAAGAACTGGGTTTCTTTTGTGCTTGGGTGGTTCCCCAGTTTCCCTATTTCCTCCACTGGGGTCTCGGGAATGGGTGATTGGCAACAGGGACAATTATCCTGGCTCATGGCAACACAAGAGGGTCAGCTTCTCTGTTTCTGTGCACACCATTGTCCACCAGGTCAGGCATACACACCTGGCAGAGTCCCAGCACCACATCTACCCATCAGTCTTCAGGGGGCCTTAAGCTCCCCTTGTTCAGCCTCTTGCAGAAACTTACATTTGTTTGTGAAGGTGGCCGAGGGAGAGTCAGCTGTTTTTCCATTTGAATTCTGCTTGGCAAGGCATTTGTAAGGGTTTTTGGAGAAGCCGAAGGAAGGGATCGGAAGGGATCGTGAAGAAGTTCTCTCCAGTCATTTGCTGTGACGGGAATTTTTTCTCTCCTGGAGCGTCAGGTTCCCACATGATTTCCAAAGAATTTACACCATGTTTAATTAGCAGGCAAGCAAGAGTTACCCTACCATAATCTTCATTATTATTGGAGCTACAGCAGGACCAAAGGGGGAAGATGGAAGGAATTCTCGTGTTCTCTATAGGGGAGAAAAAAGAAGAAGAAAGAGATGGAAGTCAAAGAGAAGCACTGCAGGTTGGAAACCAATCTTAAATTAATGTATTAATTAATTTGTTTATGTATTTATTTGTCTCTTTGAGTCAGTGTTGATTCCTGGTTACTGCCTGGACTAGTCCCTGCAGCTTTCTTGGCAAGATTTTTTAGAAGTGGCTTGCCATTGCTTCCTTCCTAGGGCTGAGAGGGAGTGACTGGCCCAAGGTCACCCAGCTGGCTTTGTGCCTAAGGCAGGACTAGAACTCACAATCTCCCAGTTTCTGGCCTGATATCTTAACCACTACACCAAACTGACTCTCTTAAAATACATTCTGTTTACATCAAATTAAGTTGGGGATTATTTCTTTAAAAAGTTAAAAAAGTTAAAAAAGTTAAAAAATCATGTCCAGTTGACATGATTCAAGCTACAGACAATTCCACCTGGATGACTGAGAACCTTCATAGACATATTTCTTAAAAAACTTTAGAGGGCCTAATACAAATATTCTTCATAAAACATCTTGTTATTGGGTGAATGTAGGTAAATGCCATTGCACCCACTTAGATTTTATTATGACTGAGCCCTAGTTTTATTTCATAATCACACCACCATAGTCTTGAAAATATAAAAATGGTAAAACTGCACATAGAAGTGTTTAATCAGAGTATTCACCATATTAAGTCCAGGAATCCATTTTACAATTCACTCCTATGGTTAGAGTTAGGGAACAAAATCTATCTATGTTTGTTGCTAAGAGTTGACACCAACTGGATGACATATAATCAATCACTCAATCATGATCTGAATATTTAAAACATCTACTCCATAGCTTTGCAAACTGTGTGTCGCGACACAGTACTGTGTCGCCTGCGGGGCCCAGGTGTGTCGCGCGAAAACCCAGAAGCGCTGATGGGTTTTCGCGTACCGCCACCGCTGCGGGGCTTCTGGGTTTTCGCACGCCGCCATTGGTGTGTCGCCAACGTGAAAAGTTTGGAAAGCCCTGATCTACTCTATCTACCTACCTACATTAGAGACCGCCCAACTCTACAAACACTCTAGCAGTGTTCAACATTAAAAATAACAAGAACCAATGTAACAAAGAAAAGAATAATGTGTGTCCAAAAGAAGACAGATTTGAACTAACATAAAATTCTCTAAGACGCTCTCCACCCACCCTACCCCAAGGCAGGGCAAAAAGCCGTGTTATCGGAGACTTTTTAAACACAGTCGGGATCTCTGGGGGATGCTGTTCCAGAGGGCAGACACTTGAACAGAGAAGACCCGCTTCCTGGGTTGTGTCAGGTGACATTGTTGGTTTGGTTGGACTCAGAGCATTTGGTTGGACTCTGTCCAATCACACAAATCAGCCAATCCTACGAATACTACCCGGCCTCACCATAATCCAAGCTTTTCTGTTATAGAAGAATATGTCGGATAGTGAAGCAGATAAAGGAAGAGGTCATCAGTGCAGGCTTCTGATGCCAGTGACCTGCCAGGACTAAGTCGGAAACAAGTAATGGGTCGTTTTAGCTTCGTTTCTCTGGTTAGCAAAATGGATGGGGAGTCCCTAGGAAAAGGACATGAGACCATTTAGAGAAGCCAGCAGCCTTCACAAGGTAGAGAGACAGGGTGGCAATGAGGAGCACAATGAATTGTTTGGCCATGATGATAAAATATGCTTGTCAGGTCATCTGGACACACTAGTTATGTGAGTGTGGTACAGGCAGGCAGGCAAGATAGACAGACAGAAACAGGTAGACAGGCATACAGATAGATAGATGATGAGATTAGAGACAGAGACAGAGACAGAGACAGAGACAGAGACAGAAAGACAGAGACAGAGACAGAGACAGAAAGACAGAGACAGAAAGACAGAGACAGAGACAGAGACAGAGACAGAGACAGAGACAGAGACAGAGACGAATGACTGACTGACTGACTGACTGACTGACTGACTGACTGACTGACGGACAGAAGGTATAGATTCACCCTAGTCTGCTATTTTATAGCCTAGTTTTCTCTTTGAAAACAAGTAAACAAAGTGACTATAGTAGAAAGGGGAAGTTTTGTGTCTGAGAAAAAAAACCTGTACCCACTGTGCCTAATAGAGTATCTTCATCAGATCTTATTCAACCACAATATATACAGTACATATCAAACATTCCTACAATCCCAAGGATATCTCTATCTGCATTTCTTTCTTTTGGGGTGGGGGTGGGGGAACAAAGGAGAGTTTTTGAGAAAATTCTAGGAAGAAGATCTGAAGGTTCCACAAAACAGAGATGACTTTCAGAAAGCCCAATAGAGACTTGGTTGCTTCAATCAATGGTGGCCTTCAACATGGGGAGAAGAAATGAGGCTTGTTCATCACATAGATAAACTAGAATGACAGGAACTCTTTAGATCAGTCCTCTACTATGAGAAAGGAGGAAGTGGTAATGGACAAAACACAATCCATTTGAGTTCTGGTTTCTCATGCTTCCCAACTCACGCTAGTTACCACCAGTTGTAGTGGAACATTGTTACCCCAAGTAGTCATGGAGATGGAACAGGGATAATTCAGAGATAATTTTCTCAGATCTGCTACTTGGCTAAGAGATGCTGAATGTCAGTCTCGTGGCATCCCATCACTTTGACCAAAGACTAGATTTCTTGATGACTTCTTCTGGGAAAGGAGATGGGCTCATCTTTCTGTCTGTCACTGATTACATTTGATTGATGGTAATACTCTTTTCTGAAACACCTTACCCAGAATACTTATTCCTTTTCATTACCACAATCAAATGTAATCATTAGCAGAATAACTGGTCAACTCTGTTGATGGTTTTTCTTTTGGATGTTCATATCCTAGATTAAATTTCCTCTAATTGGCAGTACTGTTGATTCCTCAGATGAAAATTAGTACTGATGTTCAGTTATTTAGAACACACTGTATTTAATAGATTTCTTCTGCTAAAGGAGAAGAATGTATTAAATAGTCTTCCTTGTCTTCCTTTCCCCTTGTCTAGTTGGCATCTGCTGGCAATAAGAACTTCTGGGGGACCTAAAGACGTCTGGAGTGACATCTAGCCTCCAACTGATGGCTGAGGAATAAAATACATCTTCTGGCTTTCTGAAGCTTGAGCAGAAGGAAACCTCACAATGCAGCACACCTTTGGGAAGCAGAGAGAAGCAAGCATCCCGCATGCTCCATTCAGAGACATCTGCAAGCAGATGAGATCTATAGAGCAAAGGAATCAAGTGAACCCACTCTGGAATCCAATACTGGTTTGAGGAAGACCTTTTCACTGCATTGCTCAGTTCTAGCTTGGAGACATGCACTCACTTCTCTGACATTCAGCAATATCAGCAAAAAAGCTCTATTGTCAGGGAGAAACCAAGCCTCTCTAGAGTCCAGTGATCAGCTAGGAAAGGTTTCTACCACGTGTGTGGTTCTGAAACTAATGGGGAGACTTTTTGGAAGCTACCCAGCTTCCCCATTACAACTGGGAGCTTCAGAATATTTCCGACAGTAGCTACAGCTGAACCGATGAAGCAAGCCATCAAATTATGGCTTTGGGAATATATTGAACAATTATTTGCATACATCCTTTAGCTTGTTGAAGCCTCATGCCTAACTTGGATATTTATATACTATTAAAAGTACTTCAGAGATTCGATGGTGGGAGCAACCCACCAGTAAAATCTAGTACTCAGCCCAGGAAGAGCTAGATTGCTCCCCAAAGCAATGGGGAACATTTCTGGCATCTCCCAAGCAGAAGCACAGAGGATTGTAGCTATCTAAATGCTCCTGAGCATCATCTCCCAGCAGTACTATCTAGCATGCCTTCTGCTGAAAATTCCTAGGAGCACAGCCACATCTGAACAGCAACAGGAGTCTATCCCAGGAACTGACTCTCCAATTCAGATTAGTAACAGCAACAACTGGGTCAGAGGCGCAATTCAGCAGAGAAGCTAACATGGTCCCCACCTAAACCATCCAACAAATAGGCCAGTGCAAGCCAAAGGAGGGCAGGAGAAACTGCTCGGAACTCCAGCATTCTGGAAATCAAATATTCATAGACTTGGAAAAGGCAGGGCATCTGAACAGACTTGGGCAATATGCAAGTTATTAGCTTAACAACAGCTTCAGAAAAACTTCAGAAGGAAGACTGAGCTCCCTTCCTTCTCCGTTTTCAGCAGGAATGCATGCAGCCTTTTTTGTTAAGCTCAGTGTGGTATGTTAAGTTTTCTTGAGCGAACATTGCTTGCTGAGAGTAATTGAGCTATCACTGGAACACCGGAACAACACGCAGAGGTTTTCTCACAATCCCAATATTGAGCCTCAGTAGTTGGCTTCCGAGTTCTTTGGTCACTCACTAGATTCTCTCCGCCTTCCCCAACTTTGAGCCATATAGTTGTATCGGGATTGCAACATCCAAAATCACCAGCCTGGAAAGGAGATCTTGGCTGAGAATTCCAAGGGTTCCAATGACAACCTACCAGAAGGACAACTGCGAACAGTCCCATATTTTAGCAATAATCCCCAGCTCTGAATGATAAGGCTCAAGGAAGCTTCTGGAGAAGTATCAAATTGTTGAGGAATGACAAAGAATCCTTCCAGATTTCAATTGCTAGCTTGGAGCTAGCTTTTACTCTTCCTTTGCAAATTTCTGGATGGTTGGATTCCATAACAGTACCAGACACCTCAACTGAGTGACAGGTTTTAAAACCCTAGAGGAACTTTTTACTGACCTCACTGGCCCCTTTTTAGTCTCTGAGCTTAACAAGGGGCCGTATATCTCTTCACATGCAATGGGGACACCCTAACCTTTTTGAAATTATTTGATCATCAGCATTAGCTTGGGAGAGTAAGTTCAAACTTGTAGGGCTGAAGCTTACAGGCAACGTTGGGAATCCAATAAGCAGCAGGATTTTCCATAGATCATTTGATAACTTATTAGCTGTCCCTGAGTAAAGGTATTGTTTAAGTATAGAGTTTGCACTTCCTCTTAGGATTCAGTGCTATTATCCTTCCTAAAGTATTTAGGAAGTGAACCGCCCAGAGTTCTCCTTGTGGAGAAGATGGGCGGTAATATAAATCCAATCAATCAATCAATTTGTTTTGTAAAGTTCTGGCGACATTTATCCTGTAATGGCCTGCTGGAAAATTGTCGGAAAACAGCTAGAAAGGATTTGGAGATTCGTTTTCCAAGCCGTGGCAAGACGTTTAATGCTTTAAAGACAAAAAAGGAGGCACAACTAAGGATGAGGCCCAGCTCTACTCTCAGGCCTGAGTAAACTGTTTGGACAGTGTGCGCAAGTATCACTAAGCTCCAAAGGCTTTACACACAAATAGGAACACTGCTTTGATTTTTTTAAGACTCTGAAATGCTTCTTCTTCATCATCCTCTTGGACAACATCATAGTAATGACTGGATAATAATTTAGTGAGAAAGTAAATAGAAACAAATATTTACTGGTCTTGTTGACCAGATTAACTAACCGCTGGGTGTTTGATACCCCTGGTTTTCTCAGTGACAGAATTTTTGGACCTCAAAAAGACATAAATGAGAAAGAAGGGAAGTTCTTCACGCTTGAATCCATTTCTCATGGCAATTTTTGGAACTCAGTTATGTCCCCCAGACCACACAGATGATGTTTTTTTCACACCTTCAATTCACACCTCCATGCCAGCACTAAAGACGTCACTAACTGCTAATTTTCTCTTTGTTTCTAAATGACACTTCCTAATAACATGAGTAAAACTGTGAAGGCCCTATTAATCAAGGGAGATAATTCTCAAGGAGAAACTGGGTGCAGACTGGCAACAGAGGTCTGATGGTTTCTATGGCATTTGATTTGGTGAGTAAAAAAGAGGTACCGTTCTTTGACTTTTTGGGTTCTGGGAAGATAGAAATAAATGACAATTTACTGGAAGAAAGGGGACTTTTCTAGAATCAGTTGCCACTTCTGGGGGAGGAGGGCAAGGTAAGGGGTCTTGGGATAAGGATCTGTATCTATCTTTTTATTCAGATTTCCTGAAATGGTATTTAGTTTTCCTAGCTGTTGATGAATAGTAAGACTTGTTGTGTTCTCTGTATGATCAAAGATCCACCAAATGGACTGAAGTTCCTAATAGGAGGTTTGCAGCAAGTTGTAGGATAGTCTAGCTGGTTCTACTACAGCCCCTGAAGTCTCGGCTGTGCGTCCCAGCTAAGAACCTCAGTGACTGAATTGAATTGAATTGAATTGAATTGAATTGAATTGAATTGAATTGAATTGAATTGAATTGAATTGAATTGAATTGAATTGAATCAGTGAATTGCAACCTGCAATTCTGCCCAAAGCTAAGACTGGGCTCCTAACATCCTTGCTGGTGATCAGGTTTCAGTGAGGGGTTAGCAGGAAGCAACAGATGTACACATAGCTACCACGCTGAGCTGGGAAACTGCCTGCCACTCAGTTTAGAGAAAAGTTCAAAAATGAATGGTGAAGAGAGTTCTAGCACCCTCTGCTAGCTTCTTCCAAGCTTCACAAAAAGCTGGGAGGATCGGCATGTTCCATCTGGCCTACCTGCCACCTTGTTCCTCATCTCCTTGTTTAGTATAATGCTAAGGAAACCTATATGGGATTAAGGGAGCCTGGCTTACATTTAGGAGACCTCTCATTCCAACGAAGGAAATAGGCTTCAGTAGAGCTACTGGGACCATCATTGGCCCCAAACGTGATGCTCAAATTATTTCTGACCGCTCAGATCAGCAACAGACAAGCTGAGGAGCTAACAGTGGGGTTACCTGGATATCTATCTAGTCTGATACTTTATTGGTAGGCTTCTGGCCATCAAGATTACAGCTAAATGCCACAATAGCTAGTGATGCAGCTCCTTAAAAGCCCACCCAAAACCTCATGTTTGCCCAGATGAGTTCTAGGGCTTCAGTCAGTTATTATCCCTGATCGATAGAAATTAGGTATGCTAGTGCAGAAAAGGGGGTCACCAGCATATCTGCTCAAAGCCAAGTGAGAACAATTTAGGTTTAGGAACGTCTGGATTAGCTCTCAGCTAAGAGCTAGGTCTCAAATTAAATAGTGTTGAAAAAAGCAGCTTAGCCTTCATGTCTACTGGAAACATCTTGAGCACCTACCTGAGTGGTCCTATTCAAATAAGCTAGTGGGAACTGAGGGCCATCTGGAGCTGAACTGGGAGCTCCTTGATCATACAGCTGAGTTCTAGGGCTAAGAAAAGTTAGTGGGAAGCAGCAATGCTTACCCCAAGCCTCATACTCAACTGGGGTCTAGGATTCATATAAGCTAGTAAGGAGCATAGGAGCTTGCCACACGCTTTAGGCTCAGCTGAGAGGTTTTTCACCTCATAGCTTAGCTCCTAACTAAGCTGGGAGGAAACAGCTTAACTGAGTATCTACTGCAAAGCTGATGCTCAACTGGGAGCATCATAATCATACAACCCACAGCTTGGGTTCATATAAGCTAGTGGATAGAAAGGGGTATGGGGTTTTGTTATCCAAGCCTGAAGCTCAGCTGAGATTTCTCAGTCCAGCTGACTGTTACATGGGGAGTCCTTGGTGCTCTCGGAGCCTTGTTGTTTTCTTGCAGACGTTTCATTGCCAGGCTAGGCAACATCTTCAGTGCGAAAAGGGAGTGGGACTTGCTCTCTGTTGATATACCCTGGCTTGTCCTGCTTGTGTTGGTGGAGGTGTTCTCTTCGGTTGACTGTTACATTTCAGTGAAGCAAGTAGGGAGCAACAAGGCTTAGTCTAAGCTTCGTGCTTAACTGGGAGATTTTTCACCTCCTACCTCAATATTATGCTCCAGCTAGGGCAGGCGCAAGAAGGCTAACTATGTATCTGCTGTTGAGCTTGATCACTGTCCTGAGATCTTGGGCTCATATAAACTAGTGAGGATTAAGGAAGCTACCTTGTCTTCTCCAGGCCTGATGCTGAGACATTCTTACACACCAGCTGTTTGCTCTGCTTTAGATAAGCTATTGAAGAGCAAGGGGACTAGCTCCTAGCCTCATGTTCCACAGGGAGCTTCTTTATGTCCAAGGACTCTTTCAGCTTGAATCAGCTAGTGAGCCGAACTACTCCAAGCTGGAGGGTGAGCTTTTACATTTTTAATCCCCAGCTGAATGCTAGGATTCAGGAAAGCTACTGGGGAGCAAGGGGGTTATTCCAAAACTTGACCTCTAGCTAGTGTTCGGCTAAGCCAGTCAGTAGGAAGGGGATTTGCTACACATCTCATTCTTAGGAGGCAGCTGCTTGATCCCCAGCTGAGCCCTAGAACTCAAATAAGCTAGCCATGAACTGGGAGGCTGCTTGCTCCAAGCCTGACATCCTCAACCATCCAACGGAATGCTACGATTCAAGGCAGCTAGCACAGAGAAAGGGGGGAAAGGGGGCTATCTTTCCCCAAGCTTCCAAGCCTGCTGCTTAGCTGGGAGCTTTGTGATGACTCCGTTGGAGAGCTCGGGTTCCTAGAAGCTTGTGGGGAGCAACAGGGCTACCGGAGTGTCCGCTCCAAGCCCGGTGCTGAACGTCTACATTTTGAATCATCAACTAACTCTAGAATGTAGTGAGGCTAGTTTGGAGCAAGTGGGCTTATTCTGAGCTTCATGCTAGGAGATTTTTCACATCCTAGCTGAGTGCTTAGGGTTCTGCTAAGCTAATCGGGAAGAACTGGGTGTCTGCTCCAATCCTTACCCGTAACAGGGAGCTGCTTGATCATCCTCCAAGAGAGAGAGTTCATAAAAGGGTGAGGAGCAAGAGGACCACATGAATCCTTCTCCAAATCTGACATTTAAATAGAAGATTGCTGTCCTCCCTATAGAGAGTGTGAGGGTTCCAGTAAGCTAGCAGGGAAGAAGGAGAGTAACTGGGTAACAGTTCCAAGCACGATGCTCAGCTGAGACATCCAGCAGCTGAATGCTAGGATCCAGATAAGCTAGTGGACAGCAAGGGAAGCTCCTACAAGCCTCATACTTAATGTGGGGCTTCTTGATCTCCAGGTTTGAGGTCCAGACTTCAAATAAGGTAATGAAGAACAAGGAGGTTACTTGCCCCAACCCTCATGCTCAACTGAGATATCCTCAATCATCTAGCTGAATGCTAGGAGTCAGTAAAGCTAGTGGGGACCAAGGGGGCTTATCCCAAATGTCAGGCTCAACTGGGAGATTTTTCACCTCCTAGCTAAGGAGCTTAACTGGACATCTCCTCCAACCCTGCTATTCAGCTGAGAGCATCTTGATTACTCAGCTGAGAGCTGGGTTCACATAAACGAGTATGGGTTAAGGGGTTATCTGGGTGTCTGCTCCAAGTGTGATGTACAGCTGAGACACCAGCTGAATGCTTTGCTTAAATTGTTAATTGGTAACAAGGGAACTTCCTACAAATCTCATGCTCAACAGGATGCTTTCTAATTCCCCACCTTAGTCCTAGGATTTAAATTAGCGGGGGGGGGGTGGCTTAAGGCTGCCTCCTCCAAGCCAGAGCTGTTTCCAGTCACCCATGTGAATGCTATGTTTCAGATAACATAGGCCAGAGCTAGAAGTCTCATGCTCAGCAGCTTTTTGATTTTCTAGCTGAGTCCTAGGATTCAAATAAGGTAGTGGGGAACAAAGAAGCTGCTGGATGCCCTACTGAGACATCTTCCCTCAGGATGTCCACTTGTATGCTAGGATTCAGTGAAGCTAGTTAGAAGCAAGAGGGTGAAGGTACTCCAAGCTTCATGCTGAACTGGAGATTTTTCGCCTCCTACCTGAATACTAAGCTTCAGCTGAGTCAGGAGGAAGGGGGTTCAGTGGATATCTCCTCCAAGCTTGCTGCTCAGCTGAGAGCATCTTCATTTCCAGGCTGAGTGTGAAATTAAGCTAATGGAGAGCAAGGGTCTCTTCTACCTTTTCAGGTAGCTTTCCTGACAACTTCTCCTACACAACAAGGTGTGCCCCAAGGAGCTAGAGGCACTCAGGAGAACTCCCTGAAATTCAGTGTCAATCCAAATGACGATTAAGCTTTGAGGAAGTTAATGGGGCCAAGTGGAACATCTCTCCCATATTATGCTCAGATGAGAGAAAAATGATCTTCTAGATGAGCCTTATGCTTCCAGGAAGCTAAGAGGGTGAGCAATTTACCCAGGTGAGCAGAAGAGTAGTTTGGTCCAAGCTTGGTATACAAGTTCAAAAGTTCTACTCTCTTCAGCCATCCGTTGATTTTTAATCTTAAAACTAGCTGTTAGAAAGCAACGCTTCCCATCTGAAAGCTTTTGCCTTGACGATTTCTGCAGATTCAGGAGATCAGAAATGCCTTGGTTTCATCTCCTTGATCTTTGCACCCTTTTCCCTCCCAGCTTTCTGGGGGTTAGCTGCTGTGGAAGGTCAAAAATGCTTCTTTTTTCATCTGATGAGGTCTTTCTGTGGCTTTTTGCTACTGTCTCAGAAGCCTGAGGATAATCTGGGAATTACAGAATCTCTCAGTTTAGATTCAGGCATATGACAAAATTTCACGTATCTCAAGACGGTTCTCTCCACCTTTCTGAGGGGTCCTCAACTGGGAATTTAGAGCTTTCCTGGCTGAGTTTCATGCTTGGCATAGGCTTTTAGCTAGGACACTTTACCAAGGAACATCAGAATGCTTTCATGATTGGCAATCTGGGAAGCATGGAGCTTAGGAAAACTCTCAGGTAGAAATCCTGCTCCCAGTGAGCCAACTTCAACCTAATTCTCAACCCAGATAGAAACCTTGCATTTAATATCCATATAGCTCCTCACCCACTTTCACATTCCATGAAGACAGCTGTTCCTTTCCCTCCACGGGTCAGCCTTGGAGCATACTGCCAGTGGCTTTCAAATATACAAATTGTACAAAATAAGAATAAGAACAGTACAATTAGAATCAAAGCCAGTTTAAAGTTTACTCATCTCTGAGACATAAAATCAGCCATCTGCTTATTTCTGTAGTGCTGATAAAGGCGGAAGGAAAAGCAAGATTGTTTTGGTCAGCTAGCATTGCTGGTGTCCTGACTGAATGGTACTGAAACTTCTGTTTCTCTTGCCAGAGTCTTGATGTTTAATTTTAACCATGAGCTGAATCTGTAGGGTGAATTTTTGCCTTAACCTATTTGCCTTTTCTACTTTGAGAAGGCTAAAGAGCTGGAAATGGCACAGTGGTGTATTCCATTTATCTACTAGAAGGGAAGCATAAGTATCCATTTAGTGGTGGAATTTGGTTTCATGAACTTCCAAAAGTTAATAGCGTATAAAGAATCTTCTACATCTAGAATGCAAAAGACAATGAACTGAAAATAATTCTGTAAATTAGTTTGTTAGCATGCGTCTCCCACGGTTTGAGTGACAGTCCGTTTTCTTTTCCACTATAACTCGCTTTCTTCAATAGACAGACAAGCAGATATTCAGTCTGCATATAAGAAGGTGACAAAATGCATGGCTCTGCTAGCCACAGGTGGTGCTGGATAACAGGAAATGAGAAAATGACACCTCTAAAAGGGGTACAGAATCTTGAGATGTTCTCATTTTTAGATGCAGCTGTATCTCGTGATCCCAAATCCATTTATATCAAATCAAAGCTACGTATGACAGATTTTGCTTAGATTCATGTGCTTCAGAAATAGATATGGCTGCAATTTTTCACTCTAGTTTTACACCTTCTGCAGTTTTATTGTTGTGATAGTCCTTTGAGTCCATCTTGACTCCTGGTGACCATATGGACTAGTCCCTGCCGTTTCCTTGATAAGATTTTTGGAAGTGGTTTTCCCTTGCCTTCTTGTTCCTAGGGCTGAGAGAGAGGGACTGGCTCAAAGTCACCCAGCTGGCTTTCTGTCTAAGGCAAGACTGGAACTCAGGTCTCCCATCTCCTTGTGCAGCATTTTTAACCACTATACCAAACTGGCTCTCTCTGGGTTTTTAATGCAGCTTAAATCACATAAAATTAGCAGTGGATAATGTTCAGAGTGAGGCAGAATAAGCCTTTTGGCATAACTTTATGTAATTTATACAGGAGTAGCAAGACAAAAAGAGAGCAAAAATAGAAGGGGATGTAAGTTTTTAAAAAGTTTTATGGAGTTCCTTGTCTAGAGTTTATAAGCTGTAAACACCACTATCACCATAAGCCTAAGAATCTTGTTTTCATGGAGGCAATGAATGTGCGCCTAAGATTTATCCCGTGGCTGGTGTTCCTGCATTTAAAAAAGAAAGAAAGAAAGAAATCCTTGATTGCATGAGGGGAGAAAGGCTAACTTGCTTCTTACTTCTTTCTGCAGAGAGTTTATGTATGTATTAAATACAACTATCGTGGGCATCCATGGTGAGGAAATGGGGAGGGAGGGAAATGATGGCATGACCAGCCCTGGATTAACCATTAAGCAAAATAAGCAGGTGCTTAGGGCACCAAGGGAAGGGGGGCACCACAGAGTGCCCTTAACTCTTTCCCTGCCACCCTCAACTTTAGTTTTCCATACATTTTTGCATTTGCACTTTTCCTTTGTAACTATTTTATTTAAAACTGCGTTAAAAAGTGTTGGAAATCTGCATTTTTTTCTATTGCCTTAGTTATAAGTAAATAATTTCCTTATATTGATTACTGCTATTTAGTGTTCAATATGTTGTTTTTAAAAAAAGCATATTTTTTTTAAAAAAAAAGTTTGTATTTAATATAGTTGTGGGGCCCAGCCTGGGAGATGGCCTGGAAGAAAACTGGATTTTTAATCTCTTATTTCACCTTCAGCACGCTTGTTGGTTAAGCATTGGAGGTGCCGAGGGGCACCATTGTTGGGCTGTGTTTGGGGCAGCAGTTGGCCTTCATCCAGCCCTGGGTATGACTGTTGTGACATTGCACACAGATATGTAAGGGTTAACGCTTGTGAATAACACTTATTTGGTGTCGGCCTTGTGAGGTAGCTCAGGCAGGAAGCACACCCAGATGAACTAAATCTACTTTATTGTAAGGTTACATTAACAGAATCTTGCAAGTCTGAAAGTCCATTTCTCCCCCATCGCCTTTACAGCCCAAGACACTAGGGAGGGTCCCTTCTGAGAGGTTTGCCACACCCCCATTCCTTCTGTGGGCTCATCTGCCTTTTATCCAATTGTTCCCCTGGCTGTGGCTCTTCCTACTGTCTCCCAAGGTCATTCCCACCTACCATTGCACTTGGTCATTCTGATGAAACCATCAGATTCTGCTGAAAGCTGCTGAATCTGATTCCTGTTTGGACTAAGACTCAGTTTTGCTATGTCAATGAGAACTGGGCCCCAAATATACTTCATTCTCATATTCTTCGTGGCAGTGATTATAACTCTAAATTACTCCTACGTTTCTTCCCCTTTGGCATGAAGGTATGCCCCCTTCTTCTCATAGGCTGCAGCTGGTAGCCTCAAAGCTGGTACCCACCTGATATTTCCATGGATGATGCAAAATAAATGGTCTTTCATCTGGTTACTTGTAGGTCCTTTGAAAGTGGAAAGCTGGACCTTGGAGTTGAAATTAGCTGGAATATTTATGATGTGAGGCAGGGTCATGCCCCAAGGAATCTTGTGTTTTCATTCTTAACCCCAGCAAGGGAGAACAATGAGAGCCAAAGCCAGGGACAAAGCAACATGAGACAGAGTGCTCCTCAGCTAGGTGGACAGTGGCAATGACTTCTGTGTGGGGATGTCTTCCATGTCTCTTGTTCCTTTCTTGCCCACCAGCGAGTTTTGTCTAAAACTTGATTTCCGCTGCTTATTTTGGCCATCTTGTTCTTTTTTGCCCACCAAATGGGTTAGAGTTATCAATCAATGGCTGACAGTTATCTCAATGACGCGATGTGCCCATGCTGTTTTCACAACAAAGATATTGCACCAATTGATTATATCCGCCGTGGGCACTGTGCCCACGGCATCAGAAAGCTCATTGCACATTGATGTGGTCTGGAGTTTGGTTCCGGGATCTTGCTTATTTGAAAACATCATATTTTATTTTCAGAAACTTCTTAGGTCTTTCGCCATGTTCTCTTTTTTTTAAGCAAAAAACCATTTTTGTGTTTTCAAAAATAGCTTAAGCGCTTCAGTCCTTGCTTCAACTCCATCAGCCCCCAGTCGGAGGGACATATTTTTTTGCTTTGGGTATAAGAAAGAGTGCTCCCACAGTGCCAAGCCCTAGTTATTATTTATTTAATTAATTAATTTTTATCCCTTCATTATTTTTATAAATAACTCAATGCAACAAACATATCTAATACTCCCTCCTCCTCCTATTTTCCCCACAACAGCAACCCTGTGAGGTGAGTTGGGCTGAAAGACAGTGACTGGCCCAAGGTCACCCAGCCGGCTTTCATGCCTAAGGCGGGACTAGAACTCTCAGTCTCCTGGTTTGCCATTGGCTCCTTCCTAGGGCTGAGAGAGAGGGACTGGCCCGAGGTCACCCAGCCGGCTTTCGTGCCTAAGGCGGGACTAGAACTCTCAGTCTCCTGGTTTGCCATTGGCTCCTTCCTAGGGCTGAGAGACAGGGACTGGCCCAAGGTCACCCGGCTGGCTTTCATGCCTAAGGCGGGACTAGAACTCTCAGTCTCCTGGTTTGCCATTGGCTCCTTCCTAGGGCTGAGAGACAGGGACTGGCCCAAGGTCACCCAGCCGGCTTTCATGCCGAAGGCGGGACTAGAACTCTCAGTCTCCTGGTTTGCCATTGGCTCTTCCTAGGGCTGAGAGACAGGGACTGGCCCAAGGTCACCCAGCCAGCTTTCATGCCGAAGGCGGGACTAGAACTCTCAGTCTCCTGGTTTGCCATTGGCTCCTTCTTAGGGCTGAGAGACAGGGACTGGCCCAAGGTCACCCAGCCGGCTTTCATGCCTAAGGTGGGACTAGAACTCACAGACTCCTGGTTTCTAGCCCAGCACCTTAACCACTAGACCAAACTGGCTCTCCAGTTAGTGCCTATTAGCTTCAATCCTAGTTAAAGTCTTTTGGTTTACTCGTAATACTTTTAAAATGAAAAGTCTTGACACATCTGATTTAGAAATAATTTGCAGTTCTTTAGCAGGCGTCAAGTAATTAGAAAAAAATTCAAATGCCAATGGCTGTTTGACATATTGGGAAGTATGCCGTTAAGGATTGTATGTATTCTGTCCAGAATTCGTCCCTAATGACGAATTTATTTGCAAGCCCATTTCTCACAGCTGTGAGAATCACCTTGAAACTCCTATATCTTCAACACTTCCTATTGCCAAAATGATTGAAGCTCATCTTTCCTACTTGGGGCCTTTGGTGGCCCTGAGACAACATTCCCAAATTCCTAGTGCTAACAATCAAGGGACAATGTGTCAATATTCATTTTTGTGTCTACCTCAATTGAGTTTCTAAAAGGGGAAAAAGATGGAAGATGTTGTATGCAATTCAGTTTAACTTTTTGCCCTGTTCCTAAACATTCATGAATATGCCAAGGGGGAGGGGAAGTATAAGTCTAATTTGGGAGCGTTCTTAATTCCATCTAGATTTGACACCTTCTAATCAAGTTGGAACCATAGATGAAGTTGTGAATACCATGTGAATACTATATCAATGCCATTGTAAGTTCTCAGAATCAACAGGTGTGTACTCACTATCTTCATTGTCTTATCTTTATCTTCCCCTACAGCTACTGCCACAGCCCCAACTGTGTTCCAACTGTCTCCTTGTGGCCAAGACATTTCCACCGCCTCCCAAGTTAGCATGGGTTGTCTCATCAAAGGCTACTTTCCTGAACCAGCCACAGTGCAATGGAACTCAGGCGCCATCACCAGCGGAATCCACAACTTCCCTTCAGTTTTTTATCCATCCGGCCACTATACCCACAGCAACCTGGTCACTGTCCCCATCAGCCAGTGGAAATCAGAGTCATTCCAGTGCAACGTTGACCATGCAGCCACCCACTCCAAAATTAACAAAAAGATCGACCGTGAGTCCAGCAAAATTGTTATTCTTTTTCCTTCTAACGGGCAGTTGATTTGTCAAAAGCAAGAAAAGTCAAATATGAAGGTAAAGAGGTGGGAAACAGTGACAATAGTCAAAGTAATATTACCTGACCTGTCCGGTCATTTGCAAAGATGGGGGGGGGGAATTCAATTCAGTTTTCAGTTCTGGGGGGCAGGTTCTAATATTTGTTTCTTAAAAATAATTTCAGGACTGGGATGATTTTAGAAATCATATTTTGGTGTGCTTTGACATGACATATTGTAAAGTTTCTTCTGTGCTTCATTGAGTTAGTTAGTTAGTAACTCAAGCTGCTTTGGCATTTCAACTGTTTATCTCAATGCTCAACATTCGGATTAGTGAAGTGAGCAAAGCAAGAAGGGCTTCTGGAGTAGCCATCACTTGTTGGAAGGAATCAAGGCAATGCTTGATATATGTCATCATCACTGGCGATCACTCGTAGCCGAGTAAGATTGTCTTCCAAAGGTAAAATTTTAACGGTGGATCCGTAAGTGGCTATAAAGGCCAATTCTGGATCCGCACAACCTCCCACAATGAGGGCATAGGTTTCCGGGTGGGAGACGGTCATGATGAGGGTCTGCCTGACGTGCCTTCCTTTTAGCTCTTTTCTCCCTTTCGCCCTGTACTCGTGCTTCTTCAAAGTCCATAGCGCCTTTAATAAAGGCTGACCTCCAATTGAAATGCTCATGAGTTAGGGCTTCCCAGTTCTCGATGCTGATATTGCATTTTTGTAAATTAGCTTTGAGAGTATCTTTGAATCTCTTTTGCTGTCCACCAATATTCCGTTTTCCATTCTTAAGTTGGGAGTAAAGTAGCTGCTTTGGAAGACGATGGTCAGGGATTCGAATAGGTGGGGAAAACAAGGTTTGAGGAGGGATCCAGAAGAGAAAGAGATACCTTGGTGAAAGGTCAAGGATTTTCAAAGCCATGGAATCCTTAAATCAGAAGACACTATGAACAATCAGGGAAAAAACTGAAAAGACCAATGGATGAAGGATAGGGGTTGTACTAGTCTACTAACCATGGGGCTACCTCCATTTACAGTATACCTTTCTACTTCCTGCTTCTCCACCCTGTTATATTGAATAGTAGTTGAATGTGTCATGTAATTCCTCCTTCTCAGGCTGTGCAACCCGTGACCCAGCGGCCCCTGAGGTCCGCCTGCTCCATTCTTCATGCAGTCCCAAAGCTAGTGGGACCATAGAACTGGTGTGCCTGGTTTCGGGTTTCTACCCCAAAGAGCTGAACGTTGAATGGCTGGTGGGCAGCCATCAAGGACTGCTGGTTCCATACACTGAGCCTCCCAGGCAGGATGCTGGCAGGTACACTTTCAGTACCACCAGCACAGTCAACGTTACCCAAGCAGATTGGCTGGAAGGGAATACTTACTACTGCCAAGTAACCCATGCGGCAACACACACCAAGTTGAAAAGCAGAGCCAAGAAATGTGAAGGTAATCATGACGGAATGCAGACTCTGGTTGGTACACATGAGCATGGAATGAAAATAGAAAATCAAGGATGAGGATAGCTAACCTTTTTACAAGACCTTCTGTCTTAGCTAGAAATCCATACTATTTTCAATTAAGCTTCCTTAATTTAAGGCTTCCTCACCTGCTCAGACTACCATGTTTGGGGAGAGGGGACATTTTTCTGTCTCAGTTGGAAAGCGGCATCTGGGCATCAATCCAAATTTCATTTCATGAGCCTTGGTAACTATGCTTTTCCCCTAGCAGGTGACAAATTATCACACTTAGAGATTTTCCAATGAATATGGAATGCTATCCAGAAGACAAGACAACACCTATGAATAATTTGTAGGGGGTCACCTGCTATGGACCTGCATCTGATAATGGAAATCTGGTGGTCAATTGTTCTTTGTTACTGATACATTACTGATAAGAAAAGATGATTGAGGGGGGATATGAATGGCAAAAAAAACATTCCTAACAGTAAGAGGAGTTGGATAGTGGAAACAATGATGCAGAATGGTGTTGGACTCCCCTTAACTGGATGAGCAGCCATCTGTCTGATCTTCTTTAATTTGGATTCCAGCATTGAGCAGAAGGTTGAACTCCGTGGCCTAAATGACCCCCTTCCAACTCTATGGTTCTCTGCAAAGGCCACCTCTATTAAATACCGCCTTTTCTTTTTTATGATGTGTCATCAGGTGAAGGACTTTCTGTTTTCTTTAACGATGCTACTGTTTAGGAACCCTAAACCACAGACATTTAGGAAACAAGGTGAAGCCTAGACTGTCGTCAATTTAAAGGATGATGGATTCCTAAGGGAAGAAGAAAGATGGGGTTGAGTCCTTTCTTACTTGTAGACTTATTGAATAGTGTAACCAGTCAGTGGCCTTGGATCTCTTCTGCTGCTGTTCTTGGTAACTTCATCCAATATTTGAAGGCCCAGGCGAGAGGCAGGAGCAGTTTCTTAAATAACAAGCTGATCCTCCACTTAGAAGCAGTTGAATTTGCCTTAAATTTATCTTAATGTTATGACATCCATGATTTATACCATCCATGATTTACGTTATTTGTGTAATTATGCCATTCTGTTAATGACTCAAATTAAGTCATTGGGGTCAATCCACTTTCAGCTTTAATGAATGTTCAGGAAAAATGAACCCCCTTCCCCCAGTTGATCCATTAAATTGTGTTTTACAGTAATATCCTTTGTCTTTAGCCTGTTGGGATGGGGGTAAAGTGAGAGCTGAACAGGGAACTGACATTGATTTTTTATCCTTAGATGGCAGTAGCTGTTCCTCCTCTACTGTTAATGTGTATACTCTGGCCCCAACACCAAGAGCCTTGTACACAGACAGAAATAGCAAGGTCAGTTGTGTGGTGAGCAATCTAGAAAATGATCAAGGGTTGAAAATTCAGTGGTCCCGGGAGAAGAGTGGAGTCATGAATCCTGAGCCAATGGAATCGACGGAAGAACAGAATGGTACCTACACTGTTGTCAGTCGCCTCCCTGTCTTCCCCCATGATTGGGAATCAGGAGAAATTTTTACCTGTTCAGTGGAATATCCAGGCTTGGCTGTTCCCATCACAAAGAAAATTTCCAAGACCACAGGTAAGGAGGAAGTTACATTGTTCTCCCTCATAGGAGGTTGTAGGAACATCTCTGTAATATATGGTGCACACTGCAAGCTTGGAGACATGAAAAGGTGTGGTCAGTCATGGGCATCAACAATCCAAAATATTGGTTGGATAACTACATCATGTTAAGGAAACTTGCTTTTGGCTTTGCACAATGTGTGACTCTAGTCATAGAATGGCCTGCAAGCATGGTTTAGTAATATACATGAACAATGGGCTTATTCAATGAGCAATGAATCAAAGAATCAAAGGTTAGCAAGAGATGTGAACCATTCATTGCTGCCACAAATTTGTCCTACATTTAATCATTGTGTTTCTTTCCTCATACTTCACAAAGGCAAGACCAGTGCACCGAGTGTCTTCATCTTCCCTCCCCCCCGAGAGGAGCTCAACCCAGGCAAACAGCTGACCCTTACCTGCATGGCAAATGGGTTTACCCCATCAGATGTTGATTTACAGTGGCTAAAGAATCACACTCCTCTGCCAGAAGCCAACTATGTGAATACCCCAACTATGAAGAATAAGCATGAAGATTCCTACTTCGCCTACAGCAAACTGACTATCCAAAGAGCTCAATGGGAACAAGGCAATGTGTACACCTGTATGGTGGTCCATGAAGCCCTCCCCATGAAGTTCACTCAGAGGAACGTGTCAAAAACTCAGGGTAAAAAATGAAGACTGATCTCAACCAGCTTCTCCCTATCAATCCATCCTAGATTTGCCTCTAGCAGTGTCAGACCAAACTGTTAATTATTTCCCTACTCACCCATTTGGCTTCTGCATGAATAAAAGCCAACCATCTCAGAAATATCTCGGGTTCTGTTCTTTTCTCCTTAGGGATGAGGTCTAGAAGGGGAAAGGGGCTATTCTGCCTGAAAAAGCAGAATCAAGGCTTAAGGCCGATACTCCAACAAAATGGAGTTCATCGTTTTTCTATATGAATCCCGCAGAAGGCAAGGGATTTAGCTGGTGTATCTGCGGGTACCCCAATTTAGCCTCACTGCAGTGCTAAATTGTGAGAAAGTGCTGTGCAGTGAGAAAGGAGTGGAGGAGATGCGTCAAAACCAACACGGCAAGCTTCAGGGTTGAGTGGAGGTTTGAACCCGTGAAGTTCAAGGACGATTATCCTCTCCTGTGTACCCCATATCAACTTTCGTATATTCTTAAGGGTGCCCTTCTCTGTATGTTGGTTGCTTAGCCCAAGAGCAAAAAGTCAAAGTAGCTGAAATTCATATAATTGTAATTATTTACTGAAAAGCTTCCCATCATCCTAGATCCAACCACCTCCTTTGGCCCACGGCCTCCGTGCCACAGTGTCTCCGTGGAGTTGGCCCAGGACCAATCAGTTGGGCATAGCTACACTGTTCTCTGCAGGTCCACAATCTAAACTCTGTTTCAATATCAAGCATTGATACCTAATAGGAAAAAGCCAAAGAGTCCTCAATGGAGAGTCTCAATAAACCATGATGATGAAGGATAATAAATGGAAGGGTCAAATTCACAGGCCAAGAAGGGAGACCACTAAAGGATCAATCATGGCAGGGAAGACTGAGTTTGCCAATAGTACCAAATAATTGATGGGAAGCCAAGTGGCAAGTATAAAATAATGTTGAACAGGAAGGAAGGAAGGAAGGAAGGAAGGAAGGAAGGAAGGAAGGAAGGAAGGAAGGAAGGAAGGAAGGAAGGAAGGAAGGAAGGAAGGAAGGAAGGAAATATTTAATTCAAACTACTGGGTTTGTTACACACTGTAGGCTGAGTAATAAGGGAAAATAGATCAGGATGGGCACTCAGGTCTCAAGACATTCACATACAGAATGCAAAGCTACATGATAGAGAAAAGAATTGTTCTCCAGAAAGACTTCCAAAGTCTACTGATAACCAGGACAAATAAAAAAGAAAGGCAGTCACATTTGTGCTTAAAAGTTTCTATCAAAATCCACTGATGGACTATCCAAAATTGCATAGAATAGGATACAAGCTACAGTATATTTACACAAGAAGGAGACGCTGCCTCAACACCTTTGATATTTCAGATGTCATTTTGAGAAAAGAGAGATTGTCAGGCACCCAAGACCAACACAACCATAGAAATTAAATATTAATATCTCTCAGTTTGGACACCTACATACAAATTGAAGTATCTATAACAATCAGGACACATTTGTCCTTGATAGACCTGATACCACTTTTTGTTGACTTTTTTTTAGATCTCTCTCTCTCTCTCTCTCATTAAAATTCAGACAAGGAATTCAATCAAATATAAAAATGTTGACTGACAAAACGAATGTACAACAACAGACACAGAAAAAACACAACCCTATACACCACCAAGAAAGAAACTTTATAGACACAAGTGCCAAGAACTCTGCCAAGCCGCATCTGGTGAAGGATGCAGGCATAACATCTTGATTCTGGAAGAGGACAACTAATTCTAAACTCTTAAGACAGAGCTTTCCAAACTTTTCATGTTGGTGACACACTTTTTAGACATGCATCATTTCGCGACACACTCTTACAGCAGGGCACAAGGCAGGCACTAGGACCTGCGCGGAATCCTGGCAGGGCTCGGAGGCAGCAGCAGCCGCGACACACCCAGACATTGCAGCCGACACAGTAAGGTGTCCCGACACACAGTTTGGAAAGCTCTGCTTTTGTCCAAGAATTGGACAAGTCCCACTTCACTGAAGCAAGTCCGGCTATATAATTTTTTTTTAAAAAACCAAACAATGATAATATGGAAAAGACAATGGAAAGAAGGAAGAAAGAAACAAAAGCATTCCACACAAACAGCTGAAAACACATATAAATATGCATAGACAGTGTTTTCTCTCCCCCTAAAAGGGCAAAATAATAATAATAATAATAATAATAATAATAATAATAATAATCCATTGTATAACTATTAACATCTTTTTTAAAAAAAGCATATAATAGATGTAATAGGCTCAATTTGACTGAAAAAGTATGGGCCTTAAGTTATTTAGGAACACAAATAAAACAATTAAAAGAGGGGCCTTAGACTATGGGTCATTTCGCCAGTAGTGACTTATAGTGTCTTTTTTTTTTTTTAGAACTTTATTAGGATTTCAAAGTACAGTTAAAATAGAAAGCATAGAAAAGCTTGAATATAGAATTGAAAGAAATTAAAACTAAAGAGTCTGCCATGGTAGAGATGGGCGGGGATAAATCCAAATAAATAAATAAATAAATAACGTGCAGAAATAGCAAGAAAAATTAGAAAAAAATGTGACTTTGGACCTTCTTCAACACAGATATAAATGCATCGAATCGAATCGAATTATCCATTCAGTCATATCCGACCCTTGGCGATTCCATAAGCCAGCTCTCTCCCTGATTTATGATCTCGTACAGCTTCTTTCAGTTGCTTTAAATTTTCGCCTGTGTCTGCTTTGATTACATCCAACCAGCGCGTTCTTTGGCGTCCTTGTCATCTTTTCCCACTGACCGTTCCAAGCATAACATCTTTCTCCAACGAAGTTGATCTCATGACATGACCAGAGTAACTAAGTCTAAGTTTTGTTATTTTTCCTTCTAGTGACATGTCCGGTTTTATGCGCTTCAACACTTCTTTATTCATTATCTTTGCAGTCCAAGGGATTCACAAGAGCCTCCTCCAACACCATTGTTCAAAAGAATCAATTTTCCTTCTATCGAACTTTTTCATCGTCCAACTTTCACAGCCATAAGTAGTTATGGGGAACACAATAGTGCGGACTAGTCTACACTTAGTCGTCAAGCTGACATCCTTGCTTTTCCAAAT
Organism: Charina bottae; assembly: GCA_023362775.1. Taxonomy (NCBI): domain Eukaryota; kingdom Metazoa; phylum Chordata; class Lepidosauria; order Squamata; family Charinaidae; genus Charina; species Charina bottae. The sequence continues at coordinate 421,753 of JALMGJ010000011.1, read as the reverse complement.
TTGATTCCTACTCATCATTGCTATACGACCCAGCATGATTCAGCGTTTAATTTCTTGGCTACATTCGCCATTTTGATTGACCAATGATCCTAAAAAGGTGAATTCTTCCACGCATTCCACCTCATCTCCATCAATTACTATTTTGATGTTTCCATTCTTTGCAGTTGTCATGAGTTTGGTCTTTTTGATATTCAGAAAGAGGCCAAACTTCTCGCTTTCTTCTTTGAGTCTCATGATTAGGTGCTTTAGGCCTTCCTGGGTTTCTGAGATGAGGGTTGTATCATCCACGTATCTAAGGTTATTGATGATTCTTCTGCCAATTTTTACCCCAATTTCTGATTCGTCTAGCTCGTTTCCTGATGATCACTTCAGTGTACAAGTTGAATAAGAAAGGTGACAGAATGCAACCTTGTCGCACACCTTTTTCAATCTTGAACCAATCAGTGTCACCATATTGAGTTTGTACAGTGGCTTCCTGATTTACATACAGTGATTTCATCAACTTCACTAAATGTAGTGGCATCCCAAGGTCTGCTAGGGCTCTCCATAGATTGTCATGGTCAACACAATCAAAAGCTTTCCTGTAGTTGATGAAGCACATATAAATATTCTTTTGATATTCGCGACATTTTCCCATTATCCATCAAACATTTGCAATGTGATCACGGGTGCCACGGCCCCATCAGAAACCAGCTTGGACATCTGGCAGTTCCCTTTTAATGATTGGAGCCAGGCATTGTTGTATGATTTTCAGTAGAACCTTGCTAGTGTGAGATATGAGAGCAACAGTGCGGTAGTTAGAACACTTCTTAGAATCCCCCTTTTTTGGCAATGGAATAAACACTGGTTGTTTCCAGTTATGTGGCCATGTGTTCCATTCTCTCTTATCAGTGCTGTCAACTTATAGTATCTTCTAGAGTTGGGTGATGCTGTCAAGATGTTATAAATCTTCACTAAGGAAATTGCTATGACTAAAATTTAAATGCCGTACTTGGCAACTTCTTGATTAAGCATACGTGATGTGAGTACACCCAACTTCCCTGTGTGTTCACAACTAATCCCTGTGCCTTCACTGATTAGCTGATTGGTGGCTGGAAACCCACTTTCAAATCTCTCCTGAATAATGAAGCTCTCGGTCTGATTCTTCTAGGCAAATCTTTCATAAAATAGCTTTGTTTGTTTATTTGTTTGTTTATTTATTTATTTATTGAATTTCTCCACCACCCAACTCGTATACAATGACTCTGGGTGGTTTACAAATAAATGTTAACTCAGGTTAAGACTGAGTTATTCCCCCTACCGAACAGTCATAATCTTTATGCAGCATAAGTCATCCAGCGAATTGTTGACATGGAGAATTCTACCAAGGTTGAACCCAGGACGTTAGAAACAGAGTCAGAGTGCCTCTCATATTACTCCAAAGGGCTAGGAATAAAAGTCAGAGGGTGAACATATAAAGCATCCACAGATCTTGTGATGAATTCTGACATTACAAAAGTTGAATCTAGTCCAAATCATAATTAATGTAGACTTATCATGACTTCTTTAAGTCCATTCATATCCATATATTTCCTAATTGACATTAAAATCATATAATAAAAAGGAATAATACAGAACCCATGAGCATGCATTTGTTGGAGTGACGCGTCTATACAAGCTAATATCTTTAACGTGTATCACATTAAACATCACATGACAGAATCATCTGGAGAAAATATAATCCCTTGGGCCAAAGAGATTTTTTTTAATAGAAATCCATAGTTCTGCAAATAGATTAGCATTTTCATAATGGAATTCTATCCAGATGTCCCACAACATTGGTTTGTGTATTCTAGTGTATGGTACCAGTGAGTGGGTGGGCGGATGGATGGATGGATTGATACTTTATGTTGGCGAAAATATGGAGAATGACATCTTTTTATTTTTCCTTTCACAGAGATAATTTTGACTGTGGAGAATGATTACAGCAATGAGAAAGAGGAAGAACTGGAGCTTTTGTGGACCATTCTTTTTATTTTCTTCATTCTCTTCCTCCTCAGTGTGTGTTATAGTGCCACAGTAACACTGTTCAAAGTAAGTGGAAAGGGAGAGAACTTACTTTTTCTCAATGAGTAGAAGGAGGAAGGGGCTTAACATGGACCCTTTGGAAATAGAACAAGGCAAAAATGGAGGATCGGCTATCTATGATCAGGACAATGATATTGTTTCTTGCTAATATTTGAGGTGGGCAGATGTTATTACTGGCGCGGGCAGTTATGGGCGTCTCTATGGCTGCACATGTAACACCTCTGCTGCGCGAGCAACATTGGGTGCCGGTGCGCTTCCGGGTCCAATTCAAGATGTTGGTTATGACCTTTAAAGCCCTTCATGGCATAGGCCCAGTTTATCTGAGGAACCATCTCATCCCAATTACATCGACCTGTCCCACCTGGTCCGGCAGGAAGGGCATGTTGCAGACCCCGTCGGCTAAAGAATCCTGACTGGCAGGGTCGAGGAGGAGAGCCTTTTCTGCTGTTGCCCCTGCCCTGTGGAACATCTTGCCCCCTGAGGCGAGGTTGGCCCCCACTCTTCTGGCCTTCAGGAAGAGCGTCAAGACCTGGCTCTGCCAACTAGCTTGGGGATCCAAGAGTGATAGGCAGCCCTGGGGGTGGTTGGTAGCTTAAGACACTCTCTCCGCCTTTTAATTTCCCTTTTTTATTTTCTATGTATTGTACTTTCTCTATTAATAATGGTTTTATAGCTTTTATTTGTAAGCCGCCCAGAGTCACTTTTATGATGAGATGGGTGGCGTATAAATATTATAATAATACTAATACTAATAATAAAGCTCATGTTCTTTTTATGGCCTTCTCATAGTCATTTAGGGGCCATACCATTGCGGCAGAACTAGGCTGACCATACGGCCTGTTTTGAACGGGACAGTCCCGTTTTTTTAGCATTTGTCACCCGTCCCGTCGTTTTCATATAAATCTCCATTTTGTCCCGTTTTTCAAACCCGGCAGGAATGGCGTGGAAGGAGGATCCAAGCCAGAGCGTGGACCGGGGGCGGGGTTTGCAGGCGGGAGCCAATTACGCAGACCAGGGGCAGGGTTTGCAAGCGGGAGCCAATCGCGCAGGCTGGGGGGTGGGGACCCCTGTCTTTTTCATGAATACGGAATATTACGTAAGACCCCATTCTGTTTTGCCATCCTGAAATATGGTCAGCCTAAGCAGAACACTACAGTAGAAAGGCCATTGGTCCGATTCATCTGTAGAGCTCTTCTGTTCTCATAAATGCTAAAACATTTGGGTTGTTCATTACAACACAGTGTGGATGGAGTGTGGTTCTGTGGAAGGACATGTACTGTATATACCCCTGCTTGTAAAATGGTATTATGTCAACTATTCCATGAAAACAGAAGATAGGAACTTTTTTTCAGAATGAGGGCTGCATCTGCCTTTCAAATAACATGCTAGGTCCACACTCAGATAAGTATGTGGGAGTTTGGTAAAAAAAAAATGGGCAGAGCCAGGATAAAAGCTAAGCTTGATTTAATTTCATTGCAGTGTAGTTAATAGGATTACTCCCCGTGTATTTAAGCATTTTCTCTTTTACGTTAAAGGCATTAGGTAATTTTAGAAGTGTTTTGAAAGCAACACCAAAAAGTATGGGCAATGCATACAGCCTAGGGTCCAGTTGTATTCTGTCTCCTTCATTCAATATAAGGTAAAGGTTCCCCCCGCACATTTGTGCAGTCGTGTCCGACTCTAGGGGCCGGTGCTCATCTCCATTTGTTAGCCAAAGAGCCAGCGTTGTCCGAAGACGCTTCCATGGTCATGTGGCCGGCATGACGCACGTGGAACGCTGTTACCTACCCACCGAAGTGGTACCTATTAATCTACTTGCATTTTGCATGCTTTCAAATTGCTAGGTTGGCAAGAGCTGGGGCTAGTGCGGGAGCTCACTCCATCACGTGAGGCTAGGGATTCGAACCTCCGAACTTGCGATCTTCCGATTGACAACCCTGGCATCTTACTCACTGAGCCACCACGCCCCCCCTTCATTCAATACTTTGGGTAAAAATCAAAGCAGTGAGATGAAGAGGGAGAAACAATTGGGCAAGTCAAGTGGAAAAAGTGATGACCTTAGGGAATAGAGGGTGGGGGGGGGAACTGAGATAATTTAACCTTTTGTCCTATTCACTGCAAGAAATAGGGAGGGAAAGAAGGGTCAGTAACAAACAGAACCAACACTTCATGAAGGGATCTGTCAACTATTCTTCTCTACCAACTTCTATCCCATAATTTTCCACCCTCATTTCTTCCCAATAGGTAAAATGGCTTTTTTCTACAGTGATGCAGCTAAAGAGGCAACCAATGACCGCTGATTACAAGAACATAATCCAGTAGAGGATCTAAGGCTATTTCTAGGAAAACCCATCCTACTCCTTTGGAGGTGCAATGGGAAGATATTTGCTTGGGTCTACAACTCCATCTTCAAAGTAAAGGCCTTGAGCCCCCTCCTTTCCTGGACCACCAGAGATGCAATCTGTGGATGAATACGGACAAAGAAGGTTGCTAGAATATATTCCTGTAGAGCCTGTGTCATAAAAGCAATTCCACTGAAGAAAACCTTCTGGACCAGTATTAAATTGTTTTCTCAAAAGCAGACAGGTCTCATATCCAGATAGGGATGAGAAAAAAATGGGTATCTATCAAAAGCCTCTTTAAAAACTAGTTTAGTGTCTGGAGAGTTTATCCACGTGCCTTTGTTTCCCATCCCATCCTCTCTGTTTCAGGCATCCTGTTCCTCATTTGTCCTCCTCTAAGCATTATTCCTGAGAGCCAGTTTGGTGTAGTGATTAAGGCATCAGACTAGAAACCAGGAGGCCATTACTTCAAGTCCTGCCTTAGGCATGAAGCCAACTGGGTGACCTTGGGCCAGTCCCTCTCTCTCAGCCCTAAGAAGGCAGCAAGGGCAAACCACTTCTGAAAATGTTGCCAAGAAAATTGCAGGGATTTCTCCGTGTAGTCCCCAGGAGTCGAGATTGACTTGAAGGTACACACACACACACTCATCCCTATCCCTCTAAAATATCTTCCACTATCAGACCTTTAGCCTCGATTGAATGTAGCAGACTCCCTTCTGTGTACCTATTTCAGAGGCCCCCACAAGCACAGTAAAGAAATACCTCACATCTTCTTGCACAGCTTTAAATGTGTAATCTGTTTTGTGAACCGTACTCCTCATCTCCCCCTAGTCCATTCTCACATTTTTTAGACAAGACTGATACTGAGAAAAATTCTGCCGCTGTAATATAGATGGCTTAGTTATTGTTACTCTATTTGCTAAAAAATAAATAAAGAAATAAAAACAAATGGACACTCTTTACGAGTAGGGGTGTCTTTGCTCCTCTTTCAGATCTTTGCAAAAACTAAATCCTGTTCTGGGTGGTGGGTTGCTTTTCCAAACTGGGACACCCACTTCCCTCTCTCTCTCTCTCTCTCTTTGCCTGAGTTCCCACATCCAAACATGGTTAATTGAACAGATCCAAGTTGGCTGAGTTCATGCAACGGGCTAAGCCATGAACCTTGTTTTACAAAATGGCTGGGTGTTCCTACAGGGGAGGAGGGTATCTTGAAAACTGGATGCTCTTCATATTTGCTCTGGAAGGAAGGATTAAAAGACTTGGAACAATTACACGCCCTTCCAGGTACAGTATGTCTGTACTGGCTCTGGAATGTAGAGGCTTTCGGCAATGCTATTTACTTTATCCTTGCTTTGCTGGGGGCCTAGAGCAAATGAGGAAATATCCACATACATACAACCCCCATTGTGATGGCTCACCCACCTCTGATGCCCAAGAGATAAGGAAGAAGACCCAAACAGGAGAATATCTCCTGTGCAATTAGAGGAACAGCCCCCTGTCACAGTAGCTCCATCTTGTTGGTTATCACCTTTAAAGCCCTACATGGCATGGGACCAGGTTACCTGAGGGACTGTCTCATCCCCAGAACATCGACCCGCCCCACTCAGTCATGCAGAGAGGGCATGCTACGGATACCGTCAGCAAAAGAATTTCATCTAGCGGGATCCAGGAGGCGTGCCTTCTCTGCAGTAGCACCTGCCCTTTGGAATACCTTGCCCCTGGAGCTGAGGCGGGTTTCCTCACTCCCGACCTTCCAGAAAGATCTGAAGACCTGGTTCTGCCACCTTGCTTGGGACGGGAATGCCAATAGTTCCTCGTGGGAGTGGCTGGTGCCATGAAACCCGCCTTATTATTAACATCTTTTTATTTGGATTTTATATGTAAGTTATTGTTGTTCTAATTTTTATATTTTTAACTTGTTGTTGTAAACCACCCAGAGTTCCCTGGTGTAGAGGAGATGGGCGGTGCTACAAATTTAAATAATAAATAAATAAATAAAATCTCCTGCAAATTCCAGACAACAAGAGTATTTCAGAGCTGGCCACAGTGGTGCAGACGTGATGAGTAGGGGAATCAAGGAGCCTAGGAGCCAGCCTGATGGATAAAAGCAATATGAATTTGGTAGATATTCCAAATTCAGATCAGACCAAGAAACTGTCTCCATAGGGTGACTATTATACTATATTGAGATAGTATGTAGTAACAGAATCTTGCAAGTCTGCCTAAGTTTTCCCTTTCCTCCCTCTTCTACTCGAGGGAATCAGGGGGGAACCAGTCTTCTTACTAATACTCTCCTGTTCCCCTGGGCTTAACACATGCACTTATTGTTGTCCTATGGATGCCTTCTCCAAGGTTATCTCCATACCTCCCTAAGCCCCCTGTCCTTTCATGGAAGTTCAACATATGACTTCAGGATTTGCAAGCAAATCTACTAATCTGTTCTAGCTGAAGCTTGGTTTATCTATCCAAGCCTGCTGCTTCTCCTGGTTGGCATGTTACCTTTCCTGCCCCCCAGGTTTGCTCCTCTAGTCTTCAACATTCTGAGGAGGCCAGAAGGTGGGAAGAACTTCAATCAAAGGAGACATCTGCCTATACGGCAGGAAGAGTTCCCCATTTCCCTCAGGAGCATGCTGTCTCCTCAGGGAGATGTTGACATCTAACAAGGGATCTCTTTGCTACCACTTTCAGATGATGATGGAGTTGGGATTGCTCAAGTTGCAAACTTAGCACTACTTGTCCAATTCTGAACTAGCTCCCAAATGTCTATTGTTGTGGCCAAAACCTGGCTCACCTAAAGCAACCAAATCTCTTTGAAGATACATAATTTTATTTGCATGCAATCAATTATACAGTATATACTGGACTCCCAGCAAAGCTGTGGCATGTTGCTGAGTGGCCATGAGCAAAAGGAGAACCAGAGCTTATATACCTTTGGCTCACTACATTGCAAGGCAAAGAAAGGCAAAGGCAAAAGAAAGAAAAAGGCAGACGCAATGGAAATTACAGTGTGACAATGGAATATTTTAGATAAACCCAGCCATGTGTCCTTATTATAATTTATTCCTTCCTACTAGGTCAGTAAGGGGCATGGTGGCTCAATGGGTAAGACACCAGGCTTGTCGATCGGAAGATCGCAAGTTTGGAGGTTCGAGACCCGAGCGCCGTGCAACGGAGTGAGCTCCCGCACTCGCCCCAGCTCTTGCCAACCTAGCAATTTGAAAGCATGCAAATGCAAGTAGAAAAATAGGCACCACTTCGGTGGGATGGTAACAGCGTTCCGTGCCTGTCATGCCGGCCACATGACCGCGGAAGCATCTTCGGACAGCGCTGGCTCTTCAGCTAAAAAACGGAGATGAGCACCACCCCCTAGAGTCGGACACGACTGCACAAATGTGCGGGGGGAATCTTTACCTTTTTACTAGGTCAGTATGCTAGCCATACTATCTTTGAGATATAGTCAGTGAATAGAAACAATATGGTTTACTGGACACAGGTTCCTGGCTGAGTCTTCTCCCTGTCGCCACTCAGGGTCAATTCAGCTTGCTGTGAATGTTTTCTTACAAGGGCACTTTAAGCAATTCATATGTCCTGGGGGGGCATCTTATGGGTTTGGTAGTAAATGCAGTTTACATGTGTATGGGGGGGGGTACCTTTTACCACCACACTATCCAAGACACATTGGTCCTTCTCTTCCAGGATGGAGAAGGGGAAACTTTTATCAGGGAAAGAAAATAATTATTTTCAGGCAGGCCTCAGATTTATCTAGTTTGATAATATGGACTTCTTTATCCACTGTAGATCCTAAACACAAAAGAGATCACTTAAAACCCCAACTTAATCTGGGGGAAGGAGGGTCATTCTTCCTGAAACTCCATAAAATCTGAAAGTAGTTTAATAGAAATGGTATTTATATAATGGTATAAATACACATATAGCATAAATCACAGATGGCATAAAATTAAGAAAATGTTAAGGTAAATTGAAGTGGCACGTTTGGACTACTTCCAATGCAACAGACTTTTCTAGTATTTCAGATGGAACATATATCCTTAGCATTAGAAGTCTGCTAGATGGGTATTCCTGAAATCCAAGTTTTACTGCACTGCTAATTGTATGTATCAGATGGCAACCATTTTTGACTCTCCCATCATCCCATAGAAACAAGAGTGTGGACTATGCAGAAACCAAAGACATTTTCTCCTGATGGAGAACTTCATCAATCGATTCCTCACTCAGAGACAAAGTTTGAGGGACCTGATGAGGTGAATGATTCCCCATCTTTGGTAGGAATTTGCATTCACTGCCACCATCCTCCCAAAGTGAAAGACCAACTGCATGGCCTGAGCAGAAAAAGGAATTTCCTTTCCTAAGAAGTTCTCCTCTTCTTTGAAGACCCTCAGCTTGTCATTTAGAAGCTGCTCCTGCCTCTTGCCTGGGCCTTCCAATATTGGATGAAGTTGCCAGGAACAGCAGCAGAAGAGATCTAAGACCACTAATTGGCTCCAGTATTCAATAAATTCCCCAGAAAGATAGGGCTCATTGCCACATTTTTTCAGTCAACCACTAGAATAAAAAAGTAAATTCTTAATGCCCATCTTGGTCTCTAGGCCCAGAGAAGACAGGTAGGAGCCAGTTTGGTCTAGTGGTTAAGGTGCTGGGCTAGAAACCAGGAGGCTGTGAGTTCTAGTCCCACCTTAGGCATGAAAGCTGGCCGGGTGACCTTGGGCCAGTCCCTGTCTCTCAGCTCTAGGAAGGAGCCAATGGCAAACTGGGAGACTGAGAGTTCTAGTTCCGCCTTAGGCATGAAAGCCAGCTGGGTGACCTTGGGCCAGTCCCTGTCTCTCAGCCCTAGGAAGGAGCCAATGGCAAACCGGGAGACTGAGAGTTCTAGTCCCGCCTTAGGCATGAAATCCGGCTGGGTGACCTTGGGCCAGTCCCTGTCTCTCAGCCCTAGGAAGGAGCCAATAGCAAACCAGGAGACTGAGAGTTCTAGTCCCGCCTTAGGCATGAAAGCCATCTGGGTGACTTTGGGCCAGTCCCTGTCTCTCAGCCCTAGGAAGGAGCCAATGGGAAACCAGGAGACAGAGTTCTAGTTCCGCCTTAGGCATGAAAGCCGGCTGGGTGACCTTGAGCCAGTCACTCACTCTCAGCCCAACTCACCTCACAGGGTTGCTGTTGTGAGGAAAATAGGAGGAGGAAGGAGTATTAGGTATGTTCGCTGCCTTGAGTTATTTATAAAAATAATAAAGGTGGGATAAACATAAAAATAAAAAATAATAGTTTCTAGGACAACCAGCAGCTACCATCAATCATTCCATCAGCACTAGGAATGGCACCCCATGTTGGAAAATAATCGTGGGTAATTTCCAGTTTTAGTACCGCACCCAGCACACTCGCAGCCAGCCCCTGTACTCAGATTAAAGCAAGCCCAAACCCCACTCAGGTCAGCTAATGAAAATAGCTGAATGTTTGTTGTTAAACATCAGCAGAACATCAAGAAACAGTCAAGAGGTAAAACGGGACAAAAGGCCAAAAAAAACAGGAAAAGAGAAAAGGGCAGAGGATCTAATAACATAGAACCTTTTTAGAGTCATTAGATATATTAATGTGGGGGATTAGCATGGACAGTCCCAAATAAAGTTTCATGAATGAAACAGCAGCAGCAGCAGAATAGAGATGGGAAGAAGGATACCAGGTGATTCCTCCTCTGTTCTGCACCATAAAGGGAACATTTTGGTAGACAAGGATGATGTATCCAACATAAAGGGCTGTAGGGCTGCTATAAGAGATTAGTCTTGCACCAATTGTGGGACCCAGCTTTGTGTTCCATGGTAGTAGATAAAATTTAGCTTGATTTTAGCAACTAGTATGATTTTTTTAAAAGCATGGGTGTCCCCCGGCTCCTGCTCCAACATTTTGTGCCATCATGCTGCCAGCTCTTTGGGACATCTGTGTGACATCACAGTGCATGGTCAAAGAGGTAGAGCTTTTGGTACAACAACTTGACCCTACTTCCATCAGACTGACCCACCCTATGGACAACACTGAGCACAGGAGACCTTTCTGTTAGGCTCTTACCCCAGTAAACTCCAGAATTGTGCAACACCTCCACCAGGGCTGGTTTAAGGGGGTCATAACATATCCAGGCGCACTGGGTTCCAGCAAAGTGGGGTGGCCCCAAGCCAGCTCCTTTCCCACAGGGTTCTCCTTCCCTGCACTCTGCTCACCACAGCAGCGTCCCTCCCTGCTTGCCGCCACTGCCAATCCCTGGCACCCCTCGGATTGCCCCACTCCTGGCTGAGGCAGCAGCTCTTCCTGCCTTCCCTCTGCAGCCCCAGGGCAGGAGGCCAGCAGGCAGCCAAGGAGGTCTGAGAGGAGATGACGGCGGTGGCTGCAGATGAACATGTTGCCCTGGCAGCTGTGCTGAAAGGCACTGAAGGGGCCTGCCATCCTGCTCATCTGCCAACTCTATCCAAAGTCCAGTCTGCCTTCCCAGTGCCCCCTGCAGCTCACGGTTGGTCTACATCCAGCTGTGATGCCTCCACGCCACTGTCCAGCATCTCCAACCAAACATGGCAATGCTGGCTGGGGATCTCAGGGAGTTGTAGTCCTGAAGTTGTGAAAGACATTAGGTTAGCAAGGGTGGAAGGGCCATCACCATCATTATAATCATCTATGGATGCCTAGGATCAGTAGATGTGAGTTAAGAGGCAGGACGTCTGTCAGCCCTTCAAGATAGGCCAGCTCACGAAACAGACTCTGCAGGGCTCCAGGAATTCTATTTTATTATTGTAGGGTGTATTAAGAGAAACGTGAAAGCCTGTCCAAAACCTTTACTGCCCCTTTTTAAAGACAATGAAGTCAAGGTGGGACTGTTCTAAGACTCTTTCTCCCACTTTCTGCTTTTCCAGGGCTGAGTAATCATTTTATCTCTCCCACCTCCTCCTCAAGGTCAGAGCTAAATCCTTCTGCACCTGCTCATGGAAAGGTAACTGGCTAAAGGAGAGGAAGTAGAGGGCAGGAATAGAAGGCACTAAGATACATTTAGATACAGATTTTACTTCTAGAATAAATCTTACTTCTTACTTTTGGTTGTGTTTCCTTTGCATAGCTGAAATGGAGGCAGTTATTACAGCAAGTGTCATTTGGGCTTTGGGTGAGAACTCTGGGTTGATTTGTTCATTGGTCCATTTGGTTTCTTGGACATCCATGGTTTGGAGTCTTCTCCAACACCAAAGTCCAAAAGAGTCAATACGCTTTCTATCTTGCTTCTTCAAAGTCTGACTTTCTTATCCATAGAGTATCAGTGGGGAAAACATTGCCTGCATAATTCTGATCTCTGTAGGCAGAGACACATCACTGTAGACCAGGGCTTTCCAAAGTGCCGCCGCTGGCGACACACTGGTGGCGGCGGCGGCAGCACGCGCGTGCACGGCGGCGGCGCGGGGGGGCGTGCAGTGCGCGCGTGCACGGTGGCGGCGGCAGCCTCCGCTAAAACGCGGAAGCACTGATCCCACGCCGCTACTGCTGCCGCCGTGCACGCGCGCGCCGCCGCTTCCGGGTGGTGTGGCGGCACACCACGCTGTGTGTGGCGACACACTTTTGTGTCGCGACACACAGTTTGGAAAGCTCTGCTGTAGACATTGGGAACAGCCCATTTGGCACTGCTGCAAGTGTGCTTTAGTTTACTCAGAAGGAGGCAAGTGGAAACCATTCTTCTTTCAGTCACTTGACCTGACAGCTCCCTGGAATGAGTGTCACTGATTCAGGAATAATTTGAGTCTTTATGATGACCATCACGGTCAAAGAACTAGAAGGGTGTTAAAAGAAAGAAAAGAAGGGAGAAAAAAGAGAAAGATGAGCAATTATGTCTAAAGAGGTTCCTTCACCTAGCCTCTCGCACAAACACATACACACTATAGCAGAAAATCTCACAACTCAGATCATAGTCCATAAAAGAAAACAAATTCTATTTGACCTATAGCTTTCACTAGTTCCTAGCTGGCTGGAGGTGTTCACTTCTAGCCACAATGACGCCAAAAGGACATAATGGGTGTTACGACATCACAACACAAGCTTCCCCCCTTTTGTACTTGTGTGGTATTCCTCTTTTTCTAAAGCCTGAGAGGGGAACCTTCTGCTCCTTCTTGGTTCCTCACACCTGAGTTTCTGTAGTGAGTAAAAAGGATGACCTGGTCAGAGAAAGGGAAGATCTGTTACCAAGGCAATGAGTAGATAAACATGGCTTAAGCCCAGAGGAGGGTGGAGAGGCCCAAAAACATCTCAGACAGACACCCCCCTAATTCACATGAATGTAAAAGGGGGAGGAGGGGAAGCACATTCAGACGTGCAAGATTCTGTTACGATAGCCAATATCGTAGTCAAAGTAGTCTGAGGCCAAAGTGGAATCGGTTTCTTGGTCTGGTCTACCTTGTAGACCTGACAGTTTTACAGGTTTTCAATGTCTCTGTTGATTTAGCTAGATTGACAGGTCAGATTTTCTTTTAACCTCTTGCAGTCGGAAGTCCCCCATTTAACATAAGTGTACAGGATGGAAAGCAGGGAAAATAACATTTCCAAAATAAAGGGAAGTTATTTTCTCTGTTTCTGCCAAGGGAAAGTCTCAGAGAGTCTCTCTCTCTCTCTCTCTCTCTCTCTCTCTCTCTCTCTCTCTCTCTCTCTCATTAAAATAAACTTGTAGGCCTCTACATTATCAATTTGAGTAGCAAGGATTCAAGTTTTATATGCAGTCTGTTTATTCAAGAGACATTTTTAATTTTCAGTTCAGGTTCTGTGGATATTCAGTTTTGAATGCACTGTTTGACCACCTCCTTTTGCAGAAATCCATCTGCAACGTTCATCTAAGGTTATGCACCAGGGTCATCTTGGGAGAACTCGTGGAACAGTTAGTCCCCAAATTCCTTAAACCAGCTCTGATTATGGCAGAATTTAGGACTCTGCAAGGGGAGATTTTTTCTTCCTTGTTTTTTGTTTTTGTTTGTTTTTGTTTTTTGCTAATCCATGCGGGCTTTAACCCTTGACAGAAAAACACACTTTCTTCTGGGTTTTGGAAGTAGATATTATCAGTACAAATATACTTTCTTATAGTATATTTGGGGAGCGGCTGGATAGCGTACTGGTTAGAGCACCGCCTTTGGAGCGGGAGACCGGGGTTCAAATCCTGGTTGGTACCTACCTTACCAGTAGGGGTCCTTGGGCAAAGACCCCCTAATGCTTCACCTAAGGTAAAAGGTAAAGGTTCCCCCCACACAGTTGTGCAGTCGTGTCCGAATCTAGGGGCCAGTGCTCATCTCCGTTTGTTAGCCGAAGAGCCAGCGTTGTCCGAAGACGCTTCCACGGTCAGGTGGCTGCATGATGCTCGCGGAACGCTGTTACCTACCCACCGAAGTGGTACCTATTCATCTTCTTGCATTTGCATGCTTTCGAATTGCTAGGTTGGCAAGAGCTGGGGCAAGTGCGGGAGCTCACTCCGTCACACAGGGCTAGGGATTGGAACCTCCGAACTTGCGAGCTTCCGATCGACAAGCCTGGCGTCTTACCCGCTGAGCCACCATGCCACCAATGCTTCACCTGCCTACCTCAAAATATGAGAGTGACACAAACTAAGAGAGTCATGCTGGCTCGGACGTCACCCAGATTAACAAGGTCTGCACCACATGTTGGGGAACTAGGACAATCTGATGATAAGTGGGCTACTGGAACAAACCATACATGGACGAGACAAGAGTACCTGGAATTGATGGAATGCTACTACAACAGTAGACCCAATGAGAGGGGATATATGAAACAAATGAGGGAACTATGCATGGACAGAAGACCTGCATCCACACTAACTGAGAAACAGCTATTTACCCAACACTTCCACATAGTGAAGAGGAAGCTGCTCTCACAACTTGAGATAGACCAACTACATATTATATCCCAGACTCAAGAAGACCCAAAAGACTCAGGTCTGAGACTAATTTCCCTCCCCCACCCCCTTTTTTAATTTAGAGAGATAGGGAAACACTTTTTTTCTTCCTTCAAGGACTTCTTCAAAACTGATCTTTTCCATAGGTTTCTGGCTCAGTCCGTATCCATGACTAAATGTGAACCTAGAGTTACTAAAATGATCCAGGAAGGCCCAGTTCCAAATGTCCCACCTTTTGAGATCATGTGGATCTTGGTAGTGAGATCTCAGGTCTAGAACTCATGTCCACTTACCTTTTATGTGGCACCACATGTGCTCAATGAAGATTAGCTTCTTTTCCACCAAGATGTCACTTTCTTTTATTGCTCAGATTATTTTAAGGGACCAACAGCTGGTTGGAAATCTGTATCTTGTTTTATTAGCTGTGAAAGTGCTGTTTAAGGCCTTTTTAAAAAATATTCTGAGGTGGTCTTGCACAAATGCTTCAAGCTCTATTCCCAGTGCACACACTCATATTCCACACAGTGAACAACTTGTCCTCATCGTTCATGTGGACCCAAAGATCTAGATGAAATAAAAATGGGGAAGCGTTTGGAAGAGTGGAAAATATGAATAAAAATGAATAAATTAACAAGAAGTTATGAGAAGTGTGTGAATGGTGTGAACAGGCAGCATGCAAATGTAAATCACCTATAGTCTGTTGGATTGGGCTTTTTAAAAACCTATATAATACATATAAATCGCTGGTAAATTACATACATATCACTACTCTCCATGAAATTTCTATCCATTTAAAAAGACAGGTTCAGTTTGTTTTATGCCCCAGAATGCCTTTACCTCTTATTCGGACAAAAACATTGGAGTGTTGATAGATTAATGAAGTACTATGCAAGAAACTATAACAATAAAGACAATGATGTGGAAACTTTTGTTGGTCAAATTAATTGTCAGGTCAACTTCAATAGCTATGCCTTGCCTAGTGCTGGCACTTTTGGAGTTCGAAAAGAGATAACTAAGGGGAGAAAATGGGGAAGTTCTCTGTGGCTGTGACTTTTTTTGTTCTTTTTAAGATGGCACCTCTTGGATCCCAATTATATCTCTTGGACCTCACTGGTCTTGTTTTTTTCACACCTTCACGCCAGCTCAAAGAACGTCACTAACTAGAGAAAAAAAATTTTAGGACATTCTTTAAGGTGAGGGGAAAATTCTGAGACAGACTACAGATTGGCAGCAGAGTTTAATGATTTGGACTGATGCTGGCACTTAGCTTGGTAAGTACAAAAATTCATCAAATTTTGGGTTTGGGAAGATCAAAATGTAGAAGGTTAAGGTAACTGAGGTTCAGGTTTCCCAACAGATGCTGAATAGTAAAGCTTGGTCACCACCATCTTCCATGTATCTCACCACGGAAGGAACAAATGGACTGAAATTCTTGGTATCAGGCTTAGAACAACTTGTAAGGTAGTTGCATTCCACCGCAATCCCTGAAGTCTCAGCTGAGCCTCCCAGTTGAGAACTTCAGTGACTGGGCAACCTGTAATACTACCAGAAGCTAACCCTGGCCTCCTCATATTCCAGATGATGGTCTAGCTTCAGTGGGGTTTGCATGCATACCTGCCATGTTCAGCTGGGAAGCTGAGGGAGAAATTCCAAAACTGGGGGTGAGGAGAAGCTGAGCTCTCTTCGTTAGCTTCTTCCAATTTTCACAAACAACCAGGAAGTTTCTTGTTTAACCACTGACCTACCTTCCACTTTGCTCATGTCCTTTTTTAGCATTATGTAAAGGAATCTGAGGTGTATCAAGTTAAGTAGTTGAGAATCTGTCTCAAGTTAGGAGGTTCATTTGTAAGATGCTCAAAGATGTAATTTGTAAGGAAGATATTGGGACTGAAGAGGGTTTCAGAAAGCCTCATCCAAACTCAACTGAGACATGTTTTTAACTCTCAGTTCAGGAGGAGACAAGCTGAGGGGGCAACAGTAGGGTTACCTAGATATCCTCGCAAGCTTGATATTTAACTGGGAAGTTTAAGCTTTACCAATCAACAACAGGTTCTACTAGTGAAAATCAAAGGAGATCATTGATAGCCTGCCCCAAAGATAATATGCAGCTAGGATATTTCTGAAGCCTCAGCTGAGACCTAGGACTAGGATGAGCTACCTCAGCATCTGCTCCAAGCTTGATCCTCAACTGGTAGCTTCTTGATCACGCATTTGAATTCTTGGATCTGGATACCTTGGGGTAGCTCATCTGGGAGATCCTTCGCTTTTAAGTTGAGTGTCAGAAGAAAGGGTAGCTGTTCCATGCTAGATCCTTCACTGTGCCATTTGTCATCCTCCTAGCTGAATTCAGAGTTTAGTCAAGCCATTGGGCAGAAAGAGGCTAGTTGGGTGTCTACTCCCAGCCAGAAGCCCAAAGATGAGCTTCCTGATGAATGCTAGGGTTCAGAGAAACTAGCAGAGAGTAAGGGTATTATCTGGGTGCCAAGCCTGCCACTTCAGTTGGGAAGGGGTGGGTTTGGAGCTTCAGGAGTTGGAAAGAATGGGGCTCTTTGGAGTCTGGTCCAAGCCTAATGCTCACCCAAGAAATTCTTCACTGCTGAGATGAGTAGGCAAGGTAGCCTGCAAGGGTCTCTACTGCAAACTGTATGCTCAACAGTGTGATGCATAAGCTGCTAGCCGAGTCCAGAGTTCAGAACAGCTGGCAGGAAGAAGCAAGCTAGCTGGGGACCTGCTTGGTG
Source organism: Charina bottae (assembly GCA_023362775.1). NCBI lineage: Eukaryota > Metazoa > Chordata > Lepidosauria > Squamata > Charinaidae > Charina > Charina bottae. The sequence goes on along the minus strand of JALMGJ010000011.1, from coordinate 404,675 downwards.
CCCTCTGCAATTTTTTGGATCATCTACTTGTATTTCAGGGTTCAAATAAGCTAACGAACAGCAAAGATGCAACTTAGATGATTGCTCAAAGCCTGCTCTCATCTGGGGGACCCTAAAGGGAATTCCCAAAAGCCTCACCTATTGTTAACCTTAGAACTCATTGGTGATAGGAAAAGCTTCTACCAGAAAGGTCTTAATCCCCAGCTGTGCTTCGGGACAGCTGGTTCCTCAAAGCTGGTCCTGCCAACATGAGCTGGAGGAGGTTCTGGATTGCTGCTTAAAAGTCTCTCTCCTCACAGATAAATGTTAGGCTACAGTGAAGCTACTGGGCAGCAGAAAGAGGCACTTCACATCTTGGCATGTGGAAAAGGGAAGGCGAAAGTATAACCCCATCAGATTTTAGCTGGAAAATTGCTGAGCTGCTAAATTGGGATTAGGCTGCAAGGAGGCTTGTTTCAAGGAGGATGCTTGACGGGGAAAGCTGTATGCACCACCCGTTGAATTTAAGCTTCAAACTAGGTGCTAGAGAACCAAGCACCCGACTTGAAACCCTATGCCAAGGCTAAAATTCATTTAGGAGATCTCTAATCTCCCAGATGATTAACTGGGCTCAGGAAGGTGGAGGGAAGCTCTGGAGATTTTGTCCCCCACACTGTTGAGCATCAGATATGCTGTATGCTCATCTTGAGAGACTCTGGAATTCCCGGATCAAGATCATTAGGCTTCTGAGAAGGTATAATGGTATGCGGGGATGACCTTGGGAGACAGAAGGAAGAGCCACAGCTAGAGCTAGTAATCATAGTCATGCTAACAGAAGGTGGGAGAAAGCCATAGAAAAAGTCAAAAGCTGTTAAATAGACAAGCTTCTGAGTAAGGAGACCCCAAGGAACCAAGTGGTGAAATCAAGAGGTTTCTGATCTTCCAGATCTGAAGATTCATCTACTGCCTGAAGCTTAGTGGTTAGGGATACTATATGAAAATATGCTCCCAGTCTGACTCTTGCAGGGAGATGAATGGCAGGCTTCATAGGATGTAAAATGGGTGAGGGGCTGCATTAATGCAAGATTCCTTGCTGTTTTGCTGAGAATCAAACTTTAAGGGTGCTCACTGCGGCCAAGGGCTCTAACAGTGTGGTTTCTCCAAGCCATCTGCTCCCCAATGAAGCCACTTGAAAACCTTAAATACTGTAACTTTCCCCTAAACTCATCTAGGAATTTTTTAGAGCCTGGTTGTATATTAAGACCCCCAAAAGCTCATGCAAAGCCATTAAGAACCCTAATTAGAAACCTGATTGGCTCCAGGCTTAAGGCTCAGATGGGGAATAATTAACTTCCTGCAGCATTCCCAAAGCATTGGAAGCAATTGAAGGGGGGTTGTTATTCGATCCTGAATTGGCCACCTCGTATAAGGAGAACCAGTTCAGAGCTTCACTGCAGGGTACAGTGTTTATTCCCAAGGAGACTGGCAAGAAACGTGGTCAAACCGTGTGTTTTACCTCTTCTGGCATTTCTTTCTAGGTAGTGCAATCTAATACTTTAGAACAGCAGGAAAGTCCAATCTGGGGTATCTGAGCTTTTGAAAGATGGACATACATGCAATTGCTTGCTCAGGTCTACAGGGTAAGGCCTGCAGAGCTGAAAAGGTGGTTAGCAAAGGTGATTAGCAATCCTAGTTCTGTTCCCCATTTAGGAATGAAACTGTGTAACAAAGTATGAAAGGAGGGACTGTGGCGATAGAAAGGATCTAACAAGTTAGGTTAGCCTGGTGCTCTTGTTACTGGGTGGGTTCTAGATCCATCCCCTGCAGCAGGGTTCCTCAACCTCAGCCATTTTAAGATGTGTGGACTTCAACTGCAATGCTGGCTGGAGTATTCTGGGAGTTGAAGTCCACACATCTTAAAATGGCTGAGGTTGAGGAACCCTGCCCTGCCCTGCAGGACATGGACTAGATTGTACCAAGCAGCTTGGAGGCTGAAGGGGAATTCTGCACACAGTGGGAACTGAACCCTGACTGAAAGACAAATCCCTAACTTTTAGGCTCTCATAATACTTAGGATCTTCTCTACTGCCAGATAAAAGCAGAACAGGTCTTATAAATTGAGACTTTTCATTTACTAGAGAAACTTGAACCTATTGCCTAGAGCAGACTTCCCCAACCGGGAGCCTTGCAATGCATGGCTTCAGCTCCCATACTCCTTACCCAGCGTGACCATTGGTAACAGGGGCTAGGCGCTGGGACTCAGCAACCTGGGAAAGCACTAGAACTTAACCTGAGATCCCAATCATGATTATAGGAGTCCTTCTCACTCTGTCTCAGGAATGAACGGCCTATCATTGTTAATTGGTCCCTTGCTGGACTACTGTGGTGTCCATCTGGGCCTGTTTGTACCAACATAAGATGAAAAGTGTTCTTCTCTTTGCAGACTGGCCTAAGTCCCAATATTCTCCTGAACATAGAATGTATTTCAGCCTAGTAGTGGGGAGGTATCCACTGCTTCAGATAATAAATGGTGCTAGAATGGCTTGAAAGAAACATGGATAAAGATGATGAAATGCAAGTTCCTGGTGAAAGGTTAAGTTCAGGAGTTCCAACTCTTTTTCTTCATTGGTTCCTGTGTCTTTAGTGCCAGCTTGAATCCAGGTGGACTTTAATAGGATTTCAGGTTTATCTCCATTTGTATCCTGGCTAGTTGGCATTGTTAGATGAAAATGTCTTGTTCTGGCAACTGAAAGGTTTAAAGTGCTATATCATCCAATAGAAAGGAAATATTGGTCAACATTTAGTCATATAGATTGGGTCTCTGAACCCCTCAAAGCTCATAGCACCCTACAGAGAATTGTCTACATCCAGAATTCAAAACAGAACAAACTGCAATGGAATCTACAAATTAATCTCTCTTTTTTTTATTGGCTTAGCTGCAAATTTCTCTCTCAACGGTGTGATCAGTGCTCCATTTTCTCCACTGCAGCTTGCTTGTTCCTTTACTTAAAACAAATGCAAGGCTGTGATGGCCAAAAATGGGGCTGAATAAGAGGAAGTAACAATTGAGTTTCAGAGATGGGACCATATTTTGAGATGCCTTGACTCAGTGGGTTTTCTTCTCCTAAGAAAGCATGTTTCGTATTGCAGCTCTGTGTCTTGATCTGTAAGCCAACGTCAACCTCTGTTTCATCCCATAGATTTTACCTGGATGTTATTATATGCTTCTTTCTCTTAAATGGACATGGCTGCTACCTTTTCCCCATCCTTTTTCTTCTTCTGGGCAATTTACTGCAGCCTAAACTGCATAAATATAACTGAACATGAAATGTTCAGCTTGTGAAAAAGAAATGAAATGTTCAGATTATGCCATTATGACCTTTACCTCTCAATTTTCTGCCTTGTACATGAGCAGAGGATCCAACCAACAAGAGGGGGGTTGGCATTCTTAAAAGAAATAACAAGGTTTGGGGGAGTGACTTCAATTCATATCCATTTTTCCCTTCACAAGGAAAAGGTTGCACAGCACTTGCTTTAGATGCTGCACCTCTCAGGTGAAACAAGATCTGGTTTTCACTGAAATGATAAGCTTAAGGTCTAAGAAGTTCCAGTTGAGTGATGTATCACCATATTCATAAATAAATAAATAAATCAAATAAATATTTGATACAGATGGATAACAGGAAGAAAATTAATCCAGAACCTCTTCTTCCAGGAATTGAGTTCTCTTTATGCAGAGGGGGGGTTAGATATTTTTTTAGATTTTTTTATCCCACCTTTATTATTTTTATAAATAACTCAAGGTGGAGAACATAGTACTCCTTCCTCCTCCTATTTTCCCCACAACAACAACCCTGTGAGGTGGGTTGGGCTGAAAGAGAGGGACTGGCCCAAGGTCACCCAGCTGGCTTTCATGCCTAAGGCGGAACTAGAACTCTCAGTCTCCTGGTTTCCCATTGGCTCCTTCCTAGGGCTGAGAGAGAGGGACTGGCCCAAGGTCACCCAGCCGGCTTTCATGCCTAAAACGGGACTAGAACTCACGGTCTCTTGGTTTCTAGCCTGGTGCTTTAACCACTAGACCAAACTGGCTCTCATTTTTTAGTTTATTTTTTTTTAAGTAAACTATTTAAAAATATTTAAATTTTAAAAATTTTCAAATTTTTATTTTATTTTATTTTATTTTATTTTATTTTATTTTATTAATTTTTATCCCACCTTTATTATTTTTCTAAATAACTCAAGGCGGCAAACATACCTAATACTCCTTCCTCCTCCTATTTTCCCCACAACAACAACCCTGTGAGGTGGGTTGGGCTGAGAGAGAGGGACTGGCCCAAAGTCACGGAGCCAGCTTTCATGCCTCAAATGGGACTAGAAGTCTCAGTCTCCTGGTTTGCCATTGGCTCCTTCCTAGGGCTGAGGGACAGGGACTGGCCCAAGGTCACCCAGCCAGCTTTCATGCCTCAGATGGGACTAGAACTCACGGTCTCCTGGTTTCTAGCCTGGTGCTTTAACCACTAGACCAAACTGGCTCTCATTTTTTTGGTTTTTTTTTTAAGTAAACTATTTAAAAATATTTCAAATTTTCAAATAATTTTTAATTTATTTTTTTTAAAAAAGCATATATATTTTTTTAATATAGATTGTTATTGTTTTCCTCTTCAAATTAAATCCTATGCAAGCTAGATGCTGTGTTGCTACCTCAGTAAGAATCCAATCTAAAATGTCCTCCTGTCTCCTATCCCACCTTCTGGTGATTAAAAATCCCTAGACCTTTCCCACACTTTCCCTTTCCCACAAAAATATGGCCCTATTCCTTGCATTCATCCCTTGATGGCTGTAAACTTTATTTGGGGAACAAAATAAAATGCCTTTTGTGTGATTTTATGTAACTACTTTGAACTCAGAAATCTAAACTTCCCTGGTTTGCAGAAAATTTGCAGTTTAAGGTCTGAAATTTAAGGAGAAGGAGAAACAAAGGTATGAATATTCTGCAAATTCAGCACACTAAGGACGTCAACATTTTTTAAATTAAAACAAAATTCTAGACCTCGTAACATGAAAATATGCTTGAAGTCTGTCTCTTTCCATGCACTATCAATAATTAAATTAAACAATATTTGCAGGTGTTTCCAGATGATGCACCTCTCTAATGACACCATATAACTATTCCATATTTATCTCCTTAACTAATTCTATCTGAGACAAGAAAAAAAATCAGAACAACTGCAGGGCCACAGTTTCCTGCCATTCTCCCTCCACAAATTCACATGAATAGTGTAGAGCAGTGTTTTTCAAATGTGGCAACTTTAAGATGTGTGGACTTCAACTCCCAGAATTCCCCAGCCAGCATCTTAAAGTTGCCAAGTTTGAAAAGCACTGGTGTAGAGGAATCTGCTCAAGTTCATAAGAGGATTTTTATTTTATTTTATTTTATTATTTATTTTCTATTCTATTCTATTATTTATTTTCTATTCTATTCTATTCTATTCTATTCTATTCTATTCTATTCTATTCCATTCCATTACATTACATTACATTACATTACATTACATTACATTACATTACATTACATTACATTCTTTATTGTTCACATTGTTCACATTTATATGGCCACCCATCTCACACAAGGCAATATGTCTACACCATCTTCATCATCCTGTCTTTATCTTCCCCTACAGCTACTCCCAAAGCCCCAGCTGTGTTCCAACTGTCTCCTTGTGGCCAAGACATTTCCACCGCCTCCCAAGTTAGCATGGGTTGTCTCATCCAAGGCTACTTTCCTGAACCAGCCACAGTGCAATGGAACTCAGGCGCCATCACCAGCGGAATCCACAACTTCCCTTCAGTTCTCCATTCATCCGGCCACTATACCCACAGCAACCTGCTCACCATCCCCGTCAGCCAGTGGGAATCAGAGTCATTCCACTGCAACGTGGTACATGCAGCCACCAACTCCAGAATTAACAAAAACATTGACCGTGAGTCCTGCAAAATTGCTGTTATCCTTTTTCCTTTCAAAGGGCAGTTGATTTAGCAAAAGCAAGAAAAACCAAATATGAGGGTGAAGGGATGGGAAATAGATATAGTATTCGGTGAATGGGTGAAATGAAAAAGGATCTGGAGGTGTCCTTTGGCCATCTGAGGCCATCTCAGAGGCAATGGTAGAAGAAAATGGAGGACATAATCCCTTTGCCCTCCCTTGTATCAGTAGGGGCAAGAAACCTCATGCTTTGGAAAGGGATTAAGAGAGGATGAATCTTAATGAGAAGTAATGATCGTTAAATCATGGGATCATTAAGCCAAAGGGCAAATAGAGCAAGAATAGGAGAAACAAGACATTAATGGAGGATTATTTTACCTTAGAATCTGCTAATCGACTCAATCAGTTCTTTAATTTGCCCTTTGTAGTCCTGTTATAGTTCATTTTTACTCAGAAGGCCATCTTGAATGGAACAGAGTCCAAGGAATAAGGAGGTGCTGCATCCTGAATCACTAAAAGTCCCTCCCTCCCCACAGGCTGTGCAGCCCGTGAACCAGTGGGCCCTGAGGTCCACCTGCTCCATTCCCCGTGCAACGTGAAAGGTAGTGATGGAACCATACAGCTGGTGTGCTTCGTTGAGGGTTTCTACCCCAAAGAGGTTAATGTTGAATGGCTGGTGGGCAGCCACCATGGATTGCTGGCTCCATACACCGAACCTCCCAAGCATGATGTAAATGGGTACACTTTCAGTACCACCAGCACGGTCAACGTTACCCAAGCAGATTGGCTGGCAGGGAATGTTTACTACTGCCAAGTAACCCATGCGGCGTCACAAACCAAGGTGAAAAGCAGAGCCAGGAAATGTGAAGGTAATCATGATGGAATGCAGACTCTGGTTTGTATAAGGGGGCATGGACCAAAGACAGAAAATCAAGGAGGTGGATAGATCACCTTTTTAGAAGACCTTCTCTCTTAGATAGAAATCCATACTATTTTCAGTTAAGCTTTATTAACATAAGTTCATTACCTGCTACTATGTAGATATTCAAGTAAATCCCCACTGCCATTTTTCTGGCATAGTTGGAAGCAAGAATCATGGGTGCAATAGAGGAAGATTTCATAGTTAAGATGCCCCAGCATATGGAATACTATCCAATGATAGGAATGGGCATCTTAACAAGTAGAACGGCCTGAACCTGATAGTGGGACACCATATTATTAGAGATATTGTAAGTCTTAGTGGGCAACAGTTCCTTGCTACACGGTTATTGATATTGAAGTATAAACCGTGACGAATAACATGCTTTCTTCTTTTAAAAGATATGTTGTGAAGTGATCCTTCCTTTCATTTTACTGTAAAGAGTACTCTTGTGAAAGGGAGACATGGAAAACTGAGCCAGTAGTCAATTGGGGTCAGATAATAGGACATACACTGGACAATTCTCCATTCACAAACTAAACAAGCAACATTTTACCCTGATAAGCTCAAGAGCTGATCTAGAAGGAAGGGAACAAATTTGGTCAAGGGTCTAAGGGAAAAGAGAGGAGTGATGTAAGGGCTGACCTGGATTTTGTATCCGTAGATGACAGTACTCACTCCTCCGCTGGGGCTAACACCTACCTTCTGCCCCCACGTCCAAAAGACTTGTACATAAACAAAAATGCCAAGGTCACCTGTGTGGTTGTCAATCTGGAAAAGGAAGAGGGGTTGAAAATCAGGTGGTCGCGTGAGAAGCAAGAAGCCATGCATCCTGAATTAGTGGAGGTGACAGAAGAAATGAATGGAACCTTCACTGCTGTCAGCCGCCTCCCTGTCTCCACCCAAGATTGGGAATCAGGAGAGACTTTCACCTGTTCGGTGGAATATCCAGGTCTGCCTGATCCCATCGTTAAGACGATTTCCAAGATCAGAGGTAAGGAGGACGTAGAGTTGCTCTCCAACCTGGGGACCAATGAATTTATTTCCCAACAGATTCTTGGCAGAAATGAGAATGTCTGCAATGCATACTGTGTACCACAAGCTTGGAGACATAAAAGGGATTATTCTACTGTCATCAATTGTCTCCAGTCATGGATCTTTCTTTTGTTATCTCTCTTGATATCATGGCTTCCGGGGCCCAATTTATACTAAGCTGTTTTACGTTGCTTCAGCAACAACTGTGGAGAGCCTTAACGTAGAATGCTTGGCACTCGCAGAATCCTATGATGGTTATAGAGTGAGTGCAGAACTGGTCTATTTATATCATGGATCCATACCAAGCAGGGCGTTAGAACCAAATGAGATATACTGTAGATGGGGCTCAAGATTCCCTTTGGTCCCATCCCCTCTGCATGAAACGTCCCTAGTGTAGAGCTTGGTTTCCTCTTCTTGCACTGCAGGATCATATAGGAGGCCTCTGGGAAACCCTTGGAGCTTTAGAAAGTCTAAATAATCTTCCAAGCGCATGCACTGCTGGTACAACAGGCACATCACTGTCCTGAAGAGAGACGCGCAATGTGGAATCACGTTGCCAGGCATGCCTTTGGAGTCAAACCCTTCAGAGCTCTAACATGTCCTGCCTTCAGAACATTTATTGCCCACATTGGCTGAGGTTCTTAGATCACATTACGTTTTACTTTGGCTTGGAATGCTATGTGACCCCCCCAGTCGATTCGGTGTCATCAGAATTGTGGCTAATCTTTAATCTCACAAGTGAACCAGTCCTCAGTGGTTGGTTAGCTACAATAAATCATGGCTTAGTACATGGGAACCCAATCACGGCTTCCATTACTTTATCCTAAACTAAATACTATTTGCCTTTCTTTCCTTTATCTTTTTCTTTCTATGTTCACAAAGAAAACAGCAAGGAACCCATCATCCACATCTACCCCCCCATTGAAGTGGCACACAACCCTGTCAGGGCAAGTGCACTTGGGCTCACCTGCTTCATTCGTGACTTCTACCCAGCGGAGATTGATGTCCAGTGGCAAAAGAATGGCAATGCCATTTCAGAAGATAACTATGTCAACACCCCACCTGTGAAGGACAAGAGAGATGATTCCTTCTTCTTGTACAGCTCTTTGAGGATCTCAACAGAAGATTGGACTGCTGGGGATCTGTTCACCTGTATGGTTGTCCATGAGGCCCCTGAAATGAAGTTCGTCCAGAGGAGCATAGAGAAATCTCTGGGTAAACGTTGAAGACTCCCATCAACATGCATTGTCTTCCTAGATTTGTCTCTCGCATTGTCAGATCCAATCCTTGTAAATAATTTCCAGGCTTATGTGTTTGGCTCTTGCCTAAATAAAAGCAAACCAACTCAGAGGTATCTCAGGTTGTGCTCTTTTCTCCAACCAAATTGGGGACTTGGCCAGGATGGGGATGAATTCTGGAATGAGGAGGAAATGGGCTAATTTCTCTGAACATTAGAATGAAGATTTAAGGTTGATACTGGAAGCAAAAGGGATTTCACTTCTTCCATATCAGTATCAATTTGAGGGCCAAAATCCTAGGTCCACGTATGTGCAACCCTGCCCTCTTCTCCTCCTCACAGCTCTTCCAGGTGAGTCAGGAGCAGAAGGGAAGCGTGCAGAGCAACCAGCTCAGCTTCAGAGCTCTCTGGAGATTGGAACCCATATCATCTTCCACCAAACTCCTCTCTACTCCACACTTGTTTCCATTTCTATGTGCAAAGAAGACCACTTTCCTTTATATGTTGGCTGTGGTGTTCTGACATAGGAATGGAGTTCCTTCAATTACAATTATTTATTTACAATGTTCCCATTAAGTTTCTCTTTCATCTCTCTTTGTCCCTCCATCGTAACTCTTTCAGCCAAGTGCCACCAGATCAGAGTTGAATGGGAGGCTCTTGGAGGTAATATGTGATCCTTTTAACATCCTTGGAATTGATCTTGATGATTTCTCTACCCAGTGGTACCTACAATGACTTGCTTGCTTATTTAGTTATTTATTTATTTATAACACTTGTATAGCCCCCCCCCCAATCTTAGAACCAACCTCTGACAGCTTACAACCCAGCAATAAAAATAATATATACAACTATAAAAACAAAAAGCAATAAAACTAAAACCAGAAAAACCTGGCACTGCAACCATACTTCATAATGCAACCCATCACATTCTCATCCTGCTCTGACCTCACTCTATCTGAGCATCTGGGGCTATCCATCCCTGCATCAAGGGAATCAGAAACCTAAGAAATAGCTAACAGTCATGTAATGCAACCAAATACACACAAAAATATACTATACAGACCAAGGTGAAGTATCTCCCTCTATATTGGTTCGCATTGCATGGATTCTCATGTAGCTCAGAAACAAAGACACTACATAACATGTTAGAACATAAAGGATAGTTTCAAGCACCAACTTAATGGTCATCCTGAATGTGCAACTTGACTTTATTTTTAACTTAATAGTTAGGAGGAAAAGGATATTTTTAATAAGTCCAATGTGCATGATGAGAGATATACACCAGCATTTCCTCACAGCAGTACCATTAGAAAACGTTGTGCTCTACGGGCACAATCCACAAATCCACCTAGGAACTAAATTAAACTAAACTAAAATTTCTAAGGAAATTTTCCTGCAGAAACATGGTGGTGAAGAAAGTCTGTTCAAAAGATGGCCCACAAACCAGAGCTCTAAAATAATTTGAGGGCAGCATGGTTCCAATTTAATAAGACACTTTCTTAAGCACAACGTAAAAGAAGGAGAAAGGGAAGGAAGGATCATATTCTCAAAATCCTTAAGCCACATAAATGGACTTGGCGCATATTGTAGAATGAAGGACTTAGGTAATACACACGAAGGAACATTTGGCCTAATCCGGATCCCTATCTACAGAATACAAATCTGCTGAGAAAAAAAAATGCTTGAAGATCCTCTTCTAACTATGAGATCAAGACAAAAAAAAAAAGAAGAAAATCTGACATTGGTCCATGAGCAAAAAAATAATAATCCAAAATCCATAATGCCAGTGCCTCAAAGATTACATAAGCTTTATTTACACTAACATCAGAAAATGCTCCAACGTCTCTGACACTTCAAGTGCTGATCTTCAAAATCAAGAGAGAAGAAAGTTGATTTCCAAGCACATAGTCGCAAACACCCATAATTTTGGAACATAAACATTAAGACTTCTCAGTTTCTTCTGATAAACCAAACTAATTCAAAAACATCTGCATTTATCAAGCTCCATAAAATAATCGTATTCCCCAATTTTTCTAAGAATTGCTCTCTAAGGAGCAGCACAGAAGAAACATGAAGACAAGGAAAAATGCCAAAGATTTGAAACTTTATTGACACAGATGCCAAATATTTTTGGAATTTTGGCATTTGGATTTTGCGTTTGGTGAAGATGTCTCTAGTAGGCAACGGGTTCATTTTCCAGACCTGCTTTGGTAGAGCAATACCAGGTTATAGAAATTGGGAGAGAAGAATTCAAATCTACTGGAGAGAAACAGAATACGCTCATAAGTGATTCTTCCTGCCCTGGTGTGCAGGGAAGAACATAAGTAAACTGAATAACTACAGTAAGTAGTCACGGCATGATCATTCAGAATACAATCCGAAAACTAAAAAGAACATATCACAAAATAGACGTAGTATGCTCCACTGTGGACTGAAAAAAGGATGGCCTTGCAGTCATTAGGAACACAATTAAAACAACATAATTGCAAACAGATCTCAGGTCTCAACTAGGAGTTTCATTGCCATAGTTGTGACCTAATCCATGAAAGGAAGACATCAATTTCCTCTTGCCTTCCCCGTAAATTGTGCACTCCTTGAGTCAATGCTAACCACATATCTGAACTAATTAGCTCCTGGGTGGCCTTTCTAGTCATATTTGTGATAGAAGAGATTCATTTGGACTCACTTATTTTTACTTCTGCTAGTAACACCTTATTGTTCCACCCAGACATTTTCAGTGGCTTGTTGGCACTGATAGACTTAGAAAAGACTGGCCTGTAGCTTGCCATTCAAGTTACAGTTAACATCCTTAGAGATCATCCAGAAACAGTTCCTGAGTTACAATCCTGAAAAAACATGGAAAGGGATCATCTGCAGATACTCTAGGACAAGTTCATTATGCCAGAAATAAATAGATGTATTCTAGGAGGAGCAGGATTTGGAGTAAACTTGTCTTTGCTGAGAGGAGAGCCCATTTATTTCAATGGAGTGAAATTACTCTGTCAGGCTGAGCACCAAAGTCGTAGCTAAGAATCATAGGTGTCTGGTACAAAGCATGAAGATGCAAAAATGATGAAATGACACAATCCCCCAATAGAGGTGGGGGGCTCAGGCACAATCTTTCCCCCATCTTCCTCCCGGCTCTGTCTTCTGTGCCTAGGAAGATTAAGACCATTTCACAAGCTCAACAGCAGCATGGTGATCTTAACGATCCTCCTTTAGATGATAAAAGGACTTAAAATAACATCTCAATATAACCATGACCCCAGGTGTAAGGTCACACAGCTACCTAGAAACATATTTAGGATTCCCTTACCAACTTTGCTCAGACTGAAGAAGCTCCTTGGATAAGGAGCGAAACGTTTCCACTGAGAAAATACAAATCCAGTTGACATGATTCAAGCTACAGACAATTCCACCTGGATGACTGAGAACCTTCATAGACACAATCCCCCAACTTTTCTACTTGTGCCCCAACAATGCACCTAGTTTGCATCATGATGTCATGATGCTTGTTTTATCATTTGCTTTCTTGGGCCCCCTCCAGACAACCAGGATGACATCATGCTAACGATCTATGATAACAATAGTGGATGCTTGATATTTTATGCTGATGGCAACGATCTGCAGGATATGATGTACAAAGTCAAGATGGTGGTTATGATGGCACGATTGAAGCACTCTCTGTTTTTTATGTGTGTCACACATAAAAGCTTTGATTGCACCATCCCGTCTTTTTTTACCATACTTTGCAGAAACCCCTAATAAGGATTTTACAGCAAATCGCCATTACAAAAGTGTGACAATATTTACTGGGTTAAAATTAGGCTTAGAAGTGACTGGAGTAGACTCACGACAACGAACAGGATTTAAGTTAGCCAAGACTAACTACAATCTTGCTGATTGATGTCGGTCAGCTCTAAGTTTGACCACATTTGAGTCTACCCACTAATAAACCCATCCCAGCTCTTGCCAACCTAGCAATTCGAAAGCATGCAAATGCAAGTAGATGAATAGGTACCACTTCGGTGGGAAGGTAACAGCGTTCCGCGTGCGTCATGCCGGCCACATGACTGAGGAAGAGTCTTCGGACAACGCTGGCTCTTCGGCTAACAAACACAGATGAGCACCGGCCCCTAGAGTCGAACATGACTGCTCAAATGTGCGGGGGGAACCTTTACCTTTATAGCTGATCTTATAAGTATAAATTCATTCATGCCTGTTTATATCATATGTTTTGTTGCCTACATTACATTGAAAGGAATAATAATAATAATAATAATAATAATAATAATAATAATAATAAACAACCAGTAACCAAGCATGACCAAGTTAAATGTTGGTGGATACTAATACCTGGCATTTATATAACATTAGGCATAAAAAAATAACATAAAAAATTGGAGCAGATGGAATCCATTGGATAAAACTGATTTTTAGTGGATATCCATACCTCTCTAATGGATAAACAGTTTCACCATGGGATTCCATCATGGTAGAATTCCCATTGTGTTACAGCCAGATTTATGGTTCCCGGCTTATGATGAAATAATCAGAGACGCTAGTTGATGGGGCAGCGGATGCTGGATATTTTATGTTGATGAACAACCCCGGGATTGACATCTCTTTCTCATCTCACAGAGGCAACTGTGTCAGTCGAGAACGATTACAGCATAAAGAAAGAGGAGGAGATTAAGCATTTGTGGACTACCATCTTGATTTTCTTCATTTTCTTCCTGCTCAGCGTGTGTTACAGTGCCACTGTGACATTGTTCAAAGTAAGTAAAAAGAGGGATGTTGCAAAAGGCATTGGTTTTTGTCCTAGGTGGAAAGATGCTAACGTGAATATTGTGGGGATGGAAGAGTAAGAAAAGAAGAAATGGTGGATAGGCTATAAGTGGTCCTTACGGATACATGTCACTCTTTTTCTCTGTTTTTTAAACTTTGTGATGGGTAGGTAGGAGTGCTTGGAGGATGTCGAGGAGGGTGGGGCAGAAGGCAACGTTCAGTCATGACAAGTCAGGGAAGGGACAACAGGAGGCATCAGGCTGGCTTTCCAAGGAAGGGAGGATGGCAATTGGGGGCTGGTTTCTGAGCATGGAGCAGTTGCCCTGTCTGAAGTATACCTTCCAAGGTTTATGACCTTTCACCAACCATGACCCCAAGATAGTGGAGGAGGGCTGGCAATGGTCTTCTGGGATATTCTGGGGGTGATGATGGGACCTGCTGTAGAGGTGATGGATTGTCAGTGCCTGTACAGGTAGTCCCCATTTAGCAACCACAATTGGGACTGGCAACTTGGTTGTTAAGCGAAGCGGTCACTAAGTGAAACCCCAACTGTGCTTATGATCTTACTTCAGCTTTCCTTTGCTTTACAGACCTGCAAAGGTTGTAAATGCAAGGAATGGTCATAAAGTTACTTTTTCATCACTGTCATAACTGTGAACAGTCGCTAAAAGAGGACCATTTGTATGCCACGTTAGGCTGTAGGGGTTAGCTGAACATGCTATTTGTGTTCTTCTCATCTTGCTGCAAGGCCCAGAGCTTTCTTGGGCTCCCAGACCTCATCCCAGGCCTGGTTTTGGAGTCTCCCCCACTAGATCCTGGAGGACTTCAATCTCTATGCTCTGGGGGTGGAACTCTGGAATGCTCAGGAGTTTACATAGGTGACCTTGGGTTAGATTCAGTGTTCTTAGAGCTGTAAGCATATGACCTGAAAATGGAGGGCATAATAGTTCATCCTTTGCTGTAATCAGATCACTTCTTGTGATGACGCTCGTTACCACCGCTGACCTCCATTGGGCAGAAGGACCAGTTAAGACAATCTGCTTTAAATGCCTCCTATATCAGGATGGACTCTGGCAAGCACTCAGGGGTTTCCCCAAATATCTGGCGGGTAGTTCCACTGGACACTTAGTCCAATGTTGGAGTACAGAGTGGCTAGAGGTCTTGATGAGAGTAGCTCCAAGCAGCCTCTCTTTATTTGCCAGCCCTAGAGTGCTCCTTGATTTACTAAGGACTACCAGGAACTGAGTCTTGTCAGCACTATTGGGGGTGACAATCTCTATTTGGGAAGTGATGGGCAAGAAAATCTTCCTGATGGCCACTGTGAGATATGTCTATAAAATATTTCACTGATAAAAATCATTTAAAGTAACTCAGGCTTGGAGTCTACATGGGCTGGGTCTGAGCTGGTGACTGGGGTAACATCTTAGAGTATTATTTACTGATTCTGAGAAAGTGCATTGGATTTCTGATGGTATAAGCTTCATCTCTTGTGAACTCAGCCATGACCCCCGGGGTTCTCTCAGCTACTACTTCAGAAGCTACTGGTGGTATGATCATCTGGATCCCGGATTTGGTGAATGCCTCAGTGGGGGAGGGGGTCACGCCATTTACTTTAAAAGAGGCAACCTCTCCTTTGAGACACTCTGCTTGGATCCATCCATTCTGGGGAACGACTGCCAGGTCTCCAGAAAGTGCAATGCAGAGTGACCTAGAGGAGATGGATTATCTGAGTCAGGGTTCAGGCTTGGACATGGAATGGAAACCACATCAGTTGCTTTGGTTGATGACCTTCATCAGGACTGAATTGGGGAAATGTGTCCCTCCTGATACTTTCAGACGTCTCATTAGTTTTTGATGATATTGTTCATGGTATTTTTCTGAGCCGCCTTCAAGGATTGGGAATAAGGGCATTGTACCGAAGTATTTCCACTCCGTTCTGAGCAGATGGTTCCAGTCACTCAGTGGTTGCTTCCATGGAGAGAACCATGGGACCTGTCTTTCTTCTTTCTAATACCTGCATTTAGCCACTGGGAATGATTGTCCGTTGATTCAGGAGGAATATCATTAGTATGCTGGTGATACACAGGTATATTTCTCCAACCTGGAAGCCTGATGAGGGGCTGAATGAAAAGGAACAAGCTGAAGTTAGTAAGTTTAGTTTAGTTGGTCAGTAACCAGTATGAAACAAGGTACAATACCAATAAAACAACCATGGCTAAAGCTGAATCCCTGTGAGATAGGGGTAGTTTTTTTTTTCTCAGAACTCCATTTGTGTCCACTCTGGATGTGGTAGAACTCTTCATGAAGGAATATATCCAAAACATGGAGGTTCTCTTGACTCATGCATAGAGGCTCACAGTGAAGGCTAGGGGAGCATTTGCCCACCTTGGCTGATGCACCAGCCAAGCCAACATTCCTGAAGCAGGAAGTCTTGGTGATGCATCACCTCTAGAATGGACTAGTGCAATCCACTACACACAAAGCTGCCTTTGAAGACTACTCCAAAGCTGCAATTAGCTTGCAGGTTTCATGAGTTTTATCAGCATTACATTTGTCCTAGTGATTTTATTTGGGAATATTTTAAACCGCCAGGAGTCAGTTTAAACCCACAAATGAGTACATAAATACTACCGCCTGGGTCTAAGACAGAAAGATACTATTACAATGTCCTCCATGCATTTAATCATTGTCCCAGCCTGCCACATTGAAAATTATAATTTGTAAAAATGTTAACCAGAGGCAACTGCCAAAGGGCCATGAGAGGCCAAAGGCAACATTACTTCCCAGGTGTAAACTGTTTTGTCAGATATTCTGATTAAAAATCCAAGGACAGAAGTGAAGCATGAGATTTGCTTGATTAGGCAAGTTTGGAACAGTTTTGTAATAGAGGGATGAGAAAAGATTGATATATTCCTACGTTTCCCCATTTATTTCTTTATTTATTGCAATAACGAAACATTCTCAGCGGTTACGGCTAGGGTGTTCAAGAAGGGAAGTAATACGGAGGAAAAGAATACATAATAACCAACCTCATGGGGATGCCTATCAACTCTTCTTCTATCCCTTCGCCTGATTTATATTTCCCATTATATTATTCCCTTCTCTCCTGAACAGGTAAAATGGCTTGCATCTACTCTGATGAACCTGAAGAAGAAACCGATAAGCCCCCACTACAAGAACATAATCCAGCAAAGACTATAGAACCATTTTCTGGAAGCTCCATTCTACTTCTCTCAGTCCCACCCTTCTCCATGACCGGCCAATTCTCTTCCTTTTGAGTTGGAGGTGACGTTCTGGTGGAGGAGAAGCCACTTTGCTCGAATCCGTTCTCAGCGCTTATTTCTGTACAATGTCTGCTGAAAGAGCCATCTCGCAAAGGGAAAGCATGGACCAATATGAAACTCTCCTCCACAAAGCAACCAGGTTTGGAGATAAAAATATTACAAAAGTCCCTGAGAAAGCAGGTGATCTTCTGATGAGCTACTCCAACTGTTTCTGTTTCCAACTCCCCAGCCCGCTGCAGAGATTCAAGTCTTCCTTTTTGTTGTTGTTGTTCAGTCGTTTACTCGTGTCCGACTCTTCGTGACCCCATGGACCATAGCACGCCAGGCCTTCCTGTCCTCCACTGTCTCTCGGAGTTTACTCAAATTCATGTTCATTACATCGGTGATTTATTTTATTTTTATTTATTATTTCAATTTATTCCCCGCCCATCTCCCTTGCAAGGGACTCTGGGCGGGTTACAACAATTGAAAGTTTAAAAAATACAAAAACAATATCTAAAATACATCCAATAATAATAATAAATTACATAAGTGATGCTATCTAACCATCTCATCCTCTGCTGTCCCCTTCTCCTTTTGCCTTCAGTCTTTCCCAGCATCAGGGTCTTTTCCAGTGAGTCCTCTCTTCGCATTAGGTGGCCAAAGTATTTGAGCTTCAGCTTCAGCATCTGTCCTTCCAATGAGCAGTCAGGGTTGATTTCCTTTAGGATTGACTGGTTTGACCTCTTCTTTTTTACCCCAAGGTTTTTTAAAAGGTCTTCCTTTTACCCCAAGGTTTTTTAAGCTGTGTGTCTATCTCCTTCAATATGTCCTCAAGCTGTCAGTCTTAGATCACCATGAGAAAAAATGTGCCCTTCCCTGTATTTTAGTGATAGCACCATAGGCACAGTCAAGAAATGCCTCTTGTCTCATTCTCTACCACTAATATTTTGTGAGTCTTATTCCTCCTATCACTCCCTTTCCCCAACGGCACACCATTTGGATTCCAGATTGGAAGCGCTGTTGCTGCTCTTCATATTCTATGTTTTTGTCGTCTTCATTGTATTTGCTAGATAATAATAAAGAGAAACCGAAACAAAATAAAATCTTCCTACATGGGTATCTGGGGGTGAGCTGCAAAGGAGCAAGTGATGTCATGCATGTCTGGGCATGCACCGCCCAGAGTCCCCTTGTGGGAGATGGTGCGGTGATAGAAGTCGAAACAAATAAATAAATAAATAAATAAATAAATAAATAAATAAATGTTGTAATGTTATTGAGCCAATAGGGCAAATAATGAAATGAGTGATGCAAATGAACTAATTTTGCATCAGTTGCATGATGATGTCATACATCCCGTGACATCATCATGAGTTCTAAGAGATGCCTATGCTTCCTAGAGCTGGATTTAGTTTTAAAGGAATTGACATTTTCACTCCTTCACCCCTTCTTGCAGGATGGAATTTCACCTTCTCAGAATCCCACCCTTCTTCTTCATTACTCCTATGTTTTGAACTATCCCCCAAAACCTACATAGTATTACCCATCTGTCATTGGCTGGGTTCACACATGATGCTAAGCTCTGGTCTGTATAACCATGGCTTATTGAAAGAAAGCAACATCGGCTGAGTTCATGCTAGAAGCTGAACTATATATTCTGTTTTAAGAAGGACAACAACTCCTTTCACACACCACTTTCAATGGAAACCAAACAAACCACATTCTTGCTTAGTAAAATGAGTGCAAAGATCAACCCTCTTTCTTCAAGGAACACTGAGATTAACTAACTTTGTTAATAAAAAAAGGAATGGTGGTCAAAAGTCTTATCTGGTGCAGACAACAGGCTACTGCTTTTTGCTGCTCAAGTTCCAATCTGCATCTTCAGCAAATTGTGATGATGTGAAAATGATAGCCTGCCCCAATGATGTCATTACTCAGATGCTATCCTTGTGCAGTTGCATGATGACTGTGTCATCCCTTAAATGCTATCCTTAAGTAGTTATGTCCCAACTTCTGGCACAACTACATAAGTCACAGCATTATGACATAGTCATGCACATGTTGTCCTCTGCCCCCTTTCCCCCTGCCACAGGTACACATGATTTTTAGGCCCCTGGGAAGAAGATTTGACAGGCTATTGTAGTAAATTAAAGCCCTCTACAGCCTGTTAAATCAAATAGGATGAAAGAAGAGACAACAATGTTTCTTCTGCATCAGTTGTAACTCTCTCTTTTCATTCACAAAAGTACAAAAGAGGGAATTTTGCAGGTACTCTGAGGCATCTCTTAAGAATGAAGCTTCCTTAGATCAGCCTTTTCAAGCTACATAAGCAAAGGGGAAAAAATCAAAGATCTGACTTCATACGAGGCAGCTTGGAACTACCTCAGATTGGTTTATGTCCACTTTTAAGAAACTGAAATCTGAATTTATAAGTAGTGTAGCTCACTAATGAGCTGATGGGTGATGTTGATTCTAATATGTAAAGTAAAGGTAAAGGTTCCCCCACACAGTTGTGTCAAACTCTAGGGGCTGGTGCTCATCTCCGTTTGTTAGCCGAAGAGCCAGCATTGTCTGAAGACGCTTCCACGGTCATGTGGCCGGCATGACGCACGCGGAACCCTGTTACCTACCCACCGAAGTGGTACCTATTCATCTACTTGCATTTGCATGCTTTCGAATTGCTAGGTTGGCAAGAGCTGGGGCGAGTGCGGGAGTTCACTCCGTCACGCGGCGCTCGGGTCTCGAACTGCTGACCTTCTGATCAACAAGCCTGGCGTCTTAACCGCTGAGCCATCACGACCCTCTCTAATATGTAACATATACATATTAGAATTCCCTATCTGGGGGAAGACACTCTTTTCTCTTCTCTGCTTTTTAGCAGAACTTAACTTTCTTTTACTCATTACAAGAGAAATTGCCATCCACACCTGTAATCGGAGTGATCCACTGGACTCAATTCTATCAAATTATTTTTCTCAGGGGGGAGGCCAGCTCTTGACACATGGGGGACAGGAGAAAGATGGCACAGGAACTTGGCTGCCTAGAGAAAGATGGGTACAGTATAACTCACAGTGGAAAGAAACCAAAGCCATAGGATTCAACTTCAGGAAAGTAACTCAACCTGAGTGTTTCTCTCCATTATTACTCTTAGTTCCTTTCCCAGCCTGACCATGACAAAACTGTAGTTATCAAAGAATATGAAGCTGTCCTGGGCAGAGCAAAATCCAAGTAGCAGATACAAAAAACCATGTACAGGTTATAGGGAAAAGATGAGTATTTGCATGGAGAAATGTCCACACTGTAAAGATCAAGTTCCTTCCAGACTATCAAGAGGTTCAGGTCATCCAAAGATACCCCACTCTTCTGAGCCCATGACCTATTTCCTCCCCTCCAATAAACATTTCCAAAACAGAAAAAAAGCACATATTGGAAGGTTGAAACCTGTCCCCTGCAAACTGGCTATTATATTCACTGTTTTTTAAATGTTTGCACTCTTTTCTTAAATGTTTCTGATATCGCTCCAGAAATCTCAGAAAGGAAATGAAAGCTAGCAGGTCTTCACAAGATGGTTTCAAGCCAGAGGACACTATCATTAGTTTATAACTGCCATACCCATGTTTGAAATGTACATGGTGGGAAATGCCAAAGAAACTAAATATAGAGGTGAGATTGAACAGGACCACCGCATTGGTTTCATGTAAGCTGGTGATTAATAAACTTTGATCAGGCAGCACACTGATGTATCCCATCCAGCAGATTTCAGCAGGGTTCACAGAAACTCACAAAGGCTCAGAGAAGAGCAACAGGGTTAATCAGGGGTCCAGAAGCCTAGACTGAAGGAGTGGGCATGTTTAGCCTTGAAGAAAGAGAACTGAATTGGGATCAGAAAGCAAATATCTTGTTCAAATATCTGAAAGGATGTCACTCAGAAGCAAGTCAACAGCTCCCCTCTCTTATTCCAGAGTTCAGGAGGCAGAATGATGGATTTAACAGAAGGCAGATTTCAAGTGAATGCTAAAAAAAATACTTCCAAACAGATCAGTCTGGCAGTGGTACTTAGAGAGGTGGTGGGCTGTCCTTCATTGGAGGTAGTCAGATGAAGGCCAAACAACCATCTATCTGAGATTGTTGAACGTAGAATCCTGCCCTGAGCATAGCCTTCCAGTTCTGACTGTTTTATCCAGGCTCTGGTTGCATACATGTGTGTGCAAGCATATGTGTGTGAGACATTCAGACATCCTGAGTTCAAAATGATTTCGACCCTAGTTGGTTTCAGTTCTCTCCTGGAGTTCTGCAGAAACATTTGCTTCCATACCCCCACCGAAGGTTTTTGTCATTACAATGGGGAAGGATCTAAAATGCTAGTTTCCCTGAAATATTCTAGGCATCTTTTCTGAATGTTCAGATTTTGATTTAGTTTTATGTGGGTCTCAATCTTGTTTCCTTTATGGGAAAAATGTGTTAATCTGTAAACTCACACCCCATCTTCCACTCCTTTGGCTAATGAGTGTCAACCAGGAAAAAAGCAGGCTGTGAAGCTTGGCCACTTTGATGTTCAGAGGTAATCTGCTTAATTCTCAGCTTCCTCTCATCAGGAAGAACAGTTTCAAGTGGCTTAGAGCAAGTGGTTTTGAGGAATCTGGATGTCTGGACCAAGATCAGAAGTCAGAAAGGGTTTCATTTCAGGAGAACCATCAAGCTTTGCCACGATTGGTGGTGGTTCCAGGGTGACAGCAAAGATTCTGTCTGGAGTAGGTTGCAACTGATAAGTGGGACTGGGCAATTTATGACCTGTATCTGTTCCTTAGAATTCCTTGTAGGGGATATGTTGCAATTCCTGGGAAAACTTGCAGGGGACTCACAAAAAGTCAAACATCTAAGTTCCTTCTCCAACTCAGAAAGCAAAGGTCATCTGGTTGGGGTCTAGCTCTAATTCTTAAAATAGAATCCAATACATTTAAGAAAAGGAGGTTCTGGATTGCTCTCCCTTGTTTTCAGGATAGAACCTCAGGCACCACATTAAACCATGAAGGGAATTCCAGCTTCCAAAAGAGATGTGTTGCTTAGCACATGTGGAATGGAGAACACCTTGGATGGAGAACGTTTCCTCAGCTCCAGGCGATGTGTTGGGTACTCTTAGGTTCTTGCTCTTAGATGGACAGATAGTTCCTGACTTAGGGAGGGAAAGGCTGATGAGGCTTTGCAAGTCTCAACAGCAGTGTTGATGGGTATATCTCTGAAGGGAAGGGAAATACAGCTTCATAGAGTAGAAATTTGCAAGGCCTGTCCACTGCAGACAGAAAAGTAGATACAGCCATGTGAAGCCTCACTTAGCTCTGAGGTGGAGGAGAACTTCAATTCCAAGGGATCAGGGGCCCTATGTCTTAAAAACAGTAATTTTAGATGGCCAAAGTTCTTGAGTTCTATGTGCACCTTCGAGAGAATCTAAGGCTACTTTCTTCTGTACAGTAGGAGAGGAATACTCTTGGCTTTTAGATCCCAAGAATGAAGTAGATCTTTTCAGTTATTATTGTGAATGGGAGGCTTGATGTCCTACAAAAGCTTTCATCGGACTTGGAACCTCCAAATGTGTTTGGGCTACAGCTTCCATCATCTCTGAACCATTGTCCCTGGGGAGCAATGGAAAAAGCTAGATTAGGGTTTTTCCCCATTTGCATTAAACCAGTGTTTTTCAAACTTGGCAACTCTAAAATGCCATCAAACCCTATTACAGTAATTCCTTTTTTCTGCTGCGTGTGCCCATGACATCACCTTCGTCTCATTCCTAGTTCAGAAGTGACAGATGTCACCCTTAGGTGTACTGTAGTAAAGTGGTACTTTCCCCCCTACTCTGATAGCAAGCATAGGTGTGGAAATTCAGTTTGGCACATAGGAAAGAGACAGGGCTTCAACTGAGCGCAGCTGCCATCTTGACTTTTGTGACACCCCACCCCACCCATAGACACCTCTGGTCGGCTTGTAAACATAACTTCATATATCCTGTGGGGAAGGCTGCCCATTCCCCACTGTCACCACCATCACATGGCTGTTTCTACCATTAATGATTTCCTAATGGGCAACACATCAATCAAGACATGAATTTTTTCCTAGTCCTGTATTTCCATGTTGTAAAAAGCTTATTATGATATTTTATAATCCTTTATCTTTTCTCTGTTACATTTTATGCTACTGTAACTTTAAGAGGAACTGTCACTTCTCATCTCCCCTTGTTGTACTTATGGCCATCATGGGTTTTAGGAAAGGACAAGTCTACCGCCCTATTTTCTTCCTTCTTGTTCCTCTACCCTAGAATTTTCCTCCCTGCTTTTCCTTTGTTATTCCAATGCATCCTCAGCATTACAGGATCTTTCCTCCACCAATGAAGAGATCAAATCTCTCTGATGGACCTCAACTAAGATTGATCTTCATCTGATCACAAGCATACATTGTTTGGAATTCTTCCTGTTTATCCTCCTCAAGACTTCTGTTAAGTGCCTAGGTCTCAACATGTCATGACAATCATTGTGCCTCAATCACTGCTAATATCTCAACCTCTCGGCCAATAAATCTCATCAGGATGCTCACTCCTTCATCATTTCTATGATTTCCTTTCCTTGGTTTGCATTTTTTTAATGTTTCATGTACAAGAAAATTGTTAAATGTGCAAGAAATGTATAAGAACCTATATGCCGTAGGAAGGAAGGTGTAGCAAGGTAAAGCGAGAAATACCTGTGTTACACTTCTCCCAATTCTGGAATTTGAAATAAAGTATCATTGCTGTCCACTCTCTCTGCAAATCCTGAACATTTCCTTAACAAGCTACATCTATGGACCCCCTTTCTCTAGGCAGGTAGATAGAGGCAAAGGATAATGGCCAAGAAAAGACAACATCGCTTTTGGAGGTGAACTACAATCAATACTGCCCCCCATTCCTCCTCCTAGAAGCAATAACTTAACAGAAGAAGAAATGATTAAAGGGATTTTTTTCCCAGGGTAGAAATCATGTAAGAAAAAAAGTATGCTTGCAATTTATGGCTGGGACAACACAGTGAGTTTGAATGAACAATTGATTCGTTTGTGGGCCAGTAGGTTGCAAACTCAGCTAGAAAAGTTGGGTTCCAGTTCCAAGTTTGACCAATTTTGGCAATTTGTTACATCATGGTTATGTTAACTGTGGTTGGCACGTTGTGCGCCTCTTGGTTTTGTGCTTTGAACGGAAGAAACGGCTGACGCTTTTCACCACACAGAAAGCAAACCATGATTAACTCCTCTTTCGGTAATACTGAGCGATTGTTCGAAAGGCCCAGCTGTGAGTTTGAGAGAGAGAAAAGCTGACGGCTTCAGCCTCTGGATGAATCCACTTCCTATATGTGAGTGAAACTAGAGAAGGGGGATTCATCTCTCCTTTTCAGCCACACAACTCCTGTGGTTGCAAAACTCAACTGAAACTCGTGGTTGGGTAGAGTGAGCAGGAGGGACCCTCTGGCTCCAGAGCAGCACGTTGGACCACAAAGCTAGCAAGGTTCGAAGGAGGGAGGGATGGGGATGAAGGCTAAGGTGACCCACATCTCTCAGCTCCTTTTACTGAAGATCACATCCATGCCATCAGCATCAGAGTCCTTCTCCAAGTGAAGTAATAAAGTCTCCCTCAAGTAGGCTGACCATACATCCCATTTTTTAAGCATTTTTCAACCGTTTTCATGAAAATCTCAATTTTGTCCCGTTTTTCAAACCCAGCGGGAATGGCGCGGAAGGAGGATCCAAACCGGAGCGCGGACCAGGGGCGGGGTTTGCAGGCAGGAGCCAATCATGCGGACCTGGGGGTGGGATTTGCAGGCGGGAGCCAATCACGTGGACTGGGGGTGGGGTTTGCAGGCGGGAGCCAATCACGTGGACCGGGGTTGGGGGTTGCAGGCGGGAGCCAATTGTGCGGACCGGGGGGCAGGGACCCCTGTCTTTTTCATGAATACAGAATATTACATAAGACCCCATCCCATTTTGCCATCCTGAAATATGGTCAGCCTACCCTCAAGTCCAGCTCAACCCCTGGTGATTCCACAGGCATGTTCAGATACTTCCCTGAACGTCATTCAGAAATAGTTTGACACTGCCTTCCTCAACTTCCCAGTCTACACTACAGCCCAGGGATTTCTTAGTGGTCTCCCATCTGAGTGTTAACCATGCCCAAGCTGTTGTTTGTTTTTTCCCCAGGTCAACCAAGACCAGCCAGATGCAGTCTCCAAACCTAACACACAAGAGTTAATCATTTAATTTCATTTCTATATTCCCAACTTCATGGGACAGCTTATACTAAAGTTCAGCAAGGGCCTCTAAGAATCCACAAGGAAAGTCAAGACTTTTCAAGCAGACTTGTTTTTAAATCAGTAGTGTTTCATTCAAGTAGCAGTCTGACTCAATATTATTTCAACAGGGGCCATCAGGAAAGGCTCTGGCCAAAATTGGTTGGCCTATTTTGGGGCATTTTAAGTGGGGAATAAAAGGTGGGAGGTCTCTGGCAGGCCAACCTCACATTCCCATTCCCTAAGCCTCCAGCTCTCCAAACAGTCCACCAGTTATCACTGGTGGAATTGGAGCATTTGGCTGCTCAATTTTGATAGCAGGTTCAAAGACTTTTAGCCCCCTGGAAAATGATAAATTACAAATGCTGTGGGGTGTGGTGAGCCAGACAGCAGCCTTTTAATAGATCTTGGGTTGTTGTTGTGGGTCTTCCGGGCTGTGTGGCCCTGTTCTGGCAGTTTTGGTTCCTAACGTTTCGCCAGTAGCTGTGGCTGGCATCTTCAGAGGACAGGAGCACAGCTAGAAGATTCTTGAGCACAGAGAGAACAACTTGAGAGAACACAGAGAGAACAACTTGGGCACAGAGAGAATCTTCTAGCTGTGCTCCTGTCCTCTGAAGATGCCAGCCACAGCTACTGGCGAAACATTAGGAACCAAAACTGCCAGAACACGGCCACACAGCCCGGAAAACCCACAACAACCATTGGATTCCGGCCGTGAAAGCCTTCGACTATAGATCTTGGATTCTTTTGCCTTTGGGGGGCCCCTGACCCACACTGGATCCACATATGCCAGTGTTTCCCAGCCTGGCAATTTCCAGATGTGCAGACTTCAACTCCAAGAATTTCCCATCCAGTGTGGCCATTGCTGAGAATACTGGGAGCTGAAGTGCCCACATCTGACAATAGCTATGGTTGGGAAAACACTGGTCTAAGCCATAAGGTAGCATTTGCTTATACTGTAGCTTAGCATGTTGTGCTAACCCAGCCATTTTGGTTTATAAACATCCATGGTTTATAGCAGGGGTGGGCAATGTCAGGCCCGCAGGCCGTATAAGGCCTGCGGGGCTCCCGCCTGCAAACCTTGCCCCTTCCATGTGATTGGCTCCTGCCCACAAACCCCGCCCCCCAGTGCTTGTGATTGGCTCCCGCCCACAAACTCCAGCCGCCGGTCCGCAGAAATCCCAGAATCCCCACCCCCCACCCACCCCCGGTCCCCGGTTATAAATATCCAAATGGCCCTTGGCAGAAAAAAGGTTCCCCACCCCTGGCTTATAGTTTAGCACTATGTAGGAGCCAGTTCACTATGGTAATTAAAACAAGCGATGGCTTAGTACAATACATGAACCCAAGTCACAGATATTCCTGACAACCAGAATTAGAATGGAAGAGGTTTCACCTATTATGTGTGTGGATGTTAGTCTGCTCTCAAAGACAGTGGAGCAAAATTCAGCAATATTAGCCCATTGACTGCATGGTGTTAAGGGCAGAACAAAACCATGATTGGAAAGGAAATTATCTCTAAGCAGGGAAATGTTGTCCTCCTCCCAACACAGAAACAAGGCAGGCTACAGTTGGGTTCACACAGCATGTTAAGCCATACTAAACAGAACCCTCTGTCTGTACCATAATGTAGATACAGATTTGAGGCTTGACTCAAAGCACACTCCATCACTTCTGTCCCTTCTTCTGAGTAGCCATTTTAACCTAGGCTTTATATTGGGGTATTTAGATAAGAGTAGGCTGACCATACATCCCATTTTGAATGGGACAGTCCTGTTTTTTAAGCATTTTTCAACCGTCCTGTCGTTTTGATAAAAATCTCAATTTTGTCCTGTTTTTTAAACCTGGCAGGAATGGCACGGAAGGAGGATCCGAGCCGGATCTGCCAATTGGAGGCAGCCTGGAAGAGGAAGCCCTCCCGCCTATCAGCACACGGCGAAGGAGGGACCGGGGGTGGGGTTTGCAGGCGGGAGCCAATTGCGCAGACCAGGGGGCGGGATTTGCAGGCGGGAGCCAATCGCATGGACTGGGGAGCACGGACCCTTGTCTTTTTCATGAATACGGAATATTACATAAGACCCCATCCCGTTTTGCCATCCCAATGTCCCGTTTTTGTCTCAAGGAAATATGGTCAGCCTACATAAGAGCCTTCCCTTTATTTCAGAACATCCAGGGTCATTTTAACTTAGTTAAAATAGTTAAAGCCTTTTGTCTCCACCACCACTACCGATCAGCTGGGCTTCTTCATCTTAGTAACTGAATGAGAAATCATGACTGCAGAAATAATACAGTGATTTTATGATTTTTTAAAATCTGTCTCCCTTTCTTCCTAAGCTGACTATGTAAGTTTTTCAGACTTAAGTTTTTCACTTAGAAGTTGGAAAAGCTTGGACAATTGAGGCCATTCACAAAGTACTGATCATAACCCAACAACAGCCAGTACCTTCCAGGGAAGCTTCTCAATTTGTCAATAAAAATGGAACTATTTAAAAATAAACTCTATAAATTAATTAGTTTTATGCTTTTCTGCCACTCGATGGTTTCCAACTTTTTTCTGTTTACCACTATAGGTTGGCCTTCATCCATTTTTCTTTTTCAACACCACCCTTCAATGTTGTGTCACATCTGGCTGCACAAGGGTGGCAAACAGGATGTTTTAACCGGGCAGCTGCAGATGATACTGCAAGAAGAGGAAGTGAGAATGAGCATGATAAAAACAGGGGGGGCCGATTTAGAGAAGTGGTCTGTCCAAAAAACAAAGAAACAGACTTTGAGCCAGGGTTAATCTTGGCTGAGGTGTACTCCAGAAAAACAATTGTGTTTTGAAAACTCACAGGGTTGACTTCAGGGAGAATCTATGTGGACGCTTTGCCCTTACACTTCTGAGCATTTGAATCCTCTTCAAAGAATCCTCAAGGATTTCAATTTTTTTAAAGCACATCCACAAACCTTTGCAAAAATCCCAAAGCAAATTGAGTTTAAAACAGGTAACTTCAACATGCACCTCCTGAACTTCATCTTTGGGGTGATGGATGCAGCCCTAAAAAATCAAGGCATTTATTTATTAAAGCCATTTTTGATGTTTGCAATATATAAACGGTTGACTAACAAGCTCTTTCTTCAGAATAAAAGGATGCCCTGCTTGAGTTTTTTCTTAATGGAAAAGATCACAGCAACCCCCAGCCAAATGATTGCAAAACACCCCTTTATTCCTCTCTGATTCTTTCAGAAATATTTCTCCTGCCTGCCTTTTTTTTTCCTGCAAAAACCTCTCCCAGAACCACTTACACCATAATCAGATTCTGAAAAGTGTTAAAAGACAGCCTTTTTAATTTAATTAGGTTTATAATTTAAAGAAAAAGTGGAGGAGGGAAGAAGCAAACTGAAAACAGAATCTGAAATACTGTAGCTAATTGTCTGCTTTTGTGTGGATGGGGATGTCTTGGTATTTGAGGAAGAGGAACATTCCTGCCCATCTTTAAGAAATCCCTTTTAAAATCCCATTTATTCATTCATTTATTCTCCTGATGTTTCTTGTTTATTCTTGCTTTGGGGTTAAGTACTTTGCAAGGGGCATTTTCAAAGACTGGAGTATTTGGATTTGAAATGCTGATTTAATGAAAAGTCTGTTCATTTTAAGTCAATGGCCTTGGAAATGTTTCATATCCACAGGGGCCTAGAATTACTTTAAATATTTCTAGAAATGTCAACAAACCTTCAGGTCCAGCTTTTCTGGAAGAAAGCAAAAGGGAGAAGAGAGAAGAACAGGGGCGGGGGAGGACAAAGGACCCCTTTTCCTAGATGGGACATTTTCCTCCATTTTGACCCTGGGAAACAGACTGGACAGGAGACAATAATACTCCTATGTCTAGAGATACATATGGACATAGGCATCTGGTGTAACCCATTTTGATGTCATGTATGTCATGACATCATCATACAAATGAGTAGCCCATCGACTGAATGCTGTTAAGGGCAGAGCAGAACCATGTTTGCGAAAGAAAATAATGACTGAGTAGGTAACATTTGTCCTGCTTCCAACATGGAAACAGTGCAAGCTCAAGCTGGGTTCAAACAGCATGGTAAACCCCATCAAACAGACCCCCTAAAGCAGAGCTTTCCAAACTTTTCATGTTGGTGACACACTTTTTAGACATGCATCATTTCACGACACACTCTTACAGCAAGGCACAAGGCAGGCACTAGGACCTGCGCAGAATCCTGGCAGGGCTCGGAGGCAGCAGCAGCCACGACACACCCAGACACTGCAGCCGACACACTAACGTGTCCCGACACACAGTTTGGAAAGCTCTGCCCTAAAGTATAATGTATGTATCCAGCCAGTTGCGACTTATTCAAATCATGGTTAACCAAACCACAGTGCAATGTGTAAGGATAGAATTGCAATAATTAATTGAATTAATTAATTAATTAATTAATTAATTAATTAGTATGCCAACCCAGAGGTCCCTTTTTTAGAATAACAAGGACGGATCTCTGTCTAAACAGAGACATAGGAGGACGAGGGCATTTGAAGGAAACCTTTTGATCTAAGATTCTCAAGCAGATTTGCAACATTTGCTAAATCTTGATGTCTACAAATCCCACATCCCCAGTCAGACAAAGTGATGGATTGATTCATTGCACTCACACCCCACTTTTATTCCCAGAATTCAAGGCAGTCCTATAGGAGATTCTCCCTCCAATTTTTTCTTCCCCACAACCCTGTGAAGTAGGCTAAGCTTTGTGATAAGGACTTGCAACCTCTCTTAATACAACATGCTAATTGTCACTCCACACAGGCTGACCCTCAAACTAACCAGCTGTAGTTCATCCTAACATATGGTACAAACCCCGATTTTTGTGGTTAGCATATGGTTCAATGTCCAAACCCAGAAAATTGGATTAATTCAGCAAACCATGATTGTTAACCATTATTAAGAAGGAAGCCTGTGGCTTTCTTACAGAACACTTAGCCAGGACAGTTAAAGATCTAGTGGCTGTATTTACCGATTAATTTTAACCTTGGTTCATTCTTTTTGTAGCATGCGAGAGAACCCAACTAACTGGCTTAGCTGGCTTATGATTCAGTGAATTGTACGAATCCAGAAAATGGACAGAAAATTCAGGGATGGATTTAAGTTTGCTGGGCAAATCCAGCCATTGAGTCCCAAGCTGGGGAAGATTTGCTTTTAGGCAAGATAAAAATATAGGATGCTACTTGAAACCTAACAAGATGGTAGATTTGATCTATTGCAGAATGAGGTGATGGAAAGAGTGCTATTTTAGGGGGGTGATACATTTCTTTTTAATGCTCTGCTACCAGAGGGGAAAAGAACCCTGCCCAGGGATTTCCACCAGGCAGAAATAGTTAGCTGGATGGAACATTCAGAATTAATCTCTGTGCTATGTAGTCTGAAGTCATACACTTCAATCCATGCTATCCCACTGACATCTTCCTTGTTGCGTGATGCATAAAAGTGTAGCAGGATTTATTTTATTTATTTTATTATGTAAATTTATTAGCCACCCAACTCCACTGGACTCTGGGCGACGTACAAAACTAGAAAAAAAAAACATAAAAACAGCTAAAAGCATCAATTCAGATGGACAGCCCAGACTAAATTGATTTTCCATGTCATGTCTATGAAGGTTCTCAGTCATCCAGGTGGAATTGTCTGTAGCTTGAATCATGTCAACTGGATTTCTGTTTTCTCCATGGAAACGTTTCGCTCCTTATCCAATTTCCATGTCATGCTAAGCCACACTTTACTGGAGCTTGCTGAATGAATTGCAATTGGTTGGGTTCACATAGCATACAAAACTGTAAACTCTGGTTTACAGACCCCAGAGGTTCAATTCACAAAACAGGTGAACCCATGATCAAACGCCGTGGTGTAATGCATTCTGCGAGCCCAGGTCAAGTCTAATTGTGGATTTCTTATTTTAAATAAAATGCAAATATATAAAAAAAGAAAATCCATTAGGATAACCTGTGAGGTTGATTGGGCTGAGTGAGAAGGACTGGCCAAAGTCCCGGGTGTGCTTCTGTGATTGAGGGTGCCCTTGAACCTGGTCTCCCCTCTCCTTGCCCGAACCCTTCACCACTACAACAGACTAGCTCTCTCCTAAGAGAGGCCCCAGTCCTATTGTTTTCCAACCTAGAAGTAAAAATCACAGCACTCCACTGGACTTGCCTCTGAATAGGCACATTTAAGACTGAAGGTGCCAAGAAGAAGTTAGACAAATATTCTACAGGGAAGAAGTCCTACTAGAAATAGTTTTCTATTGGCCCAGAAAAAGTGGGGATCAAAAAATATATACTGTTGAGTTATCTCTGTGGTGAGTTTATTGTTTAATTCTTCATGAAGGCAACACGTATTTTACCCATACTTACCTGAGAATAAGGACCCCCCAAACCCAGAGAGACTCACATCTGAATAGGAGGGGGGGGGGAATAGTTTTTTCAGCTGTTGCCACAGCTTACCTCTGAGTAAGTGTGTAGGAAGTGGTGTGTGTAACTGATGCTCTTATTTTGGAAGTGCTTTTTCAAATTCTGTCCATTTTAACTTTTGTCCCTTGAAATCTTTCCCAGAATATAATGAAATAAACATAGTGAAATCAGTAGTGGGATGGTTTTTCACTTGGTTGGATCTCTACAAAGATTATCCCTTTAGAGCAGTGTTTTTCAAACTTGGCAATTTTAAGATGTGTGGACTTCAACTCCCAGAATCCCCCAGCTGACATCCTGGCTGGGGAATTCTGGGAGTTGAAGTCCACACATCTTAAAGTTGCCAAGTTTGAAAAACACTGTTTTAGAGCTTGAGCGACAATACATAGTGGGGAGAGACAGGAGGAGCCAAAATTGTTGTGTGGGATGCTATCAGAGGCACATTGGGATAATTATGTCCATGTTTCTGATTCTGAAGTGTTAGAAGATAGGAGACCCTGCCTGGATGGGAAGCAAGTGTTTCCTGATTGACTATGCCCACCATAGCAGCCTTTTGAGGAATAACAACTCATGGCAGCCATGTCAGGAAGGTTATGAAACATGATTTGGACTTCATCTGGCTGGCCTAGTATGAAAGAAACAACTTCTCCAAAATATCTTGCAGCCTCCATACACAGGCTTTACACCTAGACTGAATGTGTGTAAATCTACTGAAGGGGGCTACACTTCTACTGGGCTTCAAGTAACTATTTGCTTCTTTTGAAAGCTCAGCCTTTGTTGAGTATCTCCACTGCCCAGTTCCTTCCTGAAGAGACCACAGGAATGTTGGGATTTATCAGGAACAGGATGGCCTTTCTCTCAATCTCCATGTTTTCTTCTCTAGGTGCAAGTTGGGCACAAAACAGGAGCGTGATGGGACAGCATGATAAGGCTGCGTAGGAACAAAAGAGAAGGATGGCCCAGGCATTGTTCACAATCGGAAAAGAGGTAGGAGGAGGAAGAGATGGCTTCTTCAGAAAACACCTTGTTTTTCTAGTAGCTATTCTCAGCACTTCTCAGTTTCCAGCCTTGACAACCTGAAGCTATAATTATCCTAAGTGTGAAACTGTGAAGGGCAAAGCAAAGTTTAGCTGGTGGTCCAGCTGGGCAGGGTTTTGGAGAAGATTATTTGCATGGCAAGGGCATCCATGCATGACAGAGCAACTGGTGCACAAAGCAGCAAGGAATTCTGGGTACTACACTCAACTGAGGTAGTGATCGTCCCAGTGATACAGGTGGAAAAAAAAAACAACATTCATAAGCATTCGCCAACATGGGGGAAAGCATATTACATTGACCCCAACCAGAATATATTGGGGGGGAGGGTGTTATGTAAAGGGCCAAACCTCTCAATTCCAAGGTAGAATTGTTTTCAGAGCAGCTACCATCACAATCAGAAAGATATATTTCAAGTTAAAAGTCCCATTATTAACTCCATCAAAGTTTCAAAGGCCAACATTACATCAAGAGGAGATGTCACACTAAACATAAGTGGGGGTGGACAAGCAACTATAAAATGGTTGGTCTTATTTGTTTGTTCCTGATGAAACTAATAAATAATCAACTAAATATGGATCCAAGACATTAGAATTTTAAATGCTTGGCCAATCTTCAAAAGCTAAACAGGGCCAGGAATCAGGGATGGGACTAGGGTCTGTGTGACCCGGGGCAAACATGGATTCCGTGCCCCCCCCTGGATTATTTTGTCATTTTGGTGCCCCCCAGGTGTCATTTTGGCACACACCCCAGTGCGGCACCCGGGGCACATGCCCCGCTTGCCCCCCCCCCTAGTTGCGGCCCTGCCAGGAATGGTTAGTCACTGAATGAAGAGCACCAAGAAATTCCAGGACTCTGGATCAGAGTAGAAACATCTCCATGAAATAGGAAATGACAAATCACTTCCGTACTGTTGCTACAAAACCAACATAGATAGACCCATGATGATACTAGGAGTCAAGCTCACCTTTGAAGGAGCCTTTACTGAAGTCAAGGGTAGAAAATCAGTAGTGCTCCATATTTGGAAGGACACTACTTCCATAATCTCTGAATATGCTATCTGAGATGGATGAGAACTAAAGTCCAACAATATCTAAGAGATTACCAATTCCCAGCATCTAGCTGGCCCTTTCAAAAACCTCTTTCCATTCTACCCTCTAGAACAAGTGTTCATACGCCTTGCCTATCTCACCAGTCTTGAAGAAGAGAAATGCATGAATAGACATTGCTTGTCATTTATTTCCCCCATTCTCTGATGATCACTCCAAGCAGCATCAGTCTTGACAAAAATCTTACTTTGGACTATGTTCTGAAGACATACCAAACTTAAAAGCTTCATTAAAACGCCTGGGCCTGGGGCCATTTTGCCCACATGGCACCTGGCTCTTTAACCAAGGTTTGTGACAAGCTATGTCAACTGAACCCCAAGCAGCTTTCTGGGTTTGCAGAAAGCAGGGTTGGTAGCTTACAACAAACCTTGGCTATAAGTTCTTGTTTAGAAAAACCCTAAATGGTTTCTGTTTTAAGTTCAGATGACACAATAAGGCCCAACATATGCTTAAAGAACCACACACAACACGGGATAAAATGACAGCATAAAAGAACTCTTGAACTGCAATGTTAACTTGGTGTGTCATGTGAAAACCGCCTGCAGGGCACAGAGACCAGTCCTATTCATGTTTCTTTGGGTGTAACCTGCCCTCTGCCATATGCAATGTTGGGAACTCTCTCTTAGCCCTAGGAAGAAACACTTTTTTAATATAAATTTTATTAAAAGTTTTACAAACAGCACAGAAACTAACACCAACTAATAAGGAGTAAAAGGAACAAAGAAAGAAAGAAAAAGTGCAAAAAGAGAGGACAAAAAGAAATAGAAAGAAGAAGGTTCTGATTTCTTCTGCAGCAAATATAAGTACAATTACAAAATTAACTCCTACTCGATGATTACAAAAAATGCTCACTTTTTACTATTATCCAGTTTTTTTTTCCTAATCATCAAAACCACAAATCGTAAGTGTATTTTGTTCCATTTCATGCAAAAAGTCTATGAGGGGTTTCCAGTCAGCCATAAATATAGGTGTTGTTTTTTCTCTAATCAAAAAAAGTTAATTTAGCCATCTTCGCAAGTTCCTGGCAAAAACACTTCTGCAAATGTTGCCAAAACAACTGCATGGAACTGTCCGTATAGTCACCAGGAGTCAAGGTTGACTTGATGGACCACAACAACAACAACATAGTTGCACAGAGTTTAGTTTTAAGCTAGGGCTTCTGTATTTGAGCTACACATTCCAGCCAACCACTCAATATCAGGAAAGGAAGAAATTAGATCTGGGTGCATTTCTGCCATCCAAGTTATTACAGGCCGCATTTGTAAACATGGGACAAGTTTTAGTTGATAACATGGACAGTTTCTTCTGAATTCTAAAAATGCTTCTGTCTCAACTGTACCTACTAAACTGCACTCAAACTTTTTCCCCATCACCGTCCTGTCCCTCGACCATTTACTTCAGTGTAGAAAAGGGGAGAGAGAAAGAGAAATGGTACTGAGAGATATGCAGGAGAGAGAGAGAAAGAGAGAAAGAGAGAGAGATGATAGATGATAGAGAAGATGATACAGATAGAGATTGAGATATGGAGATAGAGATGATAGATGATAAAGATAGAGATGATAGAGAGAAGATGGAGATGGAGACAGATCTATCTCTCAGAGACCAAAAAGAGAGAAATGACATTAAGGGTGGAAAAGAATAAGAAGATGAAACCACTTTGTCTAAGTATTTTACCAGCCTTTAAATTTTAAAAAGAGAGCCAGCTTGGTGTAGTGGTTAAGGCACCAGGCTAGAAACCAAGAGACCGTGAGTTCTAGTCCCACCTTGGGCACAAAGCGAGCAGGGTGACCTTGGGCCAGTCACTCTCTCTCAGCCCTAGGAAGAAGGCAATGGCAAATCACTTCCGAAAATCTTGCCAAGAAAACTGCAGGGACTTGTCCAGGCAGTCTCTGAGAATCAGACATGTTTGAATGGATTTTAAAAAAAATGTTTAAAGGCCAGGAAGTCAAGCATGTATGAAAATCTGGATTATTTATTTATTTATCTATTATATTGCCTGTCT
This sequence comes from Charina bottae, assembly GCA_023362775.1. Taxonomy (NCBI): domain Eukaryota; kingdom Metazoa; phylum Chordata; class Lepidosauria; order Squamata; family Charinaidae; genus Charina; species Charina bottae. The sequence continues at coordinate 368,574 of JALMGJ010000011.1, read as the reverse complement.
CCCAGAGACTCTGGGCAGTTCACCTTTAAAAACTCACAGAATAATAAAATAATACAATGATAAAAACAAAGAACAAAAAGATGGCACAAACAGGACAACAACTGAAGCAAGCCCACCTTACCCAGAAGGTTAATTTCAATTTCTGGGCAGAAGTTTCATCCCTGAATTCACAAACTGATATGGATGAATAAAAGGAAGCTTAGAAAAATCTACAGTGAACAACAACCTAGGTTCTCAAGAAAGGTGCCATCTCCTTCCTTCCCCAGAGTCTGAATTTTGTGAGCTGAAGTTGTTTTGTTTCTTTTTATTTATCAAGGTGTAAGGAGAAATATGAAGGTAAAATTTTGCCCAGCTACTGGAGAAAATAAACCTGATCTCAATGAATGCAAAAACACTGGAATTATTCAATTAAAAGTGAGAGAGAGAGATTTAAGCAATTTTCCACTTCTCATAACATCACTGACATTCAGTTTAGATATATTTAATGTATTTAATAATCTGAACCATTTTCAGTTGAAACAACTGAGAACAAAAGTCTGTAGACCAGTGTTTCTCAACCTTGGCAACTTTAAGATGTGTGGACTTCAACATCACGTCAACATGCTGCCTGGGGAATTCTGGGAGTTGAAGTCTACACATCTTAGAGTTGCCAAGGTTTAGCTTTTATCTTTGCTAAATTCTGATTTAAGAAAAAGAGTTGCTATGGTTGAAAAACACTGCTTTAGACAGATGTCTACTAAGCACAATAACAGAGCCATACCACTTGCTCCAAGAATTCACTTCCCTTCATCGCCATCTGCAGGTCAACAACTAGAGAAGCCTTTTGACCCTGGAAGAACCCTTGAAATATTTTTCAGGCCTTGACCTCTCACGGAACCCTAGGGTGCCACGGAACCCTGGTTGAGAAACCCTGAACTAGAGCATTGCAGCAAATTTATTTGGCCTGGATAGATCATTGGCGATCACTCGTAGCCGAGTAAGATTGTCTTCCAAAGGTAAAATTTTAACGGTGGATCCGTAAGTGGCTGTAAAGGCCAATTCTGGATCTGCACAACCTCCCACAGTGGGGGCATAGGTTTCCGGGTGGGAGACGGTCATGATGAGGGTTTGCCTGACGTGCCTTCCTTTTAGCTCTTTTCTCCCTTTCGCCCTGTACTCGTGCTTCTTCAAAGTCCATAGCACCATTAATAAAGGCTGACCTCCAATTGAAACGCTCATGAGTTAGGGCTTCCCAGTTCTCAATGCTGATATTACATTTTTTTAAATTAGCTTTGAGAGTATCTTTGAATCTCTTTTGCTGTCCACCAATATTCCGTTTTCCATTCTTAAGTTGGGAGTAAAGTAGCTGCTTTGGAAGACGATGGTCAGGCATTCGAACAACATGACCAGTCCAGCGAAGTTGATGTTGGATGATCATTGTTTCAATGCTGGTGGTTTTCGCTTCTTCTAATACGCTAACATTAGTCCGCCTATCTTCCCAAGTAATTTGCAGAATTTTTCGGAGGCAGTGTTGATGGAATCTTTCAAGAAGTTGGAGGTGGCGTTTGTAGAGGGTCCATGTTTCACAGGCGTACAGAAGGGTTGGTAGTACAATGGCTTTGTAAACAAGCATTTTGGTCTCCCTGCGAATGTCCCGATCCTCAAACACTCTACGCTTCATTCGGGAGAAAGCTACACTCGCAGAGCTCAGGCGATGCTGAATTTCAGCGTCGATGTCGGCTTTTGTAGATAGATGGCTGCCGAGATAAGAAAAGTGATCGACATTTTCTAGTGACACACCTTTAAGCTGGATTGATGGCGCTGCGGAGGGATTGGTTCGAACTTGCTGGTAAAGCACTTTGGTTTTTTTAATGTTAATCGAGAGGCCGAGTTTTTCATATGCTTCTGCAAAGATGTTTAGGATAGTTTGAAGATCTTCCTCGGAGTGTGCACAGACTACGTTATCATCAGCATATTGAAGTTCTATAACAGAAGTTGCAATTACCTTATTTTTTGCTTTCAGCCTACTAAGATTAAAAAGCTTTCCATCTGTTCGATATATAATTTCTACACCAGAACCAATAGAATTCAAGGCCTGTCATTCATTTTTTTTATATAAGAACTTTGTTAAGTTTGAAAAAGAAGATAAAAACTACAAAAAACCAAAAACTACAAAAAGAAAAAAACCTAAAAAGAGTGCAAAACGCAAGAAAAAAGAATTTTGGAGATTACATAGGGTGACTTTCAACAACAAGAATATACAGCAATTTCCATACTCAAACCCTTACTCTGTATCAAACCAAGATCACATTATTTCTATAAATCCATCCACTAGCACATATACAAATCACTAATGCAATTGCTCTTTCCCCTTTTAAAAAAACAAATAATATATAAATCTCTAAATCAATTTCCCTCCCCACAAAAAAGAACAACATTTATTTGATTATTCCTATCACTGTTCTATATATTTCTGTCCACTGTAACAAAAATCAAATTATAAAAACATATACATTGTCTACTTTTATAATTAATAATACTACAACAATCTTAACTCTATTAGACCTAAAAACAAATTATTATTCTACCTTATAGATGCCTTATAAGTCTTATAAATCAAACAAACCTTTAAAAAATTCCAGTCAAATCATTAAAGAAAATTCTCATGGGCCTCCAAGAGGTTCATCCATTGCCATGATTCACCTGTCCTCCAGAAAAGCATACTCTATTTGTCTCCTTCAAGTCAAGCTGGCTCATGGTGACTTCATGGACACATCCATGTTGGAAGAAACGTGGAAGGGATTTCCACGGCCTACCCCAGTCTAGCCTACAGCTCTGAGATTTCCTGATATCTCCCATCTAGCTAATAGGTGCAGTTCAGCTTCCCATTTTCAGATCTGCCAGGGTCAGCTTTATTGACTCAGGATTTACTCCAGGTAACTTCATGGAAATATCCATGTTGGGTTTGGGGCAACAATATGGAAATGGTTTCCATTGCCTTCTTCTGGGATTGATTTAGTTCCAAGTCTAGCTCTAGGTCCCTGGTGGTCTCCCATCCAAATACCAACCAGCCCAAGTCATTCTTAGCTTTTTAAGATCAGCTGCAGTCACCTAAGTACTATTTAGCCATTTGTCTTTGCAGTTATTTCCCCCACTAAAAAACAGCTCCTTTAGTGTCACCAGTGGGATACATAATATTTCTGCTTATTGGAATGGAGACTGGAATCCAGGGTCTAAATCATTTTGGCCTGCAGATATGAAGCAGAAAGAGCCAATTGGTAGAACCCATAAAACTGGGTCCAACTTGACAAACCTACTTAAAGTAACCCCAATACATTCCTGAACCAACCAAGTGGTGCACCAAAACTAGCTGAAATGAGATAGAACAGGTGTTGGGACTGGTGTTGGGATCAATACTAGTGGTTAAGGCAACGGGCTAGAAACCAGGAGACTGAGAGTTCTAGTCCCTCCTCAGGCACGAAAGCCGGCCGGGTGACCTTGGGCCAGTCCCTGTCTCTCAGCCCTGGGAAGGAGCCAATGGCAAACCAGGAGACTGAGAGATCTAGTCCCGCCTTAGGCACGAAAGCCGGCTGGGTAACCTTGGGCCAGTCACTCTCTCTCAGCCCAACTCACCTCACAGGGTGGTTGTTGTGGGGAAAATAGGAGGAGGAAGGAGTATTAGGCATGTTCACCACATTGAGTTATTTATAAAAATAATAAACGTGGGATAAAAATTAAATAAATAAAATACTTTTTAATAGTATTTTTTGTTGTTGTTTATTCGTTCAGTCACTTCTGACTCTTCATGACTTCATGGACCAGCCCACGCCAGAGCTTCCTGTTGGCCGTCGCCAGCCCCAGCTCCCCCACGGTCGAGTCCGTCACCTCCAGAATACCATCCCTCCATCTTGCCCTTGGTCGGCCCCTCTTCCTTTTGCCTTCCACTTTCCCTAGCATCAGCTTCTTGTCCAGGGTATCCTGTCTTCTCATTATGTGGCCAAAGTACTTCAGTCTTGCCTTTAATATCATTCCCTCAAGTGAGCAGTCTGGCTTTAGTATATTTAATTTTTATTGAAAATTTTTCACAGAAATAAAAGATAAACATGAAATAATATAAAGTAAGAGTGGGAGGGAAAAAAGAAAAACGTGAAGTAAGGAAATAAAGTATAGAAAGAGATACAAATAGAAAAAAAGAAAAGATTCTTAAAGAAGCAACTTCCGATCTTCTTTAAAGCAGTTACAAACAATCTTATCCTCATTCCTTCCTCATTCAAATTACATCCTAATTCTCTTCTTCCCATATTCAACCCTTTTCAATCAACAAATTTATTTTATTTTATTATTTATATTTCTAATTTAGTCACCGCCCATCTCACTCTAAGAGCGACTCTGGGTGGTTTACAATAAAGCAAGAATAAATACAAGTTAAAATACAATAAAACAATCTTCTTAAATAAATAATATATTCCAAGAGGGATAGATGGTAAAAAGCGCTTAATCTAATTTACGGGAGCATCTTCAATCCATATATTACAGTTCATTTTTTCCATGTTCAGCAAAAAGGCCATAAGGGGTGGGACCAGTACTTTTGAACCTATATATAAATGATCTGGCTTCACTGCTGAGCAAAGAGGTGGCCATGCTTGGTGAATATATTAACTTGGTTAGAGTGGCAAAAGCAGACAGAGTTTATGAAGACCTCCTCAAGGACTTTCTAATCTGGGTAGAAGGGCTTCTAAATGACCAATGAAGTTCAGTGAAAAGAAGGGTGACGTGAAGCATGTTGGCACAACAAATCCAGCCTTCACCTATGTGCTAATATGCATCCAGGATCTGAGCTGGCCAGCCACTAAACAGCCAAGGGACTCTGGAGTCATGGTGAACATTGGGCAAATTATCAACTCAGTGTTCAGTTGCTCTACAAAAGGGAAAGTCCATCCTTGGAATCATGAGGAAGGCAATGAAAAACAGAACTGCCAATCTAATAAAGCCCTAACAAAAATCTAAGGTAACATCACACTTAGCATCACCGATGTAATGAACATGAATTTGAGTAAACTCCGAGAGACAGTGGAGGACAGGAAGGCCTGGCGTGCTATGGTCCATGAGGTCACGAAGAGTCAGACACGACTAAACGACTGAACAACAACAAACAACAACAACATCACGCTTGAAATATGGTGGACGCCTTAGTTTCACCACACTTTAAATGGGATATAATAGAGCTGGAAAACATGCAGAAAAGGGCAATCAAAACAATTAGAGCGGTGGAAAAGTTCCTCTACAAGGAAAGATTACAGAAATTGGGGATCTCTAACCTGGAATTGAGGAAGGTTAGGGGACACATGATAGAGGCCTACAAATGATGCATGGCTGAGATAAGATGGAGAGAAATACATTGGTCTCTCACAGACACAGTATTAGACTTCAAGGTCATCCATTGAACCAAAATTAGGCTGACCATACGTCCCGTTTTGAACGGGACAGTCACGTTTTTTTAACATTTCTGGACCGTCCTGTCGTTTTAATATAAAAGTCAATTTTGTCCCGTTTTTTAAAAAAACTGTCAGGAACTAGCCTGTCCCTGCCACCAGGCCAGACTCCGAGAGCCGGAACCGAGAGCCGGAAGTAGCTGGAGCGGCGTGAAAGAGCCAGAGCAGCTGACTGGAGGAAACCCGGAAGAGGAATCGCCTCTGCCTATCAGCACGCAGCAAAGGAGGTGGGAGAGGCAGGCCGAGCAGCGCGATAGGTGGAGGCGATTCCTCTTCCGGGTTCCCTCCAATCAGCTGCTCTGTCTCTTTCGCACCACTCCAGCTACTTCTGGCTCTAGGTTCTTGTCCCGTTTCTGTCTCAAGGAAATATGGTCATCCTAACCAAAATGCAGGAGGATTCAGGAGTGGCAGAAGGAAATCTTTTTTCACCTACTCAAACTGTGACATTCCCTATCAATAGGTGTGGTCATGGCAACTAAGTTGGTTGATGCAGAAGGAGGACTGGACAGGTTTGTGTAAGATGAGGCTTTCAATGGATGCCAATCTCAGTGGGTATTTTTACTACTTGACCATATCATTTCGGAGGCCAGAGTACGAGGGAACTAGAGCCATCTAGTCCAGATTTATGAGGTTCCCAAATGTATCCAGTTGCTGGATTAGCTTAGCCAAATGATGTTCTTCTGTTCTTATTAGAGGAAAGCTATATTCAGATCCAAAGTCAACAGCCTCCTGTACTGATCTGCTCCTCCTTAAAGGAGCCATACCTATTGGTCACACAATAGACAAAGAAAGTACATCAGGAGGCTCTAAGGAAGGGCTTTCCAAACTGTGTGTCGCAACACAGTACTGTGTCGCCTGGGGGCCCCAGGTGTGTCGCACGACAACCCGGAAGCACTGATGGTGCGCCGCCGCTGCACGCGCAGCAGCAGTGGCGGGCCATCAATGCTTCCAGGTTGTTGTGCGACAAACCAGGATGATGACGCCATGGCGCACAAAAACCCGAAAGCGTGGTGGCGGCAGCAACCCGGAAGCGCCACTGCCGACGCTTTCAGGGTTTTGCGTGCCGGCCGTTGGTGTGTCGCCAACGGCAAAAGTTTGGAAAGCCCTGCTCTAAGGAGTATCTAGAGCAGTGTTTCTCAACCTTGGAAACTTTAAGAGCTGTGGACTTCAACTCCCAGAATTCCCCAGCCAGCCATTCTGAGAGTTGAAGTCCACACCTCTTAAAGTTGTTAAGGTTGAGAAACAGTGATCTAGAGGCTCTAAGAAAGCATCTTAAAGGCTCCAAGGAAGCAAAGCTAGGACTGTGACAAATCGGATTATTTTTATGCCACCTGCAGGTGAAAGAAGCAAAAACAAGTGCTAGATGACTCCTGAACCAGGTGGAGAAAAAGCACAGCCCCTGGAGGAATCAGCCAACAGGTGCAGCGACAGTATCTACACCGGATCAGAAGCACCTTGCCTGCTCCTATCTGAATACTCCACATCTCTAGTCCTTATGTCTTTAAACATATGGTGGGAAATTTAACCCAAACCAAAATAGACCCTCCAAATCAAGCTGGTTTTCTGCCACCTGCAGGTGAAGGAAGCAAGAATTGCGAATTGGGAAAAGATCTTGTAATGAACCCTTAGTAATCCTAGAGCTGGACAAAATTCGTTTTGGGAGGACTGAGAAGTAGAAAATCCCAATGTTCCTTCCTTCCTTGTTTACCTTTTCTGAGCATTAGTGGGTTCCAGTTTTTGCATACATGCTCAGAATTAGGAGCCCTTTTCTTTCTGGAATAATAACTGACCCTTCCCCCATTCTGAATTTGCAATATCATTCCTGGTCCTCTGCTCCCACCATGTGGACATTTTGAATATTGCTACATTTTAAAATCAAACAGGAATTCTTTGCACAGGCTGTGCAAAGGCTGGGTGGCTGTGAATGTTCAGTGTAATTACAGGAACTTTTTGTGGGTGCTAGGAATTCATCCCAGGAATCTGATGGTAGTTTTGACTCTTTGTGGGTGAAGATGGCAGAGCTTCCAATCTCAGTGTTCTGCCATGCAAAGGAAAATTCATCAATCTCTTCTGGTGAAAGCATGGCACCAGAGACAGATGGTCGTTTTTAAAAGCTGAGGTTGGACTTTATTTTCTTTCATTCTTGCGTTCATCAGTGATGTGTATGTGTCCTTTTCAGTCAGTCTTGACTCCTGGAGACTGCCTGGACAAGTCCCTGCAGTTTTCCTGCCTAAGGCGGGACTAGAACTCTCAGTCTCCTGGTTTGCCATTGGCTCCTTCCTAGGGCTGAGAGACAGGGACTGGCCCAAGGTCACCCAGCCGGCTTTCCTGCCTAAGGCGGGACTAGAACTCTCAGTCTCCTGGTTTGCCATTGGCTCCTTCCTAGGGCAGATACACAGGGACTGGCCCAAGGTCACCCAGCCAGCTTTCCTGTCTAAGGCGGGACTAGAACTCTCAGTCTCCTGGTTTGCCATTGGCTCCTTCCTAGGGCAGATACACAGGGACTGGCCCAAGGTCACCCAGCCAGATTTCCTGCCTAAGACGGGACTAGAACTCTCAGTCTCCTGGTTTGCCATTGGCTCCTTCCTAGGGCAGAGACACAGGGACTGGCCCAAGGTCATCCAGCCGGCTTTCCTGCCTAAGGCGGGACTAGAACTCTGTCTCCTGGTTTGCCATTGGCTCCTTCTTAGGGCTGAGAGAGGGACTGGCCCAAGGTCACCCAGCCGGCTTTCCTGCCTAAGGCGGGACTAGAACTCTCAGTCTCCTGGTTTGCCATTGTCTCCTTCCTAGGGCAGAGACACAGGGACTGGCCCAAGGTCACCCAGCTGGCTTTCCTAACTAAGGCAGGACTAGAACTCTCATTCTCCTGGTTTCCCATTGGCTCCTTCCTAGGGCTGAGAGAGGGACTGGCCCAAGGTCACCCAGCTGGCTTTCCTGCCTAAGGCGGAACTAGAACTCTCAGTCTCCTGGTTTGCCATTGGCTCCTTCCTAGGGCTGAGAGACAGGGACTGGCCCAAGGTCACCTAGCTGGCTTCATGCCTAAGGTGCGACTAGAGCTCTGTCTCCTGGTTTCTAGCCTGATGCCTTAACCACTAGACCAAACTGGCTTTCCTGCATCAGTGATACGGCTACTGTAAGTGGGCTAAAAAATCCAGAGGACCTCTAGGTGGCAGCAAAGGGACATTGAAGCTGTCTTTGCTGGCATCTAGTGGTCATCTAGGTTAATGCAGCTCAGATATGCTAAACATTATCAAGGATCATCAAGCAAGCTATCAGTCGAATTTTATGTCATTTTGCCTTTCTAAGCCTGCAGTGAACATAGCAGTGATGTCACTGGAGGAAATACAAGTACATTACAACTTCCAGATTGAAAAAAAAAGTTTCATATGGAATTGCTATGTGGATTGTGGCACAATCTAGGTGTACTTTATGGGCAATAGAAATGGGACTGTGTGTATCCTGAAGGCCATGGACTTCCCTATCATCTTATGGAGGTCATCCCTATGGACCTCCAGAAATCAAGAGTGTTAACATCTGTATTCACGCAGTCAATAATAACTTCATATCTCTCCCTGCTTGGTACAATTCAGCTTCTGTGATTCTTTCCCAATCATCTTCTGCCATCGTGTGGACATTGAGAACACAGCAGGCATTTAAACTCAACACAAGCCCTTTGTTCCAGTTGACACATTTTAAATTCATCTATTGCTTTCACAAAATGTGTTACTACAGTCTATCGTGTATAATCAAAACTATAATGTGCTTCTTATTTTCTACATTATTCTATCTTTGTAGTCAGGGACTGACTATAAACCAAACTAAAATATTTTACATAATAATAACTCCAGTTTTAAGTGAGGAAGTCTTAATTTTACATTCTTAAATTCATTAAGTCCTTTTCAACTTTCCCTAATCCTTTGCTGCCCTCCTCTGGGCATTTTTCATACTTCAGCCTCTTAAGGTCTGTGCTCCAACTGATGAAGTTCTCTGATAATTATCATGAAGATCATATCATCTTTTTATTTTAATTGTTCCTCCCTCCCTTCCTCCCTCCCTCCCTCCCTTTCTTCCTTTTCCAGTCTAACACCATCCCTGGGAATGGGAACCCAGGGGACAATAACAGAAACAGGAATAATTTTGGAGACACAGAAATAAAGGCAAAACAATAATAAGAGTTATGCCAGAGAAAGTTGAAAAGAAATAACTTAGTGGGAACCTTGTTTCTGAAGACTCAGTGGCAGACTGCTTCTCAGAACAAGGAACCCAAAAGGAAGATGACAATGTTGGACTGTGTTATGGAACCCACTGTGATGACCCACAAGACGTAAGGACTGCTTATATGATATTTCAGAAGAATATTTCCTAGTATATCTCTAGAGTCCAAAATAGACCACCTGGGAAGGAACAGCCTGAGGAATTTTGGGAAGTCCTTGCATAAACTTAATCATAACTGGCAGTGTCAGTAGATGTTTCAGGCAATCTTCTAATTTGCCTTCAACAATGTTCTCTATTAATAAGACGCATGCAATCAGCTTATAAGCAAGAAAGTTGATCTGAAATATTCGTAGTTAAGTGGAACTAATCTGAAGCGTCTCTTACCAAGGATCTCCAGGGATCTAACTATGCAACTTGAAGAACTTTACAGGTGCGTTTTGGAGAATTCTGAAGATCAGTATATTTCCCTCAAAACACTTTCCTAAACCAGAGAATTGATATCTCAAATATTTGATTGTCACCAGAGAAAACATTTGCTTTTCGTGTATTGCTTTTCATTTGAGAACTTGACCAGAACTTAAATGCCTACCAGCAGAATTAAGCTTTTTTTAAAATTCATTTTTAGAATTTTGTGCTGATAAGATACATACATACATTGGCGATCACTTGTAGCCGAGTAAGATTGTCTTCCAAAGGTAAAATTTTAACAGTGGATCCGTAAGTGGCTGTAAAGGCCAATTCTGGATCCGCACAACCTCCCACAGTGAGGGCATAGGTTTCCGGGTGGGAGACGGTCATGATGAGGGTTTGCCTGATGTGCCTTCCTTTTAGCTCTTTTCTCCCTTTCGCCCTGTACTCGTGCTTCTTCAAAGTCCATAGCGCCATTAATAAAGGCTGACCTCCAATTGAAACGCTCATCATCTGCTGGCTCAGTACGTGTTTGAACCCAGCCATATCATCATTGGCGATCACTCGTAGCCGAGTAAGATTGTCTTCCAAAGGTAAAATTTTAACAGTGGATCCGTAAGTGGCTATAAAGGCCAATTCTGGATCCGCACAACCTCCCACAGTGAGGGCATAGGTTTCCGGGTGGGAGACGGTCATGATGAGGGTTTGCCTGACGTGCCTTCCTTTTAGCTCTTTTCTCCCTTTCGCCCTGTACTCGTGCTTCTTCAAAGTCCATAGCGCCATTAATAACTGAAACGCAAAATGGCTTCCGCCCTTCCAGGGGAACAGTGGATATGATCTTCGCTGATAAGAACATAGATGTGGCAAAATACGACCCTAACCCTTATTTATGCTGCCAAAATCAAGATATAGTTTTCAGTGATTTGTTTCTTCCAATGTTTTTTGGTATGATAGGATAGTTTGCCAATACAATACAACAGAAAAAGCATAAAGGCAGTCCTTGGGTTACGCCGGCAGTTAGGACTGGAATTTCTATCACTAAACGATGTGGTCATAAAGAGCTTCATCTGCCCTTCACCTGTCACTTCCTGGGGACAGATCAAAATATATGGCAACATACTACACAAGTTTGCAACTATTTCTGAACCACCCCATCCAGAACTAAAGATGACAACTTCCCAGATCCAGAGGAGCCATCAACCCATAGCCACTCCATCTTACCAGGGTTCAGCCGAAGCCTGTTGTTCCCCATCCAGACCCCCACATCCCCCAGGCCCTGAGAAAGGGCAGCCACCGCATCACTTACCTCACCCGGGATGGAGATATATAATTGAGTATCATCGGCATATTGATGATACCTCATCCTGTGGTGATGGGTGATCTCACCCAGTGGTTTCATGTATATGTTGAACAGGAGAGGGGAGAGAACCGAACCCTGCAGCACCCCACAAAGGAGGGGTCGAGGGTCGGATCTCTCATCTCCTATTACCACTGATTGGGACCGGCCATCCCATCAATATGGGATGAATTCCTCAGGATGTTCTTTATATTTTTCATTTTAGCTTAAACTGCTAGAATTTCCAAATACTCTGTACCAACTCTGCTTGGCTTTTTTTCAAGAAAACCAAGATTCACTAAGTACACCTACTTATGTCTTATTCTTTGATTATCCCTCCATTCACTTTAAATACACCTTGGTATTGGCTTTCACCCTTTGAAGCAGGCCAGGTCAGGGAACAGACAATACGGGGATTGCTGGAACTATACTTTATTATTACAAGGCATTGTAGAGAGTAAAGAGGATGGCCTTCACAGAGAGAGGTGAGATCCATTACCAAAACAACAAGGAAGGAAACATGGCTTAAGTCTGAACAATGAAGGAGGTATGCGTAAATGTCTCAGAGAGACACCCCCTTAATTCACATGAGTATAAGAAAGGGAGGAGATAAAGCCTAACCAGACTTGCAAGATTCTGTTACGATGGCCAATCTAACAAGTAATTTTAGTCTTAATATGGAGTTGCTTTCTTGGTCTGATCCACATCTTGGAGCTGACAGGTATAACCTTGAAAGCCTGTCAGGGTTTCCCTCTGCCTTCTCTTCTATCAAACAGAATCTAGATGGGGTAATGTTGAGTTTCTTTCTCACCCCTTTCTCCTTCTCTGGTCTGAGCTGATGTTTGGTTAACAGTTCTTGCATTTGTTCTTCAGGATTAAATTAAATTAAATTAAATTAAATTAAATTAAATTAAATTAAATTTGGATGAAAGGGGCATTTTATATATTTCTATTGGTGAGCAAAGATGAGAGATTTAAGCCCATCCCCTCTGGTTTAATATGAACCCAAGAGTCCTAGCAGTATTGAAAGAGCACTATTAAATTATTAAAATATCTGTTTGATCAATTCGTTCACTCTTAATTTGAGAGAATGAAGATCTCCTATACCTCACTTGTTGATGATCTTGAAGGAAAACACAGACGGTGGAACTCCATTGTACAGAATCAGAAAGAGGCAATTTGAAAATAATGCTGGTTAAGGACATCATCTGAATGTCATCTAGCTGGAGGAGCACCAAGCAGGAGAGAAGATTGGGAGCTTTCCATGGGGCATTTTGCTAAGTTATAATTAATCCATGGAATATGGACACGTCAACTGATGAGTTGTACTAGTAAAGCAAACACATCTGCTTCACATCTTGCTTCTCCCTAGAGCCATTTGGCATGAAGACCAAGGGGAGATGGAAAACAAAAGACAGTGAAATGCCCCATTCTGAATCATACCCAAACTTTTCTCCATTAGTCCATGCTACCAATGATGATGTGGGGCTGAGATTTGAGGGTGGGATAAGAAGGCCATTGCCCAATTGGAAGTAGTCCAAAACAACTTTATAAAGAAGAACTTGGGCCTCCCCCAGGGCACCCCTGCTGCCTATTTAAGGATGGAGGTAGGGCTACCTTCCATTGCCGTTAGAATACATCTTGCATTGTTGGGCCACTATAAGAACTATAAGAAACTAGAAAGCCTTCAAGAATCCCATCTTGCCAAACTCTGTTTTCTCCATTACACAGCTGGGATTCAGTGGACTAAACTGGCATTGTCTTTGTTCAAGTTACTATGGCATTTTGAGAAAGAATACAAGTAAGCAGAGAACATTCAGGAGGGCACGGGGTGGTTTGTTTATTTATTTACTTACTTTACCTTTCAAGGTCGTTTGTTTGTTCACACTTGTGCTTTGTTTAGCCCATGGAGATCTAGTGACAGGAACCCTTCATTGTGCAATTTTGAAATAATCCTCCCCATCTCAGACATATTAGTGCCTGTCTTGGGTTGAAGGCTTGCAGAAATTAGAGGCAGAATGATGAAATAACAGGAGGGTGTCATTAAATGCTCTCCCCACAAAGGACATTCAGAATTCTGCCTTTAAAGGCCATTCCAAAGCTGCAGCTATTCCAAGCTGCAATGGCACATCCACTAAGGAGCTCCTATCATTGGGAACATATTACATCTATACTCCTGGCCCTGAACTTGCTAACAGTTAGCTTCCAGGTGCAACTTGAAGTCCAGGGTTTGGCCTATAAAAACCAAACGAAATCTGAAGCAAAGAGGGTGGGGCTGCTTTCAGAGATAGGACCAATCCTCCAGAACACTCTCCCTGTAGAGGTCATGGTGGCACCATCCCTGAGAACATCCATGAAGATCTTGAAGATGGAGCTGTTCCAGAGACTCTTTGAACCTCTTCAGAGCCACTAAAGTTTGGTTTTCTGTTTTTAAACTTGCTGTGGGTATTTTATATTTGTTTTATACTACATAATATGCAATGGGGGGAAGGAAGGAAGGAAGGAAGGAAGGAAGGAAGGAAGGAAGGAAGGAAGGAAGGAAGGAAGGAAGGAAGGAAGGAAGGAAAAAATTTACCCTACTTTATCATCATTTCAGGGAAGCCAAGACCACACTTCCATTCTTCTACTTTTAATTAGTTGGGTAAACATCAATCTCCCTTTCAGATGAACACCATAATCCTCTAGTTTACTTGAATGAACACTGAAGCTCAACCCTGATCCGGGGGCAATTGGCTGAAAGAGTTTGAAGGATGGAGGGAGAAGGGGAGATGACCTAGAAATTTAATGGGGAAATTGTGAATAAATCATTGTAATTAAAGGAACTTCATTCATATGTCAGCAGCTTCTTTACCTTTGAGACTACTGCCAACACATAAAAGAAAGTGAACTGCTGTAAAGAGCTCCTCCAAAGTTTACCTTTTATTAGTTTTTTCCCCTACTTTTATTGTTTTAAAATGTTTTAAACTTATATTATGAATATCTTATAATATCTTATGAATATATCTTATATTCACCCCTTCAATGTGTGAATAAACAAAAGGCCTTGAGCTGCCTTTTTGGAACCCTCGGAGTATAGAAAGAGTAGAGGAAACTCTGGGACATCACTAACCCACATGGGAAAAAGAAAGAAGAGACATCGTACACATTCGGCAACACAAGCTACTTCTAAGCCCATGAAACAGCAGAAAGTCGATAGTTACCTAACAAGCAGGCAGCCATCTCCTGTAATGACTAATTTAATCTCTTTCAATCTTCCCGATGGATTTGTTGCACAAGAGTGGGATTTCCAAGCAGAGATTGAAAGCCAACAACGCATAGATCTCTCCTCTTCTATGGAAGAAGACGTCCCCTCCCCATCTGAACAGATCCCTGCTATTTGCCCAGCATCTGCAAAGCTTTTGCAGGATGGGAGTGAGAACTTGATAAACTTAAAGGATGAAAACATAGCAGGCTTTCTAACCAGGCAAAGCCTGCTGACAGCACAAACTGCTCTTTCCACCTTTGAGTTGCTGACCACCGTTAAAACAAAAGTAGACTCATTAAAAGCGGCTTTCGTGAAACTTATTGAAAATCAACCTAATGACCAGAAACAACTGATCACACTTGCGGTGAAGGGCGAGAAGCAAGTGCCTGGTGGTCACGCAAATAAGGGAGAGAGGCATTTAAATCGTAAATATTACTTACAACCTAATCAAATCACCCTACAAATATTAAACAACAGCGTAAATAGAGGACGTTGGGGATCAAAAAGAGTAATTATCCTATCTCTAAGTCAGTTACTTTGCTGCGAAAGGCAGCTGATTGATTTGGAGAAGGCTGAATGGCTCCCATCCAGCAGAGGCTGCAAGCGGATTTTACTCACATTCAGGCAGCTCACGATCTCGAGTATGCTGTTTAAAATGAGGCCCTTCTTGCATCTTTTTTTCCAATATTCCCATTACGCGTGTTCCATTCAGAGGAACTCAGCCCACTCCTAAGCCAACCTGGCCTAGAGAGTACTGTCACTTTAAAGAACAAAAGTAACAACTCGACTTCAGATAATCCCAAGGACATTTTATCTGTTCTGCCCCGGAGAGATGTGGGCCCAGGCAATCACTCTGTGCTGACTATAGCAAGACGGTGCACAGATGATGTCCTGGAAGGGAATCTGATTAACTCCTTCAGCGCTTTGTCAGATTTGGAACAAACTGATATTATTAAAAGTCTGGATGACCTGAGAGCGACTCTAGTCGTAACACGTAACGCAGCTAAACCATTAATTGATCTATGTCGATGAAGGTTCTCAGTCATCCAGGTGGAATTGTCTGTGGCTTGAATCATGTCACCTGGATTTCTATTTTCTCAGTGGAAACGTTTCGCTCCTTATCCAAGGAGCTTCTTCAGTCTGAGTAAAGTTAGTAAGGGAATCCTTAAATATGTTTCTAGGGTGGCTGTGTGACCTTGCACCTGGGGCTAGGTCATGGTTATTTTGAGATGTTTATTTCTAAGTCCCTTTATCATCTAAAGGAGGATCGTTAAGATAATTAATTGATCTAGTATTACCAACTACTCAAGGTAACTGCAATTACTCTGAGAAAGATCTTGTTGGCACTTGTGCCCCTTCCCCTGCCAAGCGGAACTCAGACATGCAGATCACGGTGGACGCTGCTGATAGACAAGAGGAAGGTTCTGATTGCCTAAAACCCCGGGATCCACAACCAGTGTTAGGTGGTGGGTTACACCAGGAATATGAGACGGACACTTGCAGCTTAACTCATTCCTCTGGCACTCCCATAGCTGCTATAAAAAATCAAGATCTGCAAAATTCTCAGGCAGCATTTGATTTGGTGGACTTCTCCGCTCCTAACCCATGTTCTAATAGTTCTCTGAAATTACCAGAAACATCAAAATCAAAAATTCTTGTAGTTGCGCAGGTTCATGCAGATTGGGCATCCCCATTTCCACCTCTTCAAGAGTAGTACTTAAATCTATACCCTCATTGAGGCAAAGGGCCTTGGCTTTT
Organism: Charina bottae; assembly: GCA_023362775.1. Lineage (NCBI taxonomy): Eukaryota > Metazoa > Chordata > Lepidosauria > Squamata > Charinaidae > Charina > Charina bottae. Next base: position 352,142 of record JALMGJ010000011.1, on the reverse strand, counting down.
TATGTCTACTCTTCGCCACTACAAAGAAGAGACAAGATCACCGCATCTTGGGCAGAGTTAGAGCAGAAGCTGATTTAATATGGGCCAACTTAGATTGAAGGTGGAAACTTTTTATAAAATGTACAGAATCTACAATCCTCAGCATTAGCACATCAGCAAGTCTAACAGTAGGGCAATTCAGTTATTACAAAGGAAATATTTCTCCTCTATCTTTCTGAAATCTTATTCACCCACAATCAGCTCAGGACTAGACTTATTTTATTGCTATATAGTTTGATTATAGGAGTAAAGAGCGTAAAGCATAAGGAGATAATGTTGTCTAGTACATTCAATGGCTACCTTCACTGTAAATTATTTTTCTTTTTAACTATCAAATTAGAAATTTAGGAATTGTTATATACTAAAGCTGTACGTTACAGTGACTCCCATTCACCTGTCTATACTCTTTGCAATATGCAAGATGTATTATTTCACATATTCTATATTTGGTATCCTAATGCCATTCTGTGCCTGGAAGTAGATGGCAATATATGTAGATTTTGAGTTCGGGTTGACAGAGAAAATAAGATTCTTAACACCATTGGATCCAAAATGCTCACAAAGATTGGTGCAATCATCATACTTTCTTTGTGGAATGTTATTCTGACACCCAAGTATACAGAGAAACAACTGTATTTTGACTGCAAAGTGGATTGTTAGCATCTGCCCTGGACTTGGAATCTGTGATATTACCGCTTTGCAGATACTAGGTCAACGTTGCCATTCTTTAACATCGTACATAGAGAATACATTGTATAGAACTCATTGGGGTTGCATGCAATTTATCTAAACATATATTGTCCTTGAGTCTAATATTCATTATATTATACATCTTGTACTCTATTATATTTTTACTATCTTATCCTACCTTTTATCCTTTTATCTTTGTTTTACCTCATCCTTATATTATGTCCATTTTATTCTACTGTAGTCTATTTTATCTCATTATATTGTATCTTACCTTATTTTGCCTTAAAGCATTTTACTGCGACCTATGCATTGATATGGTCAAATAGACTAATCAATAAAGTATTACTTACTTACATAAAATAAAGTGGCCTTCTGAGCACTTATAGAATGAATGAGTGTGGAGTAGAGAGGAGTTTGGTGGAAGATGACATGGGTTCCAATCTCCAGAGAGCTCTGAAGCTGAGCTGGTTGCTCTGCACGCTTCCCTTCTGCTCCTGACTCACCTGGAAGAGCTGTGAGGAGGAGAGGAGGGGAGGCTTGCACATACGTGGACCTAGGATTTTGGCCCTCAAATTGATACTGATATGGAAGAAGTGAAATCCCTTTTGCTTCCAGTATCAACCTTAAATCTTCATTCTAATTTCCAGAGGAATTAGCCCATTTCCTCCTCATTCCAGAATTCATCCCCATCCTGGCCAAGTCCCCAATTTGGTTGGAGAAAAGAGCACAACCTGAGATACCTCTGAGTTGGTTTGCTTTTATTTAGGCAAGAGCCAAACACATAAGCCTGGAAATTATTTACAAGGATTGGATCTGACAATGCGAGAGACAAATCTAGGAAGACAATGCATGTTGATGGGAGTCTTCAACGTTTACCCAGAGATTTCTCTATGCTCCTCTGGACGAACTTCATTTCAGGGGCCTCATGGACAACCATACAGGCGAACAGATTCCCAGCAGTCCAATCTTCTGATGAGATCCTCAAATTGCTATGCAAGAAGAGGGAATCATCTCTCTTGTCCTTCACAGGTGGGGTGTTGACATAGTTATCTTCTGAAATGGCATTGCCATTCTTTTGCCACTGGACATCAATCTCCACTGGGTAGAAGTCACGAATGAAGCAGATGAGCCCAAGTGCACTTGCCCTGACAGGGTTGTGTGCCACTTCAATGGGGGGGTAGATGTGGATGATGGGTTCCTTGCTGTTTTCTTTGTGAACATAGAAAGAAAAAGATAAAGGAAAGAAAGGCAAATAGTATTTAGTTTAGGATAAAGTAATGGAAGCCGTGATTGGGTTCCCATGTACTAAGCCATGATTTATTGTAGCTAACCAACCACTGAGGACTGGTTCACTTGTGAGATTAAAGATTAGCCACAATTCTGATGACACCGAATCGACTGGGGGGGTCACATAGCATTCCAAGCCAAAGTAAAACGTAATGTGATCTAAGAACCTCAGCCAATGTGGGCAATAAATGTTCTGAAGGCAGGACATGTTAGAGCTCTGAAGGGTTTGACTCCAAAGGCATGCCTGGCAACGTGATTCCACATTGCGCGTCTCTCTTCAGGACAGTGATGTGCCTGTTGTACCAGCAGTGCATGCGCTTGGAAGATTATTTAGACTTTCTAAAGCTCCAAGGGTTTCCCAGAGGCCTCCTATATGATCCTGCAGTGCAAGAAGAGGAAACCAAGCTCTACACTAGGGACGTTTCATGCAGAGGGGATGGGACCAAAGGGAATCTTGAGCCCCATCTACAGTATATCTCATTTGGTTCTAACGCCCTGCTTGGTATGGATCCATGATATAAATAGACCAGTTCTGCACTCACTCTATAACCATCATAGGATTCTGCGAGTGCCAAGCATTCTACGTTAAGGCTCTCCACAGTTGTTGCAGAAGCAACGTAAAACAGCTTAGTATAAATTGGGCCCCGGAAGCCATGATATCAAGAGAGATAACAAAAGAAAGATCCATGACTGGAGACAATTGATGACAGTAGAATAATCCCTTTTATGTCTCCAAGCTTATGGTACACAGTATGCATTGCAGACATTCTCATTTCTGCCAAGAATCTGTTGGGAAATAAATTCATTGGTCCCCAGGTTGGAGAGCAACTCTACGTCCTCCTTACCTTTGATCTTGGAAATCATCTTAATGGTGGTCTGTAATGGCATGTGGGAAAGACCTTGGGAGACTGGGCAAAGAGGGGCTGCCAGGGGAATGGTCAGATAAGAGACAGCATGGCCTGCAACAGGATAGTGGGCAGGGCAAGAGGCTCAGAAGAGACCCTCCCTTGTTTCTTGGGCTGTAAAGGAGGCCGGGGGTGGGGGAGAATTGTACTTTCAGATTTGCAAGATTTTGTCAATGTAGCTTTACAATAAAGTAGAAGTAGGTCATCTGGTTGTAATTGCCATTTGATTTACCCCGTGAGGCCGGCATCAATCTTGCTAGTCTGAGAGTTGGTAGGAATTTCCTTGAATCTTGTGGTTGAGATGGAAGATCAAAGATCTCCCACATGAGAGCAGGCTTTGAGCCATCATCTAGGTTGCATCTTTGCTCTTCACAAGCTTCTTGGAACCCTTATACACAATTAGATGATCCAAAAAATTGCAGATCAGGTACCCAGTTAGCTCGCTTCTGCCTGCCAGGTATATCTGAAGTCTGGGCTCAGCTAGGCACTTAGGTATCTCACAGTTGAGCATCCCATTTGCAGCAGGCACCCTTATGGGCTATCTTCCCTATTCATCTCAGAAGTGAAAAGTTTCTTGGGTGAGCTTTAGGCTTGGACCAGACTCCAAAGAGCTCCCTTTACAAATCCTGAACCTTCAAAATCTCCCAACAGAAGTGGTAGGTCTGACACCCAGGTCAAGTTCTTACTCCTTGTTAGTTTTTCTGAACCCTAGCATTCTTCAGGAAGCTCATAGCTGGGCTTCTCGCTCGGAGCAGACACCCAACTAGCCTCTTTCTGCCCAATGGCTTGACTAAACTCTGAATTCAGCTAGGAGGATGACAAATGGCACAGTGAAGGATCCAGCATGGAACAGCTATCCTTTCTCCTGACGCTCAACTCAAAAGCGGAGGATCTCCCGGATGAGCTACCCCAAGGTATCCAGATCCTAGAATTCAAATGCGTGATCAAGAAGCTACCAGTTGAGGATCAAGCTTGGAGTAGATGCTGAGGTAGCTCATCCTAGCCTCAGCTCTCAGCTGGGGCTTCAGAAATATGCCAGCTGGTATCATCTTTGGGGAAGGCTATCAATGATCTCTTGATTTTCACTGCTAGAAGCTGGTAACATTGATGGGAAATACTTGCCAGTTAAGTATGGTCACACGCTGCTCCCAGGTTCGACTTATGGTCACTCACTCACACTCTCACAGCCTGTTGAGGCATGCAGTTGGAACATGTTGGCTGCTATCCAAGGATCGAAAAGTCAAAAAGGGATGGGAAAGAACATCACATTCCCTGCCTTAAGGTGCAAGTAGGACTTCTTCCCCTGTTAGTCCTTTCCTTCCAAAAATTAAGTTCTGAGAACTCTCTCATAGGGAAACGTGTTTCAGAAAAGCTGGAAACAGGTACAGCAATCTTTCTTGAGGCAAATTGGTTTAGGCAAATTTTAGCCAAGTGAGTGTAAGTAAGGTAAAGGTAAAGGTTCCCCCCGCACATTTGTGCAGTCGTGTCCGACTCTAGGGGTCGGTGCTCATCTCCGTTTGTTAGCTGAAGAGCCAGCGTTGTCCGAAGACGCTTCCACGGTCATGTGGCCGCATGACGCGTGCGGAACGCTGCTACCATCCCACGGAAGTGGTACCTATTCATCTACTTGCATTTGCATGCTTTCGAATTGCTAGGTTGGCAAGAGCTGGGACTAGTATGGGAGCTCACTCCGCATGCAGGGCTAGGGATTCAAACCTCCGAACTTGCAGCCTTCCGATCGACAAGCCTGGCATCTTACCCGCTGAGCCACCACGCCCCTCGAGTGTCAGTAAACACCTCAATTAAAATAAGCAGAGGAATCAAAGTGGGGGTACGGTTTCAGCACCAGTCTGCTAGATTGTCTATTGGGGGTCATTTGGTTCAGAACAGTGTTGAGGGTACTGAGCTGCTAATGTCGCTGTCTGAAGTTGGAGCATCACATATTGGATTGCTTGTTTGATGTAATTCTTTATTTGCTTGCAAAATATTCAGTCTCAAATTCACCTTTCATTAATTGAGGAGGACAGATCAGAACATATTGCCTCGCTTGACAATTTCTGAAACTCTGAGGGACCCAGAGGTCATCAAGACATTTCCTGCAAAATATTTTTTTTTCACTTTTTGCTTTGTAAAATGGGGCACCCATGCTACTGAGATTTCTGGAAGATGAGAGGATGGCTGGAAGCTTTGGCTGAATGGGAAATGGAAAAGAATTCTTGCAAAATCTCTAATCCTAAGGCAAACATTCTCCATAGTCTACCAAAGGCAGTGAAAAGAAAGAGCGGAGAACTCACCTGGGACATGGTTTTCAGGGCTCAGAGGGAGGCTGTGTCCGGGGAAAAGGAACCCCGAAAGGAGAAAGAGGAGGATGGACCACATTGTGAAATTCAGATTAAAGTCTCACAAGGGCTCTGAGCAGTTATATAGTTCCAGGACGATGAAGGCAGTTAGCTTCTTAGTCCTATCTAGAGCTTCCTGGAGAAAGCGAGCAAGCTGACTCAGAAGAGCAAACTCAAGCATAATTGGGTCTTGGCACCAGGTGCACTGGGGTTCCCCCTCTCCCATTGGCCATCTTCATTTGGAACTCCTCCAATCCCATTAGACTAAGGTTGATCCCAGTGCAACATTGACTTGAGTGGCCATGTGATCAGACTTCACTAAACACAATGTTGGCAAATGCTGGGTAACCTTATTTCTATCTGATCTTTTGGTCCCATAAAAATGTACAGCAAAAGTACAGTGTGCAAACGTGCAACAATGCAACAATAAACCAATTGTCATCAGCCAAACACAAAATCATAGTCAGTTAACAGCGAATAGGCCACGTGACTTTCTTCATCAACGTGTCCTTGGCTGGGTTAAGAAAAGAGATAATTTTTCTAAAATTTCTAACCCCAAGACTAAGGTTCTCCATCATCTGCTAGAGAAAGGTGAAGAGATGAAATGGAGAACACATGTAGAACATTCCTTTGAGGGGGGAAAAGGGAAACCCAACAGGAGAAAGAGGATTCTGGACACATGCCATGTTTTTCCACCTTGGCCACTTTATTTATTTATTTATTTATTTATTTATTTATTTATTTATTTATTTATTTATTTATTTATTTTATATGACCGCCCATCTACCCCAACGGGGAACTCTGGGCAGTTTACAGTAAAATAAATTAAAATAGAATATAAAATATAAAACATCAATATACAGTACATGTAATAAATAATTATAAATCCAGATGGAAGATAGAATTAATAAGGAAGGACATTATAAGATTAAGGGATTAGCCACCCCCATGAGGAACTATCCTTTCCTCCTTCCCATGCCAAGTGGCAGAACCAGGTCTTCAGTTCTTTCCTAAAGGTCTTAAACACTTTAAGTTGTGTGGACTTCAATTCTGAATTCCCCAGCCACCAATCAAAGAGCAGGTGGCAGCTGTGGCCAGGAGGGCCTTTGCACAGGTTCATCTTATGTGCCAGTTGTGCCCTTTCCTCCAGCAGGAGGCCCTTCAGATGGTCACTCACACCCTGGTCACCTCACAATTGGATTCTTACAACATGCTCTATATGGGGCTGCCTTTGAAGACCATCCGGAAGCTACGGCTGGTACAAAATGCAGCAGTGCAAGCAGTAACAGACACTTCACGTTACACCCATGTGTCACCACTGCTACGTGAGCTGCATTGGATGCCACTAGGCTTCTGGGTGCAATTCAAGGTGGTGGTCATCAACTATAAAGCCCTTGATGGCCTAGGACCTGGTTATCTGAGGGGCTGCCTATCTCCGGTTGCTTCTGCCTGGCTGGCACGTTCAGACAGATGGGTGTGCTCCAGGTCCCTTCTATGAACTGTTGCCATCTTGTGGGACCCAGGAAGATCCCTTCCCTGTTCTGCCTCTGCCCCTGCCCTCTGAAACAGCATCGCCCCAGAGAAATGAATAGGGCCCATCTCCTAGGGTTCCAGAAAGCCCTTAAAACCTGGCTCTGCTTCCAGGTCTGTGCTGTTAATGTATTGGGGGAGGGGGGGCTGCCATATTTGTGCTGTTTATAGCTCCGGAGGTTATAGTCTGGGCTGCCTGTTTATGCGTTCATGTGTGTTTTATTTGTTTTTATTGTTTGGGGGATTTTGTAAAGAATCATTAGGATGTAGAGAACATTGGGAGACTTCCATTTGGCATTTTGCTAAATTATAATTAATCCATGGAATAGGGACATGTCAGTTGTACTAGCAAAGCAAACACATCTGCTTCACATCTTGCTTCCCCCTAGAGCCATTTGGCATGCGGTGGCAGAGCAAAGCACGATCAACAATTCAGAGAGAACACCATGATGTGGCTTAAGAGATTCATCTGTAAACATCACCCCTGTTGACAAATGAAAAATTACCTTTTATTAAACTGTCCTCTTTCGTCCTTCCTCAAACCACTCTGCTCAACACACGTTGGACAGAAAGCAATGGTTTTAATTGGGAGCAGAGGTTTAGCGTGAGGGTTTTAGAAATGCTGGTTTAGACCAATGTGCAAAAGACAGAGGTGGTGATGTGGCCATCCTAGCCTAGAGCACAACATACCCGTTTGCTGGTTTGGTGCAGTTTGATGCTCAGTTCTGGAAAGCCTGAAGTTAAAGGGCTGTTCCTCTCTGCAGTGTTGGGGGAGTCAAAGAGAGAGCTTTATTTTAACATTCTTTCCTTGGAATTCGTATTTTCTATTGATGTAATTTTATATTTCTTTTAATTCTATTTTATTGTGCACCGCCCAGGGTCCCCGCTGGGGGAGATGGGCGGTAATATAAATTTAATTTAAAAAAATTAAAAAAAAATATTTAACAAGTCCAGAGATAAATCTTAGAGCTTAATAAGGCAATTAAAGTTTAAAAGAAAACTAAAAAGTGCATCTAAAAGGTCGGGTGGGGAGCTACTTATCTAATTCAGATTTGTGGCTTCCAGAGAGCTTTTTGACAGTCCCAGCCACCTTTCGCCACTTCAATCTGCCTTCCCCCGTGGTGGAAATACGGGGGTCTGCAGAGAGCAGCAAATCCGGCGACCCTTGTGGAAGATCTTCTGTTCACCCTCTCTCCAAGGGTGATTTTTCGGCGATTTTCTTCTTTTTAATCGCTGCTGTTTGAAAACCGCGGAAACGAGGCTCGGAGCCTCGATTTGCCGCTCCGCTCAACCCAACACCCGGAAGTGAAAGTGCACCTGCATATGTTGTGACCCCCTTAAAGCAGTAGCGGTAGGAGTGGCCGGACAGTTCTGGAAAGCCTGAAGTTAAAGGGCTGTTACTCTCGGCAGTGTTGGGGGAGTCAAAGGGGTCCGTCTGATGGAATTAGTGTTGTGTTGTGGTGCCACAACCCCACCCCTCTTCCCCATGCATTAGGATGTCACACGGATCTCCCAAAGGGTGGAGTTTATAATATCATGGCACAACGTTGCCGCAGGAGCCTATGGACCCCCATTTCACCCTTCCTTTCATTGCCCCTTTTGGTTTTATTCTAGATGTTATCCCTCAATCCCAAAAATTGTGACACCCTGGCAGGTGGGCAGACCTGTTAAGACATTCCATTCATTGCCATAGATCTCTCGGTGGTCTCCTCTCTTGGGTGCTATTATTTTCCAGAGAAAGAGATTCCGGGTGATGAATTAGTGCTTCACTCATGGGTCTCAGAACAGCCCTGGGGAAGCAGCCTGAGATTTCTGTTGGTCCTGCAGTAAAGAAGGAAAGGGTGTTTTGGTCCTGGAACAAGAGCCTCTCTTCCCCAAACATATAACTTGCTTATATTTACAGTCCACAGTAAAAATGAAGCCAGATCTCACTTTCAGGAATGGCTTCACTTTTATTATGGCTTATTGAGACTCTCCCTTGAGGACTCTTTGGCTTTTTCGTATTAGGTATCAATCCTTGATATTCAAACAGATTTTCGAGTCCTCTGGCAACATTTGGTTTAGTGGTTCAGCCTAGTGGTTAAGGCAACGGGCTAGAAACCAGGAGACTGAGAGTTCTAGTCCTGCCTTAGGCATGAAAGCTGGCTGGGTGACCTTGGGCCAGTCAAGGGGACATTTGGTCCATTTTTAGGTACAACAGATGTTTGCTTTGGGACTACAGCGAATCTGCTGGGATATCCTTCTTGCCCATGTGAAATCCAAGGTTATGAAAAGCTTTTTGGGTACAACACGGGCAGTTCTCATTCTCTTAAAGATGGTGGATGCAACCAGCGAATGGTAGCAGAGAAAACCTGGAATGGTGAAGAGTGAAGGGCCACATTTTCACTGTCTGAATTGTTGCATCCACAGATGGTAGAACAATTTAAACCGACAACATGGATCCTTTTTCTAAACCCTCAAAATGCTTCTGCCTCAGCAATTTATCCTTTGAATAAAGTTCAACTCCTGCTGACTTCACAGAGCATTTTCGTGGTTACAACAGAGAAATGGGTCCCACTGCCTTCCACTTTTAAAATTTCCCAGTCTGGCCTACAGTCCTGGGATTACATGAGAGTCTCTTGTGTAAGAAATCAGGGGCAATTCAGGTTTCCCTTTAAAAAGCAGCCAAATCAAGCTGATTTATCTAACATCTCTCTGATGTAGAGAGAATGTTTCTGTTGAACCTGTGGCTGCTGCAGTTCATGTTTATTTATCGATAAATCAATAAATTTTTTAAAAATTCAGCTGCAGACAGACTTTGCTGGGGAAAGGCCAGGCTCTTGGATGGAGCCTGACATATGAAAAGAAGAGGAAAAAATCAGGTGTACATTCTGTATGATTCACACAACCCTTCCTCTCCTTTATAAAAGGAGAACCACCAACGTATAGGTTAACAGGTTTTTTTTTAAAGGGAGAAATGCAGGATAGAGGCAGAGATGACCCTATTCAATCTGAGGCAAATATATTTAAGCAGATTAAGAAATAAATGTGGTGATGCACGATCACCACATTCCTGGGAATTTACATATTGCAAGTTACTCAGTTTATACCTATATTAAGACCAGCTAGGTGAAAACACATCCTTTTCCTCCTCATCCCATTTGGGGTTTTATGCTTTTCTTTGCTTTCTTGAAGGCCTCCACTCAGCCATTCGTAAGATATTAAATGATGACTGGGACAGTTCAAAATCCCACTCCACATTCTACACTCTCCTCAACTCTCTCGGGAGCAATAATGTACTAAGAGCTACTGGAAAAACATAAACTGCAATAATTACACATAATAGTCATGCGTGCAAGTTTCCTTTGGTGACGGAGGAGGATTCTTTCCTTCAAAAACAGGCTTCCTGACTGTGAGGGAAGGATGCTCAGAGATGCGGCCTGCACTGTTCCAACTGCAGGATGAAAAGATGAAAAAGAAAACCTTCATGCTTTGAGGGTGCGACCTGGTGACCCCTGGAATTTTGTGGCCTTTTCATTCCCCCCCAACTGTCCTTGAGAGTAATTTAGTTTTCCTGAGCACTAATTCCATGTTTCTATGTACTTGTGTCCTTTCTTCCATCCTAGCCCTTATTGTCTCCAATCTTCCCTTCCTGCCTCTTAGTCTCCCTCTCCTGGTGTGAGGGTTCTGCCACTTACCTGGCTGCCGGCCGACATGCCGGACTCCGAGTCAGAGGAGGAGCCAATCACAGGAGGCAGCAGGCTTGGCGCGAAACCGACTGGAGACCCGGAAACGCTGATTGGCAGAGGCTCGGAAAGAAAGACGCCTCCGCCTATCAGCACGCGCCAAAGGAGAGCAGAAAGGCGGGCCGAGCAACATGAAGCCCGATTGGCCCCTGCTCTCCAAAGGCGTGAAAAACGAAATAAAAGGCCGGCATGACTTACCTCAGTTGCCGGAGACAACCGTTCTACCTGCTCAACGCTGAAGCCTCCAGACTCCGCGCCGGACCCTGCTTCCGAGCTCTGCCTTGCTGCCACCCCAGACCTCGATCGAGAGCCCTGCCTTGCCGCCGCTCCGGACCTCATTGAGGAGCCCAGCCCTGCTGCCGCGCCTGATCCCAATCCCCCGCCTTGCCTCACCGCCGTGCCAAGCCTTGGAACCAAGCCTTACCTTGCTGCCGTGCCAAGCCTCGTGCCCAAGCCTCCTCCTGTCGCTGCGCCTTCGTTCCGCGAGACTCCAGCTCCAGGGCGTTCTTCAGAGCCCTCGTTTCCTACAGAAGAAACCATCACCGGGGTAAACGCCGCAGCCTTGCCTGCTCCTCTCCCGACTGCCCACACCACAGATTCTCTGCTGCTCTCCGTACCGGAGTCAACCGACACCGGCCAGCAGTGGACTGCCTTTGTCGGGCCCCAGTCTACCCATACCCCAACCAGCCAAGATCCTCAGCTGGGTCAAGCCGACACCGGCAACCAGTGGGCTGCTTTTGTTGGGCCCCGGTCTACCCCAAGTCCCATTAGCCAAGCTAACGACACACCCGCTATCACCTTGTCTGCCACCTCCGGATCGACCGCCAGGACTGCAACCTCTCTGGTCCTCCCTGTCTGGCCAGGAGAATCCACTGGACTTGTTGCTACCCAGCCTGCAGAAGAAGAAGAGGACTGTGTAAACTGGGCTGCTTGTGTAACTGTGTAAATAAAGTTATTTCAGTAACGCTTCCGTGTCAGTCTTAGTCGGAACAGGACACCTGGTCCTTCCTTGGTGTTCTGGGAGCTCACTATTGGTCGCAAGAGTTGGCTTTTTGTAGGCACCAGGGATTCCATGTGGTTTGCTCTTTTTCTATGGTGAATGTTGTTGCTGAATTCTCTAATCCACACTGAGATAACATAAAAATCATAACCTTGGAAGATGATAAATAGGATAGGAAGATCTGAGAAGAAATCAAAAGGGAAATAAACAGTTTGTCCTTGTTCTCTACCAGGTCCTCTTGTATTTGCATCCTTCAGGGGTCCCAGCTATTATTGGGTGATGGTGAACTATTTGGGGTTTCAGGCTTGACGTAATCCAAACAACGTGTTGTAAGGCTAACAATATCTTTATTGATAGCATAAGGCAATAATGGATGTATAGTGCATTATTGCAAAAAGGTAAAATCAAAGCATAAGCAGAGTTCCATCACCAGAAGTGAGGAAAGAAAAACATCATGGTCTGTGCAAAGACCAGGCATGGTTACAGTTCAGATACAAGTACATGTAGATAGCAGTCTACATAAAGAACAAAGGCATATAGGAAGAACATAAGTGAGAACATAAGTATGAATGAATACCCATGGTTCATAGCTCACATCTGATTGGTTCAAAAATGGGCATCTCTTTCAGCATAGCATTTTGGTAGCAATTGTACTTACTATAAAGCGTCACACGATGGCAGTGTTGTGTATTGGCCTTCCCTCGAGCTACAATTCTCTTGGGAACAATAGTGATAAGAGTTGTTTGTTATGGCTATAAGGGCACCTGTTCGTAGAATGTTTTGAGAACCAGACTTTCAATGCAGGGTCACTTGTACACATTTTTTTTTTACTTGTAACTTGTACTTTTCCACTTTCTGGCCAGATTTAGTGGAGAAAATGCCATGCGTTTAATTCTGCATAGAATACTTTAACCAAATAACTTTAACAGCTATCTCCCTGGACCAATATAGTCTAGCCTTGGGGTCACAACAGGATGCATTGGGGAGCTCACAAATCTGGACTGGAGGGCAATAGCCCACTTCACTTTGACTCTTAGCCCCCAGCATGCTGCCTCTGAATAACATTCCAGGAGGTAGGAAACTGCCATTGTCAAACAGGGTCAATGTTCTCGTGGAATCTGGCAGAGTCTACAAAGTCTACAAAGATGAACCGCTCTGGGGTAAGAAGATTGGTGATGGCAAATTAAAACACTACAAGGTGTTGTTGTTGTTGTTGTTCAGTCGTTTAGTCGTGTCCGACTCTTCGTGACCTCAAGGACCATAGCACACCAGGCCTTCCTGTCCTCCACTGTCTCATCAGCATCATCTTTTAGGATTTTAAATAGCTCAGCTGGGATACTGTCTTCTCCGCTAGCTTTGTTGTTAGTAATGCTTTCTAAGGCCCACTTGACTTCACTCTCTAGGATGTCCGGCTCAAGGTCAGTGACCACACCATTGTATTTATCAGGGATATTAAGATATTTCTTGTATAGTTCTTCTGTGTATTCTTCCACCTCTTCTTAATCTCTTCTGCTTCTGTTAGGTCCCTGCCTTTTTTGTCCTTTATCATGCCCATCTTTGCACAAAACATTCCCTTGATATCTCCGATTTTCTTGAAGAGATCTCTAGTCTTCCCCATTCTATTGTTTTCCTCGATTTCTTTGCATTGTTCATTTAAGAAAGCCTTCTTATCTCTCCTTGCTATTCTCTGGAAATCTGCATTCAGTTGGTTATATCTTTCCCTTTCTCCATTGCCTTTTGCTTCCCTTCTTTCCTCAGCTATTTGTAAAGCTTCATCAGTCAGCCACTTTGCTTTCTTGCATTTCTTTTTCTTTGGGATGGTTTTAGTTGCTGCCTCCTGTACAATGTTACGAACCTCCATCCATAGTTCTTCAGGCACTCTGTCTACCAGGTCTAATCCTTTAAATCTATTCCTCACCTCCACTGTATATTCATAAGGGATATGATTTAGGTCATACCTGAGTGGTCTAGTGGTTTTCTCTACATTCTTCAATTTAAGCCTAAATTTTGCTATAAGAAGCTCATGATCTGAGCCACAGTCAGCTCCAGGTCTTGTTTTTGCTGATTGTATAGAGCTTCTCCATCTTTGGCTGCAAAGTATATAATCAATCTGATTTCGGTATTGACCATCTGGTGATGTCCACGTGTAGAGTCGTCTCTTGTGTTGTTGGAAAAGAGTGTTTGCTATGACCAGCGTGTTCTCTTGACAAAACTCTATTAGCCTTTGCCCTGCTTCATTTTGTACTCCGAGGCCGAACTTGCCTGTTATTCCGGTTATTTTTTGACTTCCTACTTTAGCATTCCAGTCCCTATGATGAAAAGGACATCTTTTTTTGGTGTTAGTTCTAGAAGGTGTTGTAGGTCTTCATAGAACTGGTCAACTTCAGCTTCTTCGGCATCAGTGGTTGGGGCATAGACTTGGATCACTGTGATGTTGAATGGTTTGCCTTGGATTCGAACTGAAAGCATTCTGTCGTTTTTGAGGTTGTACCCTAGTACTGCCTTTCCCACTCTTTTATTGACTATGAGAGCTACTCCATTTCTTCTAAGGGATTCTTGCCCACAGTAGTATATATAATGGTCTCCTGAATTAAATTCGCCCATTCCTGTCCATTTTAGTTCACTGATTCCCAAGATGTTGATGTTCAATCTTGTCATCTCTTGTTTGACCACATCCAGCTTACCTTGATTCATAGATCTTACATTCCAGGTTCCTATGCAGTATTGTTCTTTACAGCATCGGACTTTCCTTCCACTTCCAGACACATCCACAACTGAGCGTCCTTTCGGGTTTGGCCCAGCCGCTTCACTCTTTCTGGAGCTACTCGGAATTGCCCTCCGCTCTTCCCCAGTAGCATATTGGACACCTTCTGACCTGAGGGGCTCATCTTCCGGCGTCATATCTTTTAGCCTTTTGATACTGTCTATGGGTTTTCTTGGCAAGGATACTGGAGTGGTTTGCCATTCCCTCCTCCAGTGGACCACGTTTTGTCAGAACTCTCCGTCATGACCTGTCCATCTTGACCTGACTTCATTGAGTTACGCAAGCCTCTTCGCCATGACAAGGCAGTGATCCATGAAGGGGCTACAAGGTGTACCAAGTACCTTATCCCATGATGCTTATGTTTATCCTTCTGAGACAGCCTGTTCCTCCTCCGACTGAAACTTGAGATAGGGAATTCATTTCCTGCATATTCTGGAACTATATAAGTATCCTGAGCTCTCAGGAGACTTCAGACTGGCTTCCACCATGCAATCCAGCATCCTCTTCCTGCTTTTGGGTTTTCTTTTCCTTGGACACAGCCTACCACTGAACCCTAAAAAGGATGTTGTGGGTGAGTTCTCTGCTTCTTCTTTTCTCCTTTCTCTGTCATAATTCACACGACCATTCTCCTTCAGTTCTGACTCCCAGATTTACTTCTGCCCCTTCCCTAATGAGCCTCTTTGTCAACGAGAGGGTTGGAGATCGGCTTAGGGGAAGCAATACCGTTAATCCTAGTCAGAGGTTAGTTCTTCTCTTTTGAAGCAAAAGAAAATAGGGTGAAGATCTATTTATATTTTATATAAAACTGAAGCAAAGGAAGAGATTGGCCAAGGACCTGCCTCGAATATGGAAAAATGAGAAAGTGATGAAGGGCCGACATAATTTTTTGTGTCCATAGATGTCAGTAGCTGCCCTTCTTCTGAAACTGGCATCTATGTTCTATCTCCACATTGAAAAAATTGGTACATAACTTAACTTCCCAGCATCACCTGTATGGTTATCAACATGAAAATGGAAGAGGGTTTCAAAGTGAGTTCTAGTCCCACCTTAGGCATGAAAGCTGGCTGGGTGACCTTGGGCCAGTCCCTGTCTCTCAGCCCTAGGAAGGAGCCAATGGCAAACCAGGAGACTGAGAGTTCTAGTCCCGCCTTAGGCATGAAAGCCGGTTGGGTGACCTTGGGCCAGTCCCTGTCTCTCAGCCCTAGGAAGGAGCCAATGGCAAACCAGGAGACTGAGAGTTCTAGTCCCGCCTTAGGCACAAAAGCCAGCTGGGTGATCTTGGGCCAGTCACTCTCTCTCAGCCCAACCCACCTCACAGGGTTGCTGTTGTGAAAATAGGAGGAGGAAGGAGTATTAGGTATGTTCGCCGCCTTGAGTTATTTATAAAAATAATAAAGGCGGGATAAATGTTAAATAAATAAATAAAGTGCACTGGGCACCAGGGAATCATAAAGCCATGCCTCCTTAGTGGAGGTGGCAGAAGAAAAGAATGGAACCTTCACCACTGTCAGACCCTGCATTGCCTCCCCCTGAGATTGGGATTGAGTCGAGCATTTCATCTGTGCAGTGCAATATCCAGGTTTGGATAAGCCCAACCTGAACATATTATCCAAGACCAAAGGTAAGCAGGGGACCGAGTTGCTCTCCAGTCCTGAGGACTCATGAACTTCTTTCCTAACAGCTTCCTGGCACAGATAAGAACATTTGCAATAGGCAGAGTGTGCCACAAGCTTGGTGACCTAAAATAGCTTGCTGAGCTGCCATCAGTGGTCTCCAGCCATGGATCTTCTTTACTGCATCCCTCTTTTGTTATCTATCTTGATATCAGAATAAATGTGCAGAAGCTTTTCTTTAACATCTAGATTTCTGCCCTCCAGATTCATCCACACTTCACAGAAAGAGTTCAGGGTCCTTCGTATGTTGGAGAATGCTTCTCTACACACTGGGAAACAGAGTAGTGTGTGAACATAGCCCAAAATATGGGTTTCTCTTACATACTGTATGTATCCCATTCAGGGAACTCTAGCTGTTGCAGATCATCAGGGCCATCCTAGACATATTTTTTATTTATTTTTTATTTAATTAATTAATTAATTAATTAATTAATTTTATCCCGCCTTTATTATTTTTATAAATAACTCCAGGCGGTGAACATGCCTAATACTCCCTCCTCCTCCTATTTTCCCCACAACAACCACCCTGTGAGGTGGGTTGGGCTGAGAGAGAGTGACTGGCCCAAGGTCACCCAGCCGGCTTT
The DNA here is from genome assembly GCA_023362775.1 of Charina bottae. Taxonomy (NCBI): domain Eukaryota; kingdom Metazoa; phylum Chordata; class Lepidosauria; order Squamata; family Charinaidae; genus Charina; species Charina bottae. Next base: position 335,606 of record JALMGJ010000011.1, on the reverse strand, counting down.
CAGGCCTAAGGCGGGACTAGAACTCTCAGTCTCCTGTTTGCCATTGGCTCCTTCCTAGGGCTGAGAGAGAGGGACTGGCCCAAGGTCACCCAGCCGGCTTTCAGGCCTAAGGCGGGACTAGAACTCTCAGTCTCCTGGTTTGCCATTGGCTCCTTCGTAGGGCTGAGAGAGAGTGACTGGCCGAAGGTCATGCAGCTGGCTTTCATGCCTAAGGCGGGACTAGCTGTTCGTTGCTACCACTAATTTGTCCATTTAATGATGGTGTTTTTTCCCTCCAATTTTACAAAGGCAATAGCAATGCCCCCAGCGTCCCCCACCACCGTAAAATGGTGCCCCCAATCCCCAACCCATGGAGCTGGCTCAGAAGAAGATCGTGGTTGATGGTATCAAAAGCCACTGAGAGTTCAAGGAGAACAACGGTTGAGTCCTTTCAGTGGGGAGGGAAGAGACAAAGGACTCATTTTACAGTGGTTCTCTTCCTTTCTCCATGGCCGGTTCCAGTCGGTGTTGGTCGTTGGGGAGAGATCTTTCCCTAGGCCCCTCATTTGTGCAGTGCCACAGGTTTCTATTCTCTCTCCCCGCCTTTTCAACATCTACATGAAACTGCTCGGTTGGGCCATATGCAGGTTTGAGGTTCGGTATCAGCAGTTGCACCCTTTCCTAGATCAGGGGGCCCTTGACTACTTGACAGCTTGACTACTGCAACACACTCTACATGGGGCTGTCCTTGAAAACCAGAATGCAGCAGTGTGGGCAGTAATGGCCATGCCTTGGTATGCCCATGTAACACCTCTGCTTTGCGAGCTGCACTGGTTGCCATTTTGCTTCTGGGTGAAATTCAAGGGGCTGGTCACTACCTATAAAGTCCTACATGGAATAGGGCCTGGTTACTTGAGGGACCACCTGTCTCCCATAATATCTGCCCAGCTGGTTTGATCCGGCAGGGTTGGCGTACTCTGGGTTCCTTCAACTAAACCATGCCATCTGTCTGGACCCCAGATATGCACTTTCTCTGTAGCAGCGCCTGCCCTCTGGAATGAGGTTCCCCCCTGAAATCTGAATGGCTCCCACCCTACTGGCAGGGCACGTTACGGACCCTGCCTATTAGAGATTGTCGATTGGCAGAGTCCAGGAGGAGGGCTTTCTCTGCTGTGGCACCCGCCCTCTGGAATAAGTTACCCCTGGAGGTAAGGCAGGCCCCCACTCTCCCGGCCTTCCAGAAGGGGGTTAAAACCTGGTTGTGCCACCTTGCCTGGGGTGGAAGGGGGCATAGCCAATCATGGGGGTGGTTGGCTCCTGGATGGCACCAATGATAACATCACTATTCGCCATCTTGAATTTTATATTATATATTTTATACTTTTATATTTATATATATTTATATTGACACTGTATCATTTTGATGACATTTTATTCTTCTGTTTTAATTGTTTGTAAACTGCCCAGAGTTGTTATATCATGAGTTGGGTGGTAAAGAAATATGACAAATAAATAAATAAATAAATTTCGGAGGATTTTGAAGGGCGTAAAGACCTGACTCTTCGCCGGGTTTATATTCTTTGCCATTGTTGTTCTTTTGTCTTTTAACATTTTTGTGTTTTTTGTATTGAACTTTGCTTTAAAATGTTTTAACAATTGTAACCTGCCCAGAATTGCTGGGAGCTGGTGGCATATTCTATTATTATTATTATTATTATTATTATTATTATTATTATTATTATTATTATTCCAGGCACACAATCATGGATCCTTGTGTGCATGATTGAAGGGTTTTCCACACCTGATAACGAGTGGCTAATATATCCAACTAATGAAGCCAACTATGTGAATACCCCAACTATGAAGAATAAGCATGAAGATTCCTACTTCGTCTACAGCAAACTTGATTTGGAAGAGGGCAATCTGTACACCTGTATGGTGGTCCATGAAGCCCTCCCCATGAAGTTCACTCAGAGGAACGTGTCAAAAACTCAGGGTAAAAAATGAAGACTGACCTCAACCAGCTTCTCCCTATCAATCCATCCTAGATTTGCCTCTAGCAGTGTCAGACCAAACCGTTAATTATTTCCCTACTCACCCATTTGGCTTCTGCATGAATAAAAGCCAACTATCTCAGAAATATCTCGGGTTCTGTTCTTTTCTCCTTAGGGATGAGGTCTAGAAGGGGAAGGGGGCTATTCTGCCTGAAAAAGCAGAATCAAGGCTTAAGGCCGATACTCCAACAAAATGGAGTTCATCGTTTTTCTATATGAATCCCGCAGAAGGCAAGGGATTTAGCTGGTGTATCTGCGGGTACCCCAATTTAGCCTCACTGCAGTGCTAAATTGTGAGAAAGGAGTGGAGGAGATGCGTCAAAACCAACACGGCAAGCTTCAGGGTTGAGTGGAGGTTTGAACCCGTGAAGTTCAAGGACGATTATCCTGTGTGCCCCATATCAACTTTCCTATATTCTTAAGGGTGCCCTTCTCTGTATGTTGGCTGCTTAGCCCAAGAGCAAAAAGTCAAAGTAGCTGAAATTCATATAATTGTAATTATTTACTGAAAAGCTTCCCATCATCCTAGATCTAACCACCTCCTTTGGCCCACGGCCTCCGTGCCACAGTGTCTCCGTGGAGTTGGCCAAGGACCAGTCAGTTGGGCAAAGCTACACTGTTCTCTGCAGGTCCACAATCTAAACTCTGTTCCCATATCAAGGATTGATACCTAATATGAAAAAGCCAAAGAGTCCTCAAGGGAGAGTCTCAATAAGCCATAATAAAAGTGAAGCCATTCCTGAAAGTGAGATCTGGCTTCATTTTTACTGTGGACTGTAAATATAAGCAAGTTATATGTTTGGGGAAGAGAGGCTCTTGTTCCAGGACCAAAACACCCTTTCCTTCTTTACTGCAGGACCAACAGAAATCCCAGGCTGCTTCCCCAGGGCTGCTCTGAGTCCCATGAGTGAAGCATTAATTCATCACCTGGAATCTCTTTCTCTGGACAATAATAGCACCCAAGAGATGAATGGAATGTGTTAACAGGTCTGCCCATCTGCCAGGGTGTCACAATTTTTGGATTGAGGGACAACATCTAGAATAAAACCAAAAGGGGCAATGAAAGGAAGGGTGAAATGGGGGTCCATAGGTTCCTGCGGCAACATTGTGCCACAATACTATAAACTCCACCGTTTGGGAGATCCGTGTGACATCCTAATGCATGGGGAAGAGGGGTGGGGTTGTGGCACCACAACACAACACTAATTCCATCAGACGGACCCCTTTGACACCCCCCCAACACTGCCGAGAGTAACAGCCCTTTAACTTCAGGCTTTCCAGAACTGTCCGGCCACTCCTACCGCTACTGCTTTAAGGGGGTCACAACATATGCAGGTGCACTTTCACTTCCGGGTGTCGGGTTGAGTGGAGCGGCAAATCGAGGCTCCGAGCCTCGTTTCCGCGGTTTTCAAACAGCGGCGATTAAAAAGAAGAAAATCGCCGAAAAATCACCCTTGGAGAGAGGGTGAACAGAAGATCTTCCACAAGGGTCGCCGGATTTGCCGCTCTCTGCAGACCCCCGTATTTCCACCATGGGGGAAGGCAGATTGAAGCGGCGAAAGGTGGCTGGGACTGTCAAAAAGCTCTCTGGAAGCCGCAAATCTGAATAAGATAAGTAGCTCCCCACCCGACCTTTTAGATGCACTTTTTAGTTTTCTTTTAAACTTTAATTGCCTTATTAAGCTCTAAGATTTATCTCTGGACTTGTTAAATAATTTTTTTTTAAAAAAATTTATTCAATTTATATTACCGCCTATCTCCCCCAGCGGGGACCCTGGACGGTGCACAATAAAATAGAATTAAAAGAAATATAAAATTACAACAATAGATAATATGAATTCCAAGGGTAAAATGTTAAAATAAGATACTGGGAGGCTTCAAGGGACCAGCCATCCCCAAGGGGAACTGTTGGCGTTTCCCTCCCAGGCAAGATGACAAAACCAGGTCTTTAAGCCTTTCCGGAAGGCTGGGAGCGAGGAAATCAGCCTCAGCTCCGGGGGTAAAAGGTAAAGTAAAGGTACCCCCTGCACATTTGTGCAGTCGTGTCCGACTCTAGGGGCCGGTGCTCATCTCCGTTTGTTAGCCAAAGAGCCAGCGTTGTCCGAAGACGCTTCCACGGTCATGTGGCCGCATGACACGCGCGGAACGCTGTTACCTACCCACCGAAGTGGTACCTATTAATCTACTTGCATTTGCATGCTTTCGAATTGCTAGGTTGGCAAGAGCTGGAGCTAGTGCAGGAGCTCACTCCGCACGCAGGGCTAGGGATTCGAACCTCCGAACTTGCAATCTTCCGATCAACAAGCCTGGCGTCTTACCCGCTGAGCCACCACGCCCCTCAGCTCCGGGGGTAAGATATTCCAAAGGGCGGGCGCAACTGCAGAGAAGGCCCGCTTCCTGGACCCCGCTAGGTGGAACTCTTTAATCGATGGGGTCCGCAGCAAGCCCTCTCTGGCTGAACAGGTGGGACGGGTGGGATGGGTCGATGTTCTGGGGATGAGATGGTTCATCAGGTAACCTGGTCCTATGCCATGTAGGGCTTTAAAGGTGATAACCAACACCTTGAATTGTACCCGGAAGCAAACCGGTACCCAATGCAGCTCGCGTAACAACGGTGTCACATGGGCCGATCTTCTGGCCCCAATAATTGTCCTCGCAGCCGCATTCTGGACCAGTTGACTGACTGGAGGGACTCCCAATCCAGGAAAGGGCATAGCTGGTGTACAACACAAAGTTGTGTAAAGGCTCCCCTGGCCACGGCTGCCACCTGCTGTTCGAGCAGGAGTTGTGAGTCCAGGAGAACCCCCAGGTTCTTCACCAGATCTGTCTGGGGCAGTTCCCCATCCAGACCCCTACAGACTCCAGGCACTGAGAGAGGGTGGTCACAGCATCACTCACTTCACCTGGGATGGAAATATATAGTTGAGTATCATCAGCATATTGATGAATACCTCATCCCATGGCGACGGATGATCTCACCCAGTGGTTTCATGTAGATCATAGCTTTCCAAACTGTGTGTTGCAACACATTCGTGTGTTGCAACAAAACCCGGAAGTGCTGATGGTGCGTCGCTGACGCCCCTGCGGCGGCATAAACCACACAGTCGTTAGACGTGACTTCTGAAGCTCCTGTTAATACAAGGTTCACTATTAGGCACAAGAGATGTTTGCCCTGGAACTACAGCAAATCTGCTAAGATATCCTTCTTGCCCCTGTCAAATCCAAGGTTATGAACAGCTTTTTGGGTACAACATGGGCAGTTCTCATTCTCTTAAAGATGGTGGATACAGCCATTAGATGGCCTCAGAGAAAGCCATGAAGGGTGAAGGGCCATATGATAAATATCTGAACTGTTGCATCCTCAGATAGTGGACCAAATTTATTTTTATTTTATTTTATTTTATTTATTTTCTATCCCGCCTTTATTATTTTTATAAATAACTCAAGGTGGAGAACATGCCTATTACTCCTTCCTCCTCCTATTTTCCCCACAACAACCCTGTGAGGTGAGTTGGGTTGAGAGACAGGGACTGGCCCAAGGTCACCCAGCTGGCTTTCATGCCTAAGGCAGGACTAGAACTCTCAGTCTCCTGGTTTGCCATTGGCTCCTTCCTTGGGCTGAGGGAGAGGGACTGGCCCAAGGTCATCCAGCCGGCTTTCCTGCCTAAGGTGGGACTAGAACTCTCAGTCTCCTGCTTTCCCATTGGCTCCTTCCTAGGGCTGAGAGACAGGGACTGGCCCAAGGTCACCCAGCTGGCTTTCTTGCCTAAGGCGGGACTAGAACTCTCAGTCTCCTGGTTTGCCATTGGCTCCTTCCTAGGGCTGAGGGAGAGGGACTGGCCCAAGGTCATCCAGCCAGCTTTCCTGCCTAAGGCGGGACTAGAACTCTCAGTCTCCTGGTTTCTCACCATGGAACAATTTTAATGGAGAAATTTGAAACATTTTCTAATCCCTCAAAATGCTTCTGCTTCAGAAATTTATCCCTATCATCAAGCTGACTCTTGCTGACTTGTTTTCTTGGCAGAAATAGACAAATGGGTCTCACCGCCTTTCACTTTTTTAAATTTCCTGGTCTAGCCTACAGTCCTGGGATTACATGATAGTCTCCTGTGTAACAAATCAGGGGTAACTCAAGTTCCCTTTCCAAAACCAGCCAAATCAAGCTGGATTTGTTGGACGTCTCTCTCAAGTTGAGCTTGAGTCCTGGTAATGATCTCTAGGACTTCAACGTTAAATTAGTTGGGGAAACATGAATCTTCCTTTCAGATGAACACCGTAATCCTCTAGTTTACTTGCAATGGATACTGCAGCTCAACCCTGATCTGGTGGCAGTTGGCTGAAAGAGTTCAAAAGAGGGGCAGACAATGGGAGATGAAAGAAGAACTTAATGGGGAAATTGTAAAACATAATTGTAATTAAATAAACTTCATTCCTATGCCAGACATTTCTTTCCCCTAGAGACCACCCCCGACACATAAAGGAAAGTGGAAATTTGCACACATACAGAAGGTTGGTCTGGACCCTTCTGCTCCTGACTCACCTAGAAGAGCTGTGAGGAGGATAACATGGGATGGTTGCACATACATGGACCCAGGACTTTGGTCCTCAATTCAATACTGATATGGAACCCATTTCCCCTTCATTCCAGAGTTCACCCCACCTTCTATCTAAATCACCAATTCTGTTGGAGAAAAGAGAACAACCTGAGATACATCTGAGTCGGTTTGCTTTTATTCAGCCAGGAGCCAAATATGCAAGTCTGGAAATCAGTTACATGGCTTGGATCTGACAATGTGAGAGACAAATCTAGAAAGACACTGTGAGGGGAGTCTTCACTTTTTATCCAGAGTACTCCACGGTCCTTTAGCTGAACTTCTAAACAGCCTCATGCATGAGCATGCACAATACATTTTCTTCAGTCTTCCAAATTGATAGAATATCATCTGGTTCATCATGCAGGAGGAAGGAGAGTTTTCCGTTGCCCTTCAAAGCTCTGGTGTTGTCATCGTTATCTTCTGAAATGGCATTCGCATTCACCAGCCTCTGGACATCACTAATCCATGGGGAGAACCCTTGAATCATGCAGATGATGTAGCCGGAGGGGGCCTTGCTCTTGTCTTTGTGGATATAGAAAGAAAAAATATAAAGAAAGCAACAAATATGATTTAGTTTATGATAAATTCATGGAAACAGTGGCTCGGTTCCCACAGACCAAACCATGACTGGAGGGCATTGATGGTAGTTGAGCAAACTATTTTTGGTCTCCAAGCTTTTGGGGCACACTGTCTATTGAAGAAGGTCTCATTCATGAGTTCCCAGGATTGGAGAGCAACTCTGCCTCCTCTTTACCTTTGGCCTTGGAATTGGTCTTCACCGCCAGATCAGCCAAACCTGGATATTCTACCTCACAACTGAAAGACTCTCCTGATTCCCAGTCATGTGTGGAGACAGGGAAGAGGCCTGACAGTGGTGAAGATCCTATTCTTTTCTTCTGCCACCACCATTAATTCAGGACTCATGGCTTTGGGATTCCCTGGTGACCAGCACACTTTGAATCCCCCTTTTATTTTCATATTGATAGCGATACAGGTGATGTTGGGAGGTCAAGTCTTTTGGATGTAGGGACAGAACATAGATCCCAATTCCAGGAGAAGGGCAGTTACTGACATCTATGGTCACAAAATTTATGTTGTCCCTTCATCTCTTTCTCACTTTTTCCACACTCAGGGCAGATCCTTGGCCAATCACTTCCTTTGTTTCAGTTTTATATTTAAAAAATATAAATAGATCTTCACCCTATTTTCTTTTGCTTCAGAAGAGAAGAACTAACCTCTGACTAGGATTAATGGTATTGCTTCCCCTAAGACAGGGGTCGGCAAACTTTTTTTGCCGGGAGCCATTTTGACATGCTCGTGCACATTTTGAAGTGCTCGAGAGCCAGGGGGCGGGGTTTGCGGGCGGGAGCCAATCGCGTGGAAGGGGCGGGCTTTGCGGGCGGGAGCCAATCGCGTGGAAGGGGGCGGGCTTTGTGGGCGGGAGCCAATCGCGTGGAAGGGGGCGGGGTTTGCGGGCGGGAGCCAATCGCGTGGAAGGGGGCGGGGGGCTCACAGAGGGAGGGGGTGCAGCCAGCGGCTCCGCGAACCCGGCCCGGCCGCCCCACCGGGAGTGGCGGGGAAACAGCTGCCACCCTCCGCTACCCAGAATATCGTGGGGCAAAGGGAAACCTGCTCAGAGGGGTCATCAGGAGCACAGGATCCGGCCCCAGCCCAGCCCGGCCCGCAGCTTCGGCGCCCTCCCCTCGCCATCGCGAAAGTCCCAGGCGACGGCGGGGGCATGTTCAACCTGCTCGTGCAGCACGGGGCGGCCGCCTCCGGAGACTCTGCGGCCCCCCGGCTGCAGCTCGTCCACCACCTCTCCTCCTCTCTGGCAGCCGGGGGGCCGCGGAGTCTCCGGGGGCGGCCGCCCCGTGCTGCACGAGCAGGTCGAGCATGTCCCCGCCATCGCCTGGGACTTTCACGATGGCGAGGGGAGGGCGCTGAAGCTGCGGGCCGGGCTGGGCTGGGGCCGGATCCTGTGCTCCTGATGACCCCTCCGGGCAGGTTTCCCTTTGTCGTGGGGCAAAAGGAAACCTGCCCGGAGGGGTCATCAGGAGCACAGGATCCGGCCCCAGCCCAGCCCAGCCCGCAGCTTCGGCGCCCTCCCCTCGCCATCGCGAAAGTCCCAGGCGACTGCGGCCCGGGGATCCTGCCGCAGATGGGAAACCCAGCCTGCTCTCCCCACCCGCTTCCCACACTCAAAGCGGGTGGGGAGAGCAGACTGGGTTTCCCATCTGCGGCAGGATCCCCGGGCCACACACCCTCCGCCACCGCCGCGGCCAGCGAGGAGGAGGGAGAAGGAAGAGGAGACAGAAGGGGAAACGGAGAAGGAATTTTTAGGAAAAGGGAAAAGAGAGAAACACAGGAGCGGCTGCAGGGGCAACGAGACCTTGCAAGCGTGGCGGGGAGAGGGGAGCCCTTCTCAGCCCTTTTGCACACGCACGCACACCTCTACACCTCCTCAACCCTTTTGCACACGCACACACGCCCGCTCCCAGGTGGCTGCCCACCATTTGCTAAAACGCCTCCAGCAAAGACCTCCTCCCGCGTGCCTGCAGCAACGCGGGCAAAAGGGGAGCGGGCGTGTGTACGTGTGCAAAAGGGTTGAGGAGGTGTAGAGGTGTGCGTGCGCATGCAAAAGGGCTGAGAAGGGCTCCCCTCTCCCCGCCACGCTTGCAAGGTCTCGCCTACCGCTTCTCCCCGGGGCATCTGCAAAGGGGCGCGCCACTCGCCCCGCGCCCGTCGCTGCAAAGGGCATCTCCCCCGCCGTTTACCCGGACGTTCAGGCACCACAGCAAGAGCGGTGGAGGGGCTCTGCATCCGGAGGCCCAGCTGCACGCTCACCACCGGAGAGGAAGAGGAAACGCGGTCCCTCCCCAGTGACAGGCACGCGCCCTCTTCCAATGGTTTCTCTCCTCCCTTCTGGGAAGCAGATCTCGGTCAGTAAGCCTTAAGCCTCAGTACCTCCACTGGGAAGAAAGAGCGGCAGGCAGAAATCTCTCTGTTTCTCTCAGAATGAACCAGGCTTGCGGCTGATGGAGCAACAGCAGAAGTTGATATTGCTCCTCCGCTTACCAGCGCCTGAATTTTGCTCCATCGGCCGCAAGCCTGGTTCATTCTGCGGCTTGGGGCCAAGAGATGCCTGGGGGCGACCACCTCCCCGGTAAGAGATTTCTGCCTGCCTGCTGCTCTTTCTTCCCAGCTGAGCGAGGCCCCACGCCAGTCTTTTTGGAGCGCTTCCACGCGCAGCTGAGCGAGGCGCGCCCGGCAGGTGGCTGCCCACCATTTGCTAAAACGCCTCCAGCGAAGAAGACCTCCTCCCGCGCGCCTGGAGCAACGCGGGCAAAAGGGGAGCGGGCGTGTGTGCATGTGCAAAAGGGTTGAGGAGGTGTAGAGGTGTGCGTGCGCGTGCAAAAGGGCTGAGAAGGGCTCCCCTCTCCCCGCCATGCTTGCAAGGTCTCGCCTACCGCTTCTCCCCAGGGCATCTGCAAAGGGGCGCGCCACTCGCCCCGTGCCTGTCGCTGCAAAGGGCATCTCCCCCGCCGTTTACCCGGACATTCAGGTGCCACAACAAGAGCGGTGGGGGGCTCTGCATCCAGAAGCCCGGCTGAACGCTCACCACTGGAGAGGAAGAGGAAGCGCGGCCCCTCCCCAGTGACAGGCGCACGCCCTCTTCCAATGGTTTCTCTCCTCCCTTCTGGGAAGCGGATCTCGGTCAGTAAGCCTTAAGCCTCAGTGCCTCCGCCGGGAAGAAAGAGCGGCAGGCAGAAATCTCTCTGTTTCTCTCAGAATGAACCAGGCTTGCGGCCGATGGAGCAACAGCAGAAGTTGATATTGCTCCTCCGCTTACCAGTGCCTAAATTTTGCTCCATCGGCCACAAGCCTGGTTCATTCTGCGGCTTGGGGCCAAGAGATGCCTGGGGGTGACCACCTCCCCAGTGAGAGATTTCTGCCTGCCTGCCGCGCACTGATTGGTGGAGGCGTCCTTCCTTCTGAGCCTCCACCAATCAGCGTCTGTTTCTTCCCCAGGGTTCGCTCTGCTTCCGGAGACCGGCTTTCCGGATGTCGGGCGGCAGACAGAGAGAGAGAGCCAGAGCCGAGGGGCCAAAGAGCCAGATCTGGCTCGCGAGCCGCCATTTCCGACCCTTGCCCTAAGCCGATCTCCAACCCTCTCGTTCACAAAGAGGCTCATTAGGGAAGGGGCAGAAGTAAATCTGGGAGTCAGAACTGAAGGAGAATGGTCGTGTGAATTATGACAGAGAAAGGAGAAAAGAAGAAGCAGAGAACTCACCCGCAACATCCTTTTCAGGGTTCAGTGGTAGGCTGTGTCCAAGGAAAAGAAACCCCAGAAGTAGGAAGAGGATGCTGGATTGCATGGTGGAAGCCAGTCTGAAGTCTCCTGAGAGCTCAGGATACTTATTTTTTTTTATTTTTTTTTATCTTATTTATACCCCGCCTATCCCCTCCCTAATGGAGGGCTCTAGGCGGCTTACAATCAGTACATACATATTATCATTATACAGTACATCATATTATATATTACCCGCGCAATTAGGGAGGGGGTGAGGGAACCGGCTCTTCTTTTCCAGGCATCGGAACTACAAGCCCCAGAATGCCTCACTTTTGGAGCCGGCTGCTGACATCCCGGAAGTTGTAATTGGGATCCGTCGACCTCTGCCACCGTCCTCAGCCGCCATCCACGGGCTTCTCCAGGTCTTCGTCTTCGGTTCCGAGGCGACTCCCCGACGGGATGCCAGCATATTGCCCCACGTGAGTGGTACCCATTTATCTACTTGCTATTTAGCTTTCGAATCGCTGGGTTGGCAGAGAGCTGGGGCTAGTGACGGGAGCTCACCCCGCCACGCGGATTCGAACTGCCGACGTTATGGTCGGCAGACTAACGGCTCAGCGGTTTAACCCGCTGAGCCACCGCACCCCTATACTTATATAGTTCCAGAATACGCAGGAAATGAATTCCATATCTAGAGTTTCATTCGGAGAAGGAACAGGCTGTCTCAGAAGGATAAACGCAACCACCCAGAGTCCCCCTTTCGGGGGGAGATGGGCGGTGATAGAAATTGGAAAAATAAAATAAATAAATAAATAAAATAAACTTAAGCATCATAGGATAAGGTACTTGGTACACATTTAATTTGCCCTCACCAATTATCTTATCCCACCCCGGTTCATCTTTTTAGACTCTGAATACTTATACAGTTCCAGAATATGCAGGAAATGAATTCTGTAGAAGGTGAGATGACCGCAGCATCTCCTTGAACCCCCAGGACGCACATATATGTTTATTATGGGCCCAATTTTCAAGGATATTTTGGCTACTCCATGCAAGAGGAAATGCCTGTTGTATATATTTTTTATGTCTGTAGAATATGTGGCTGAGTTTTTAAAAAGCCAGGCCTCAAAACTTTTTTCCTGTTTGGGCTCAGAGCACATGTTCACCCCCCTTTCCTCAGGAATGTTAATTTACCTTTGGAGCCTAGTAGCCTGGCTTACTTGGACCAATCAGAATTAGCTGTTAGAGCTTTTCCCATATTGGGAATCTGTTGCCTAGGTGTTTTGGTCACATGCTGGATCCTGTCCACTCAGATGCTGATCAAGTTAAGGTTTAAAATGTAAATGCCTTTTGTTCTCCACTCTGCACTCTGCTCTGCTATCTAAATGTAAATAGCTATGTTAATCAACCATGCCATGCTTTGGCTAAAGAAGAAGATTCAAGGTTTGTTCCTATGTTTCTGTTTTAAATAAAACAATGTTTTTTTACTACAAACTTATCTCTTGATTTTTCCATAACTCTGATCACAAATTTTATAAAATATCAAAAGGTTATGGGCCCAGCAACTGCTTCTGGATCAGAGACAAAACTTATGGAAAAACGAAAAGAGGCTTCTTTTGTTTTTTTGAAACTTGCTGGCAATTGCAAAAAGTTTGAATTGGAGGTGGAGTTTTAAGCCTCGTGCAAGCCTCGTGTTTGGATTACTACAACAGGGGAGAGAGGAAGCAATGGCGGCTGCTGGAACTTCAAATTTACAAGGTATGCCCCTGGAAAAGCTTTCTAATACTAATTATTTGAACTGGTCTTTAAAAATGGAGAGTTTCTTGAGGAGAGAAAAATTATGGTCTGCAATTTCTGAACAAATTCCTCAGAATCCAGATCAAGCCTGGTTGAGGAAAGATGAGAAATGCAAAGCCTCCATTATTTCGGCTGTTCAGGATGATCAGCTTATTCATGTGAGAGGCAGAGAAACTTCCAAAGACTTATGGGACTATTTGCGTGCTTTATATGTGAAAACTAGTCCAGGCAGCAAGGTTATTTTAACGAAAAAACTGTACAAGGCTCACTTGCCTGAGAATGGAAATTTGCCAGATCATCTCCACAAGCTTCAGAATTATTTTGTGGAACTTCAGGAGCGTGGGATGGAATTTACCCCCCTGATGAAAGCCTACATTATGCTTTCTTCGTTGAATGAGTCCTGGGACACTTTAATTTGCTCCATGGAGGGAATCCCTGAAGCTGATCTAAATCCATCGTTCGTGACTACCCAGCTGCTTGCTGAGTGGGAGAAAAGACAAGAAAAAGCTGCCTCCATTTCTACAATAAAGTCTTCTCGTGGCCAGCAGAGGGAGCAGAAGAGCTTTGAATTCCAAGCTTCTGCTTTTTCCACCACCAGGCGATGCTTTACCTGTGGATCCTCTTCTCATCTGCAAAAGGACTGTGTCAAGTTTAAAAGCAAGAAGACTTTTAAGAAGAAAGAAGAAACTTCTAGAAAGAAGATTCTTCATGCAAAAGTTGTTGAGAACTCTGATAATAAAGATTTGTGGGTTCTTGACAGCGGAGCCAATTCTCATATATGTCACAATAAAGATTCCTTTCTGTCTTTGTCTAAAACTAACAAACAAAAAGTTTCCTTAGCAGATGGATCTGTATCCAAGGTCGTGGGTGAAGATGAGATTAATCTTCCATGTTTGGGGGAAACTGTTCAAAATGTTTTGTTTGTGCCTAATTTTCAAAGCAATCTCTTGTCTGTGGGGCAGTTAGTAGCCTCAGGTTATGTAGTAACTTTTAAGAAAGAGGGTTGTGATATTAGGAAGGCTGGTAAAGTGGTTGCAAAGTGTTTGCAGAAAGATTCTCTGTACATTGTACAAAATGCTGAAAAGCAACAAATTGCTAAAACTGTTTTTGAAAATAAGCCCATGCACGATCATGGCATCCATTTAATGCATAGAAGATTTGCTCATGCTAATTTTAAGTACATATTTTTATTTTATTTATTTTATTTATTTAATTTATATAACCGCCCATCTCCCCCAACGGGGAACTGTGGGCGGTTTACAATAAATAAAATTAGATAAAAGCATAAAATATAAAATATATAAACTAACAATTTATACAATTAATATAATATAAAATAAAATAAAAATCCAAGTGGAAGATAGTATTAATAAAAGAAGGGCATTATAAAATTACGGGATTAACCACCCCCATGAGGAGCTATCGTTTCCTCCCTCCCATGCCAGGCGGCAGAACCAGGTCTTCAGTTCTTTTCTAAAGGTCGGGAGGGAGGGGATCTGTCTCAACTCTGGGGGCAAGATGTTCCATAGTGTGGGTGCTGCTACAGAGAAGGCCCGCCTCCTAGCCCCCATCAGATGACATTCTTTAATTGATGGGGCTTGCAGCACAAATTTTATAAAATATCAAAAATGCCTTCCCTTGTCCCTAGCTGGTGCACATAAACTTGCCTATTGAAAGATTTCTTGCTACAAGTCAGGTATTTTTTTAATTGATTATTTTGTTGGTTTCTTAATGCATTTCTTTTAAACCCACATGCCCTTACAAGTCGATCTGCCCAATACAAATTGTAAGGTTTGTCAAGTTTGAGAATGGAGAATTTCATTCTCTTTTCTGTCCTGCATCCTGAGTTTATTTATTTATTATTTTATTTATTATTTAAATTTGTATCACCACCCATCTCCCCCAACCGGGGGACTCTGGGCGGTTCACAATAAAAGCAAGGTTAAAAATATAAATATAAAATTACAATATCAACAAATAAATATAAAATCCAAGTGCAATAGATGTTAACAATAGGGGGGCTTCATGGCACCAGCCACCCCCAGGAGGAACTGTTGGCATTCCCATCCCAAGCAAGGCGGCAGAACCAGGTCTTCAAGTTTTTCCAGAAGGTCAGGAGCGAGGAAACCCACCTCAGCTCCGGGGTCAAGATATTCCAAAGGGCGGGCACTACTGCAGAGAAGGCCCACCTCCTGGACCCCGCTAGATGGAATTCTTTTGTTGATGGGGTCCGTAGCATGCCCTCTCTGCATGACCGGGTGGGGCGGGTCAATGTTCTGGGGATGAGACGAGTTGGCCTGAACCAGATGGATGACCACGCAAGAATAAAGTGGGCCAGGTTTTAGCTACGGAATATTGACCAACGTGTTTCTGTGATAAAAGTTCAAAGGGACCATCATGTCTGTCTCTTTTGAAGGCACGTGTTGTGTTGGTGGGGGCACCATGGAGGCAGCTGGGAAATGTTGGGTGCCCCTGAAGGATGGAAAGAAAAGAGGACATGGGAGAGGATGAAGATAAGATGTCCATTTCCATTTTAATTGCTTCTCAGAATTTCCTTTTGCATTTATCATCTTCAAAGGTTATGATGTTTATATTATCTCAGTGTGGATTAGAGAATCCAGAAATAACATTCACCTTTGATGGCTCCACCTGGTGAATGCTCCACCTTTCCTGGCTCTTCCCAGCAAAAAAATAACCACAGTTAATCCCATTTTTAAAAACATAATCAGCCCTCCGGAAAAAGAAATAACTCTCAAGGACAATTGGGTAGAGAATGAAATGGTCAGGCCTAAAAAAATAACAAACACAAAGAGAAGAGTTCAGCAGGATTTGGCCAAGATCAATATCTGCCTAATGAGGACACTTCATGGAACAGTACAAACCCCACTGAACAAACTGGTGCCTGAAAGCCCAAAGGAAATAGGGGCCATCAATCAGATCCATCAAAGATTGCAGCATCCAAGTACATCTCGCTGTGATATGCACCTCCAGTGACAAGGATTTCTTTCTTTCTTTCAGCCATTTCTTTCTCTTTCTTTCAGCCTTTTTCAGACCCATGAATTTGGGAAAGACAGGATGATGGTGCCATTTGGAAGCCTTTCTTATTTTTCAGGTACAGAAAAGGTCTTTCTAAAATCCCTGAAAAGTAAAAAGGACTGAAATTCAAACGTCGCTTCCGAAGTAAATTGAAGGACCCCATTCGTGCATCGTGCAAGATGGATCCCTCTTTTCAAGTCCTCTGGCAACATATCTCCATGTACAGACATTCGAATTATGAGGACATAGGGATTGTACATCAACTCTCTACATGTGTCACCAAAATATTGGAGAGAATCTGAAAAACTGAACAAAGCCTACAAGCATACCAACTGTGAACAGAGTCTGGATAGGGGCTCCCTGACTGTGTATACCAGCTTTCCCAAAGCCAGACATCTTGGCCTTCAGAGGAGGAAATACGAGGAAGGATCATCCCTTTGAGATCATCAGTCCTACTTTTTAAAAATGGGATCCATGGGATTATTATGATAAAGCCATGTTCTTGGAGTTCTCAGCTGAGAGATGTGGTGTCCTTTTAAGGAGGAGAAAGGGGAAAGTAGACACAATGTAATGACTACAGAACCCTATTAGCAACAAACGAGTCTCACAAGGTATTCTTGGAAAACTACTTTACTGCTAGGTTACTGTATACAGAGAAAGTTGCATCTGAAGAAAGTGCGGGCTTTCTCCCTTGATAATATCCCCCACAAAACCTCTCCCCGCTGTTCAGGCCACTTGAGATCTTGAGTGCTCTGCTCTTCTCACACCTCCTCTCGACCTTGGTCCCCCGGCTGGCAGATCACTGCCGAGGAATGCAGGTCCGGCCTCTTCCCCTTTAACTCCTTCAATGCATGATCCCTGTTGCAAAGGTATGCAGCTTTACAACAGGGATCATGACACACTCCTTGAGACAGCTGCAACTGTCTTTACTCGAATCTTTAACGGATGATGGATCACTGGCTTTAATAAAGATTCCTTCATATTCCTAAGCGACTTGTATAAGGATTTCTGATTTAATAGCCCAAGGATCGAGTTCATCACAATTATATTTTCATTTCTTTCTATTCTACATCTCCAATATATTCATTTACGGATCTTCTATCTTTCTGGGGTCTTAATCCCTGTATATATCTATTGGCCCTCCCTATAGAGCTATATGTCTTTTTCTACAGAGTTCAATCTGTCTTTTATCTTTTTTTAGTTTCTGCTTTCTATTTCTGCTCTGTCAAAGTCTTTAATTTTTCTTCGTCTTTTCTGCTTGTTTGGTTCTGGCTGAGCTTCTTGACATTTCTCCTTTTCCGAGTCTTGGCTCCATCTGAGGCTCGAAGAACTTTTACCTCACACAGGTTCTGAGGGAAGGGGGGGAAAAGCCTCTTTCTCCCCAGTCTTAGTTTGTAGGAAGGCTAAATTAATTACAACTTGCAGAGTGTAATTTCAGCAGAACAACTTCTGTAGACTATGTAGGCAACAAATATGATACATCATGGGCCTTGAGAAATTAGAGGACATTCATATCCAAATTCACAGTCAGTAATAACTGATGTCATCTTTCCTTGCTTGATGCAACTAAACTTAGGGGATTCTTCCCAATTCTCTCCTGCCATCCTGTGCATATGCTGAATAGGTAATGTACAGGTAGTCCTCGACTTACAATCATTCGTTTAGCAACCGTCTGAAGTTACAACGGCGCTGAAAAAAGTGACTTACGATCAGTCCTTGCACTTATGACCGTTGCAGTGTCCCCACAGTCACATGATCGTGATTCAGGCGCTTGGCAACCATGGCGCATTTACGATGGTTGCAGCATCCTGCGGTCATATGATCGCCATTTGCAACCTTCCTAGCCAGCCAGCTTCTGACAAGCAAAGTCAATGGGGAATCTGGCAGAGAAGGTCGCAAGTCATGGTCACGTGATGTCTCGCTTAATGACCACGGTGATTCACTTAATGGCCACAGCAAAAAAGGTCATAAAATAGGGTGCAGTCATGTGATACCTTTTCCAGTCCCTGTTGTGGACGTAAGTTGAGGACTACCTGTAGAGATTTATTTCTACTTTATATCACAGCTAAAGGCCTTTGTTCCATTTAATACTTCTATGGCATTTAATACTTTCACAAATTGCTTTACTGCAGTCAGGGAAGGATAACACATACATTCAAAATTATGAAGTTATTATTATTCTCTACAACCTGCATTTGAACTCAGTGACTGACAAGACATGTACCTAAAATATTTATAATAATTTAAGTTAATTTTTTTTTATTTTTTAGCTCTAACCCTAAGAAAGAGAGCACTTGCTGGAGAAGGAAAAAGTAAATGCCTTGGCAAAATGTTCATTTTTACTACTACAGTTCTTTCCAGCCAGGACAGTTTCAATTTTCTTCATCTTGAACTGTCTGCCATTATAATTTCCCAGGTCTGGGAATAACAGTTCTTAAGTAGTTTTTAGAATTTATATATTTTTCGTTAGATAAAGTCCAAAATACCTAATTGTTCTAGTATCAGTGGAAGGGTAGTTAGTTTCCATTTTACTGGAATCCATATTAATGTTCAAACAAACGCCCAAATGATGGAAATATGAAATTAGGCACTGGCTTTGTATAGGCTCCCTGATTGGTTGTATCAGCCTTCCTCAGCCTATTGCCCTCCAGATATGCAGTCCTGCTCCTCCCAGAATCCCATAATGACAATCTCACCTGGAGCCACCCAAGTCAAGACCTTTATTCTTTGCATATGCAAATGAAAATGATTACACAACCATTTATAACCACAAGTTTATTTTGTATATGTTACTGTGAAGCACATCCTTCACTGTGCACAAATATGGTCAGTTAAGGCTGAAATAGCAGTGCCATTTTTGAGAGCTGTAGCCCATCACCCATAAGGAAGCAGGAGATTCATGTTGGAATAGGTGAAACATGAGAAGACAGGTTCTCAGGAATAAAATGCAGCCACCACCAGAAGCAAGAGCTAGTTGAAAATATTTGCAGAGGAACTCGAATTGGAACAGTTCTTCTTCACGTTGTCTTCAATCTTCCAAGTTGTCTGGATGGGTTGTGCTAATATTGTTTTATTACACGAGTTGATTGTCACATTCATGCCACTGGACAGGACGTAATGATCAGATGTCTCAGAACTCATTGGTAACCCATAAATTGACCATCGCACGGAGTACTCATCAATGCAATTCTCCTTCCTATTATGGAGCATGACGATTTCCTTCAAAGACACACTTTGTGAATGAGAAGGGGGGATGTCAGTAGATGGGGCATGCGGTGTTTCATCTGGAGGATGAACTGAAGGCAGAAGGTGGGAGAGAAAATCAGTTGCACTTGCTTCAAGATTCCAAAGTGGAGAATTAAGTTCTAACTTTTTAAAAAAAGAGGATTAAAGTTGTCTCTTTCTAACTTCCTTGGAAAAAGGGTTCAGTGGGGAAACTGTAGGGGCAGAGTTAAAGGAACTAACCAGGCTAGTGGTCTTGTGAATTCTGCGAAGGAAAGATGAAAAGAGAGGACTCACCTGGAGGATCTTTCTGGGATGTCAGTGGTAAGCTGTGTCCAAAGACAAGGAATCCCCAAAGGAGAAAGAGGATGCTGGACTGCATTGTGGAATCCAGTGTGAAGACCCATCAGGAGCAATGATGGTTTATATAGTCTTCCAAAAGAACATGGGAGTGAATTTCCTAGAACAGCTCCAGGGTATGGGAGCTAAACTGTATGGGAGGGAACACATAGCTTCAGGGAAATCCTGAACACTCTTTTCATAATCTTAAACCTAAGTGGAGGGGTTAATAGCCACCACCCCCTCTTTTAATTTGTCCATGACAAACTTCAGTGCAGGCGGATGACACACAGAAGGAAGAGAAAGACAGTCATGGTATAACTAATAAGCTGAAGATGAAAAGTTTGTGATTCCCAGCCACCTATGCCCTAAAGTGAATCAGAAAAGATGCAGATGTATTACTACACAAACAAGTCCATAAAGTCATTTTCTTTTTTTTCTTTTTTTATTCTTCCTATTTCTGATGATGCTTCAAAACATGAAGTATGAAGCTATCTTCTTCTGATCTGCAGCATGCAATGAGTTGTGCCCTTATACTGCAGAATTTCTCTTGGGTTCTTTTTTCCAACACAAGTGAAGGGCATTCTGGTACTGTGTTGGTTCACATTTGCTTGGAATGGAATGGAAAAGTCTCCTTAAAGCCCCTGAGATAAAAATGGGAATTGAAATTTGCTTCCAAATGGTTCTGAGCTCCATTTATTGAGAATCCAAGGAAGGGATCTGAAATTCTACAGTATGTGTAAGATAGCTATGTACCCTTGATTTGTTTTTGTTATTTTCTTTGTTCACAACCCAGGGCCCTAATGTGTCAAAATTTAAATGCATCTAAAAGTACACTTACAGTGTTCCATAACTCCTACAAGTGGAGTTATGAGAGTTGGGCACAGGTTGCTATAGAAAAGGACATCAAAGGAACCTGTAATCTAGAGTCTCGGGTTTCTCCTGATCAAAAGAGCAAGTTCCCTCTGGAAAAAGACTTCCAGTATCGTGGAGG
Source organism: Charina bottae (assembly GCA_023362775.1). Taxonomy (NCBI): domain Eukaryota; kingdom Metazoa; phylum Chordata; class Lepidosauria; order Squamata; family Charinaidae; genus Charina; species Charina bottae. The sequence goes on along the minus strand of JALMGJ010000011.1, from coordinate 315,299 downwards.
GCAAGATATTAAAGGGGACCAAAGAGAGAACTCTAAAGTGTGTTCAACAGGTAATAGTAAAGTAAAGGTAAAGGTTTCCCCTGCACAGTCGTGTCCGACTCTAGGGGCGGTGCTCATCTCCGTTTCTTAGCCGAAGAGCCAGAGCTGTCCAAAGATGCTTCCATGGTCATGTGGCCGCATGACACGCGTGGAACGCTGTTACCATCCTACTGAAGTGGTACCTATTTATCTACTTGCATTTGCATGCTTTTGAATTCCTAGGTTGGCAAGAACTGCGGCGAGTGCGGGAGCTCACTTCGTCACGCAGGACTAGGGTCTCGAACCACCGAACTTGCGACCTTCCGATTGACAAGCCTGGCGTCTTAACCACTGAGCCATCGTGCCCCTTGAACAGGTAATACTGAATAGGTAATTTGCTGGTATGAAAGATTACCATGTGTAGAGGGAACAGGGAATGGCTTTGAAGAACAGGAAGAAGAGCCCTATCAAAGCAATGGTCAGATAAGAGGGACTTGAGCCCAGGCCAAGAAATCAGCTTGAGTAAACATCTCAGACAGGCCTCTCCTTAATTCACACAAAGATAAAGTGAGGGAGGGGGAAGCACATTCAGATTTGCAAGAGTCTGTTGCTATAGCTGTTACTAAAAAGTAGTCCTCACATACTCTATGGCACTGCTTTCTTAGTCTGGTCTGCCTTGTTAGGCTGACATCATATCAGAATTGTTGGGAGCCGAGTGGTATACAAATTGAGACAAATAAATAAATACATTTTATATCCTGCCAGTATTAGTTACCCAGATCAGTATTTCTCAACCTTGGCAACTTTAAGATGTGTGGACTTCAACTCCCAGAATTCAACTCCTCAGCATATGAGCTGGTCCATGTCCTCTTCTTGAATGAATGCAGAGGTAATTTGCTACTGCCTCCTTCAGAATGCTTTTTTTAATCTCCCAGTTCAATCTCCAATGTCACAATGTCCATACACCTACAGTTCTGCGTTGCTCTTTCTAACACCCTATCCTATTACCCCTATCTGTGTGTCCTGTTTGTAGAATATCCTCCATTCACTTTAAATTATATCATGCTATGGGGGCTGCATGCTCACTTTCTAAAACACCTCTTCTCCACACAGATAGGACATTAAACCATGGTTTAATTGGGAGCAAAGTCATGGGAGAGAGTGGTGGGAGAAAAATGTAATGGAGGTTTCGCAGAAAAAATGACTACTATCATGAATAGCAATGGGTATTTGAAGAAATGTATGGAAGTGCTGTAAATGGATTTCTTCACTTCTTAATTGTTTGCCATCTCCTGAGTTGTCTGAACCAGATGTTCTGCCACACAAGAATAACTTGGCCTCCATCAGAGGAGGATCTCCTGAGACTTGGCTTTCAATAGAGGTATATATTTCTGGTGAAGTCACTATCATAATGATGCTTCTAGGGCAAAGACTTTCCACCAAGACCATCCAAACCAAGATTATTAGCTTCACCTTTTATAAGCTGACATAAGCTAAGCCCCTTCTTCACCAGCAACCCTGGGTTACAGCTTGTCCAGATGCCACATTCTCTCACCTCAAAGCTCTTTTTCCAGACTTATTGGCCTGTCCATCCTTGAAAGCACCCATTGTTCCCTTCCTCTTTAAGTGCCATCCAAGGGTTAATCCATTGAGGCATCCTTAAAAATAGTGGATAGTTATTGAGTATTCAACGGTGCTCAGCCTCCCAGAAAAACTGGAAGAGCAGTGTGATGGTTACCACAAACTTATCCAGATATGCAGTTTGCCCTGGGGAATTCATGACGGTTCTACGCACTTTAAATTAAGAATTGATGCATGCCAAGCCATCAAGTCCTTTGCTCCAAAATCTTTATTTTGTTTTTGTTTTGTTTTTTTTAAAAAATAATGTGCTCCTATGCTTACTGTGATTATTGCAAACTGAGGTGATGTCTGAGAGCATCTGCTCAATATGTTAGGCAAACGAAAGAATCACAACATCTCTAGCCCTAACCCTAACTCAATTCATTGGAAAGCAGATGAATGGGAAACCTGCAGGAGGTCAGAATACAGTTGGGACGTAAAAGAGAGGTGGTCTTTTGACATATGCCAGAGAAAAAGGAAAAGAAGGCACGGAGAACTCATTTGGAGAATTCTTCTGGGGAGTCAATGGTAGTGTGTTCAGAGATAAGGAATCGAGGAGGAGGAGGAGGAGGAGAAGGAGAAGGAGAAGGAGAAGGAGAAGGAGAAGGAGAAGGAGAAGGAGAAGGAGAAGGAGAAGGAGAAGGAGAAGGAGAAGGAGAAGGAGAAGGAGAAGGGATACATGGAGGAGGAGGAGGAGGAGGAGGAGGAGGAGGGATACATGGAGGAGGAGGAGGAGGAGGAGGAGGAGGAGAAGGAGAAGGAGAAGGAGAAGGAGAAGGAGAAGGAGAAGGAGAAGGAGAAGGAGAAGGAGAAGGAGAAGGGATACAAGGAGGAGGAGGAGGAGGAGGAGGAGGAGGAGGAGGAGGAGGAGGAGGAGGAGGAGGAGGAGGAGAAGATTGTAGAATCCAGTGTGAAGATCCATAACAAGCAATGATGCTTATGTAGTTTCCAGAAGAATGTGGGAAGGGAATTTCTAATACATCTCTAGAGTTCCACATAGACCATCTGGGAAGGAAGAAGCTGGCTTAGCAGAATCTTTCACAAAGTTAGGCATAGTTGAAGGAGTTAGTAGAACACCATGAAGTCTTCTAATTTGCTATCAGCCATTTTCTCAGTGAATGACACAGATAGAGCCTGTGTGTAATCAGGACAGTTTGGATGAAATATTTGTAATAAGAGAATATTAGGTGCACTTCTTACAAAGTGGCGACTTCTCTGTTGATGTTGTAAGTATGCAGTCTGGAGAATCACACAGGTATGTCTCTGAGAATCCAAACTGTGGGTGTGTTACCCATCAGAAACAGTATTGATACAGAAGATTATAAAATGCCACCTGAGAAAACATACATTTTTCACTTATCGCTTGTCCCTTGCGGGCTCAGCATGATATAAATTTCTACCACCAAAATTATCTCTCTTTTGCAAGTCATGTCTAGAGTTGAGTGATAATGAAGCTCATTATTTACATAGCCAAAAAAATAAAGATACGTCTTTCATTAAATTTGCGAGCTTTGAATTATATGGTACCACCTGTCAACACAGGTTCCCTCCACTGCAATTAACTATTTTCCCCAACTTGCATCTTGAGTTTAATTTAGAGGAATGTAGATGTGGGGCAATAAACCAGGGAGAATACTATAATGTGGCTCACATGTGTTAATTTAGCCAGTTTCCAGAAGAACTGGGAGTCTCAGAAAGACATTTTTAGAAGTTAAATGTGAGAGAAGAAGCTTTCTCTATATATACCTTTCTATGCGTTAGCAGAAGTCCAATCTTTTTCAGAACTGGTGAATGGCCTTTCTTACAAAAATGGTGTGTCAGGTCAGTAAATGAAGTGGTATGACTCCAACAGGTACTCTGCCTCCCCTAGTTAGGCATACCTAACTAAACTTGAAGTCCCTAAACCAGGGCTTTCCAAACTGTGTGTCGCAACACAATACTGTGTCGCCTGAGGGCCCCAAGTGTGTCGCGTGACAAACCGGAAGCACTGATGAAAATGCCCTCGGTTCCGGCAGGGAGGCAAAAATCGTGCGCGCACGCTGCCGGGCCGCTTCCCTGCTGCACAGCTGATCGGCACAGAGAATTTCCACCCCGCCCCCCCCCCCCCCGCACCGATCAGCTGTGCAGCAGGGAGGCAGCCCAGCAGCGTGCGCGCACGATTTTTCCCTTAATACCACATTTTTGGTAAAGCGAGCACAGCAACGTTTGCACTTTTTGCGTCAGATGAAGAAAGTACATCTCCCATCTTCCATTCTCCTTACTTTCTACAGAGGCACTATAGAGAGTGTACTTACAAGCTGTATTTCCATCTGGTTTGGAGGCTGTAGGCCTCAGATAGAAAGTCTGTGCAGAGAGTGGTAAGGGCAGCAGAAAAGATAATTGGGATATCTCTGCCCCTCATCCAAGATTTAGCACATGCATGCTGTTTGTCCAGAGCTCGAAAGATCATCAGTGATGCCTCCCATCCTCATCATGGTTTGTTTTCTTTGTTACCCTCTGGGAAGAGGTTCCGCTGTATCCGATGTAGAACAGCCAGATTGGGAAACAGCTTTGTCCCCCAGGCTATTGGATTCTTGAATGCCAAATAGGTTCTTTTAGGTGAAATATGTTGGATATGTAAAGAATGTATATTTTATAGTAATTATGGACTTTTATTAGTATTTTAATGTTTGACTGAAATTGTGAGTTAAAGAATGTATATTTTTTAAGAATGTATATTTTATAAGAATGGGTATTTTATAGTAATTATGGTTTTTTATTATTATCATTAGTATTTTATTGCTTGAGTGAAATTGTGAGCCAACTGCAACAAAATTTCATTCTATTGTGCATTCATTCATTCATTCATTGGCGATCACTCGTAGCCGAGTAAGATTGTCTTCCAAAGGTAAAATTTTAACGGTGGATCCGTAAGTGGCTATAAAGGCCAATTCTGGATCCGCACAACCTCCCACAATGAGGGCATAGGTTTCCGGGTGGGAGACGGTCATGATGAGGGTTTGCCTGACGTGCCTTCCTTTTAGCTCTTTTCTCCTTTTCGCCCTGTACTCGTGCTTCTTCAAAGTCCATAGCGCCATTAATAAAGGATGACCTCCAATTGAAACGCTCATGAGTTAGGGCTTCCCAGTTCTCAATGCTGATATTACATTTTTTTAAATTAGCTTTGAGAGTATCTTTGAATCTCTTTTGCTGTCCACCAATATTCCGTTTTCCATTCTTAAGTTGGGAGTAAAGTAGCTGCTTTGGAAGACGATGGTCAGGCATTCGAACAACATGACCAGTCCAGCGAAGTTGATGTTGGATGATCATTATTTCAATGCTGGTGGTTTTCACTTCTTCTAATACGCTAACATTAGTCACTTGTATAGTGTATAGTGGGATGACAATAAAGTTATTATTCTATTCTATTCTATTTTCAGGGTCCCCGGAGCCTGCCCTTTCGAAGGGGCAGCGGCAGCAGCGGCGGCGGGCCATCAGCACTTCCGGGTTCCAGGATGCCGCTGCTGCCGCGGCGACAACCCAGAAGCACCGCCGGCGGCGCTTCTGTGTTTTTGCGCGCCACAGCGGCAGTGGTGCTTCCGGGTTTTTGTGCACCGGCCGTTGGTGTGTCGCCAACAGCAAAAGTTTGGAAAGCCCTGCCCTAAACACTGGAGGGCCTTTACTCTGGCATGTCATGCCCTCCATTCAGCTGTCCTTGAAGGCCGATACAGGAAGATTCGTTACCCGGAGAGACAATACCCCTGTGACTCTGGACACACAGAAACAACACAGCATGTGCTTCTCTGGTGCCTGTACTACAGGGACATTCATACTAACCTTATATCACCATTACTGCATAAATACCCAAGGCGCACAGGACAATTCTGTACCTCCCTGTTGCTTTCAGATACCAACCCTACTAGAACATACAGTGTTGCCAGGCTCTGCACAGCAGCACTCAACATTCATTGAACATGGAGCTGTGCCGTAAACTAGAGTTAATGAGCACCTAGTTCACCATATTAGAATGCTCTGTAATTTGATAGTCTTCTACATACTAACCTTTTACGTTCCCCTATACCTATCTAATGCTGCTACCCCTTCTTTTAGATCCTTATAGACTTTTATATACACTTTCTGTTTTAATACCTTCTAGTTTTTCATATTTTTTTTCTTTTTTAGACTCTGATGTGTCTTCTGTGCTTTTTAATTGACTGTACCCCACCCTTCTTATGCTGGTCTATGACTGTAATAATGATTTGATTTGATTTGATTTGATTTGATTTGATTTGATTTGATTTGATTTGATTTGATTTGATTTGATTTGATTTGATTTGATTTGATTTGATTAAGTGGTAGATCTTCCATCAACCACTAGAACCCAAACAGGTCAGGAAATGAAGTGGTAGATCTTCAATCATCCACCAGAACTCAAATTAGGGTGGAATATTGTTTCTGGGACCATATGCAAAGGATGTGATCTCTTGAATCCTGAATCCCATCTGGAGGGGGGGAAAAGAAAAAAGAAAGGTATGGTGGTGGAGATCTGTTGTAGATTTTTATTGTTGTGTGCAAGAACTTCTAACCATTGTCTGTAGCTTGAATCATGTCAACTGGATTTCTATTTTCTTAGTGGAAACGTTTCGCTCCTTATCCAAGGAGCTTCTTCAGTCTGAGCAAAGTTGGTAAGGGAATCCTAAATATGTTCCTAGGTAGCTGTGTGACCTTACACCTGGGGCTAGGTCATGGTTATATTGAGATGTAATTTTTAAGTCCTTTTATCATCTAAAGGAGGGTCGTTAAAATCACCATGCTGCTGTTGAGCTTGTGAAATGGTCTTAATCTTCCTAGGCACAGAAGACAAAACGGGGAGGAAGATGGGGGAGAGTTTGTGCCTGAGGCTCTCAAATATTTCCTGACACATTGAGAGCAGCTCTTTTTACTTCTCCATCTCCCAGATTGATCCCTGCCCCTCCGGGTTTTAAGTTTTGCTTTGTACTTTTATAACCCAGAATTGCTGTGATGAGATAGGAAGCCATATAAATTGAATAAATAAATAACATCCAACTGGCATACGTATATCTTTTTATATAGCAGTTGTCAGAACATAAATAAGATACCACTAGATCAGTGCTTTCCAAACTGCCGCCATTGGTGACACACCAACGGTGGCAGCGGCGGCGGTGTGGGGGCGCGCATGGCAGCGGGGGGGCACAGGGGGGCACGGGGGCTGCGGGGGGCCGCGCAGCGGCGGCATACATGGCAGCAGCGGCCTTGTGTTTTCCGCTAAAACGCAGAAGTGCTGATGGCACGTCGCTGCCGCCGCCGCCATGCACACCACCACCGCCGCACGCACCCCTGCGCCGCCACCATGCACGCCCCCGCCGCCGCTTCCGGTTTGCGTTGCGACACACTAAAGTGTCACAACACACAGTTTGGAAAGCTATGCACTAGATAATATCCAGCTCCACAGAGGTAAAATAATAATAACAATAACAATAATAATAATAATAATTTAAAATTTTCCATCTATTACAAAAGACCACACTACTTGGATCCGCACATATACTACACCGATACATAAATGCTTAATAGGCAGGATGCACCTTTTCAAGTTTCCCCTCAGGCAAGATATTCGGGCAAATAATAACACTGTACCACATCACCTTCTGGATAGGATTTACTCTACACACCACAACATTTTTCTCCTGATTAAAGTCCACAACCCTTCTTTCAAAACACACTTAATTTGAAAGGTATTGTGATGGTGTAATTGCAAATAATGTTAAGGCCCTCGAGCAGAGAGATCTATATTAAAGAAATAATTGATGTGTTTGTGAACTGTAATTCCCTCCAGGGCACATCCTGATCTTATGGGAGAGGGGGGGTTTGAGGTTAGCACAAGGGCATCCCTTATGCCTTGAAACAATGCTCTGGTGGAGCATTCTCATAACTCCCAGGTCCTTTGTGAAATTAAAGAGTCCTTTAGTAAAAATTGCTGTCTTTGCTACAAACCAGTTCCTACTCCAACATTTTTCCTATTAGTCATTCACTTCAGCTGATGAATCTCTTCAACTCCCTTCTGGATAGCTTCTGCAGCCATTAGAAGCATCTTGATCCCACATACTCATTTGGTCACGCACTCTCCAACCACCTCTTAGATTCTATTTCCTTCCTCCTGAAGAATGGTATCGTCTCTCCTCCTTTAACTACCAAGCTGGAATCTTGGTGAATACATTGAGAGCTCTTGCACCGGAGTCAAATTCCTTGTATGTTTAGTCATACTTGGCCAATAAACTATTCTATTCTATTCTATTCTATTCTATTCTATTCTATTCTGAGGAAAATGGGGGAAAGAAAGCAGGATTTGGGCAATGGGCACCGTCCAACTCTGATTCTATGAAATAAAGCCCTTCAGACAGTCACTCGTGCCCTGATCACCTCATGGCTTGACTACTGCAATGCGCTCTACATGAGGCTGCCCTTGAAGACCACCTGGAAGCTTCAACTGGTCCAGAATGCAGTGGCATGGGCAATGATCAAAGCTTGACTATGAGAAGCCCTATTCATGAACGAGTGCCGTGTCTGCTTAGCTGAAAAAGTTCACATATTGTAAGGATGGAAAACCCAGAAGCAATGGCTAATTGCAACTGGGTGCTCCAACCTTACACAGGGTTGAGAATGAAGGAAGGAGGAGAGACAGAAGAGGGACAGAAGACTGGAGGGAAACACAAGCCCCAAGAAAACAAACAGCAATGTACCCATCCGAAGCAGGAAACACGAGAAGCCAGTGACAAAAGAACTGTCAGCGCTGGCAGACACAAGGCCGGAAGAAAGCCATTGAAGAAGCTGAAACAGAACAGAAAGGACAGAAAGGGAGAGAGGAATGCTTAAAGGAAGGAGTGGGAGGAAGTAGAACCCATTTGTGGCTTTAATGACGCATGATACTGATCTAATAAAGAGCTACACATATCCCTCGTGGCTTGTGTTGTAAGTTACTGGATTTAGATCATAAAGATCCTGAACTTCACACATATATAAGTTATTTGGGCTGCTTCAAGCAATGTACTGCTGCTTTCCATCTGCCTTGTGTATATGCTGTGAGAAGTAGGTAGGGTTGTTCTCCCAGAAGCAAAGGCACTTCCCAATTTATAGGTATCAGTTTGACTATTTCAACGAAGGCTTAAAAAACACACAAGCTACAGGATCTTTGCTTTATACAGGATCCCTGACTGGCTGTACCAGAAAAGGGCACTTTTTCACCTTGAGGGAAGCATGACATGCAATTAATACAAGGAGCGATTGTATTTTTGAGGTTGTCAGCTATACTTTTTTAAAAAAATTAGTTTCAGCTAAATCTCTGTCCACGTGGCTTCTCACACTTATTTTGCTTCCTGTTGAATATATTTGAATATTTTATTTATTTATTTATTTATGTTTCAATTTATATACCGCTCCATCTCCCCGCAAGGGAACTCTGGGCGGTATTGAATTCAAATAGAAGCTGCTGGAAATACAAGCGGAAGCAAATGGAGAAACAGTTTCTAGGATCTAATTATGCCATGATGCAAAACAGGGTGTCCACAGCAACAGTGACGGGCTTCAAAATGGTGGGCATGGCCAGGCAACTGAAGACCTCCCCCCTTTTTATATGCATGTGGTGCATCTGATGTACATTCAAAAGGAGCAGGACTTTGAATGCTCAGTTGTGCCCACTATTTTGAAGGCTATGACCATTGCTGCTGATGCCCCTGATGCAAAATGAGTTTACAGGTGGTCCTTATTTAACGACCACTCATTCAGCGACTAAATTTACAATGGCACTGAACGAGTGGTACTTACAACCGGTCCTTGTACTTACGGCTGTCACAGCATCCCCACAGTCACATGATTGCCATTTGTGACCTTCTTTGCCAGCTTCCTACAAGCAAAGTCAATGGGGAAGCTGACAGAAGGTCACAAATGGCAGCCATGTGACATCCTCACTTAACAACACGCAGTGATTCACTTAATGACAGCAACCAGGAAGTGCCAGAACTGCCATCGCTAAGCAGCGCAGTCACATGACGTGCTTTACCTCTGTATCACTTAGCAACAGAAATTCCAGTCCCAACTGCCATCATTAACTGAGGTCTACCTATATACGTCTTCCTAATGAATGCCCCTTGAGTGTTACGTGTTCTCAAATATGCAACATTTTTAAATATTATACCCAAGCTTTTCATTTTTCTAGTCTCTGCATGTAATGAAATGGCTTCCTTAATCTACTCTGGGAAATATGTTTGTTGAATGCTCTTGGTTCAGTTTAAATTATACCATGACATAGAAACTGCACCCTTGCATCCTAAAACATTTCTCCACCCAGAAAATGCATTAAAAAAATTATTTTAATTGGGACCTGAAGAGGGAATGAGAAAAGAACAAGGAAGAAGCAGTGAAAAACAAGGTTGGCCAAGACAAGCAAATCAGTATTTTTAATGCAGAACATGGACGTCCAATAATTTTAGGCTCTCTTGAACCTTCCAGCTCAGAGATGACTTTTTAAATGGGTAATGGGAGTGTTAGCACGTGTACCCTTCTTATTTTTCATTAGCAATTTTCTCTGTCAACAATACACAGAGAAATGTGAGAGGAAACATTTATGAAGGCCAGGGACACATACCCTGATATTCTTTTGTTCCTCCCCATGTTTTATGTCTTCCTGTTTAATATTATACAACAAAAACTTGCAGGATTAGAGTTAGTGTGTCTTGATATGTCATGTCCTCTGCAGTGAGTTATGCTCTCAACATTCACTGATTTGTGCAGCTTGGTAACAGTGGAGTTGAGAAATAAAATAATTAAAATCAAGTGTAAAGTGTCAGGAGTTCACCAGGAGAAATAAAGACATTAATTTGGCTGCTAGGATTTGGTTCCCAAGCCAATAAAAATAAAGGTTTTCCCCTGTACAGTCGTGTCCGACTCTAGGGGGCGGTGCTCATCTACGTTTCTTAGCCAAAGAGCCAGCGCTGTCTGAAGATGCTTCCGCGGTCATGTGGCCGGCATGACACGCACGGAACGCTGTTACCTACCCACCGAAGTGGTACCTATTTATCTACTTGCATTTGCATGCTTTCGAATTGCTAGGTTGGCAAGAGCTTGTTGTATATATTTTTTTATGTCTGTAGAATATGTGGCTGAGTTTTTAAAAAGCCAGGCCTCAAAACTTTTTTCCTGTTTGGGCTCAGGAGCACATGTTCACCCCCACTCAGGAATGTTATTGCCTTCAGGTGCCGGCCAGTCTGAGAGTTTCTGACCAATCAGAATTAGCTGTTAGAGCTTTGCCCATATTGGGAATCTGTTGCCTAGGTGTTTTTGGTCACATGCTGAATCCTGTCCACTCAGATACTGGTCAGGTAAAGGTTTAAAATGTAGATGCCTTTTGTTCTTTTGTTCTCTGCCTCTGCATTCTGCTCTCTGCTATCTAAATGGCTATGTTAATCAACCATGCCATGCTTTGGCTAAAGAAGAAGATTCAAGGTTTGTTCCTATGTTTTTGTTTTAAATAAAACAACGTTTTGCTACAAACTTATCTCTTGGTTTTTCCATAACTCTGATCACAAATTTTATAAAATACAAAAGGTTCTGTGCCCAGCAATTGCTTCTGGATCAGAGACAAAACTTATGGAATTATGAGAGATAAGAAGAGCTGAACTGATTCAGTCTGCATTTGGAGAGGCTTCTTTGTTTTTTGAAACTTGCCGGCAGTTACAGGAAGTTTCCATTGGAGGTGGAGTTTTGCCTCGTGCCTCGTGGTGTTTTTTTTTTGGATTACTACAACAGGGGAGAGAAGGAGCCATGGCTGCTGCTACAGCTTCTAATTTTCAAGATATGCTCCTGGAAAGGCTTTCTAATTCTAATTATTTGAACTGGTCTTTGAAAATGGAAAGTTTCTTGAGGAGAGAAAATTTATGGTCTGCAATTTCTGAACAAATTCCTCAGAATCCAGATCAAGCCTGGTTGAGGAAAGATGAGAAATGCAAAGCCTCCATTATTTTGGCTGTTCAGGATGATCAGCTTATTCACGTGAGAGGCAAAGAAACTTCCAAAGACTTATGGGACTATTTGCGTGATTTATATGTGAAAACTAGTCCAGGCAGCAAGGTTATTTTAACAAAAAAACTGTACAAGGCTCACTTGCCTGAGAATGGAAATTTGCCAGATCATCTCCACAAGCTTCAGAATTATTTTGTGGAACTTCAGGAACGTGGGATGGAATTTACCCCCCTGATGAAAGCCTACATTATGCTTTCTTCGTTGAATGAGTCCTGGGACACTTTAATTTGCTCCATGGAGGGAATCCCTGAAGCTGATCTAAATCCATCGTTCGTGTCTACCCGACTGCTTGCTGAGTGGGAGAAAAGACAAGAAAAAGCTGCCTCCATTTCTACAATAAAGTCTTCTCGTGGCCAGCAGAGGGGGCGGAAGAGCTCTGAATTCCAAGCTTCTGCATTATCCAGCAGGCGATGCTTTACCTGTGGATCCCCTGCTCATCTGCAAAAGGACTGTGTTCAAAAGAAGAAGACTTCTCGCAAGAAAGAAGAGACTTCTGGAAAGAAGATTCTTCATGCAACAGTTGTTGAGAACTCTGATAATAAAGATTTGTGGGTTCTTGACAGTGGGGCCAATTCTCATATATGTCACAATAAAGATTCCTTTCTGTCTTTGTCTAAAACTAACAAACAAAAAGTTTCCTTAGCAGATGGATCTGTATCCAAGATCGTGAGTGAAGGTGAGATCAATCTTCCATGTTTGGGGGAAACTGTTAAAAATGTTTTGTTTGTGCCTAATTTTCAAAGCAATCTCTTGTCTGTGGGGCAGCTAGTAGCCTCAGGTTATGTTATAACTTTTAAGAAAGAGGGTTGTGATATTAGAAAGAATGGCAAAATAGTTGCAAAGTGTTTGCAGAAAGATTCTCTGTACATTGTACAGAAGGCTGAAAAGCAGCAAATTGCTAAAGCTAAGGCTGTTTTTGAGAATAAGCCCTTACACGACCAGTGCATCCATTTATTACATAGGAGATTTGCTCATGCTAATTTTAAGTACATTTCTCAAATGCCTAGTTATTCTGCTGATTTAAAATTGAAGTCTTGTGATAAGTATCTAGACTGTGCAGTTTGCAAGGAGAATAAGACCACAAGGGCTCCTGTGAAGAAGTTTTCTGATAGGTCCACCTCTAGGCCTCTAGAGATAATTCACTCTGATGTAATAGGCCCATTTTCTCCTAGTCTTGGGGGAGCAAGGTACATTTTGACCTTCATAGATGATTTTTCCAGGTACACATTCATTTATTTGCTGAAACACAAAGATGAGGTCTTTGATAAATTTAAGGCTTTTGTGGCTTGGGCGAATGGAAAATTCCCAAGGCCAGTGTCTGCTTTGCAATCGGATCGCGGTGGAGAGTATCTATCCTCAAAGTTTAAAAGCTTTTTGTTAGAAAAAGGGATAGAACACATTTTGGCTAACCCTTACACTCCAGAACAGAATTCTGTTGCAGAGAGAAAAGGCAGAACGCTGCAGGAAGCAATGATGTGTTTGCTGAAGGATGCTAGTTTGCCTTTTAGGTATTGGGGAGAAGCTGTTACTACAGCGTGTTATGTGCAAAACAGGCTGTTTAGCAGTGCAATTCAGGATGTCCCTTTTCATTTGTTCTATGGTGTGAAGCCTAAAGTAAGCCACCTCAGGGTGTTTGGAAGCACAGCTTGGGTCCACATTCCCAAACAGCTGAGGCGCAAGGGGGCTTCCAGAACAAAGAAAGCAATCTTTGTAGGGTATGAACAAAGTCAGAGAAGCTACAGGTTCATACTGGATAATCAACTGATAATTAGTAAAAGTGCTTCTTTTGCTGAGCAGAATTGGGACAAAATAAACACTAGTTCTTCAGTTGATTTATCCATGGGGGAGCAGCAAAGTCTTGCTGATGGTGATTTGCAGGAATCACCTAGTGAAGTCAATGATCAGGAAGCTGACTTGTCTGGAAAGTCAGAGGTTTCTGAGGACAATGGTGGGAAACAGAGTGTAAGTCCTGTCCTACCTCGCAGGTCTGAAAGGATTAATAAGGGAGTTCCTCCTGATCGTTATCAAGTAGATGTTGTGAAGGCTTTTCACATTCACACAGAGCCTGAGTCTCTGGAAGAAATTAAAGAAATGCCAGCTGAAATAGCTAAGTGTTGGCATGAAGCCATGCAGCAAGAGTTGGATTCCTTAAAGGAAAATAAAACTTGGAAACTAGTAAGTTTGCCTCCTAATCAGAAGGTTTTAGGTTGTAGGTGGGTGTTCAAACTGAAAAAAGATTCTGATGGCAAAATTCAGAAGTACAAAGCAAGGTTGGTAGCAAAAGGTTTTGCTCAAAGAAAAAATGTGGATTATGACAAAACTTTTGCTCCAGTGACAAAAGCTGAATCTATCAGGTTGCTTTTAAAGGTTGCTGCCATGAAGAAACTGTCTGTTTATCACTATGATATTCAAACTGCTTTTCTGTATGGTGACTTGGAGGAAAAATTGTTTATGCAACAACCTCCTGGTTATGAAAAAGAAAATCATCTTGTGTGTGAATTGCAGAAATCCATCTATGGTTTGAAACAAGCCGCGCATTGTTGGAATATTAAAATGGATAATATTTTGCAAAAATTTGGGTTTCAGAAGGGAATTGCTGATCCTTGTGTGTATGTAAAAAAATGATAAGCAAGGTGTAATGTACTTGTGCTTGTATGTGGATGATTTGTTGCTGCTCACTTCATCTGATGAACAGAAGCATTCCTTTGAGGTTTGTATGAAAAACAATTTCACATTGAAATGTCTTGGAGCAGTCAACAATTACTTAGGATTAGAAATTCAGAGGGAAAAAGATGGCAGTGTTCTCATAAGCCAGAGTAGCAAAATTAAGAAGCTGCTGGAGGATTTTAAAATGCAGGACTGCAAGTCTGTCTCCTCCCCCATGCTTCCTGAGTTTCTAAAAGAGGAGGGGGAGAAGGGGGATGGTGAGTCATCTGAAGGAGATAGTTTCAGATCAGCCATTGGCAGTCTTCTTTACATTGCAAACAATAGCCGTCCGGACATTGCTAACAGTGTGTCCATTTTGAGCAGGTTTGTGGAAAATCCCACATCTGCTGCAAAGTCTGGGTTAAAAAGGCTGTTTCGTTATTTGCAAGGCACCAAAGATTTTTGCTTAAGGTTGTCTGCTACAGACACAGAGGAAAAGTTAGAATGCTGGTGTGATTCAGATTGGGCTGGAGATCTCAGTGATAGGAAGTCTACTTCTGGAAGTGTAATTCAATTTGCAAATTCCACTATTGCTTGGTTTTCCAGAAAGCAGACTGTAGTAGCCATCAGCACAGCTGAAGCTGAATTTTATGCTTTAGCACAACTGTGCAATGAAGTAATTTGGTTTACTCAATTGTTGCAAGACATTGGAGTCATTTTAAGCCAGCCTGTAACAATTCATGAAGACAATCAAGCTTGTATCCATTTGGCTTTATCTGAAAGTTCCAGAAATCGCACAAAGCACATTGATGTGCGTTTTCATCTTGTTAAAGATTTTCTAGCCAAGAAAAAGGTTGTTTTGAAATACTGTGATACTAAATTAATGTTGGCTGATATCTTAACCAAGCCTCTAGTTGCCAGTAGGCACACTGAGTTGATTACCAAGCTGGGTTTGTTTCGATATTCTTTCTAGTCATAAAAAAAAAGGGGAGTGTTGTATATATTTTTTTATGTCTGTAGAATATGTGGCTGAGTTTTTAAAAAGCCAGGCCTCAAAACTTTTTTCCTGTTTGGGCTCAGGAGCACATGTTCACCCCCACTCAGGAATGTTATTGCCTTCAGGTGCCGGCCAGTCTGAGAGTTTCTGACCAATCAGAATTAGCTGTTAGAGCTTTGCCCATATTGGGAATCTGTTGCCTAGGTGTTTTTGGTCACATGCTGAATCCTGTCCACTCAGATACTGGTCAGGTAAAGGTTTAAAATGTAGATGCCTTTTGTTCTTTTGTTCTCTGCCTCTGCATTCTGCTCTCTGCTATCTAAATGGCTATGTTAATCAACCATGCCATGCTTTGGCTAAAGAAGAAGATTCAAGGTTTGTTCCTATGTTTTTGTTTTAAATAAAACAACGTTTTGCTACAAACTTATCTCTTGGTTTTTCCATAACTCTGATCACAAATTTTATAAAATACAAAAGAGCTGGGGCGAGTGCGGGAGCTCACTCCGTCACGTGGGGCTAGGGATTCGAACCTCCGAACTTGCGATCGACAAGCCTGGCATCTTAACCACTGAGCCATCAGTTTGTTCCATCATCAATGCTTTCCATCAAGATTTTTAACCTCTACAGATGCAGAAAATCATCAGTCTCCATAACTTACTTCTGAAGTCAATATATTCATCCTCCCAACTCAATATTGTAATGAGATATGACAAGAGTCAAAATTAACTTTCAAGAATTCTTTCCAATGCTTCTAAGACCATTTTTTCCCTCATTAAAGAAAGGTGATGGGGGAAGGTGACTCTTCATTTTTAAGAGAAAAAGAAGGGAAGTGCGGGGGGAGGGAGTCTCAATTTTGTTTCTTCTGGAGGGGGATCAATTTGTGATTATACTAATTAAACTTCTCTTCCTTACAAACCTAACTGAAAAATAAAAAATGCCCCTTCTGTCCATATTTATTTATTTATTCATTTATTTTATAATTCGATTTATATCACTGCCCCATCTCCCCCAAAGGGGACTCTGCATATGCACTTGTTATTCAATTTTTAAAAATAACTTTATGCACCTACTGTCTCACACAAATAGAGCTCCCCACCCCACCCCATTTGAGCACTAAGATGGCAGAACAAGACAATGAGAAAACAGATCAGCCAGAAATCACCTCTGGCCACCATTCACTGCCGCAGCGCCGTCTTCGCTCCTTCAGAGACATCTAGTCTGCCATAAAATCTCACCCAGAAGCCCAGAAGTCTTTCTGGATAAAGGAAAGACAGAGATTACCCATCTGCACCCTGGACTGCTGCTCCTCAGGAGGAGACTGCAAGATGGAAATCTTGTGGTCTTCTCATGAGTAGAGCGGCAGGGGTCAAGGGAGAAACAGCTTGGTCATGCACACAAGTGCAGCCTTTTAAAGGACACTAAGTTTGACAGACAGTTTGGTGTAGTGGTTAAGGCAACAGGCTAGAAACTGGGAGACCGTGAGTTCTAGTCCCGCCTTAGGCACAAAACCAGCTGGGTGACCATGGGCCAGTCACTTTCTCTCAGCCCTAGGAAGGAGGCAATGGCAAACCTCTTCTGAAAAACCTTGCTAAGAAAACTGCAGGGACTTGTCCAGGCAGTGTCTAAGAATCAGACACAATTGAACGGATTGGGGAAAAAAAGTTTGACCAAACCCTCACTTTCTTAACCACTTTTGGATACAATCAATTTACAATTGAAAAGAGGTCTTTGAAAACAGTGGAACAAAGGAAACAACCTGTCGGTGAGTGAGCCTCCCTTCCGAATTACAGAAACTAAAACAAAGAGGAAGATAATATTGTTAAAAGATTTTAAAACAAGATCAAAGAGCCTAACAAGATTTTGACTAAGGAAGTTATAAACAGATAAAGGGGACTGTATAAATTTGAAAGATTAATATTTTGGCAAAAGTGCTTTTGGTGCTATTTGGAATTAATTAAATAAATGGACCAGACCTTCATGGGAATGTTAATTGTTTGACATCAAAGGGAAAAGACAATTGGCGGAATGTACAAAACATCATTGGCGATCACTCATAGCCGAGTAAGATTGTCTTCCAAGGGTAAAAACAAGGAGATTACTGTAACATGAGATGGACTGTGTCATTAAAACTACGGAAAGACAGAATGGATTAAAGCCTTAAGGGTATAGAAAAGGCGAAAGAGGGAAAAAGGAGAGAGAAGCCAGCCTTTTACTTTCATCTTCGTAATTGATTTACTTTTGGATTATAAATAAAAGAGTGGCGATCACCAGAAAAGTTGCAAGGCTATTGGAAAAAAACCTATTAGAAGAAGGATATGCTCATAACAACAAGGTGAACATGAGACAGCAGTGTGAGACAGCCTCTAGAACAGTGCTTTCCAAACTGCCGCCATTGGTGACACACTAACGGCGGCGGCAGCAGCTGCGCAGGGGTGCGTGCAGGGGCGTGCACGGCAGCGGCGCGGGGGGCGTGCGGCGGTGGCATGCATGGCGGTGGCGGCAGCGGCGGCCACCTCACTAAAACGCGGAAGCGCTGGTGGCGCGCTGCTGCCGCCACCACACACACCACCACCGCCACACACGCCCCCGTGCCACCACTTCATGACACACTAAACTGTGTGTCGCGACACACTAAAGTGTCGCAACACAGTTTGGAAAGCTATGCTCTAGAAGGACTAATGAAGTTCTGGGCTGCATTAGGAGAAGCATCATAGCAAAAACATGTGAAGTTCTTATTCCCCTCTACTCCACACTTGTGAGACAACACTAGGAGTATTATGTACTATTCTTGGCCATTTCCAGAAGGATATTGACAGGTTAGAACAGGTAAACTCCGGGAGACAGTGGAGGACAGGAAGGCCTGGCGTGCTATGGTCCATGAGGTCACGAAGAGTTGGACACGACTAAACGACTGAACAACAACAAAAAACAAAGATAATAGAAGGACTTGAGGACAGACTTAAGGAACCTGGGATGATCAATCTAGAGAAATGAACTCTAAGAGAAGTCATAGCATCAGAGTATGTAGAAGGATAGAAGGATACCATAGGGAAAGTTGTCAGAAACTCTTTTCCACGGCCACAGAAACTAGAAAATAAAAGGTGTAAGTTGCAATTATCTAGATTTCATTAAGGGACAGCTTCCTGATGATCAAATCTTTATAACAGGGGAACAGTCTAACTATGGAGGATGTGGATTTCCCATATCTGGAGGTTTTCAAGAAGAGGTTGGATGGTTTAATTCATTTCCCTGCACATTGCAAAGGGGTGTTCATCCATGTGGTCCCTTCCATTCCACAATTCTATGATATAACCTCAAAAAATATATCATGCTTGATTTTAACCCCATTTCCTGCTTTTCTCAAGGGCTAAAAGTCTGGCCTTGTATAGGCCCTGCACTAAACATTAACAATTCATTTGTAAAACTAAGTGGCATTTACAATTAAGTACTGCTACAGCAAGATATGGTGTTCTGCCTGGATTTCCTACTATACTTTCCTCTGCCATGCCTGCATTCCTATGAGTATTCAGTTCTGGATATGAGTTGTAGAAGATGATTAATTGAGTTTCAAATAAGCTGTGGTAATAGAAATCATGCCAAATGTGGGATAATATTGCAGTCAAACCAACAATTCATGTCTTGCTAGATAGGCACATGAAAGGGGGCAGAGGCTCACAGAGACTTCCTGAGTAATTTCCTAGAGAGAGAACTCTGTGAGATCACTTCCTTCTCTTCTCCACCATGCATCTGAGGTGAAAGCAGGTGTGTGTCTGAGCTCTGCAGCTCAGACATCATTCTCAAGCTTAGATCTTCTATTTTAGTAACTTTGTTAGTACTTTCAACCTGCCTTGACTTTACTACTGCAACTGCTGTTTTGAGACCTAGATTATGTGAGTAAACATTACTTTTATTTCTTCATAAAACTGTGTGATTGTTATTTTAAGAGGGATAAAAGGGGTAATACCAGGAAAATCCAGTTTGCTTCAAAGCATCCTGGATTATTGTTTTCTAGAAGGTTAAACCAACCTTGTCTTAAACTTCCAGGTTTATGCTGCTAGGGATGGTACTCTGCTAATCTCACTCACGGGAGGAAGGAAGGATAATAACTAAATAATATATCCTCTCCTAGTATCTAAATTCATTCCCACACCAAATGCCTCAAGAGAAAAGCAGAACATGAAGAATATGTGTTTGCTTTGCTAGTGCAACTGTTGATGTCCCCTTATGTCATGGATTAATTTTAATTCAGCAATATCCCATATTGAAAACCCATGGATCATTCCCTGTCTTCCACACATGCCGTATAGCAGAGCTTTCCAAAATGTGTGTCGCAACACAAAAGTGTGTCGCCACACACAGTCTGGTGTGTCGCCACACAACCCGGAAGCACTGATCATCATCAGCGCTTCCGGGTTTTCCCGCGGCGACACACCAACGGCGGTGTGCAAAAAGCGAAAGCGGCAGCAGCGCTTCCAGGTTTTTGCGCACTGCCGCAACGGCGGCACTTCCGAGTTTTCCCGCGGCGACACACCAACGGTGGTTGGTGTGTCGCCGCGGGGAAACTTTGGAAAGCCCTGCCGTATAGTTTTCCTGCTGGATGGACTTTAAATGCAGAGACAATCAGCCATTGTTGGCCCTTAGCTGAAATTACTGTTTCAACTTTAACTTACCACATTTGGGCACAGTGAAGAATGTGTTTCACAAGAAAACAAGTATACTTGTGGTTGGAAACGATTGTGTCTGTATTTTCATTCCAACATGCAAATAATGAAGCCTCTAACTTGAATGCCTCCAAATGGGGCGAATATAACGGGATTGGGGAGTGAAAGCTCAAAATAGTTGAAAGGCAGCAGACAAGGCTGATACAACCAGTCATGGAGCCTGGCCTTCACATTTGTTTCCACCCGTCCTATCAGATCCAGCATGTTATGGGTTCTGTCAATCAAGGAGTGTCATCAGACAGGACCCAGGAAGCATGCTTTTTTTGTTATGGTGCCTGCCCTTTGGAACAACATTTCCCTGGAGATTAGATTGACCCTTTTCCAAGGTTCTGAAGACATGGTTCTGTTCCTGTTCATGGTTCGGTTCCTACAGCTGGACTGTACATTAGAGCTTGTGAGTTGGTTATTAATTGTGGTTTGATTGTTTTTGACCTTAGCTGCTGGATACTCTGCTGTTCTTTCTGTTTTCAACTGCTGTAACCCCCACCCCACCCCGGTCACTATGGTGAAATGGACAGCCATATAATCTGAATAAAATAATGAGAAGAAGATGAGGAGGAGGTAGAGGAGGAAGAATCTGTATAATTTGGGGACTTGTTTGAAAGTTAATATTGATTCAGGTTAAAGTGGAGGCTAACAGTTCCTCCTCTTCTCCCAATATTTCAGCCTGGGGCCCATAGGTTTCCCACTTCTATGTTAATATATCTAAATACAACTTTCAAAGTTCTATAACAATGAGCTTTTATGCTATAGTCCAAGCTGTCCCAGGAGACATGCAGTCTTATTCCAGAAACTGAAATTAAGACATCTGCCCAAGTTAGCAGACTGGAAGATACGTAGCCCACCAAATTCATCTTCATTCCTCATCTTCAATTTTCTTGGTTCTGTGGCAGTATCTCTGCTTTCAAGAAAACTAGAAAGCAATGAGGACAAGGTGAATGAGGCTTACCAACGTATCTCAAGGCACTCTGTTTGAGATAACGTGCCAAGGGATGTTTACAGTTTACAGTATACTTATGGTATTTAGTAAAGATCTGTTCTTCTACTAAACTAGTCATTCTTGAAGGCTGTACTTCCTCAAACTATACTTTGATTTGTAAAAGTGTATCAAGATTCTTAAGATTATTCTTAAACAAGCATGCTGAAACCAAGATGTTTAAAACCTGTGTCCTTGGAGACTGTAATTATCCTACAAACTGCATAGTTACACATAGTTACATACAGTACATAGCTACACATTTTAGACTATGGTTATGTTACATAGCGCATTCCTGCCAAAATGGAGCAGGACGGCTTTGTATCACAAAATGGCTCTTCTTGAAATATAGCCCTCCCACAATGCTCATCTTTAGGTTTCTTTCAAGATTGAGGCAATTATACGCATTTAGATCTTGGCAATCTCAGCAAAAACACTGATCGAGTGGTCAACGTTTTTCCCACCATGCTGAGATCCATTGCATTTTCATTCAGAATATCCAAGTAAATTGTACTGTTTCTTTTCTTTTGCAATGGATGGATGGTTAGATGGATGGATGGTTTTTGGAAGTATGTGGCTCCACATAAACATTTGTCCACTACACTTCCTGCTTTTATAATAAAGTCTAAGACAATAATGTCCACGACCTGGAGTTTAAAGGAAGTCACGTGGTGGAGCGTATCCTAGTTCATCAAAAGCTAAGCATGGATTTTCCACTACACCCATGGAGCTCCTGATTCTCCATGTGCCACATAAAGAAAACTCATCACCCCAAAGATCTTCCTGTTCTACCTTTCCCAGAATCCCAGATGGGCATTTTATTTATTTATTTATTTATTTATTTATTTATTTATTTATTTATTATCCCGCCTTTATTATTTTTATAAATAACTCAAGGCAGTGAACATACCTAATACTCCTTCCTCCTCCTATTTTCCCCACAACAACAACCCTGGGAGGTGAGTTGGGCTGAGAGAGAGGGACTGGCCCAGTCACCCAGCCGGCTTTCATGCCTAAGGCGGGACTAGAACTCTCAGGCTCCTGGTTTGCCATTGGCTCCTTCCTAGGGCTGAGAGACAGGGACTGGCCCAAGATCACCCAGCCAGCTTTCATGCCTAAGGCAGGACTAGAACTCTCAGTCTCCTGGTTTGCCATTGGCTCCTTCCTAGGGCTGAGAGAGAGACGGACTGGCCCAAGGTCACCCAGCCGGCTTTCCTGCCTAAGGCGGGACTAGAACTCTCAGTCTCCATGTTTCTAGCCCAGCACCTTAACCACTAGCCCAGGGCTTTCCAAAGTGCCGCCGCTGGCGACACACCAGTGGCGGCGGTGGTGGCAGTGCGGCGGCGCGCGCGCACGGCATCGGCACGGGAGCGTGCAGTGGCATGCTCATGCACGGCGGCGGCGGCAGCCTCCGCTAAAACACGGAAGCACTGATCCCGCGCCGCTGCTGCTGCCGCCATGCACGCGCACGCCGCCGCTTCCGGGTGGTGTGGCAACACACCACGCTGTGTGTGGTGACACACTTTTGTGTCGCGACACACAGTTTGGAAAGCTCTGCACTAGACCAAACTGGCTCTTATATCTTATTTCATTTATTTTATTTATTTATTTTAATATCTATCTATCTATCTATCTATCTATCTATCTATCTATCTATCTATCTTATTTCAGGCTTGAATCCCACTGATGAAACTACATAGTGGTTAAAAACAGGAATCCTTAGGGATCATCAGCATGGCCTGGCAGATTCCTGGAGGGCTTGGATAAGAATCCAGCCTGTCATGAACCCCAGGTTACCCTTCATCAGCGAAGACCTCAGCAGCTTCTTCTTCCTTCCTTCCGGGCCTGCAAATATAACCTGAATGCTCAAATTCAAATTCTTCCATAGTTTCTGCAGTTTTTCAACCAGACCCCAAACTTAGACTTCAGAAAGTGTCACAACCTGTTTAAGTCCAGAGACAGCAGCATGCCAAGGTCCAGTCTAGGATTTATATCCACTAGCTCTTTTTAAGGCCTCAGTTGTGCCCAGACACATGCTTTTATACTAAGAATTAACTGAATTGATAGCTTTCTGCATTGAACCCAAAGCTGTCTTCTCCACTCATCGTGAGGGCCTATCTTTAACCAGCTTCCTTCAGACACTCAGCCAAGTTAGGATGTGGCCAATGTTGCCCAAAATCACTGTATAGGTGTGATGGTTCTGATCCGTCAGCTGTTAATTCAGAAACCCTTACGACAAGCCGTCAAGGATATGAAAGAGTTCTTTATTAAAGCAAGTGATCCGTTCCAATGCAAAGACTAGAATGAGGGACAGTCGCGCTAAATGGCATTTGCATTCTTTACCTTGTGCCAGCCCCCCCATTGGGGGAGTCACTCCATGACGGCCCCTCCCCACACTCTCCCCGGTTCCGTACTACTGGGCCCCAGTTGTTCACTAACGAGCTGACAGCCCATCCAGGCCGATCTTGACGCCAGCCCGTTCAACTAAACAATACCGATCAACATTCCTGGTGGCTTTGCGGTCACGTCAGACGTCAGACTACTGTTACAAACCGTTCCTAACGACCCTGCAGGAATGCCAGACTACTTCCATCCCCCATAACTATGCTGGCAGGATGCTCCATCCTGACAATAGGGGGGAAGGGCTCAAGAGAAAATTTTCCCCACGTCACGCAGTTCATTCTGCTTACTTTCTTGTTTCCTGGTTGTTGTTTTTTGTTCTTGGATTCTGTACACTAAGATGTAGCTATGTTTCTTAATTACATTAATTATGGGTATTAATAACCTACATTTCACAAAAAATGCCTCCAAGCCAACTAATATAGGTTGCATATTTTTTCTTAGAGAAACAATGGGGCAACCGTCCTTCTGCCTCAATTCACTGATAATGAATCTCTGTGAAAAATATTGGATTTTGATTCATTGCACCTTCCAGAACCTTTGTATTAAAAAACTTTGATGTATCATATATGCGCACACACTCACTCACTCCCCATTCTGATCTCCAAAGGCTGCATGCAACATTCATTAATTCAACTGCATCCAAATATACCTAAAGTTAATACCAAATCAAATCAGGACTTTGTTTTGAAAGCTGTTATGCCTGGTGAAGGGGACATACATTTTTTCCTACCTTTTTGAAGAAGAACTCAAATTCCAGAGACAGTTCAGGGAGAAGAGAAGGCCACCCAACCTTCCTTGTTGTTCCTTTTCTTTCTTGTACTTCAAAATGTGCATATGTGTTTGGTATCCTTTCCTCCATCTTCTTCAGTCTAGCAATGATAACCTCACCAGAAGATAGATGGGTGACCATGTAAGGTTGGGTGGTCCTGTGATCACTGCCAGACCAAAGCAGGTGGAGGAAAGGAGGCTGTTGAACCACTGTGGTGCATACATGAGCACTTAACGTTATTCTTCATAAAAGAAGAACTGGAGCATTATCCCCATTTAGATTTTGCCTTGTCCCCCCACTTTTCATACTTTGGGGCCACAATACAGGTCAGGAAACATCCTTGTCTAAGATGGGAAGAGATCCATAATATAGCAAAGATGTGAGGTTACAAGGCAGGGCAGAGCCTGGATTGGTTCAGGAAGTCAATTTGTTTTAAATATAGAAAACTAGGCTAAAAACTTTATAAGCCATCATCATGAAGATAAAGCTTTGCTATATCTATTTCAAGGATGAAAAGTGGGGGAGTTTGTAATCTTGTCAGGTTTTTTTAATCTCCAGAAAGTGATGGCTTCAGTTCTACCAAACGGAAAGTATCCAATACAGTCATCGCAGTCCCATCCCTGAGAAGTGAAAAGATGGCCCGGTTAATCTGGACAGTGAATAACATAGGGAGTCATTTCGATCTGGCCATGAACTAGTCCTGGGGAAAACCTGGCATTTTTTCCTCCACAGATATGAAAGCCCTTGAAAAGTTCCTACGGCAGCAACTCGATGAATTAAAGATTAAGATTGTTAGAAGCAAAAGAAAAGAATATAAAGTTGACTTGTATGATCAGGGCTAAAATAGGAAATATTTTTTATAAAATTCTGGAAACCCTTTATGGACTTTTTGCCAATATTTGGACAGAAATGACAACGATTTTGACTTGTATGATCAGGGCTAAAATAGGAAATATTTTTTATAAAATTCTGGAAACCCTTTATGGACTTTTTGCCAATATTTGGACAGAAATGACAACGATTTTTGGATTTGAATGGGTAAGGGGGGATTATGGGAAGAAGTGAACCACATATGTAATTTCATAGGGGATGGAGAATTATTAATTTGGCTGTACTTGTTGCAAGGAAGATCGGGAGTTGCTTCTTTAAATATTCTTTTTTTCTATCTCTTTTCTTTTCTTTTTTGCACTTTGTATTTCTTTTCTTTCTATTCTTTTCTTCTCTTTTTCTGATTTCAGTTTGTATTATCTTTTAGTATTGTAAAACTCTTTAATAAAAAGTATTTTTTTAAAAAATGAAAGCAGTTGAAAAATTCATTTGCACTGTAGAAAATTTGACCGAGGCTGTTCCCATCACAAAATAAATTGCCAAGGTACTCCTCCCCACCTTGAGGCTGATGGCCCAATTTCCCACTCCTGTCCCCTCCACCCAAAAAATAAACAGAAGTCTAAATTATCTCTCGGCACCCTTGGCTGTGGTCCAAACACCCACAAACGGTACAAACAGGGGTAAAAAAAACCTATAAAAGAGTTTTATAGCATAAATACACCTAGAGAGTCAATTAAAGTGAGAAGGAAGTCAAGATTATAGCTTTTACAGTAGCATTTTAATCTTTCTTTAGCAGAGGTCAGCAACACAGTGTACATAATGTGATAAGAAGACATCCACTGACCTCCAAATCTTTTTTTAAAACTTTTAAATTAACATTTCAAAATTAAGCATGGATGAAATCCTTAAAGGTAAAAAAAATTTCCCCTGCACAGTCGTGTCTGACTCTAGGGGGCAGTGCTCATCTCCGTTTCTTAGCTGAAGAGCCAGCGCTGTCCGAAGACGTCGGCATGACGCGTGCGGAATGCTGTTACCATCCCACCAAAGTGGTACCTATTTCTCTACTTGCATTTGCATACTTTCGAATTGCTAGATTGGCAAGAGCTGGGGCGAGTGCGGGAGCTCACTCCATCACACGGCACTCAGGTCTCGAACCGCCAACCTTCTGATCGACAAGCCTGGTGTCTTAACCACTGAGCCATCACTCCTTAAAGATAGCCAAATCTCACAAGAAATATGTGTTCTCACATAAGATCTCAAGAGGTCCTATATAAGGAAGGGTCTACTTTAGTGTTTTTTTATACCAAAGACAAGAGTATGAAGCCATCTGATTTTCCCTGCTACTCATAAATATGGGTAGGACAATAGAAAGCCTGATATCAAGGGCCCCTGAAGAGAGAAGGGGTGGGTGAAACACAACGTTGCAGTGCAAACTCCATCAATTTCATACCTGTGTCACAATATTGCATGTAAGGAATACAAGGGATACAAAATGGGGTGCATGC
The DNA here is from genome assembly GCA_023362775.1 of Charina bottae. Lineage (NCBI taxonomy): Eukaryota > Metazoa > Chordata > Lepidosauria > Squamata > Charinaidae > Charina > Charina bottae. The sequence continues at coordinate 288,742 of JALMGJ010000011.1, read as the reverse complement.
AGCTGCATGGAGAGACAAGCTTTGGAAGTCACCATGCATGGCTGGAAAACAATGCAGCTGCTTGCTTCATTCATTCATTCATTCATTCATTCATTCATTCATTTGGCACATTTCTATCCGCTGCAATCCAAAAAGACTCTTGGCGGTTTACGCAGAATATAAAACACACACACACACACAATTAAAACACCCACAGCCCACACTTCACAACAAGAACAATAAAAACCACACCAGCCAAACACAGGCATGACAATAGAAGTTCAAGAGGACCTGATAAAATCAGGGGAAGGCTCTCCAAACCAACTGAGTTTAATAGCACCTGAAACACCAACAAGGAGGGAGATAGCTTGATCTCTTCCAGGAGGCTGTTCCACAGCGTTGGAGATGCCCCAGGAATTATTTGAAGAGAGGAACGTGTACGCACCCCCACGCATTACAAAAATGCCTTTTCTAAAGCATTTGTAGTCTACTAATTAGTTCTACTGACAAAGTAAACATATTTTTCATTTAGCTTTCCCCCTCGAGCGCCTTAGCATAAGAGAACTCCTTTCAGCACAGCTTACTCGTAACATAATTAACCCCCTTCTTCAACTCACATTTAGAATTTACTCCAGAGAGAATGTAGAAGGGAGGAATAAAGCCCATCCACCGAAGTAAACACTCTCTGGATTCATCAGTATTCATTTATTGTTCTACTCTAGAAGAAGGTACATGCTTCTGTAGGCTATCCTAGAGTGCACCTCATCCTAGCATTTGTTGTTGTTCATTCGTTCAGTCGCTTCCGACTCTTCATGACTTCATGGACCAGCCCACACCAGAGCTTCCTGTCAGCCATATCCACCCCCAGCTCCCCCACGGTCGAGTCCGTCACCTCCAGAATATCATCCATCCATCTTGCCCTTGGTCGGCCCCTCTTCCTTTTGCCTTCCACTTTCCCTAGCATCAGCATCTTCTCCAGGGTATCCTGTCTTCTCATTATGTGGCCAAAGTACTTCAGTTTTGCCTTTAATATCATTCCCTCAAGTGAGCAGTCTGACTTTATTTCCTGGAGGATGGACTGGTTTGATCTTCTTGCAGTCCAAGGCACTCTCAGAATTTTCCTCCAACACCACAGTTCAAAGGCATCTATCTTCCTTCGTTCAGCCTTCCTTATGGTCCAGCTCTCGCAGCCATAGGTTACTACAGGTTACTACTACATATCCTAGCATAGATGTCCACATATGTCCTAACACATATGTCAGGACACAGATGACATGACTTACATAATTACGTTAAAAGTCAGAAGGAGTCAAGTAGCATCTTTTCAGGCTAACCAAGTTTATTAAAAGGCATACGTTTTTGTGACTGTAACTGCATCAGACATCATGATACAATTAATTGCATCAGATATCGCAGTGCAAGTACTAAGTTGAATCTTGTACGTGATGATGTCACGATGCTCAAGTTTTCGTGTCGACGTCTTAAGAGCTTGCTACAGATGTCACTACATCCTAGACTAGCCTATGAAGATGGCTAGTTTGAATATCAATTGCCTGGATTAAGAAGGTTTTTTCATCAGGCACATGGGCAAATGGGTTCTCATAAACATGCCTGATATTTCTTCCTTTGGGACATTTAAGTGCTAAAGAAAAATAGCATGTGAAGTATGGAAACGATTTACAGAGCTTTAATCTGACAATGCTGTAAAGCTCTGTAAATCATTTCCATACTTGCCTTTTTGATCTCTGGATGACGACCACCAAATTGTTGGCCAAGTGGGAATCCAGAGTAAAGAACTACAAACCAAGGTTGTCAGGTCAAAATCTTAAATATGTAATTTCCATCCATGCACATTTGCTTATAGCAAGTTAATTTTTTAAACAACCACTAAAATGTATAGAGAGCCAGTTTGGTGTAGTGGTTAAGGCAGAGCTTTCCAAACTGTGTGTTGCGACATGTTAGTGTGTCGGCTGCAGTGTGTAGGTGTGTTGCACGAACGTAACAAGAAACCTCTGAGTCGGATGCTCAGAGCCTCAAGCGCTTCGCTGCTGCTGCTGCCTCCGAGCCCTGCCAGGATTCCGCGCAGGTCCTACTGCCTGCCTTGTGCCTTCCTGCCTCCAACCTGCTGTAATTCCGCGCAGGTCCTAGTGCCTGCCTAGTGCCAGTTTGCTAGTAAAACTGGATTACTGTGTCACGAAATGATGCATGTCTAAAAAGTGTGTCACCAATATGAAAAGTTTGCAAAGCTCTGGGTTAAGGCATCAGGCTAAAAGCTGGGAGACCGTGAGTTCTAGTCCTGCCTTAGGCACGAAGCCAGCTGGGTGACCTTGGGCCAGTCACTCTCTCTCAGCCCTAGGAAGGAGGCGAGGCAATGGCAAACCACTTCTGAAAAACCTTGCCAAGAAAACTGCAGGGACTTGTCCAGGCAGTCTCCGAGGATCAGACACAATTGAACCGATTAAAAAAAAAGTGTTCCTTGCGATAACCATCATTTGCAAGTCCAGTGACAGCTGGGGATTGAAAAGCATTCCAGGGCAAATCTGCTCCATCCAAAGCAAACTTCCAATCAGTCCCCAAGTCCAGTTTCTCCCTTACCAAAACCACCTCCAACTTCCTTGGATATAATTTCACTTGTTTTCTCTCCTTAAGCAACTTTCAGGAGCACTGACTGTTCTTTTTACTTAGAAGGTAAACTTCTAAGTTTAAAAGGGCTGCACCCAACTTCCTATCTCCAAATTACCTCCATGCAAGGCTTCGTATTGATGTTAACAAGCATTGGAGACCAGATAGAACACCCCAGGTCTGTCTTAGGGGGCTGGGAAACGGCTGAAACTGCACTTTTTCTGAAAAATGTAATACAGCAAAGGGAGAAGGAGGAAGCTTAGAAAGAAATAATAATAAAAGATGGTTGTTGTGGGTTTTCCGGGCTGTAATAATAAAAGAAATTAATGCTGGGTTTCAAACCAGCAACATTTGACCTGGGGGGGGCAAGAGTTATGGTCGCTGCTATTGGAGCCCTAGGGGGAAATGGGGGCTGAAAGAGCTTTAGAGGTAACAGTAAGGATCAACTCTTTTTATGCTGTAGATGAAGCTCAGGAGCGAAGCTGCTTCTGTGACATTAAAGAAATAATCTGATGAAGCGAGTTAGTCGGAAGAGGCGCTACCAAATTCCTTCTGATTTTTTTTAAATAGATTTTTGGCTACTATATATAGTCTAACACTAAACGTTGGTCTACGGAGCGTCTGCTTCCCCTCCCGCTATTCCTGGATCCAACCGCTTCCGTGAGCCTCCTACTAAATTGAGTTACAACCCTAAATTAACTTTTTTTTCCGTTCAGCACTTATAACAGGGAAACGGCCCCTACAGCTGCTCCCCACAGTGGCCACATGGTAGAACGGAACAGAAAGACCTAGAGCAGTGTTTTCCAACCTAAGCAAATTTTAAGATGTGTGGACTTCAACTCCCAGAATTCCCCAGCCATCCCTGAGCTAGAGGAAGGCTGGAATTGCCCGAACCTATCATGGCGGCAGAAGGATCACTGCCCGCGGGAAATATGGCCGCGTTTCCTCTTCCGTATTGCCTCGACCGCAACAAACCCGGCGGCACTCCGGCAAGAGGAAGGATCAAAGTGCCCGTGACAAACATGGCCACAATGGAGAGTGACTCGTTGACCTCTACCCTTTTCCCAGAGTCCGTTCGATTCTCCGAGTCGTTATTGTATTTTATGTTTTTTCCTTCACGGCTGGGTCGGCAGGCCACTCCGTGCTCCGAAGGAGGAACTCCTCGCGAGGAAAGAGGCCCTTAGCCGAGAGGCCGCCTCTCCCCGGAGACGAAGGGCCACGTGCCCGTAACCAAGAGGGCCGCGGCGGCCTCGGGAAAGCGTCGCGGCCCTTCCGGCGCATGCTCTGTTCGCGTGAGAAGACAGCCGGGCCGCCGCTGCGGTCACGCCGGGGACCATGGCGAGTTTCGCGGCGCTCCGGCGGGCGTGGATCTCGGCAGGGGGGGGTTACCGACAGGTGGGTGCCCGAGCAAAGTCTCCGGGTCGGGTGGGCAGCGCGGGAGGCCCCGAGGAAGGGCGAACCTCGCCTCCTCCTCCAAGCAAGACTTGAACGAAGGCCAAAACGGTGGGGTTGGGATCTCAGCCGTTTTTCCTGCGCTGAGATCGTTTCAATATATTAAATATATATCAAATATATTTTCCTGCTTTAAGTTCATCCCGAGACTGCTGCTGTTTTGCGGGACGGAAAAGTTTACCCTTGCACTTTCCCAGCAGTGGCGCTCCCGATAAACCGATCGGCTTTATTGGCATTGCAATTCCGGGCTTATTCTGGGAAACGACCTGACCAAGATGCTACTTTTTGCAACTTCCTTTCCAGGTTCACAGAATATCTGTCCCTCCGAGATGGTCACAAGCCCAAGCTCCTTTTGTTCCTCCGCTGAACAGTTTTCCTCTTCCTCCTTGGAGACCCACAATCCGGGGTCAGAGCACTGCAGCTGTTGCAGGCATACAGGTGGGGCAGGTGCACTTAGGGAGCTTGAAGTGATGAAAATGAAACGTCGTCCAGGAGACTTCGCTTGGGAGGGGGACATTTCCACGTGAGACCTGCTGACATTCATTTCTGCCTCTCCCCTTTAGGTTGCTCAAGCTGCAGCAGCCCCCCCTGGAGGGAACGTCCTGCCTGTGGAGGAACTTGGCCAACTTGTGCAGGAACCGACTCTGGCTGAACTGGGTCTGGGGAGCAGCAGCCCGGTGGGCCTAATCATGAAGATCTTGGAATCCTTCCACTTGGACCTGGGGCTGCCTTGGTGGGGAGCCATTGTAGCAGGTAAAGAGGGTTGCTGGAATCCTAAGGGGATGCGAAAAGGCAGACGGCTTTATCCCGGTGGACAAAGAATTATGCATTCAGATGGGGAAGTGCAGACCCGTTCAGTCATTGACAAATCCAGTTTTAAAGGCCAGATTGCAAGTAAAGGAAGGGGGGAAAAACTTTTCATCCTGCAGGGACCAGAACAAAATACTCTGGGCAGGATTAGGATAAAGACTATGCTTAACTTAACATAATTAATTTAATTAAAGAAATGCAGTTCATATTTAAGATCACTCCTGGTATAAGGTGACACGTTGTGCTGAGAAACCCTTGCAGCTGGGAACAGAAGCGAAATCACGGCCGGCTGGTAAACAAAGCCAAAATTGTTAGACGCTTCCAGAACTGCCTTCAGGATACTGTAAATATTTCTTCCGTTCTCACAAGTGTCCAAATCAGCGGGGTGGAATCTTTAGTTTAAAAAACTTTAAAGAAACAATTTCATTTTTGGGAAATGACCTCCTACCCATCCAGCTGTGGAATTGTACTTTCTGCACACCAGCTGAGGAACTCAGGGTGCCTGGACTTCTTTGTGGATACTGGTGACCTTGTAATTGTCCTGCAAAGTAATGCAACTCTTCTCTCCTGCCCAATTTCTCAGGGACAGTACTCGTACGCTGTCTGGTTTTCCCACTCATGGTGAAGAACCAGCAAGACTCGATCGCATTAAGCAACCACATGCCCCAAATTACCGTGTTATCTGCTAGAGTCAGTGAGGCCAAGAAGACCGGCAACCAACAACAGTGTAAGTTTAAGGTGGGATCAAAACTTAATGGGATCATTAAGCTCTGCAATTAACCAAGGATTGCAAGAGCAACCATAGGATGAGGTAAGGCTGGGGAAGGACAAAGGAGCTGGAGACGCAACCTTCCTTAAATGCCACCAGTGTGGAATAAAGCCTTTAAAATACACTACTGTGGTAGAGGGGGATAGGAGCTCCAGCCCAGTAGCTGGAGGACAGGAGTGGTGTTCATACGGAACACTTGGCAGACAGGCTTTTAGCATTACTTTTCCTGTCTCCTTTTCTCCCAGTTATGAAAGCTGTTACGGATCTGGACCACTATCAGAAAACCCATAATGTTAACCCCTTGCGAGGATTCATCACGCCCTTGGTCCAGGTCAGCTTCTTTCTATGGCATGTTTGGAGTTTGTATTATCTGCACTGCTTACCGGCTTGACCTCTCCCTTCTCTGTCTCAGGCACCCATTTTCATCTCATTCTTCCTTGCCCTGCGCAAAATGGCTGAGTTTCCTGTGCCCAGCATGGAGACCGGGGGACCGTGGTGGTTCATGGATCTCACAGCCTCTGATCCTTACTACGTTCTACCCCTGATGACAACTGTCTCCATGTGGATTATTTTGGAGGTAAGTTTTGGGCAGTGTGTGAGTGAACTCTAGTTATCCCCAGATTTTGCTTCCACTTTATCTGTTACCTAGATTTTCCACAGATCCCTTCTTCCACCCACCATGATTTTGAAGCAAAGAAATTGGCAGGCATGAAAAAGCACTTCTGGGGTGGACTTACTGGCTAGGACATATAGAAATGTACCCAGATCTCGGCTGGGGACTGAATCTCCATTTATCTGGAGCCGGGCCCTACCTGGATCTTTAGCCCACTTGTCTCCTATCGGCTAGTTCACGTATCAGAATCATCCTGTTGGTGTGGAATGAGGACTGGGGACAGGTGTGTGAAGCAGAAAGAGTAGAAACTCGGGCAATGGCCAGCAGATAACATCTATCTTCCCTACAGACCGGGATGCAAACAGGAGCCCCGAACCCAAACCTCGATCTAATGAAAAAGGTTTTCCGAGTGATGCCAGTGCTCTTCCTTCCTTTCATAATTTCCTTTCCAACGGTAAGAGGGAGGCTTTCGTTTCAGCTGTGTTCTGCGGAAAACCCCACAGATTGCAGTTGTAAAGGCTCAAGATGGCCTGTGGGCAGCCATGACTTTCTTTAGTCTCGTAGCCTCAGAGTCGGCACTGTTTGAAGCCTGGATGCTTTCCCCACTCGTATGTCTCCCCTGAGTGACCTTTCTGTTCCTCAAAGTTATTTTTTATTGCTTTTTAAAATAATGACAGAAAAAGAAAAAAATACACAAAGATACATGTTATAAAAATACATAACAGGTGCTTAAAAAATAAGAAAAATATAACAAAGAAATAAAATAAAAATATGAAATATGTCATTACAACAATAAACAATTACAATTCTATATCTAATGCAAATATGCATGTGTGTGTGTATATATATGTATATATATACATATATACACACACACATATACACGTGAGATAGATAGATAGATAGATAGATAGATAGATAGATAGATAGATAGATACACACACACACACACACACACACACACACACACACACACACACAGTGCGCGATGGCTCAGCAAGTAAGATGCCAGGCTTGTCAATCGGAAGATTGCAAGTTCGGAGGTTCAAATCCCTAGCCCTGCGTGACGGAGTGAGCTCTTGCCAACCTAGCAATTCGAAAGCATGCAAATGCAAGTAGAGAAATAGGTACCACTTTGGTGGGATGGTAACAGCGTTCTGCGTGCGTCATGCCAGCCACGTGACCACGGAACCATCTTCAGACAACACTGGCTCTTCAGCTAAGAAACGGAGATGAGCACCGGCCCCTAGAGTCGGACACAACTGTGCAGGGGAAACCTTTACATACACACACACACACACACACACACACACTCTCTCTCTCTCTCTCTCTCTCTCTATATATATATATATATATATATATATATTCATTCATTCATTCATTCATTCAAATACCTTTACCTTTTATATATATATATATTCTCATTCTAATATGATTATATAGCCATCCTGCTTTTCCCTAAGCTACTATATTTTGTATAAATGAGTCCCATATTTCTACAAAATTATTTATTTATTTAATCAATCACATTTGTATAGCCCCTATCTCACATAGTGACTCTGGGTGGCATACACAGCAATAATCAAGAGTATATAAAAACATTAAACAATTTAAATTAAAATAACAAGATACAAACAAATTTTAAAAAATGGTGGGAAAACATACAGAGAGTGCATTCCATTAATAGTCATACAACCATCTAACAGGCTCCACTCTACCACAGGATCCCCAAACTAGTTGGCAAAGCCATGTTTTAAGGGTCTTCCGGAAGGCCAGGAGGGTCGAGGCCAATCTCATCCCGGGGGGAATGATGACCCACAGGGCGAGGGCTATGGCAGAAAAGGCTTTCTTCCTAGGCCCCGCCCGACACTCCCTAGCTGACGGGACCCGCAACATGCCTCTCTTGCCGGACCTGATGGTACGGGCTGATGTAACTGGGGAGAGGCGGTCCCTCAAATATCCCAGTCCCATGCCATGTAGGGCTTGAAAAGTGATAAGCAACACCTTGAATTGGACCCAAAAGCAAACTGACAACCAATGCAGCTCATGTAGCAGAGGTGTAGTGTGTGCAGATCTCGGAGCACACATAACTGCCAGTGCTGCTGCATTTTGCACCAGCTGAAGCTTCTGGATACCCTTCAAGTGTAGCCCCATGTACAGCACATTGCAGTAGTCCATTCGGAAGGTGACTAGGGCATGAGTGATTAAGAGTAGAGCCTCCCAATCCAGGAATGGGCGCAACTGGCACACAACATGAAGCTGTGCAAAGGCTCTCCTTCGAGCAGGAGTCATGAGTCCAGAAGAACCCCCAAGTTGCACACTGGGTCTGTTTGGAGCAGCGGAACCCCATCCACCACCAAGGATGGTAAATCCCAATACAGAAGGCCCTAAAACCCAAAGCCGCTCAGTCTTGCCAGGGTTCAGCTGAAGCCAGTTGTTCCCCGTCCAGGCCCCCACAGCCTTCAGGCACCAAGAAAGGATATCAACAGCATCACTTAGCTCACCAGGGGCAGAGACATACAGCTGGGTATCATCAATTAAGTGTCTGGTTCATACAGGGTAGGACTGCATCTCCCATTTCATTTCTCTGTTTTTTCACAGTGGGGCAGGGAGGGGTCATCTGATTCCAGTAGTAAAGAATATACATAGCTCAGTGTTGAACTGTTGGGTTCTTGGTGTTCCGTGAGCTTGTTTTCTTGCAGACATTTCTATACCAGGCTAGAGAACAGCATCAGTGCATGGGGGAGTGAAGCAAACCAAGAACCCAGCAGGTCATCTGAGGTTCGATGCTCTCTTCCTCCCATACAGGCCATCTTTACCTACTGGCTGACATCCAACTTGTTCTCGATTATGCAAGTATTGCTGTTTCGTTTGCCTGCCACTCGTACATTTTTCCACATCCCTGAGAGGGTGGCACACAATCCTGAGTCCTTACCTCCCCAGCAAGATTTTCTGAAGAGCATCAAGGAAGGTGAGTTGAGAGAAGGTGGCTGAAGGCAGGAATGGGTTGGCCAGGTTCATATGGTCATGCAAGGTTAGCTGCCTCCTGCCTCAATCTCTACTAGGATGGAAGAATGTCCAGATAGCTCGTCAGTTAGAGGAGCGAGAGCAGTACATTAAAAAACAACTGGATTCAACACGTAAAGGTAAGCCTCTTTCACTCAACCCTTATTTGCTGCCATCCCAGACCACAAATGTTCATATGTTGTGTTTCAGAGAGGGGAGCTCTGATCCTCCAGAATATTGCTGAACTACATATTCCAGAAGCTTCTGTCATCATAGTTCCTAGTATAGGATGCTGGGAGTTGTAGTTCTGCAGCATCCAGAGAACTAGTTTCCCCACAATGGTATTTCAGTTAGAGTAAATTCGGTAAGGGAAAAGAAGCAAGAGGTTTTTAGTTTACATGGATTTATTCTCAATGTCTCTTAAAACAAAGTAGGGAGGAAAAAGTACAGAACTGGGCAGTCAAAACAGCAGGGATCTGACACCCTACTGGGCAAGACTACAATATTTTACTAAAAATTGAACAGTGCTAGAATTCAGAACGTGACAGTTGTGCTGATAAAAATAGATTTTTCCCCTTTTAGAACTAGTGAGGAGACATTTCTTCACATTATAAATCTGTGGAACTCGTTGTCCCAAGTTTGATGGCCACCAATTTAGAAGGTTTTGAAATGGAATTAGAGAGTTTTGTGAAAGAGAAGGTATCCATCAACCTAAACTGGTCCAGCCTAGTCTGGAGGCAGCATGTCCCTAAATCCCAGCTGCAGAAGTGCAGTGAGAAAAGCCCACCTCTGGCCTTTCAAAGCATCTGGTTTGTAAATGTGAGATTCAGATTGCTGAGCCTGATAGGTCTTTGGTCAGATCCAAGCAATCTCTTTGTATGCATTTGTTTTCAGCTTTGATTGCAGAGGTCTCTTTTTTGGGGGGTGGGGGATGTACAAGGTGGGTTTTACTTTGAAAAAAAAAAATTATTTTTGTGTTCTCTTCCATTCACAGGGTCGCTCCACCAAACTTTTCCCCATAAACCTTTACAGCATCCTAGCAAGCCGTCGCCACAAAAGAGACAACTAGGGTGAATGCCACTGAGTTCTATTCAAGGCAAAAATGTTGTCCCATTTCCCTTATCCTTTTGCCTCAATTTAAACTATTAATTTTGTTTTCCACTTGCTCTGAGAGCATATGTGTAAATGTGTCTCTTTGTAAATTTATTACATAAAACTATGCTTTGAATTAACAAGTCCTTTCAAATTAAATTTGTAATATTTTGCAAAAAGTCAGTGTTTCAGAAGCGTGAGATTAGAAAAGCATGTGACTTATATCATATAGGTCACCATCAACCCACCCTAAAAGGGATAAGTGTTCACATATCAGGGGCTTTATCCAGTTGGTATTGTCCACCCTGGTGCTCACCAGGTGGTTGGTCTGCAATACCCAGAAATCCCATATTGCACTTTTTTGGATTGTAGGGAGGTTATTTATTTATTTATTCATTCCACAAATGTATATGGCTACCTGTCTGAGCAAACCATAAAACAAAAAATACAGATAAAACAGTAAAGCAAACAACAAAGATGGCAGGTAAAAATAATCAACTTCTCAAACAATGCAGAAAATACAGAGACCGGGCTACAATTACTATCCTGTCCCTAAGTTTAATGGAAGAGTCGGGTTTTAAAGGCCTTGCAAAAGGCCAGCAGGGTCAAAGCCATCCAAACTGTGGGCAAGCTGCTTCACAGGGCAGACATCAGGACAGAGAAGGCACACTTTCTAGGTTCCATAAATGACACTGTTTCACAGAAGGGACCTGGAGCATGGCCATCTTACCAGATCTGGGGCAAGGCTGTCTCTCAAGTCTCCTGGCCCCATGTCATGTATGGCTTTAAAGGTGATAACCAGCATATTTAATTGCACCCAGAAAGCTACTGGAAGCCAGCACAGCTCACAAAGCAGTGGTATTATGTGGGCATAATGTGGTGGGCCCAAAAACCAGCTGCAGCTTCCAAATGCTTTCAGGGGCAGCCCCATATAGAATACATTGCAATAGCCCAACCGGGAAATAACAAGGCAGAGTTATTAGTTATACTTGAACCAGGAACAACACAACTGGCACACAAGATAGATTAGTGCAAAGGCCTTTCTGGCAAGGACCTCCAGGTTGCACACTAACTTGGTCTGAGGAAGTGGTACCCCCTCCAGAGTTAACAATCAAAGGTCTCCACATCTGGGGGAGGGATGGGCATTGAAAGCATTTGGAAGCTGCAGCTGGTTTTTGGGCCCACCACATGCCCACATAATGTTAAAAGCCACAATCACTCAGTTGCTAGGTTTGACTTGGAGCCTATTCCTCTCTATCCAGACACACACAGCCTCAACACCAGCACCATCACACAAAAAAAGAATCCTCTGCTCCTACCTCACTCCAAATAAAAGCTCTTCCCTTGTTTTAGTGCAGACTCCCTTGATTTAGTGGAGACTTGTTTTAGTGCAACTCTTTTTCTGAGAATCCTAGGGCTGGAAATGACTTTAGAGGTCATCTAGTCCAACCCCCTGCTCAGTGCAGAATCCATTAGATCATCTCTGACAGGCGAGCAACCAGCCTGTTTAAAGACTCACCATACTATGCAGCAGTCTGTTCCACTGACAACACGTACAGCCAGAAAATTCCTCCTGATACCTCGCCTGTATCTACAGGTAGTCCTCACTTAACAACCACTCGTTCAGTGACGGTTCAGACTTACGACGGTGCTGGAAAAAAACAACTTACAGCCAGTCCTCACACTTATGACCGTTGCAGCATCCCCTTGGTCACATGATCACAATTTGGGCGCTTGGCAACCGGTTCACATTTATGACCGTCACAGCATCCTCTGGTCATGTGATCACCATTTTCTACCTTCCCGGCCAGCTTCTAGGAAGCAAAATCAATAGGGAACCGCGTGATTTGCTTAACCACGTGGTTCGCTTAACACCCGCAGTAATTCGCTTAACTACCGCCGCAAAAGTTCGTAAAATCGGGGTTGGATTTGCTTAATGACCGCTTTGCTTAGCAACCAAAATTCCGGGCCCAACTGTGGTCGTTAAGTGACAACTACCTGTACTTCCTTCTACTGTAGTTTTAATCCACTGATTCTGGCCCTACCCCTCTTTTATGGGACAAACCTTCAGATACTTGAAGACTACTATCGTATTCCCCCTCCCCCAGTCATATACTCTACCGCAATGTTTCTCAAACTTGGCAACTTTAAGACGTGTGAACTTCAACATTCAGGATTTCAAGCCGCGGGATCCAACCTCCGAGTTCCCCACAATCAGCTGTTTTGAAGTCCAAGAGGCAGGCGTCTGGCGCTTCTCCTCCTTCCCCCAGCAACGTCTCGAGGCCGTTTTTTTCTTTTCCTACCGCAAGGGGGCTCTCCGACAACTCTCCTCAAGCGGCTGCCCGCCAAAACGGTTGCTCTCTCTTGTCACCCGGGAGGGTCCTTCTGATTGGTGAAGGGCTGCCAACCAATTGGAACGAGGACACTCTGAGCGGCGCGAGAGCCGCGCGTGCTCCCTTCAGACTAGGGAATGGTTTCGTTTAGGCCCCGCCAGCAGCTTCCCTTTTCTTCTTCGGAGACGGACGGCGGAGGGTGTCAACCGCCATTCTTTGGGACTCCGCAGCCGGAGGATCCAAAGGTGGCGTCCCCTCGATGTGGCCGTTTTGTAGAAACACCCGGAAAGGGTTGGAGGAAAGCTGGGAGTCTGGCCCATAAAGGGAGCATCACTGCCCGCGAGAAATATAGCCGCGCTTCCTCTTCCGTATCGCCTCGACCGCAACAAACATGGCGGCACTCCGGCAAAGGGAAGGATCAAAGTGCCCGTGACAAACATGGCCACGGTGGAGAGTGACTCGTTGACCTCTACCCTTTCCCCAGAGCGCGTTCGATTTTCCGAGTCCTTGTTTTTAAAAAAAATTTCCTTCACGGCTGGGTCGGCAGTCAACTCCGTGCTCCGAAGGAGGAACTCCTCGCGAGGAAAGGGGCCCTTAGCCGAGAGGCCGCCTCTCCCCGGAGATAAAGGGCCACGTGCCCGTAACCAAGAGGGCCGCGGCGGCCTCGGGAAAGCGTCGCGGCCCTTCCGGCGCATGCTCTGTTCGCGTGAGAAGACAGCCGGGCCGCCGCGGCGATCACGCCGGGTACCATGGCGGCTTTCGCGGCGCTCCGACGGGAGTGGATCTCGGCGGGGGTGGGATACCGACAGGTGGGTGAGCGGGCCCCGTGACGTCACCCGGCGGTTGGTGATGGGAGATGTATTCCGGCGTGGCTGCGCATCTCGTCCTGCTGGCGAAGGGCCCGGCTGACCCCCAGGGCCGGTTCACCCCTCGGCCTCCCAGTCTCCGGGTCGGGTGGGCACCGCGGGAGGCCCCGAGGAAAGGCGAGCCACGCCTCCCCCTCGAAGCAAGACTTGAATGGAGGCCAAAACGGTGGGGTTGGGATAATCCAGTCCTTCCCAAACTTTTTCTTTCAATACCCAAAACCGCTTATCAGGAAGTCCTTTTTACCCAAGGTAGGTAAAACACTTTAAGTCAATTTAAAAGGCCTTGTTGTGATTGGGTAATGGGTTCGTGTGTGGTTACCCAAAGAAAAACCACTTTTACCCAATTTGGAGTAATTTACCCAGGTTTGGGGCGTGGTGGCTCAGCGGGTAAGACGCCAGGCTTGTCGATCGGCAAGTTCGGAGGTTCGAATCCCTAGCCCTGCGTGCGGAGTGAGCTCCCGCACTAGCTCCAGCTCTTGCCAACCTAGCAATTCAGAAGCATACAAATGCAAGTAGATTAATAGGTACCACTTCGGTAACAGCGTTCCACGCACATCATGCGGCCAAACGTCTTCGGACAACACTGGCTCTTCGGCTAACAAACGGAGATGAGCACCGGCCCCTAGAGTCGGACACGACTGCACAAATGTGTGGGGGGAACCTTTACCTTTACCTTTTACCCAGGTTTGGGAAGCACCGGGGTAATCAGCCGTTTTTCTCTCCTTTGGATAGTTGTTGTTTATTCGTTCAGTCGTTTCCGACTCTTCGTGACTTCATGGACCAGTCCACGCCAGAGCTTTCTGTCGGCCGTCACCATCCCCAGCTCCCCAATGGTTGAGTCCGTCACCTCCAGAATACCATCCATCCATCTTGCCCTTGGTCGGCCCCTCTTCCTTTTGCCTTCCACTTTCCCTAGCATCAGCTTCTTCTCCAGGGTATCCTGTCTTCTCATTATGTGGCCAAAGTACGTCAGTTTTGCCTTTAATATCATTCCCTCAAGTGAGCAGTCTGGCTTGATTTCCTGGAGTATGGACTGGTTTGATCTTCTTGCAGTCCAAGGCACTCTCAGAATTTTCCTCCAACACCACAGTTCAAAAGCATCTATCTTCCTTCGCTCAGCCTTCCTTATGGTCCAGCTCTCGCAGCCATAGGTTACTGCAGGGAATACCATTGCTTTAACTATGCGGACCTTTGTTGTCAGTGTGATGTCTCTGCTCTTAACTATTTTATCAAGATTTGCCATTGCTCTCCTCCCAAGAAGTAGACGTCTTCTGATTTCCTGGCTGCAGTCAGCATCTGCAGTAATCTTTGCGCCTAGAAATACAAAGTCTGTCACTGCCTCCACTTTTTCTCCCTCTATTTGCCAGTCATCAATCAAGCTCGTTGCCATAATCTTGGTTTTTTTGAGGTTTAGCTGCAACCCAGCTTTTGCACTTTCTTCTTTCACCTTCGTCATAAGGCTCCTCAACTCCTCCTCGCTTTCAGCCATCAAAGTGGTATCATCTGCGTATCTGAGATTGTTAATGTTTCTTCCAGCGATTTTAACTCCAGCCTTGGATTCCTCAAGCCCAGCATGTCGCATGATGTGTTCTGCGTACAGGTTGAATAGGTAGGGTGAGAGTATACAACCCTGCCGTACTCCTTTCCCAATTTTAAACCAGTCCGTTGTTCCGTGCTCTGTTCTTACCGTTGCTACTTGGTCGTTATACAGATTCCTCAGGAAGCAGACAAGATGACTTGGTATCCCCATACCACCAAGAACTTGCCACAATTTGTTATGATCCACACAGTCAAAGGCTTTAGAATAGTCAATAAAACAGAAATAGATGTTTTTCTGAAATTCCCTGGCTTTCTCCATTATCCAGCGGATATTGGCAATTTGGTCTCTAGTTCCTCTGCCTTTTCTAAACCCAGCTTGTACATCTGGCAATTCTCGCTCCATGAATTGCTGGAGTCTACCTTGCAAGATCTTGAGCATTACCTTACTGGCATGTGAAATAAGTGCCACTGTTCGATAATTTGAACATTCTTTAGTGCTTCCCTTTTTTGGTATGGGGATATAAGTTGATTTTTTCCAATCTGATGGCCATTCTTGTGTTTTCCAAATTTGCTGGCATATGGCATGCATCACCTTGACAGCATCATCTTGCAAGATTTTAAACAGTTCAGCTGGGATACCGTCATCTCCTGCTGCCTTGTTATTAGCAATGCTTCTTAAGGCCCATTCAACCTCACTCTTCAGGATGTCTGGCTCTAACTCACTGACCACACCGTCAAAGCTATCTCCAATATTATTATCCTTCCTATACAGATCTTCCGTATATTCTTGCCACCTTTTCTTGATCTCTTCTGCTTCTGTTAGGTCCTTACCATCTTTGTTTTTGATCATACCCATTTTTGCCTGGAATTTACCTCCGATGTTTCTAATTTTCTGGAAGAGGTCTCTTGTCCTTCCTATTCTATTGTCTTCTTCCACTTCTGCACATTGCTTGTTTAAAAATAATTCCTTATCTCTTCTGGCTAACCTCTGGAATTTTGCATTTAATTGGGCATATCTCCCCCTATCACTGTTGCCTTTTGCTTTCCTTCTTTCTTGGGCTACTTCCAGTGTTTCAGCAGACAGCCATCTTGCCTTCTTGGTTTTCTTTTTCTTTGGGACGTTTTTTGTTGCCGCCTCCTGAACAATGTTGCGAACTTCTGTCCATAGTTCTTCTGGGACCCTATCTACTAAATCTAGTCCCTTAAATCTATTCTTCACCTCCACTGCATATTCCTTAGGAATATTAGTGAGCTCATATCTAACTGATCTGTGGGTCTTCCCTATTCTCTTTAGTCTGATTCTAAATTTTGCAATAAGAAGTTCGTGATCTGAACTACAGTCAGCTCCAGGTCTTGTTTTTACCGACTGTATAGATGTCCGCCACCTTTGGCTGCAAAGGATGTAGTCAATCTGATTTCGGTGTCGACCATCTGGTGAAGTCCATGTATAAAGTCGTCTTTTAGGTTGTTGGAAGAGAGTGTTTGTTATGCACAGTGAGTTGTCTTGGCAAAATTCTATCAGCCTATGTCCTGCTTCATTTTGTTCTCCCAGACCATGCTTGCCTGTAATTCCAGGTGTCGTCTGACTACCCACCTTAGCATTCCAGTCTCCTGTAATGAAAATAACATCTCTTTTTGGCGTATTATCCAGTAGGTGCTGCTGATCCTCATAGAACTGATCTACTTCTGCTTTTTCAGCATCTGTGGTTGGGGCGTATATTTGGATCACTGTGATGTTAAATGGCTTACCCTGAATTCGAATTGAGATCATTCTATCGTTTTTTGGATTGTATCCAAGCACCTTTGGATAGTGCTTTGTCAGTATTACCTGCAAGGGGATCCTGAACATGTCAGATATATTAAATATATATCAAATATATTTTACTTTTTTAAGTTCATCGCAAGACTGCTGCTGTTTTGAGGGACAGAAAAGTTTACCGCAGTTGCGCTTTCCCAGCAGTGGTGCTCCTGATAAACCGATCAGCTTTATTGGCATTGCAATTCTGGGCTTATGCTATTACTGTATAAGCGTGTTCTTTCTCGCAACTTCCTTCCCAGGTTCACAGGACATCCACCCGTCTGAGATGGTCACAGGCCAAAACTTGGTTAGCTTCTGAGCGGCATTCTCAAAACGGTTGTGTTGTCCTTTTAAGGCCCACAATCCGATGTCAAAGCACTGCAGCTGTTGCAGGTGCGCAGGTAAGAGGAACACGTCTGCAAAGTTTGGAACGATGCAAGGTCGGGGAGAAATACCACTTGGGGGCTTGGAATTCCACACCACCTATATTTCTTTTTGCCTCTTTCAGGTTGCTCAAGCTGCAGCAGCCCCCCCTGGAGGGAACGTCCTGCCTGTGGAGGAACTTGGCCAACTTGTGCAGGAACCGACTCTGGCTGAACTGGGTCTGGGGAGCAGCAGCCCGGTGGGCCTAATCATGAAGATCTTGGAATCCTTCCACTTGGACCTGGGGCTGCCTTGGTGGGGAGCCATTGTAGCAGGTAAAGAGGGTTGCTGGAATCCTAAGGGGATGTGAACAGGCAGACGGCTTTACACTGATGGAGAAAAGAATTTGGGTGGAAGTGTTCGCTCACTGGAGAATCCCATTTAAAAGTATACGCTTGGAGGTTATAGGTTATAGGAAAAATCCTTCATCCTGCAGGACCAGGACAAAACTAGGGAGGATTAAAATAAAAAGTATGTTTCCTTTATTGAATCAGACTTAATTAAATAAAAGAAGTCAATATTTCAGGTCACTGATCATGAACTTAAGTATTTTTCTCTTGCCTTCTATCACATTAAAAATAACAATTTGCTGGCAAGTTTTAGAGTGGACTCAAGGGACCACAGACTTTGTTGGAGGCTGTAAAGAATGGAAACTGAGTCAGAACAATCAACCACCAAACAGCATTTGACTTCGTATAAAGCAGTGTACTGTGCTGGTAAACAAATCCAGAATTGATGGACTGTTCCAGAACTGCCTTCCAAATACAGGTAGTCCTCACCAACTGACCGCCTCATTCAGCAACCATTCAAAGTTACGACTGCTGAAAAGAACACCTGACAACCAATACCCGCATTTACAACCTTCGCAGCATCCCTCAGTCACGTGATTGCCATTACAGTCAGTACACGCCTGGCCTGTTTTTGTTTTTTTGTCCTTGCAGAGCAGAGACGTTGGAGAGGAAGGGATTACAAGAGAATAAGCTGACACACAATAGGGAATACACTGGGCTGTTTGTGTAGTGCGCTTGCAGCTGCCTACACCTGCACATTCCTTTCGATGTGTACCCCATTGTGTGCCTGCTTACTCTCTTATAATCCCTTCCTCTCCGATTAATGGAAATACCAACATTAATTCCCTTCTTGTTAATTATCCGAGCGCCAGGGTGAGCATGTGAAACCGATTAGTCTTGACAGTTTCCAGCCAGAAAGCACAGTCATAGTCACATGATTTCCCACTTAGCAACCGCTTCACTTACATGGAGTTGCCGGTTCCAATTGTGGTTGCTAAGCGAGGACTACCTGTAAAGGCATTCTCACGGACATCCGTGTCAGTGGGATGACATCTTGAGTTTAAAATACATTTCCTTTTTGGGAAATGATCTCCTTGCCCTGTTCGTTTCCCATGGCCAGTCACAGCATTCCCTATCCTGATGCGGGATTATACTTTCTGCATACCTAGAAGGTACCAGCTAGGGAACTTCGATCAGCCGGGTCAGGAATTGCCTTGTGGATAATCGTGGCCTTCTGGTTCCCCTGCAAGTAACAGAGGTCTTCTCTCCTCCTCAACTTCTCAGGGACCGTCCTGGCCCGCTGTTTGGTCTTCCCACTCATTGTAAAGAGCCAGCGAGAGGCAGTCCGACTCAATAACCATTTTCCCCAAATGAATGAGATGAATACCAGAATCGCTGATGCCAGGAAGTCGGGGAATCAGAAAGAGTGTAAGTTTAGGGTGCGGTTAAAACCTGAGGATCCAACAAATGTTTGGATTTAATCAGGGATTAAAAGGCAGGGCAAGATGAGGAGGCATAAAAGGGCTGGGGTGCTGCCAGAGAGGAGCAAAGCCTTGAAGGCTGAGCATGGTGCTCCTCCAGGGGGCAGGATACTTGCAGAAACACCTGACAGAAGGGAGTTAGCAGTATTTTTTTCAATGTCGCTCATCCTCCAAATATTTCTCCTTTCATCTCCCAGTTGTAAAGCTTTACACGGAATTGGGCCAGTATCAGAAAGCCCATAATATTAATCCTAAACTAGGATTCATTGCGCCCTTGGTCCAGGTCAGTTTCCACAGTGTCCCACTTGACCTGCATCCCTTTGCATGCTTGGAATTCATATTCTCTACATGGCTTAGCAGCTTGACCTCTCCCTTCTCTGTCTCAGGCACCCATTTTCATCTCATTCTTCTTTGCCCTGCGCAAAATGGCAGAGTTTCCTGTGCCCAGCATGGAGACCGGGGGACTGTGGTGGTTCACGGATCTCACAGCCGCTGATCCTTACTACGTTCTACCCCTGATGACAACTGTCTCCATGTGGGCTGTTCTGGAGGTAAGACTTGGGGGAACTCAAGGCATCTACTGATTTTGTCTCCATTAGGGTTGCCACAGCTCCCTTCTCTCAAATGCCCTGATGCTGGGTCCCAGAAAGAAATTGGCAGGGGCTTACCAAAACTTTAACCCACTTGTTCCGTAACTGGGCCAGCCCAAATTTCAGAACGATCCCCCTTGAAGGGGAATCCAGGGGACAGATGTGAAAAGGGGGATACCAAGCAGTGCCCAGGTAGTAACGTCATCTGTCTCCTCTGCAGTTTGGGGCAGAATCGGGAGTCTCAAATCCAAACTTCCACATGATGAAAACAGTTTTCCGGGTGATTCCTGTACTATTATTGCCGATCACGATCAACTTCCCGACGGTGAGAGGGAGGCTCTTGTTTCATCTGAATGTTGTACAAAATGCCACGGATTGGTTGTGGGCAAGACGAAATGGGGCTCGGTACTTGCGCCCCTTGAAACTTGCATGTTTTCTGCATGTCTGTTTATTTGTGTCTGTCATGGAGAAACCCTTCACTTCCCTTACCTCTCCATGCTACAGAATGAGTTTCTCATTCGCACGGGAAGGGGATGGAATTTCTGTCTTTTTCTCGATTTGTTCACAAGGGAGGGCCAAAATTCCTTTTTTTTTTTTACGCATCTGTTTCTGAGTTACGTATTGGGCCCCCAAAGCAGCTGTTTTTTCGTAGCCCACTGGGACAGGTCTAATGCCGATCTGCGCCACTGTACACCAGTGCGGCGAGAAGTCTTTTGATACTTGACCCTTCTTGCCTTGCCTGCAGGCCATCTTCACTTACTGGCTGACCTCCAACCTGTATTCAATGGCCCAAGTCTCACTGTTACGCTTGCCTGCCCCTCGCGCCTTTTTCCGCATCCCTGACCAGAAGGTACACAACCCTGCAGAGGTCCGGGCCCAGAGAGGACTAATGGAGAGTCTCAAGAAAGGTGAGTTGAGAGAGGAGGCTGAAGGCTGGAATGGGAGGGCTGGGTTTACAGTATGTCCCCCCTAAGGTCCTGCGTGTTCAGCTGCCTTTGGCTCTCCTCTCATCTAGGATGGCAGGACATACAGGCAAGAAGAAGGTTGCAAGAGCGAGAGGACCGCATCAAAAACCACCTGGATTTAGCAGCTGCGGGTCAGTCCTTTTGACTTGCCCCCCTCCCCTGGTGCCATCAAATGTGTTGCATTTCGGGTGGTGAGGCTCTGGCCCCCCTGCCTCAGAGCTGTTGGCAGGGATGCTGGACGTCCTGGTCCTGCAGCATCCCACCCCTGTATTTCACAGTGGGAACCAGTTAAGCAAATGAAGCGCGTGGGCTTCGTGTTTTAACCATTTATTCCCTTAACACAGAGCTTTCCAAACTGTTTGTGTTGGTGGCACACTTTTTAGACATTCATCATTTCGCGACACACTCTTACAGCAGGGCACAAGGCAGGCACTAGGACCTGCGGGGAATCCTGGCAGCCGCGACACACCCAGACACTGCAGCCAACACACTAACGTGTCGCGACACACAGTTTGGAAAGCTCTGCCTTAACATGTCTTCAAAACCAAAGCAGGAAAGGAAAAAGTGCAAACTTCAGCAGCCAAAATAAGAGGGAAGCTACTGCACCTTCCTGATGAGAGAAAATGATTGTTTTAAAGGCATGGAAAAATTTGGAACATGGCGCCTGGAGTGGGAAAATACTGGGTTTTTGCGGGGAGGAGGAATGATACTAGAGCAGAGTTTCTCAACCTTGGCAACTTTTAAGATATGTGGACTTCAACTCCCAGAATTCCCCAGCCAGCATATGTGGAATTGAAGTCCACTTATCTTAAAAGTTGCCAAGGTTGAGAAACACTGTACTAGAATATGATGTGAGCCAGTTGGTCTTTCTGGATAACCAGGAGACATATCTTCATGTAATATTTTATAAATCATTGCCACAAGATACGATGATGGCCACCAATCTAGAGGGTTCGGAAATGGAATTAGGCACCTTTGTGGTGTCCATCAACAGCTGTTGCCCAGCTTAGCTATATTGATCCCGCCTAGTTTGGGGGCAGCATACCCTGTGGGCCAACTGCAGGAGAGCCAGGGTGACGAAAATGTGTGGGTCACCTTCCAAAGCACCGGGCTGGTCACTCTGCAACTCGGACTACTGCGTTATATAGGCCTGTGGCCTGATCCGGGCAATCCGTTTATATGTGCTACATTATCTTCAATTTTTAATGCTTCAAGGTTTGAAGTTGGGGAAGGAAAGTGGATTGCTTGCCTTGCGGGGGGGAGGGGGAACCCAATTCTTATTTTTGTTTCCTCATCTGCTCGCAGGGCCGCTGCGCCAGACCTTTTCCCAGAACCCTTTGAAGCATCAGCAGCTCGCCCCTAGCGAGCCACCGCCAAAAAAGAGACCATGGGAAGATACATTAGGCTGAACGCCGTGGGACTCTCCTCTAGGCAAAGATGTTCTTATCCAGTTCCCTGCCCTCCTTGTCTCATAGTTCCATTCATCACTAATAAAAGATGTTCTCTTACGTTCTCTCTCTCTTGGCTCTGACGACGTTTGCTTGCCTTCAGATGAAATGGCTGTTTCATCCCCAGGATTCGTCCTTGGTCCCCACCCAGAAGTGGCCGTTCCTAGCTCACTGTTTTCCACACTTCCTGCCTGTTTTTGCAAGCCACGTATCTGTACATAGGGCTGTAACCCCCAGCTACCGACTCCCTGAAAAGCTCTCGGGGTTGAGAGGTTTTCAAGAAAAGATTAGGCAACCATTTGTCCGAGATGGCATGAGGATTCCTGCCTTGGGCAGGGGGTTGAAGACCTCCAAGGTCCCTCCCAATTCTATGAGAGACACGGCGGCTTTCAGATCTTATTTGTAGGCTTCTTGAATGCAGGATCTCAACCCCGCTAGGTCCTCAGCCTGCTCAAGGAGGGCGTTCTTTTTTAGACACCATGTACTTTTATTCCCTAAAAACAATCCCTATAATCTCCAGGTGCCACATACATTCAGGAACAAAAAAACAGGAGGGTGTATGTGAATATATCTCAGCAGAAATCAAAGAAGTTTAACAGGAGGATATGCAACCTAGGCCCCCCGGATGCTTGCATCACCATTTCCATAAATGGCGGGATTGGAAGATCTGGAAGACATTGGATGGCTTAACTGTGGTCCGAATTTTTTAAAAAAGATGGCAAAGGAAGCCAAAACTGGAGAGGTGCGGCAAAACTTACTGAGACGCTGAATGCCAAAGACCATCACGGATGCTTTGAAATGATCAAAAGAAGCCTGCGGAGACAGTGTTTACTGGGCTGGGCCATCAAGGACAGGTCCACTCTGCCCAATAGAAACCACCACAAATAGTCCTGCAGCAAGTACTCCCTACAAAGTATCAAATAATAAATTAGGGGTCTCAGTCCATTGCAAGGGGTGGGGGGAGAAGCCGGCCTCTCCCAGCGGTCTCTTCATCACTGAGACTTGTCTTCAGAGTGAGGGTCCATCTCCGTCAGGACAGACAGGGACACTAACTGGATCAGCCGGGTCACACAGGCTGGGAAGAAAAACAAGGTCCATCAGTCAGGGATGCTGGGGGGGGATGAAGAAAGATTCACCCAAGAAAGGGATACAGAGCAGAGAGCATCACGGGAGGAAAGCCATACAGGTAGTCCTCACTTAAGGACCATTTGTTTGGTGGCGGTTCGGTGGTATGTGTCTTCCTCAATCTTGGGTCCTCTACCAGAGGTTCTGCGCAGGATCTTAGCTGTTCCTAGCACCGCACTCTTCTGGACAGAGAGCTCTGATGTTGCTCCTGGGATCTGTTGGAGCCCCTCTCCCAGCTTAGGGGTCGCAGCCCCGAGGGCTCCTACCACCACCGGGACCACTTTGGCCTTCACTTTCCACATCCTCTCCAGTTCCTCCTTCAGGCCCTGGTACTTCTCCAGTTTCTCATCCTCCTTCCTGATGTCGCTGTCCCTTGGCACCACTACATTTATCACCACTATAAAAATGTTATGGGTGTTTCTTTTGCAATGTTCCTGAGGGAGGAAACTTTGTTTTCCAAAATGCATTGGGCTTTAATAAACCCAGGACTTTTGAAAAAGGTTTCTTCTGTTTTTCTTTGGGGGATGTTGGTAGGTCAGCTAATGAGTCAATGATATTGTTCTGAAGACTCTTGGGCTGAATTAAAAGAAATAATTCCCCTTTACTACGTCCCCCTAATTCTGCATCTGAAATCCAAGTGGGCAGATCTCTATATGATATTACTTACAGGTAGTCCTCACTTAACAACCATTCGTTTAGTAATGGTTCGGACTTACGATGGTGCTGGGAAAACTGGCTTGCAACCGGTCCTCGCACTTATGGCCATCACAGCGTCCCTGCGGTCACATGATCATGATTTGGGCGCTTGGCAACCAGTTCGCATTTACAACTGTCACAGCATCCTGCGGTCATGTGATCCCCATTTTTGACCTTCCCAGCCAGCTTCTGGCAAGCAAAATCAATGGGGAACTGCGTGATTCACTTAACAACCACATGGTTTGCTTAATGACTGTGGTGATTTGCTTAACGACCACAAAAAAGGTCGTAAAACCAGGTCGGATTTGCTTAATGACCAATTCGCTTAGCAACCAAAATTCTGGTCCCAATTGTGGTAGTTAAGTGAGGACTACCTGTAATTTGTGGAATTTTGTTGAATTCCCCCTTCTTGTGCAAAGATATATGTTCTTTGATAATTCAGCAGTCAGGGAAAAGGGGCAAAACAAATCCTATTCATTCTCATTTCCCAGCTTCTGGCCCTGCTAGTCTTTTAGGTGCTCTGCTGGGGGCCTGATGAAGAGAGAAATAAGAAATCCCAGGAGCAGAAGCTCTGATTCACTCACCTGTCGCTCGGCGTAAGCAGTGTGGTTTCTTATGCTCTGGGACTCGCACCACCAGGAAGTAGACCGGAAGCCCAGATGCTGCTATGGCAATGCCGATGGCAGAATTGATGGGGTCAGTGTAGAGCGGTACAGCCACCAGGAAGACGGTGCACAGGCAAAAAATGATGGGGAAGATGATGCTCAACTAAAGGATACAGAAATAGGGACTGGTTGCAGTCCAATTGATCAAAGGGGATAATTTTACCTAGATTAAAAGAAGCTGATCTTCCAGGTGTTAAGGAATGGATTCAAGATATGTGTCATCCATTTTTAAAATGTCTTTATATTCTGAAAATGAGAAGATGGGGCAATTCAGTCCTGTGCGGTCTAGATTTCATAATAAGTTTAAGGACTGAATGAATTTTAAATTGACACTATATGGATCTTATTTTTTTCTTTTTTTACCACTTTTTAAATCATCTTTTATGTTTAATTTATTTTAATTGCTATAAGATATGTAGGGGGGGGTTAACTATACAATCTCACATGTATTTTGTTGTACTGATTGTTGTTTGCTTGTTATGTTTCACCAATAAAAATTTTAAAAATTAAAAAAGGTACAGTACTAAGGACCCAGACTTGCATCATGAAATTTTGTCCGCTTCGTCCCCTTTTTGATCCCATCCCACCCCCACAGATGCTTCTGTCCAGGACTGTCAGCCTTACTGTGTAAACCAGATAGGAATCATGACCAGATGAGCTAATTCCACTTTATTGTAAAAGTATGTTGACAATGTTGCAAGTCTGAAAGTACAATTCTCCCAGCGTCTCTTTTTACGGCCTGATAATCTGACCGTTCCCTTGGCAGCATCTCTTCCCCCGTCTCCCAAGGTCTTTCCCACATTCCTTTACAAGGACCCAGCACTACTGGAAAAGAATCTAATCAAGGATAGTTCACCAGCATTATATAATTAGCTTTGTCAGTTTAACAGTGATATGGCAATAGATATTTTAAATATTATACAACTATTTGGTCTAGTGGTTAAGGTGCTGGGCTAGAAACCAGGAGCCTGAGAGTTCTAGTCCCGCCTTAGGCACGAAAGCTGGCTGGGTGACCTTGGGCCAGTCCCTCTCTCTCAGCCCTAGGAAGGAGCCAATGGGAAACCAGGAGACTGAGAGTTCTAGTCCCGCCTTAGGCATGAAAGCCGGCTGGGTGACCTTGGGCCAGTCCCTCTCTCTCAGCCCAACTCACCTCACAGGGTTGTTGTTGTGGGGAAAATAGGAGGAGGAAGGAGTATTAGGTATGTTCGCCACCTTGAGTTATTTATAAAAATAATAAAGGGATAAAAATTTAAAAAAAAACTAAAGTTGCAGGTTTCCCTACCTTGAGCGGACGTTCCCTGGATGGTTCCTTCCAGCGAAGGTACAGTTGACCTGCAATTGACAGGCCCACAAAGAACCAGTAGCTGAAGCTGTAGTAGTTGATGAGTTGGAAGATATCCTCCACACAAAGATAAATCAGGGCCATGGCTCCCTGTGACAAACACAGGAATGAAGCAAGGTTCATTGTGATTAGCAGAATAATATTTTGGTTGTGGAGTCCTTGGTGCTCTCTGAGCCTTGTTGTTTTCTTGCAAACGTTTCATTGCCAGGCTAGGCAACATCTTCAGTGTGAAAAGGGAGTGGGACTTGCTCTCTGTTATTTTGGTTTTTGGTTTTTGGTTTTATTTTGGTTTTCCAGCTGCTTACTGTCCACCCACATCACTTAGAAGATGCAAGACATCATCTCCAAAAAAAGTCCAAGGAACAGAGTTCACGACACCAATTCTTCCCACACCTGTCCCAAGACGCCACAGGCATTTCCAAGTTTGGTGACTAGGATCATTTTAGAGCAGGGCTTTCCAAAGTTTTTCCCACGGTGACACACCAACCGGCGTTGGTGTGTTGCCGCGGGAAAACCCGGAAGTGCGGCAGCGCACAAAAACCCGGAAGCGCTGCTGCCGCTTCCAGCTTTTTGACGCTGTAATTGGTGTGTCGCCCCGGGAAAACCCGGGAAAACCCGGAAGCGCTGATGATGATCAGCGCTTCTGGGTTGTGTGGCGACACACCAGACTGTGTGTGGTGACACACTTTTGTGTCGCGACACACAGTTTGGAAAGCTCTGTTTCAGAGAATGACTCATTACATTTGATCTCAATCTTCCTTCCAGGAGCTGAACTGTGGTTTCTCGGATAGCCAATAGCTGACAATTCACACCTACTCTTCCAGCTGGTGCAGGAATGAGCTGGCTAGTTGAGGGGAACTTTAGACTTCTGGAGGCCTGAGGCTCAGCCCATCACTGTTATCTATGCTCTTGAATTCACTCCAGCTACCTCACCCTGCAAACCCGCCAGGCAGCTGTTTGGGAAACCGAAGAGAAGTAGGACTGCACAAGGAGGAGGTACACAGGAATGAACCATGAAGTGGGCTGTTTCACGGCTTGGGAAGAGGAAAGAAGAGAATTGCTGCACATCTTTCTCTTCCTGTGCACCGTCCTCTTTTCAAGCCGTTGTATGTGCCAGACTTGGAGGCGTACGATCTCTCCCAGCTGGGATGGAGAAAGTCCCCCCACCTTTCGCCCAATATGGACCTTTGAAAGTCAGGATTGCACTTCCAAAGAGAGCTCAACATCCTGAAGAAGGAAGGCTTAACCCTTCCACCTGTTTTAACATTGGGCAGCCGTCCATGGCTGGAGAAAGGTGCCTATGGGTGGACATCACACATCCCAGAGGGAATGAGTGAGGTTAAGACAAGGCAATTGATTTTTAGAGTGCTCGTTATTCACCCCTCCTCAGCTGGATCCCCACGGGCCACTAGGGTGTGATGGGAGCTGGAGTCCATCACATCTAGAGTTCACCAGTTAAGGAAGAAGGTTGTTTCTTCTGCTGGGCAGACCCCTCGAGGTTACTAGGAAAAGGGATAGGGGGCATTTCAGGCTGACTCCACCTCCCTCCGCCAGGCCAGCTGGATCCATGCAGACCTACTCACACGGCGCCCTCGGACTTACGTTAAAAAGCAGGGCCGGCACAGGGGTGAACCGCTCCACGTGGATCATGCAGATCGCGTCTGGCAGGTGCCCCTCCCGGGAGCCAACGAAAAACAACCTGTTGAGAGAGAACAAGTGAGCATTGCATTCAAGGCCAATTCAGAAGAAGGCAGGGGTGCGCGGCTCTTCTGCAGCCCTAGAGCACTTCCCCTCAATGTTGTAATCTCTAGTGCAGTGTTTCTCCACCTTGGCGACTTTAAGATGCGTGGACTTCAACTCCCAGAATTCCCCAGCCAGCATATGCTGGCTGGGGAATTCTGGAAGTTGAAGTCCACGCATCTTAAAGTCGCCAAGGTGGAGAAACACTGCTCTAGTGTGGCAATTATTAATTATTATGTATTATTAAATACACACAGAGTAATCCTATCAACTCTACTAAATTAATTGAATTTCATTTTAATCAGATGTAGGGGTAAATTAAATTACATCAACCTAAGTATAGTTCATGGCCTGGTTTACTTCCCCCAACGTGCCACTCCAACGCCCATCCGATCTGGCTGAACTGAAGTGTACAGCTCACAATAAG
Organism: Charina bottae; assembly: GCA_023362775.1. Lineage (NCBI taxonomy): Eukaryota > Metazoa > Chordata > Lepidosauria > Squamata > Charinaidae > Charina > Charina bottae. The sequence continues at coordinate 260,671 of JALMGJ010000011.1, read as the reverse complement.
CTTCAGGTGTCCCAAAATCAATTGTCCTAGACAGGAACATCCATAGGGACTCAAAAAAAAAAAAAAGCCAAGAGGATGGCTGCAACTACCCAATCAAAATCCCATCCCTTGGATACATGATGCGAAGACCCAGCTCTCTGGAAAAGGCTCTGATGCTGGGAAAGGTGGAAGGAAAGAGAAGAAGGGGACGACCAGCAGCAAAGTAGAGGACTGAGTTACAGTGGTGATGGGGGCACTGTTGGAAAAAGACTTGAAGGACCAGGTTAGGGATAGATCGTCATGGAGAATGAGGTCCCTAGGAGTCAAAAATGACTTGATGGCCCATAATCGATCGATCAATGTGCAAAAAGGGGCTGGAGATTTGATCATACAGTTGTAAATATTATCTTAATTTTTTTTTGGCCCTCTCCACATGGACATGGGACTAAGGCAGATGATTCTGATCACCTCCATTGGCCAGAGAACCCAAGACCCGTAGGAGATAAAAAGGTAAAGGTTCCCCCCGCACATTTGTGCAGTCGTGTCCGACTCTAGGGGCCGGTGCTCACCTCCATTTCTTAGCCGAAGAGCCAGCATTGTCCGAAGACGCTTCCACAGTCATGTGGCCGGCATGACACGCACGGAACGCTGTTACCTACCCACCGAAGTGGTACCTATTTATCTACTTGCATTTGCATGCTTTCGAATTGCTAGGTTGGCAACAGCTGGGGCGAGTGCGGGAGCTCACTCCGTCACGCGGGGCTAGGGATTCGAACCTCCGAACTTGCGATCTTCCGATCGACAAGCCTGGCGTCTTACCCGCTGAGCCACCGCGCCCCTCTGTAGGAGATAGTATCCACTATAATAGTACAGGGAAGACCAATTTGCACTTTGCACTTCCCATCCAGAAAAAAAGGCCTGTTACAAACTGAGATCAACCTAGTTCCATCCAGTGGCCAAAGAACAGACTGCTGCTCCAAATTTGTTCTTTCTTTATTCCCCCGTCCTTCATCCTTTCTATCATAGCTATCAGATTGTGAGCCTGTATCTTTTAATGCTGTACATCATTGAGGAAATATCTTGATAAAGAGCAACAGTCACATACTCACAGGATAGTTTAACTAGGGTGCCACTGCTTCGAAAACAATCTTCTGGACATATATTTGCATTATTTGGAATAATTTGAACCTTCTGAGGAAGGGGTTATCTTTGATTCTCTATTAAATTTATCACCTTAACATCATCACATATTAGGGAGTTGGAAAGGATTCATCTCAAAAGGGAAAACACCACCACAAGCTTTTTTTGCCACAAAAGGGAACAGAAATTTAATTGTTTAATGAGTTTATAATTGAGCTCTGTTTTGTAATTCCCTGAAAATAAGGCTGTTAGAAAATCAGGAACCAAATTCAGCATGTTTTGCACATGCAGACAGTGATTTCTAAAGTCTTCAAACTCCAGTAAGTTTAACATTTTGGTTTCACACAGGAAGACTTCCGTGAAATAACTATGGAAAGTTACTAAGGAGTTTCTGGAATAGGGAACTTTCTTATTTCCAGAGGATTATTCTCATGCAACTGGTCCCTTAAAGCAGAACTTTTAAAATTAGTCTTGGAAGACTCCTGAGAGTAGAGAGAACATACATGTAATATACCTGGAACATACATGTAATATACCTGGAACATACATGTAATATACCTGGAACATACATGTAATATACCTGGAAGCAGCTAAGATAGAGGCATTAAGGCCTCCAAAGCAGGATAAAGCCACAGCAAGCGGGATGCTCCATCTCATCACTCCAAAAACGTGATCGCCAAAAGTCTAAAAAAAAAGAGAGAATCTGATATGAGCTGCTGGCACTTATCTTAGGCTACTGGATGCCTAGGATCAACATCATTCCCAAAACAACAGAAAGGTCTTATTCAATCTGGTACCCTCCATATATGTTCCCCTGCAATGCCCACCATCACCAACTCGGGGAAACTGAATTATGATACCATTCATATATGGTATGATATGATCCAGTAGGAAGCGAGAAATTTCCACAGTTGTTATCAGACTCCGGTTGCCATAAACCGCAGCTGATGTGGTGTAACGGTATGTGGGAAAGATCTTGGGAGACAGGGCGAAGAGATGCTGCCAAGGGAACAGTCAGATAAGAGATGGCATAGCCCACGGCTGGATAGTGGGCAGGGCAAGAAGCTCAGAAGAGACCCTCCCTAGTTTCTCGGGCAGTAAAGGAGATGGTGTGGGGGGAGAGAATTGTACTTTCAGACTTGCAAGATTGATGTTGGCCCCACGGGGTAAACCAGATAGGAATCACAACCAGATGAGCTAATTCAACTTTATTGTAAAGCTACATTAACACAATCTTGCAAGTCTGGAAGTGCAATTCTCCCACCGTCTCCTTTACCGCCCGAGAAACTAGGGAGGGTCCCTTCTGAGCCTCTTGCCCCGCCCACTATCCAACTGCGGCCTATGCCGTCTCTTATCTGACCGTTCCCTTGGCAGCGTCTCTTCGCCCCGTCTCCCAAGGCCTTTCCCACATACATTTACAGGTGGCCAATGATCAGCAGGCATTCTAGCCCAGCATCGTTTGAACACTCCTACGCTTCCCTCCACTGCTCTTGTAGAGAAGTCAGCAAAACCTTTCTTGATGCAAGAGAAGAGCCCCAAATGATGAACAAACTGCCAGAATTCCCTGATTGAAGTAACCTTTCTTAGAAAGCGTCCTTCTCCTCTGACTCCTTGGAATTAAGCCATTTTAGGGACAAAAAGCTTTGGGGGCAACCAACGGCTGGACTCCATGGTCTGCCCCTTGAATGGGGAGGGGCGTGCTTACTAACCACTGCCACCGCATCGCTCGACAGGATCTCCGTCTTGCTCAGCACCGTGTAGTATGCCAGATTCGTCATGATATAGATCACCGTGACGATCGGCATGGATATTCCAATGGAGAGCGGCAGGTTCCTAAGGGGTAGTAGAAAGAAAAGGGATGCATTCCCACCTTCTCATATTTGGTGCCTCTGCTTACACTGTTCCCACATTCTGTGAACTGGCCGCCGTCCCCTTCAGAGGAGCCCGGCCTAGGAGAAGCGGCTTGAGAAGCTAAATTTCTTGGCGAAGCTCGCAGAATCCGTCCTTCTCCAGGCTTAGCTTCCAAGTGCAATTAGGTCTCCTGGCTTTCATTTCATTTCATTAAAAGAATAGAGACAAAATCCCAGCGCTGGGTTGAGAGAGCATTTCTGCCCTCAGTTTAAAACAAAAGAAATCCCAGCTAAGTGGAAAAGCTCATGCTTCATTCCATTTTATAATCAGACTTGATATCCTTGCAAGATACTTTGTCGGGGTTCAGGGTAGCTCTTTGAAAATTGCAAGACTTCCTCAGTGAAATCCATATTAGCCCCTTCCTCCCTTCAGCCACCCTGAGCAGATACAGGTAGTCCTCGCTTAACAACCACTCGTTTAGTGATGGTTCGGACTTACAACGGTGCTGAAAAAACTGACTTATGACCAGTCCTCACACTTACGACCATCGCAGCGTCCCCGCGGTCACGATTTGGGCACTTGGCAACCGTTTCACATTTATGACCGTCACAGCGCCCCATGGTCATGTGATCGCCATTTTCAACCTTCTCAGCCAGCTTCTGGCAAGCAAAATCAATGGGGATCTGTGTGATTCGCTTAACAACCATGTGGTTCGCTTAATGCCTGTGGTAATTCACTTAACGACCGCCACAAACAAGGTCGTAAATTTGGGTCAGATTTGCTTAATGACCACTTCACTTAGCAACCAAAATTCCAGTCCCAATTGTGGTCATTAAGTGAGGACTACATGTACAAACCTTTAGATTTCAAAGCATGAGGATATATTCTATTCTAAATTTCTCCCACCTTGATCAGAGCTGCGCTGTAATGCCTGACTTTGCCCAGTAGATGGCACTCCCTCCCCACCTCAGCCCATCCCAAATAAAGCCCCAGGAATTTGAATTAAAAGGGAGGAAAGAACAAAGGTGGGTATTTCTCTCTACCCAGGGGACTTTCAAGGGTCCCCGGCACCTTTGTGCATCGAACAAATAAAATAATAATAATAATAATAATAATAATAATAATAATAATAATAATAATAATACCCACAACCACAGCCCATTAATTTAATAGGCTAGCCCAGTGTTTCTTGACCTTGACAACTTTAAGACGTGCAGACTTCAACTTCCAGAATTCCCCAGCCAGTCATGGGGAATTCTGGGAGTTGAAGTCCGCACATCTTAAAGTTGCCAAGGTCAAGAAACACTGGGCTGGACCATGTGCATTCTAGCGCACAAGAAAGAGAGTGTTCCTTCAGCCAACAAAGAACTTCTACTGACTTAATCTCCAGCAAGGAATTTATTGGCTGGAGACAAAGTCTGAAGAACAAGGAGGGGCCAGCAGCTAATCAGGTTCAGTTTCTTCCCCCCATTCCCCCTTTGGGAGGTGAGCAAAAATTCTGAGGTCATTCTAGGAAACGGGTGGGGAAGCAATGTTGCTTCTCTGGAGAGATATCTGAGGCATTATCCAAAAGGTGCAAGCAGCTGGATTCCACTCCAGGGAGCATGCCAAACCACAGTGACCTCACAGCCTGGGACGGAGCCCATGTTTTCCCTGAAACTCAAGACGGCTGTTTGAATGCTGACCTTTCGGGGTTCTTGATTTCTTCCGTGACAAAATTGAGGGTGTCCCATCCAGAGTAGGAGAAGAGCGCAGAGTAGAGAGCCAGCGCGATGTTGCCCACGTCCCTGGCAGATCCCTCAAAAGCGTCAGCGAAGTTCTCAGTCTGTCCTGCAGGGGAAGATAAGGGTTCACCCGAATGTGGACCAAGTCCTTTAATGCCTCCCCAATAGGGGTGAGGTTTGAGGGAATCTAAGGGGATCCTAAAATCCTGTCTGGGGTGTGACGCACATGACGCCCATTCACACGTGCAAGCCATCCCTTGAAGCTTATAGCCATCTAGTAAGAACATTCAGGTGTGCATTAGCTCCAAGAGGTCACCAGAAAAAGAGAGCAGATTGGAAAACTTGGTTTGACTTTGGATCATATCTCACCTCTGACGTGGGCTCACTCTGATCACCCAGGATGGAGGTACCCGAGAGGTTGGGGTTTTTTCGTAGAAGTAGTAAAAACACAATACAGGTCGTCCTCACTTAATGACCATTCATTTAGTGATGGTTCAGATTTATGATGGTGCTGAAAAAACTGACTTACAACCGGTGCTCACACTTATGACCGTCGCAGAATCCCTGTGGTCACGTGATCACAACTTGGGTGCTTGGCAACTGGTTCACATTTATGACCATTGCAGCATCCCATGGTCACCTGGTCACCATTTTCGACCTTCCCGGCCGGCTTCTGGCAAGCAAAATCAATGGGGAACTGCGTGATTCGCTTAATGACCATGTGGTTCGCTTAATGACCATGGTGATTTGCTTAATGGTCACTGCAAAAAAGGTCATAAAATTGGGTCACATTCACTTAATGACCACTTTGCTTAGCAACTGAAATTCTGGTCTCAATTGTGGTTGTTAAGTGAGGACTACCTGTATATACTGCATGTGCAACATCCAGAGGGGCAAGAGAAGTAGCAACACCACAATCGGAGTTTTAGTACCTTGTCCAATGCAGATGATGCCTGCAATGATCACGGCAATGAGGGCTAGCACCTTGGCATAGGTGGACATATCTTGTACTCGGGTTCCCCATTTCACATAGGCACAGTTCACAAAAGTCAGTAAGCCTGAAATCAAGAGGGGGGGAAAAAAGCAGAATCACTTACAACAGTGGGGTATAACGGTCTTCCCCCATCCGAGCCATGGGTGTGTGTATTTAGATACCCATGCCCAAGTAAGAAACCAACTGAATTGGTCTGCTCTTCCATTCTAAAACCTAAAGACCCTTTAAGATCCTGTGCTTGTGTACAACAGGGCTTAAAAAAGGAGAAGACGGCTATTTCTGGATCCTTTCTACAGCACTCTCTTTGTTTTCTCAGCGACTCCCAACAGAATCCATAGGGGAAAGATAAAGCGTTAAATGACACCAGCATACCCCCTTTCCACATCACTCTTCAAAGGCCATTCCCATTGTTCACCTGGATCCCTCCCCTACTACAAGATGATGCTTTCACCGTCATTCACTGGCCTGGGGAAAAGGTGTATACTTTTCAGCTATTACTGTGGATGGTGTTTAAATCTGGCCGCTGCTCCTTGCAAGCTCATGAGCCTGCAGTCTTCTTCCTTCAAAGCAACTCCTGACCTGTTTGCTGTGGTCCCACCAAAAACTAATGGAAGCTACTGAGCTTAATCCTGTCCACAGTGTCCTGGCCTTTTATCTTGGATTTCTTCCCTAGGTCCTGTTTCTTAGTCATGCTATGAAGCAATCCCTCCACAAAGACAGGGAGCTGAATTAGCTAACTAGGGAGTGGAGGGGGGATGAACGGGAAGAGATAACTGGTAGGTTGGCCGATAAGACATGAATTCCCAGCTAAGAGATTCCTCCTTCAATCCTCCCTCCTGCAGGCAGCATTTATCCACTCTTGGAGCCTTCTCAATGCCTAGGACTACAGGTCCCATCATCTCCAGCCAACAAAGCCAACGTTGCTGTCCAGGCTGTAACCTTTAGAAATATTAGAGGGGAGAAAGGAATCCTGCATTTTGCCTCCTGTTCCCAAGCCTAGGGAGGAAACCCGACCTAGAGATTTGGAGGTAAGGAAACTGGGGAACAAGATTTCTCCCCTGAGGAAGGGCAGCTTGTGGTCCAGAGGACCAGGGATGGAACTAGGGTCTGTGTCACCCGGGGCAAACATGGATTCCGTGCCCCCCCCCATGGGTTATTTTGTCATTTTGGTGGGCCCCCCCCCCCAGTTGCAGCCCTGTGAAGAATTGATGCTTTCAAACTGTGGTGCTGGAGAAGACTCTTAAGAGTCCCTTGGACTGCAAGGAGGTCAAATCAGTCAATCCTAAAGGAAATCAACCCTGACTGCTCATTGCAAGGACAGATACTGAAGCTGAAGCTCAAATACTTTGGCCACCTAATGCAAAGAGAGGACTCACTGGAAAAGACCCTGATGCTGGGAAAGACTGAAGGCAAAAGGAGAAGGGGACGGCAGAGGATGAGATGGTTAGATAGCATCACCGATGTAATGAACATGAATTTGAGTAAACTCCGGGAGACAGTGGAGGACAGGAAGGCCTGGTGTGCTATGGTCCATGGGGTCACAAAGAGTCGGACATGACTTAACGACCGAACAACAACAACAAGAGGGCTATAAGCAATTGGAATAAAACAGCCCCTCTTTTCCCCATCTATTCAAGCCTGTAGCAGGAGCAACCAGCAGCTCCCTTGCAGGTCAATTTTCAGCATTAGGGACAATGCATGATGCTGTTTAACCATTTCCCTTCCCTGGCTGGGTGCAAGACAAAATCAACAGTCCCTTCCCCCAAACAAGAAAGAAGGACAGAACCACATCTGGATGCAAAGAACCACACAGAGGTCGCCTGATGTGTGTGTCTGCTAGTTTTCCCAACCCGGTGCCCAGCGCCCAGAGTTCCCAAGCCAGGATGCCCGCCCCATTAGCAAGACACCGGGTGCCAGGCAACTGTTGCCAGTGAACACGGAGAAACTAAATCAAGGCGGAGGAAGATACGTCTTCCTGGATTCCACCCAAAGTTCAAAGAGGAAGAACAAAAGTTACTTGTTTATCCAGCTCCTATTGCTTTTTATATTCTGCCCTTCTAACCTTGGTCTCTATTCGAGGAACAAGTTGTTGTGCCTCAAGAGGCTGTGGGAGATCCGGCTTGTGGCCAGACACCCAAACCCCCAGGGGCCGGAAGAGAAAGTGTGGCGCTAAGGATAATCTCCCAAGCTACAAGCTCGATTTCAAGTACAAGACACTGCAAAGCAAACGGGGGGGGGGGGGGGGATTGGGGATACCTTTTAATCAACGCTTCACTTCTTGATAAACAAGGCAATAAATCCCTCCTTGTTATCGGTCTTTGGAACGGGCCCAAATCTGAGAAACCGCAGATATGAGGACTCCTTTCCCGATGGCACCACCTACTTTCCAGTGGGAGATGGCAGAGGCAGTCCTGCCAAGTTTGCAAGTAATCCCACTCTCTCTGGTGCCAATCTCTCACGGTGCGGTGCGTAATGCCCGGCTGTGTACTCCAACTTCAACGCATGAACAAACTCTCTGGTCTCCAAACATCTGTCACAGGACAGCCTTCTCTTCTCTTTTCTGTGCTGCCTCAACAAATTACTGTAGATGGCAAAGCCTACTTCTGGATAGAAAGACATGGTGTGGGTGTGGGTTGCCACCTGGACACCACAGATGTCTCTGACCATGGACAGAGGGCCTTCTGCACCCAAAAGAGCCAGCTTTCATCTTCAACATGGACTGAAGAACTAAGTGTTGGCCACCTCCCATGAGGCCAACATTCCAGAGAAGCTTTATCAAGAGTCCTAAGTAAAAAAATGGCTCCAGGGGTCAGTGTGGAGACCTGTTCAAAGCACCAGCTAAGGGTTGCCTCAGGTGAGGAGAATGGATCTTTACTTCCAACTCTGCAGCTTTCAGAAAGCTTCCCTAACTCAGCCTCCATTCTGGTAGCTCTGAAATGGGGATAAAGGGATTGGTCTGTTTTTCAGGGCGAGTGCATGGCGGTGAGTTGCTTTAGAAGAGACAGATACATTTGTTCTGAGTAACCTCCACTGTAGCCTTCACCCCACACACGCTTTGCGATCATCCCACCCCCGGCCCAAAGGATCCGCTCTTTTCCCGCCCACCGCAAGCAAGCCGGTTTTCAGCCGGCACATTCCTGTGTCGCAACCGCGTGGTTTCAGGGGAGCCTGACGCTGCACTTCTCACCAGCCGCTTCCAGACAGCACTTGCCGATTCAGCATGCTGCCTGGCCATCAGCTGAAGCCACTGGCTTCCTGAAAGCAACCCAGAATTACCCGCAGCAGAAAAGAGCTGGAGATCACCAGACCCTGAGTCAGAATGCCCAATACGGAAAGGGTGCCTTTCTGAACATGGAGGAGGAGGACACCCCGCTTAGTCTAAGGTAGCAAAAGATCAGGAGGAGACCGGCAGCACCTTTTCCGACTAACCAACTTTGTTGAATCTCCTTCGGATTCTCTGAACGTGGAGAGAAAGTCTTTTTCTCCACACAGATGAAGTGACCTCGCTCCTGGCCACATCAGAGCCACACGCAGAGACATCCAAGCAGGTTTCAAGGATTAAGCTCCAACTCAGCGTGTATGGACGAGTCTGCGTGTGGTTTGCCTCGTGGGGGAGCAGAGTGTCAGGACCTCTGGATCCTCTTTAGAGCTGTGGCAGAGGAGAATGAGGTCTAGGAAGTTGCAGCGGACCAAAGGAGCAAGATGAAACATGTGCAGAGGTGTCACCTTTTCCTTTAGCACAGCGGTCCCCAGCCTTTCCGGCACCAGGGACTGGTCGTGGAAGAAAATTTTTCCACGGACCGTGGGGGGCGGGGTTTGCAGGCAGGAGCCAATAGTGCGCGCCGGGGGGCGGGGTTTGCAGATGGGAGCCAATCACATGCACCAGAGGGCGGGGTTTGCAGGAGGGAGCCCCGCGGCCCACTTCCTAACAGGACGTGGTCCACTAGTGGGCCACGGCCCACAGGTTGGGGACCCCTGCTTTAGCACAGAGGTACAAATCCTAGTCCCCACATCTTTGAGTGCAGGCTCCATCAAGTTTCAAAAGTTGTAATTTTGGCAGCAAGGAGATTATTAAATATACAGGTAGTCCTCGCTTAACAATTGGGACCGGAATTTCAGTTGCTAAGTGAAGCGGTCATTAAGCGAATCTGACCCGAGTTTACAACCTTTGTTGCAGCGGTTGTTAAGTGAATCAGCATGGGCATTAAGCAAACCATGTGGTCAGTAAGTGAATCACATGGTTCCCCATTGATTTTGCTTGCCAGAAGTCAGCCGGGAAGGTTGAAAATGGCGATCACATGACCACGGGAAGCTGCGGTCATAAATGTGAACCAGTTGCCAAGCGCCTAAATTGTGATCACGTGGCCGCAGGGATGCTGCAACAGTTGTAAATGTGAGAATCAGCCATAAGTTGGTTTTTTCAGCACCGTCGTAAGTCCGAACCATCACTAAACAAATGGTTGCTAAGCAAGGACTACCTGTATAACTGGCAAGTAACCACATTAACTAAATTTAATTTTAAATACCTTGAAATGAACATGAAAAGCAAATGTCGTTGCTTTCCTGGCCCCACACATTTCTTTTCAGAGCATGGCCTCTGCGGTGCCCTTGACCCAGAAAAAAGTTGTGCTCCTCTCCTTCAGCTGGATGGCAATGACAATTCAAGCAGAAATCCAACCGGTCACGTCACTACAGCTTGGAACTTTCAAGGGAAGAGCTCTGTCTGATTCAACCATCCCAAAATCCAGGAGTGATAAAAGCAGAGGAGCAAAGAGGAGATGGTTTTTACAGATGCCTGACTCACAGGTCAACCAGGAGAATGGGATCAGGATAAGGGGAAACAGGAGCTGAAAGCAGGTCCTATCTGAGAAAAAACATTCATGTTCCTGAGAGGCAGGATGAATCATTACTATGATTCTATCCCACCCACCCCAAATACAGGAAAGGTGGGAAATGGTGTAAGACAGGACCCCGGGAGGTCCCATTTCCAAATAGAAGCCAGCCTATGTCTTTGGACAAAGTTGGAGCCCTAACAACCCAGTGATTCAAAATCTCAGCCAAGGAAGGAGAGAGTTGCGCAGAATGGGAAGGAAGGTCACAGCAAGATAAGAGCCGAGAGATAGATTAGATACTGAGAAACTATCTGCCCTTCGCCCTGCTTGAATCAAGCTTTGGCATAGCAAAGATTCTATCAAAATACCTATGTAGCATGGGCCATTGCCTTGAGATGCCTGTCTCCCCCCCCCCCCCCCCCCGCCGCCATGCTTCAGAAGCTACAGTAAGAAGCCTTCTCAGTAAGGGCGAGCAGACCAGGGCTGCAGAAATCCAAATGGCCACTAGAGGACAGCAACGTGCTACAGTCATGACCTCAACCAACCCCCTTCTTGGGTGCCATTGCCTCCCCTCGCTGGTTGCACTCACAGATGCAGACAGCAGCCAGGAGACGGCCAGCCAAATAGGGTGCCTCGCAGGACGGGAAGAAAGGTTGCACCAAGTAGTTGGCAAAGGTGATGGCGATGATGGCTTGGCTGGTGGGTTCAATGATGAGAAGAGAGGTCCACAGTCGGATGAAAGCAAGTAGCTCCCCGAAGGCCTCCAAGATATAGGCATAGCTGGCCCCCGATTTTTTGATGGTGGTGCCCAGCTCAGCATAGCAGAGGGCCCCAAAAACGGAGAAGAGGCCCCCCACAGCCCAGATAATGAGGGACAGTCCGTAAGACCCGCTGTAGGCCAGGACGCCCTTGGGTGAGACGAAGATGCCTGAGCCGATCATGTTGCCCACAATCAGACAGACACCGTTGAGCAGTGAGATCTCCTTCTTCAACTGGATAACCTCCTCGGAGGATGAGCTAGAAGAGGACAAGGCCCCACTGGCATCTGTCTTGGAAGGATGGTCATCTTGGGTGGCTGCCACCACATACTGGGCAGACTTGGTCATGGCTGGGCAAGGAGAAAACAGTTTGGTTACTGCCATGGCTGGAGGAATCGCCCCCCTGCATCCCAAAAGATGTTTTTCATCCATAAGATACCATTCATAAGAGACAATAGAAAAGCCAGAAGACCAGAACACCTCTTGGCCAGCAATCAACAACAAGATAGGCAAAGATTAACAGCAAGATTAGCAGCAGAGGAGCAATCAAACAACACAATAGACCCTAATCAAGGAACTATTAACTCAGTCAATCAACCAAGCAGCAAACAACAGCCCAATCAAGGAACTCCTAAGGGGAGAACAACACCCCCAGCAACACAGGCAGGACAAGCCAGGGTATATCAACAGAGAGCAAGTCCCACTCCCTTTTCGCACTGAAGATGTTGCCTAGCCTGGCAATGAAACGTCTGCAAGAAAACAACAAGGCTCAGAGAGCACCAAGGACTCCACAGATGTTTTTCTCCCCTGGAAGTGATTCAGGCAATATATTATTAGCTTCCCCAACCTACAGCCTTCCAGATGTGCAGTCACTCCCCCTCGTCAATACAGCTACAATCCATCGTGTACCAATTTGAGGAGGGCTGGTACCAAAGCAAGCTTTGGGGAGAAGGGAAGGCTGAAGCATAGCTGGCTTGTCAGGGAGATGTAAACATAGCTTGGCTTGTCCTGAAGTGAAATTCACCATGACTGCACGCACACACCGTTTGCTACGCCACGGTTTGCCTAAACGTGGTTTCCTAAATAAATGGTCCAGTTCACACAAGCCGCTACGCCAAGAACCAAACGTACCACAGTCTGATTTAGTGCAGTGCGAATCCGGTCTCGACCAGGAGACAGATACAAAGTAGAGGGAAAGGTTGGAAGACAGATGTTCCTTTGCTTCCCAACCGCTGGAATCCAGGACCTGCATTTCTCTGCTAAAGCCAGGGAGGAAGAGCTCTAAATAAAACTGATTTTTTTTAAAATCTGGAAGAAGAATAAAATGGGCAGACACAGACAGATTTGGCATCCAGATTGCCAGCACACCTCCTGTACACCAGAAAGGCTACAAAACATTACATCTGGAGGTTCTAAAAGATTTTGAACTAAAAGCTCTGCCTTACATATTCTGCCCAGAGGGAAGAGACCCTAGTAGTGAATGGAGCCCAAGCGATTGAAGGGAGGCAGAACCTGGGTTCCTGCTTTAATCAGGAGCTGATGGCTGGACATCGAGATTCTAACCCTTCAACCAGGGGACAGAAAGAGACAAGGATGGAGAGGATGCCTAGGAGATGAACTGAGAAGCACTCACCAGTTCCGGACTTAGATCTCCCTTCTGATCTGCCTGCCTGGCCCCACACCAGCTTAGGAATAAAGAATTAGAAGCTGTCAGGACAGCACTTTTAACTTGAGGAACTAAGGGTGGCTGAAGGCGGAGCGAGGGGGTGTACGGGAGTCCAAGGTCCGTCTGGTGCCAGGTGGGGGCAGAGAGGAGCCTACCTCATCACTACTGAAGATAAGGGACTGCCAGTTCCTGCGAATTTCCTCACAGCCATGCCCAAGAAGAGTAAAGACTTCCTGAAAGAAAGTCTTGCCCTCCCTCCCTCCCTTCACCCACGCTCCCTCCCAAACTGTTGTTTCCCGTATCTGCTTTCTGCATCCACTCTTATACAAACCCTCCAGGTCGCACCAAGCTCTAGAGAAGAAGGGGCCCCTGCAAACCATACATTTGTGCTTCCTATCAGCACAACTTTCAAATCCAAAAGGCTCAATCCCAGAGGTAGCCCAGGCTGAGAAATGTGTTTTGAGCAGAAAATGCTTCCCGTTTCTTCTTTGTGTTCTGTGGAATTGAGAGTTCTCAGTGGAAATCGGAGGGGGAGGGGGAGGGGGAGGAATATAAGACAAGTAGAAATCGAAAGTAGTCCTGAAACTTTTATTGTAGCCAGTTGTACACAAATCAGTGCGTTGCATTGAGCGACGTTCAGTCCTAATGAACTCTTCATTTCTATTATTGAATTTTCATTGTTTAATTTTTGAACTCTTTTGTCCAATGAAGAATTCTGGAAAATTCAGCAGCTTACAAACCCTTTTTTGCCACTTTACTTGGCTACAGGTTTTGGATTTGCACCCTCCAACATGAAGGAGGTGGGGGCTGCACAGGCCTACGGACCCCATCCTTCCCACATCTGATGCTCTGGACAAAGGTTCCACCTCGACTCCCATCATTCCCAGCTAGCGCTATCTAGACCCGATGGGAGAGGAAGTTCAGAGCGCCAGGTTGGGGAAGGGTGCTTATTAGAAATACAGTAATTTATTATTCCTCCGTGCGTTGCATCAATATGGGCTCACGAAAGGGCCTCCCACCGCCATCCCACCAGGTGGAACCTCGAGTCCCTCGCCTGGCGACTGTTTACGTCGTCGCCAAGGGCAACGGCTTCCTTAGCAACCAGCATCCAAGATGGCGCCAGCGAACCTGCGACCGTTTCGAAAATGGCCGAGACGCCCTTTCCGCCCCTAGGAAAAATGGCTGCCACAGCGACCTGAAACGTCACGTGTAGCATGTGCACCTACACGAGGCCTTTCCGATAAGTGTGATATTTTCCTTAAAGAAATACCGGGAAATTAGATTTCAGTAGTGATCATTATTGTTTATGCGAACAGGGCGGGCGAAGAGGGTTGCCTCATCCAAGATGGAAGCGAAGGAATAGGATCTCCGTTTCCGTTTGCAAAATGGAGTCTAGTTTAGCTTCCGGGACCCACATCCGGGCATTTAATGCCTGAGCCAAAAATGGCTGCTCCCACAGATGTATTGATACTTTCAATAGCCGGACAGCATAACCCGCGTTAGTTCCCAAACGCCGTCCAGCGGCGGTCGGCCGAGCGTAGCTCCAGCTGACGCCACGACGCTTTGCCTCTGTCAGCTGTTTTGTCCCTTCCTGCAAAGCTTCCTAGAGCTCTGCAACGATCCGTACAAAATGGCGTCTCCCAGACCTCCCAGCCAAACGGTGACCGGATAAGGCGGTGCTTCCGGTTGGACGATCCAAAATGGTGGGTCCCGGCATGGGGTGGCCTGCACAGCACCGGTGAGCGAGCGCCGCGCAACTTGGTCGCCTGAATGGCGGTTCGCGTGATCCCGAGGCTGGGTATGGACCGCGGGAATGAGCCTGTGGGTGCCTGTGTGTGTATATACGCAGAAACACGTGCAGACAATTTGACTGCGCAGTCCTGAGCATAAAGTCCTAGCTCTCCTTTCCTGGGGTCAATTCCATTGAATTCATTGGGGCTCCCTTTTGAGTGGATGTGCGGAGACCCACGTTGCAAGGCTAAACTAGCCTTCCCAACTGGGTATCCCCCACCCCACCCCAGTTCCCGCACATCTGGAGGGCACCAGCTGGGGAAGGCTGAACTCAAATTCCATTGAATTCAGTGGGGCTCCCTTCTGAGTGGATGTACTATTTTTATCTTTATTTTGTATGTTTTATTGATTTTAGTGTGTTTTCTTTGATTGTTGTGAGCTGCCCAGAGTCGTCGAGAGCATGGCGGCATGCAAGTTATAATATTATTATAATATTAAAATATAAACAATAATAATTATTATTTATTATTATTATTAGTCCATTCAATCGTGTCCGATTCTCAGAGACTGCCTGGACAAGTCCCTGCAGTTTTCTTGGCAGGATTTTTCAAAAGTGGTTTCCAATTCCTCCTTCCTAGGGCTGAAAGGGAGGGACTGGCCCAAGGTCACCTGCACATCTGGAAGGCACCCAGTTGAGGAAGGCTGAATTCAAATTCTCCTTTCCTTCTGATGGTCTAAATTTTCCTTTTGGGCCCTGCTGAGGAAATTAATTAATTAATTAATTATTAATTCAATTCGTATTGTCCCCCATCTCGTGTATGCAGCTCACATACTTTAAACAACCTAACAACAAAACCAGTAAACAAAATACAAAAATCAATAAAAATAATAACCCCTTTGAAACCAGGTTAAAACCAAGTTAAAACCGAAAAACATAATAAACAGTCTAGTGCAAGTCATGCATCGATCATTACGGCCATCTAGCAGGCTCAGAACCATAAGCAGATCCCCAGGCAGGTGGACGGAGCCGTGTCTTTGGAGCCTGGCAAATTGCAGGGAGGTGTTGGTGAAAGTCAGGAATCAAGCTCAATTCGTCCATAATGCAGGTAGTCCTCACTTAACGACAATTGGGACCGGCATTTTGGTTGCTAAGCGAAATGGTCATTAAGCGAATCCAACCCAATTTTACAACCTTTGTGGTGGGCGTTAAGTGAACCACATGGTGGTTAAGTGAATCATGTTCCCCATTGATTTTGCTTGCCAGAAGCCAGCCAGGAAGGTTGAAAATGGTGATCACGTGACACTGCGACGGTCATAAATGCGAACCGGTTGCCAAGCACCCAAACCGTGAATATGTGACCACAGGGACACTACAACGGTCTTAAGTGTGAGGACTGGTCATAAGTTCGGTTTTTTCAGCACCGTCGTAAGTCCAAACCATCACTAAACGAATGGTTGTTAAGCAAGGACTACCTATAGAGGAGATTGCAGGGGTATTCCAGCAATTCAGTGTCTTTTTTTTTCATCAAATTGTGACTTTTTTTCCTTTTGGCTTTGTAAACAAAGATATAATTCATTATGGTATCATGCTGAGAGGTTAATTGATCCTGGACAAGTATCAGTGGTTCAGTAAATATATTTATAATACTGGACAGTGCGTTTGGGTTGTTTCTGGTTCTGTGTGTTGAGAGAGCTCAGCCTTTTTCTTAGGATCTGAAAGAAAGGACAAAACATTACATAATATGATTTATTTGTCTAGAGTCAGGTTTAGTCTCTTACGTGAACCTATCGTATGAAAATTGCTCTCCTGATTTTAATGTTTCAAGTAACCTTGAATATGGCCTGCTGTCAGAGCCCAGATTGCAGTTTTTGTTTATTTATTTCCTTGCTGGGTTATTTTAATCTTTAGGAAATAAGCCTAATGCAGAAGTGTGCAAACGGCTCTGTAGCCCCCATGATGGCCGTATTGGGCAGCACAATTTATTGGGGGGGGGGGGGGGTTGGCTGATGAAGAAATTGGAAGGAGCGTGTGCTGATTTTAGCCTGTTTTGTGAGTGGCTGAAGGGTCAAAATATGAAACAGGAGGCTTCTGGGAAGCAAACCCCAAACGATTTCCCCCTGCTCTTTCTACGGTAGCAGCATTCCTTCTCTTGTCGCCCACTGTTGCAATGCAATCTGTCAAATTGGTACATTTCAGCCCACATTTTGCCTCTGGCATGTATCTATCATTAGCGTGGAGACCATCTCAGCTAATGCTTATATTGACCACCAGGAGGCAGTACACAACTGTTTTCATTCTATTTGAAACTTATCAGGTATATGTAGCCACAGTACCTACATACACCTGATGAGGTCCAGCTAGAGTGAAACCGGTTGGGTATTGCCTCCTGGAAGTCAATATAAGTAAAAATACCACACAGGATGTACACTGTAAAACTCAAGAAATCCCCCCCAAGTGGGGTGGAAGACATCTAGAGCCTTATTAAATGAGTCCGTGACATAACATCTATACCTCTCTATCTGAGAGTTTATGAAAAGGAAGGCAGACTTTATATACCATTTTAAAGATCATCTCAGCTAGTAGGAGTTTTCTTCAGTGTATCCATGATAATGTGTATTAAGCTTTGGCTACTCAAAAGTACATGTATCTATAGGCAATAATTCTAATTGTTCAATGGTTTGAACAGGATGCTAGGCCAAGAACACCACAGTTCTGGTTCAGCCCTGCATTTTCTGTTTGGTTTTTCACCACGTAGAACCCCAGCTTGCGAAACTGGCTCGGAGCTTCCATTACAGTACCGTGAAGCATGCCGGAAGTGAATGGAGACTGAAGTGAGTGCTATATAAATGGAGGGGATGTCATGGGATGCGGTGGCTCAGCGGGTTAAACCACTGAGCTGTAGACTGCCGATCGGAAGGTCGGCAGTTTGAATCCCCACACAACGAGGTGAGCTCTCGTTGCTAGTCCCAGCTCCTGTCGACCCAACAGTTCGAAAGCTTAGCAAGTAGATAAATTGGGTACCACCTTAAGTGGGCAAATTTGCTGGCGTCCTGTCGGGAGTCGGCCACCGAACGGAAGATCTTCAATGGCGGCGGCGGTGACGGATCCCGAAGCAGTAACATCTACAGGACGTCAGCAGCCGGCTCCGACGCAAGGCATCGTGGGACATATAGTCCAGTAGCCACGGAAGAGTCGGTTCCCTTACCCCTTCCCTTAGTGCGCGGATTAATGGATGTAATGTATAAAAATGAAATGTATACATGTATGTAAGCCGCCTAGAGTCCTCCGTTAGGGAGGGGATAGGCAGCGTATAAATATCAATATAAATAAATTCTGGTGAGGAATATTTTGTGCTTTATTATTTAGGAAATTGAAAGCAGGGAGCTATTGAGGGGATCGGAACTGAGCAGGGATGGCAACAAAAATATCATTTACATTATCAAAGGCCGACTCAAAGTAAACAATATAACCCTTTTCTTCTCTTGGTGATCTATTTAATTTCTGAGAGCTGTACAAATGACTCTGTCCTCTTTTTCCAGGAATGGTCTCCCTGCAAATCCATCAGATCATGGGCTTACAACCGACTTACCGGATTGGTCGTTCGCTGGTAAAACAAAAAAAAGAGAGGCGGGGGGTACATTATCTGTTGATATTTTTAGACTGCTTTTATGCCAGAGCCCCTCAAACCAACTTGGAAGATAAAAGCAGAATAAAACCAACTCCCTTTTCAAGCAAGGCAAGAAATTCCTTTAGGAAAAAAATAATCGTCAAAGGACAACCATGTGGAATGCAGTGGCAAGATGATTGACGGGGAGTCCGGCCAATGGAGAATTCCAGCCGTGTTAAAGTTGTTGCATTGGTCGCCAGCAGGCTTCCAGGCCCAATTTAAAGTGCTGGTCGTCACCTTTAAATCTCTAAACGGCCTGGCACCAGGATGCATCAGAGGATGTCCTGTCAGAATTGAATCTGCCTTCCCACTCTGGTCGTCATAAGAGAGTATGCTAAAAGTTTCCTCCCCTCCTGAGGTCTGCAGGGTGTGGGCGGCATGATTTCTGGGTAATAGCCCCCATCTTGTGAAATACTCTCTCCCCACAGAAGTACAGGCAGCCCCATTTTGCTGCAATAAAGCTTAAGATGGACCTATTTCAATGTCTAAGAGGGAGGGAGGATTATAAGATGGTAATTATCTGTGGAAGAGAAGGTCAGAAGTCGTCATATTTCATGACTTTAGTTTCCTTTTTTCTTGCACCTTTTCTTTTCTTTTCCTTTCCTTTCTATCCTTCTCTTTAGATTTGACTTTTACGGCATGTAAGATTCTCAATAAATATAAAGGTTTTAAAAACGGACCTATTTCAATATGCTTTCGGTCCCTGCTGACTATGGACACTTATTTGGGTTCTATTTGGCTTTTATTGATGCTTTTTGAGATGGCGGGGGACCGACGGGCAATTGATATTCTGATTTTTTTTAGTTTAGTTTAGTTTTAACCATTCAGTCGTGTCCGACTCTTGGCAATTTTATGGATTTACCTACTTACTATTATGTTTTGGCTTTTCTTTTTGTGGATGTTGTATGCCACCCCGAGTCCCTTAGGATTGGGGTAAGTTAGGATACTCTAAAATGGAAGGGGAGATGGAGGGAGGGAGGAAGGAAGGAAGGAGCATCCAGGCAGAAAATTATAATGGTAAATAAAGGAGTGCAAGAAAATCATTCCCAGCGTAGCAGAACAAAATATAACCTCTACGGAATATGGGATTCTGATTTCACATATAACAGGCTGTTTCATAACTTCTGTTCTGCTGTTGTATCAGGTCACTGTTGAAGGCCTTACATTCATCTTCCTAATTCCTTCTAAATATTTGCATTCTGGGGCATCGCCTCTTCATCTTCTACCTCCATCTACTTGCTTACCTTAATTAGTCCCCGAACCAAATCTTGGGTTATGCTGCATGCTGCGGCAGTTGTTCGAATCGCTCTTGTGATCTCGGGAAAGGGGGTTGCTATGCAGCAAGAGAACCATTCTGCGTTTAAGCCAGCTTTACATCTCCCGTCAAGCGCAGGTGACTGAGCGCTGAGAACGCCGACCTGCCTCTCCAGTAATGCTGTGCCTTTACCGCCCTCTACAGATGGCAGGCCCGCCCCTCCCATGTCCGGCCAACTCCGTCGACAGGAAAAAAACAGAGAGATTGTGGTAAGCACGGTTTCTAGCAGCGTGGGAATCCCACGGCTTTTCTAGGACGATGCAAACCTGCATCTGTTCTTGTCCATGTGTCGTAAGTCATGAAAACAAGCAGATTGAAAGCCGGCATTCATTTTTGTCCCGAGTTGGCGGACTCAGGCAAGTCCAGCAAATTTTTCTAAGGGCAGATCTGGCTCTGGATACCATGTATTTATGATGCGCTTCTGAGCACGTGAAGCATCCCCCCTCTCCTCCCTACGGGATAACCCCTTAGGGGAAAAAAAAACAAGGATTAGTGAGTTTTTCTGCCTTTAGGTTACAGCTAGAAATACACACCTGCCTGAAGAATCATTGTCTGCGCTCCTAAATATCTGGAATATTGGGTGGGGTGTATATTTAGTTCTGAAGTTGCATGTAGATTTACTCTCGGAAACGAATGCTTGGCTGTATGTTTGCAATTCCCTGTGTTGGGAAGGGGGCGTGAAGGACATCTTCCAGGCCCTTTACCTCCCCTTCTCTGCCTTTTGCCCCTTCAGAGGCGTATAACCCAGCTCTCCGCAGAACTGGATCATGGAATGAAGAAGTGGGAAGCGAAGACGAGGAAGCAGGAACAAGATAAGGAGGAGAAACGGCGGAACAGACTTCAACCTAAGGGAGCCTTACTCCAGCAGGTCCCGAAATAATTGCTCTCTTTCCTGTAATCTCAAGCTTAAAAAGAAGATAAATGCACTTTTTATAAGGAGAGGACTGGGTGGTAACTGTTTTTTTCTCGTTTTCTCGCAGTGACCTCTTTGTTTCTAAGCCAAGGTTGGGCGGCCTGCAATGGCACGTTATCTGCATGGCTCATTGCAAAGAGATGCATTAGCTCAGGGCCTACTTAGTTTCAACACAACTGCACCATCACACACCTTTCAGGAGAGTCTTAACGTTTATTCCAGAGTCAGGAACCATATTCAGAAGACTCCGATACTCAGATTTCCTTATTTTCCTCTGCGGGTTGGGACTTCAATTCCTTTGGGCTCTGCTGGCTGGGGATTCTGGGGCTTGATGTTGGAGGAGGCTGCTAGAACCCTAGTTGTCAAAGGCAGAGAAGGACAGAAGAGGAGGCATTTCACAGAAACCGCAGAGCCTCTTGCTGATCGGCCACGTAAGGGCATCGGGTGTTCCAAAAAAGCTTGAGGGAGCTGTATGGCCTGTTGAGTTCCCATTTCTGAAGATCCCCACCACCACCTGCACATTCTGAACCTGCAGAGTTCACAGGTGGATGGAACAAGGGTCGGCTCGATCATCCTTTTATTAGTAAGCAACATCAAGCAAGCCCTCCTGGTTTATTCAGTCACAATGTGTGTGGATAGTATACTCAAGAGGCCCAGTTTAGGCCACAGTGCCCCAGAGCCAGGCTGAGGTCTGAAGACCAATTATAGGGAGCAGTTTCAAAGAAGGCTCTCCTGATGTCATCCCAGAAGGCCCAAAGATGACGCCTCCACCTCCTTGCACTCACATGTGAACCAAAGCGGATCGTTGCATCCAAAGAGGGACTGTGTTGTACTTCTCCCCAAGAAGCTTAAATCATCAGCCAGCGACGTTTAAAAAAGAAGTTTACAAGTTTGGCTTATTTGCGCATGATCCCAGATTAGTATGGAATAATAATTAGTATGGAATAGTTCGGTCTAGGTCTGCTTGCCTGCTTCATAAGGGGGAGGGGAAAAGCATGAACAGGCTATGCGCGGCAGACCTCCTTCGTATTGTTTAATTTAATACATCTGGATTTCTGGGTGAAAATAATCCATGAACACAGCCCCTTTTTTTACACGTATACACTTAGCCCAATTTGCAGTCACAAAAAAAAGATTGACAAAAACTCTTTGGCAGGGGAGATACAAGGCTATATTTGTTAAACGATCCTAGCCTTCAGGCATCCTGCAGTGTGACTTTCCAGCACTCCAAAATGAAAGCAAGAGATCTGTTTTATTATTATTTTGAACTCGTGCCCTGGAATCAGTCCTCGTGTTCCAACCTGGGTCCCAGCTGCGAGGGTGAGTTGTGGGCCAGGATATCTGCGATGAAAAGTCAGCAAAAAGCCTCCCCCACCCCGGCTTCCCTTGTGGCAAGCAGTGCCGCCCCCTCCCTGCGTGGAGAATCGAGGTGTCCGTGAAAGTTGAAGAAGTTGGCCTCGTGCGGACGAAAGCGAAGAGGACAGGAGAGGCCGAGAGAGGAGACTTTGCCAGGAAAGATGCGTTCTTCTGGCCCCGCGAGCTGGCCAAGGAGAACAGATTTTGGAAACGGGGAGGGAGAGGGGATCCCATCCTGGCCAGAACCCAGATGTTAGTGGCAGCCAGACTGAAAAGAATTTTGGACTCTTCTGCAGAAGACAAAGCTCCCTCCTGCTAGGTGGGTCCCAGCACCCCTCCGGCCCCACGGGAACCTCTGCTTGCCGGAGGTCAAGTCCCAGGACCCTATGAAGGAAAAGGGGGGGTGGGGGGGGAGAACCATGCATTTTTCCTAATCATAAAGAATCTCTATTTTTTCCCCTTCGGTGCAGATGACGTTTTCTGTTCTAGCTTTCTTCTCTCGAAAGTTATACTTCTCACGAAAAAGAATAAATTCTTCTTTTTTGCTCACACCCATACACGTTTCTGCAGGCGGGGGTGGGGGAGAGGCGCAGTTCAATTTAACCTAATCAAACACTAGGAGGTTGGTATAGAACACCGTTTCTGCCCGAGTCACACTTTTGGCTAAGCGAGACTTTCCCAAACGGGATCCTGCCAGGTTTCCTGGTTCATTCCATCCTCGCTGCAGCTCGGCATGATGGGCTTTGTTGTTCAACCCGTTTGGGAGGCCCTGCTGGCTAGCTCCTCCCCCACCCCCACCCCATCTTTGCAATACTGTCTCCACCGCTCAACATCTGGAGCCGAGATGGGCGTTGTTTAGCTTTCGAATACAGGAACTTGGACGCCAAATTTGGGTTAGCGGCTCATCCGGAAAGAGATTTCTCTGTTGCTCCACTGTTATTTCCATCCTGTGATTTTGGGGGGGGGGGGGGGAGGATGGATGGATGGTCTACATGGCTCCCCAGCCCCATAGCATCTTGGGGGGGATAGGAAACAAGAGAGCTGTTAATCTCTTTGCCCCTCTGCAAAAGCCCCCCTTCCCAGTCATCCCCGCCTTGCTAATTCCATCTGTGTTTTGAACAGATCTTTTTTCCTCCCACCCCACTCCTGTAATTGCTTCCAGATGTGGCAACCACAAACACAGGATGAGATCAGGCCTGGAGTCTTCCGCCAAGCGCACGAGACCCACTGGGCCGGCCAAGCTGGGGAGGGCAGAGTCACACCTCCCGGTTGAGTTGAGCAGGGCCCCCTGCCGAGGTTCACCTCTTCCAGCGGTTCCCCCCCCTCCAAATTTCACCCCCCTTTAGCTCCAGAGCCTGGCTCATCTGGACCCGGCCCTTGGGAGCCTCCCTCCACTGAATTATCCCTGACTCAGTTGAATTGAGGGCAAAGTTGCGGTCACATCAGCGGAGACAGGATACAGAGGTTGTGTGTCATGCATCCATCTCTGGAGATTTGATTTTTTTAAAATTTATTTATATAGACAGCCTTCTGCGGAGGAGCACCTTAAAAAAAAAAAGAGTCATTTGATTTAACCCTTTCCTTTATTTTCTCCCCTACCGCCTGGCACTTTTCAATTGAAAACAACACAATGCTTTGGTTTCCTGGGCCGCTTTGGACTTTTGGAATTGTTTGTTTTAAAAATGAAAGTGGGCAGGAGCAAAATGCTGCCTTCGAGAGAAAGAAGGCTGATGGTTGATGCCCCCACACCCTTACCGTTTGCAATATCGTGCAAAACGAACGCTGTTTCTAGCTTCAGCTTCTTTCCGAAATGGAGGCCCAAGGATGCTCTGCAATTCAGCGCTCGAACCTGTGGAAGCTGCCGAACCACCACAGCCTCCCTTCCCCTATCAGGCACATACACACAAATACGCACCGAATTTCCCAGAATTGTCATGTTGGTTTGCAAAGCAAAATACCAGGAAAGATTATTTCAAAATAAACATTACACAATAGGGTGAAGTAGGATAGCAATTAACTGACAGGAGTACCATCTCATTTTCATGGGGGGGGGGGGGAGCCAAGTATTTTGCTAGAATGGGATGGAGCTTTTAACTTCTGAATGGGGAGAAAGAGGGGAATAAGACATAGAAAGTGTGCGGGCTTCCTGGTCTCCCCCCCCCCCCCCACACACACACATAACTCTGTAATTTCCAATGCCTCCCTCTTGACTTTGGATCTAGGCTGTGCCAAGAATATTAGTATACAATGTATTTTGGCAGGGATAAGTGATCAGATCATCTGTTTTTTCGTGGAATTCATGCAAATCCATAACCACCCGGCCCCTACCCACTCACCCCCATTTAAACTCAGGAACCCACCCTGAATCCTGAATTAAAGCAGGACTCAGTTGCATGAAATGGAAAAAAGATTCTATTCTTGAGAGTTGTGTTGGGCTCTGTTCAAACTTTAACCCACAAATTGCAGCCTCTAATTAATTGAAGACACGTCACTAGTCCTACGCATGAAGCCTTCTGGATATGTTGGATTACAACTCCCATCATTTTCAGCATGGCCACATTAACAGGACACTTTTGACAGCCGTGTCGTCTATCTTGGATGGCGGGTGGGTGGGGGTGGGCGGAGGCTATGCTAAAATATTTTGAGTCTTTCGCCAAATTCTAAATCTTTAGCCTGCAATCTTTCATCAAAAACTACTTGGGGAATAATTTTCTTTGAATTCAGAAGGACTGACTTCTTGAGAACTGCCTTATTAACAAACCAGACATGTTGAATTAATTTCTATCCTCACATTTTCAACCTTTTAGACAAATAAGAAGGAACAACATTCCAGAAAGGGATCCAAGTTCACCAGAGTGCTGATTTACTATTTTCCCTCAAAAGAAAAAATAAATCACACTTTATACTACTTTAAAAAAAAAGGGGAAATTCCAGCATTTATTATTTTTCTTTAAAAAGAAAAGAAAAGAAAAATCTTTGGTGCTTTTTTTTAATAACAAAACAGTTACGAACAACTTGTGCAGGGGCAAAACCAAAATAACTCTTTTAAAACTCCCAGCGTTTGAGTCCATTTCCACCCAGAAATGGTGGGGTTTTTTTTTTATTATTATTGCTAACATTAAAAGGAATAACAGAATTAAACAGCCTACATTACAGGCTGCAGCAATTTGACAGATATTTCCCTTCCAAAGAACGGGTGTTTATTATTAATAACAAAATAATAACAATAATAAAGTAGAACAATAAACAATATTAAACCCCACCCACAAACAATTCTATCGTTAAACACAGTTTAATTCCGTTTGGAGACCATTTGAAAATATTTATATAGCCCACCCACTCTGCCCCAGTTAAAAATGCTCTGAGCAGGAAAGGAGAGATTGTAAGGCACCCAATTCCCGGCCTGCAGGATTTTTGAAATTCTCCTCCTATGCCTATTCTATTTCCCACACCCCATTAATGCGCTATTTTTAACTCCTTGCTTTTTTAAAAAAAGGCATTTCTGTATAATAATTAAAATTACATTAAAAAAAAATCAAGACACAGGATGATAAAGGCAGTTTGAGGCAGTTCTCCTCTTCTCCCTCTTTGCAAAATATTGCTCTCTTTCATTTTTGCAGAATCCGGAATGAATTTTAAGTGACAACTGTAAACGTCATGCAAGTATCGTCAGATGAAGAAGTAAACACGTCCAGAAGCGGCACTGCCAGCATTTGAACTTGGCTGACCTCCTCTGTCTCCAGCCAGGTGCCCTACAGGGATATGGAGGGCTCCACTCCCAAAATTCTTGGCCAAAATTACCAAGTATTGAGAATTTAGCTAACCTGGGGTGTCCATGGGAGAGGTAAAAAAAAAGTCAAGATGGCCATCAAGGTGGCCCCCATCTTGACTTTTTTTGGACTCCCCTGGCCCCCTGTGATCTCAACATCTGGAAGGCACCAGGATGGGGACAGCTGTTCTAGGCAAACGTCTTTTCTCTAGCCCACAGAATCATTCTCCCCCCCCCTCTCTCAAACATGCCCTGTTTTCCATTACGGTCAAGGTACCAATGGTCCACTCCATTACGTCATGGGGAAAGCTCTGCTTGCCCCCTCCCCACCTGAACTAGGTTAGGCCCTTCAAGATTCCTCCCCACCCCCAAGGAAAGTTGGTGAATGGGCCAGACCCTCCGCCCCTGGCATCCCACCCCCTTCCCTCCCTGCTATTCCCGATTGGGTAGTCTCCATAAGCACTTGGACTGGTCAGCCATGGCTCCTCCCCTTTTTCAAGCCTTGCCCAATGGAATGAGAGTGTCCCCTTTGGAATGCTGTAAGTCCTTCCATCTCTATGGTCTTCCCCCCAGAAGGGGCAGTTTCCCTTTACGGTCTATAACGCTTCACCCACTATCAGGCCAAAACCTGCAACTCCCCTACCCATTGCTGCTTGGTTGGGTGACACAGAGATGTTTCCCCACCAGTAAATTCTCTTTGCCCTTGGAAGGAAAGACCGGAAGGGTGGCGAGAGAGATCTGGCGACCAATATTTTAGATCGAAGGTCCCTGGGATGATCACGAGAGCCTAAAGTATTCGCAGCATTGCTTCCGCCCACCGGCTTTGCAAGCTGGGAGGTCGAAGTAAGTGTCTCCTTTCTCTACAAGGTCAAAGGGTGCCCCCTTGCAGGAGGGTGGCAATGAGGTTGGCATCGCCATAACCCCCGTAGAGCGTGATCCTCTACTTTATGCCTCATTGAATTACATGAGGGAGTGTGCTCAGCACACCCACTGCCCAGTGGGGTGAGAACGGATATCGGAAACACGGTGGAAAGGGGACCGATGCAGAAGGGAAAGACAAGAGGGAAGGTAGGAGAAGGCAAACGAAGGCAGAGGACCAGCCCTGGTCAAGGAAACGTCTTGGAGAGGGAACGCAGCTGGCGGCCAGCAGGCAGGCAGGACGAACCAGAGGTCTGACGGAAGAAGGAGGCAGAAGCAGAGGAGAGGGTGCCAGGACAGGATGACCCCAAAAGGGGGCAACTAGGGGTCCGGAGCCAAATTGTGGCGGACGGGGGGGGGGGGAGGCAGGTGAGACCTGTACTCCCAAACCAGGTAAATCGCAGGTCACACCTTGTCCAGCAGAGAACGCTGACAATAGAGCAACCGTTTGGGCGTGCCGTAACGCTTGAAGATGAGGATGGCTACCCCCAGGGCACAGATTGTGAGGAGCAGCAGGACAGGTACCACCACCGCGGCTGCGTTCAGGCCCCCTTCCTCAGGATTGTCCACCTCGATAATGATCACTTCTTCTCCCTCACGCCGGTCCTCGGAACTACATCCCATCCAGTCTCGGAGCACCGACTTGGGGTATCCCGGTTCCACCTTCAGTTTCTCGTTATTAAACTTCCAGTAGCGGTCTCCCTTATAAAAGTAGGTGAACACTGTCGAGGGAAAACAGGCGGGAAAGGGGACATGGTAGAGTAAGAAGGGCTTGGAAACTTAAATGGGAAATGCTGACGGCCATTTTAAACTCTAGCACGGTGTTTTTCCCCCCTCTCGAATGATCACTTCAGAATTGATTTGTGATGCCAGAAGGAGAGTCATGGGGGTTAAACAAACAGAATTCAGAACCCAATATTTAATTTCAGGCATTTTTTAAAAATTGACAGCAATCTTACACTCCGTGGATAAAATAAAAGTTCCAAATTTGGTATTAACCTGGGAAATGTTTGGAAAAATGTTTTACACAAAGCTAATTTTTACTGGGTTGAACCTAGACGCTGATTTTTCAATGGGAGTTCGATTAAACTTAAGAATCACCCTGGTTGATTCCGACCAATTATTCTGAATGCTAAATATCTGTAGCTTGAATCATGTCAACTGGATTTCTATTTTCTTAATGGAAACGTTTCGCTCCTTATCCAAGGGGCTTCTTCAGTCTGAGCAAAGTTGGTAAGGGAATCCTATTCACATTTTAGACAGAGAAGATAGGTGGTTTGAGAGAGGGGTCAAGGAATCCATTTATGCCAACTTGGAAAATCCTTCCTTGAATAGAGGTGGGGGCCTCAGGCACAAACTCTCCCCCATCTTCCTCCCCGTGTTGTCTTCTGTGCCTAGGAAGATTAAGACCATTTCAGAAGCTCAACAGCAGCATGGTGTTTTTAACGACCCTCCATTAGATGATAAAAGGACTTAAAAATTACATCTCAATATAACCATGACCTAGCCCCAGGTGTAAGGTCACACAGCTACCTAGGAACATATTTAGGATTCCCTTACCAACTTTGCTCAGACTGAAGAAGCCCCTTGGATAAGGAGCGAAACGTTTCCATTAAGAAAATAGAAATCCAGTTGACATGATTCAAGCTACAGACAATTCCACCTGGATGACTGAGAACCTTCATAGACTGAATGCTAAATAGTTTCTATCGAGCCTTTGGACACCTCATTTTCACTTCATGTTAGAAATCTGCAGGATATATTTGGGTTTCACATGAACAAAAGAACTAAGACTGGTTTTTCAATGTATATTTTAAGAAATTCTCATGGTACTTAAGCAAAACTTCCAAACTTGGGTTAGAAAGAGTAAGGATTTCTTCCTCCAAAAAAGGAAAATGATTAATATAAACATAAGTCAGCCCATGTATGAATAATCATTACTAATTGATGTTAGTGAATAGTTTTATGCAGGCACACACTAACTCAACGTTGAGAGACACCAGAAACTTTTCATCATGGCGGAAATGACTATTAGCCACTCATCTGTCTTCCTATCAGTAAACGTAGAACGGAGAGGAATTAGTTGTGAGTTTGCAGCTCTTAAAAGCATCGTCAAAGATGCGGGCAGAATGTTATTTTGATCACCTTGGAAAGAGGGAAATTACGGGAAGTCATCCTATTCACCGGACTTCATTGCTTTAATTTAAGACCATTCAAATGTAAAACTTAATCCAATTTAATTGGATTAATTGGTTTTGGCTAAATCAATTTCGACTTTCGTCCTGGCTCTGCCCATTTCTGGAGTGGGCCCTCCCCCACCCTATCACACCAGTTAGGAACCAAGGGCAGCCCTTGGTTTGAAAATGGAAATGAATTTATTCTCTGTTGCTGGAGAGAACGGGCGCAGAACCAGCGAGTTAAAACTATAAGGAAGGAGCTTCAGGCTAGACACCAGAAAGATAATACAAGCTGTCAGCCAGTGGAACAGGCTGCCACATGAACTGATCAGTTCTCTTTCCCTGGAGGTCTTCAAACAGAGGCTGAATGGTTATCTGTCAGAGGTGCTGCAGTGGAACTGCACGGACCCGGGATTTGGACCAGATGACCTCTAAAGTCCCATCCAATTCAAGGGTTCTAGTACATCACTGCCTTAAGGCATTTCTGCATGCGGGTCCAAAATTATGATCCTGTCTAGATCACTCGGTTGTGCAACAGACAGCAACCTGGCGTGAAGCACACCGATCAACCTTCTCCAGACAGCCATGTTGTGTTGGACTAAACCACCCAACATGGCTGATGGGAATTTTTACTTTTAACAGTAGGGTGTCACTCTGCAAAAAAGTGCAGTAGATATTGGGAATGCAATTGATGGTAGAAAAGCAGTTTCTTTTCAGCTCCCTTGCTAAACGGCCTTAATCTTGTCCACCCCTTTCCTTCTTCCCTGTATCTTACCCTCATCGCTGCCCATAAATGCACCGCGGGGCGATTCAGGAATTCCTTCCCAGACATCAATGTTCTTGGGGTAGTCCGCGTCGACCGATCGGCTCTCCTCGTTGAAGCGATAATATCTGCATCGTGAAAAGAGAACATCGGGGTCCAATGAAGAGGGGAAGAGACCAACAAGAAATTGAATTTGGTCTCATCCGTAACCACGCACTTCATCAAAACCATCAAGAAGACTGCAGTGGCGATAATTAAATCTTGGGATGATGTGTGGACCACATCTAAAGACTAAGATAGTCTTTAGAAAGGACTACATAAATTCACAGAGGAGATATGTCTATCAGCAGCTCTTAGATGGGAAATATGGGTTTCCTGCTAAGATTCTGAACTTCTTGCAAACATCTATCTGGTTGATCACCACTGGAGAAACAGGACAGGTCTTTGCTCATCTCAAAGAAGTATCATGTTTGTAATATAATGTTGATAATACCATCATAACCAAACCAAATTACTTGTAGCAAACCGGCCACTCAACTTTTGTTTCTATTAAGATTCCAGAAATGTCGGCCAGGATCCATTTTATCCCACAGTCCCATCATCTTGTCCCCCTGCCCTAAATCAGACTCTCAAGATATTATCCCTTCAATCCTAGGTGTCATCATTTTAAAAAAAAATCAATTGTAGCCCTTTTAGTTATCAAGACAGACTTGGGAACGTAAAACTGAAATCTTAGCATCTCTAAAGAAGGATAAGCTAGTTTTCCAACCAATTGGAAAATAAGTTGCTTTAGGGTCCTCCTTGATGTTCTTCTGCTCACTCGAGTTATACATAGGGTTCCAGAAAGCTTTCCAACTATCATATGCTGGAAACAAAGCATTCTTGCTCTCATATGTTTCAAAATTCAGAGCTTATTCTGCATTTCCCCATATTTTTCTTGGCCAAAAGCCCATCTCACCATTAAGAAGTGATAGCATCTCCATTATCTCCTACCCACTGAATTTTCTGTCCCATTACCCTACCCATAATGAATGGCTGAAGGCTGGATGATCACCGCATGTATTGGACAGAGGTAGGAAGAACCAGTACAGAGCTGAATAAGCAGAGTTTTGAACACCCCCTTGGGGGCAGGGGACATTGGATGGGAGACCAACAGAAAATCCCAGAAGGCAACATGGATGTCAAGCTTGACCCAAGAGGGACTCTGAAGGTAGAAACCAGCTATCGCTACTCTGAGGTCGATGAAGGTTCTCAGTCATCCAGGTGGAACAGTCTGTGGCTTGAATCATGTCAACTGGATTTCTATTTTCTCAGTAGAAACGTTTCACTCCTTATCCAAGGAGCTTCTTCAGTCTGAGCAAAGTTAGTAAGGGAATCCTTAAATATGTTTCTAGGGTGGCTGTGTGACCTTGCACCTGGGGCTAGGTCATGGTTATTTTGAGATGTTTATTTCTAAGTCCCTTTATCATCTAAAGGAGGATCGTTAAGATTACCATGCTGCTGTTGAGCTTGTGAAATGGTCTTAATCTTCCTAGGCACAGAAGACAAAGCAGGAAGGAAGATAGGGGAAAGGTTGTGCCTGAGGCCCCCACCTCTGAGGTATTCCCTTATCCAGTCAAATAGAGGTGGGGTTGATAAATAGTTTGCTGACTCACTTATTTCCCCGGAAGAAGTACGTTTTTCCACTTGGCATCCAAAAAAGTGCAGCGTCAATCCGATCCGTGGGAAGCCTCCTTCCTAGTTCCTTGATATGTTTGGGGTATCCGGGCTCCAAGTTGGCTTCGTTGAAAACCCAATGCTTGTCTCCTGCAAGAAGGAGGGCAACCAGCAATGCTAATTATCTCCGCTCTTCTTTAGATACACCCAAAGCAGTCGACCCTCCGATTCGCTTAACGTCAGACTCAAAGATGAGTAAGGTCCACCCTCCCCCGGTTTTATGTAATTGGTGGCTTCAGATACAGTAGTTCTGACGCAAACAGAACAGTTAACGGCTGGAATATTCATGTGTTTATTTCAAAACGCTTGGAAGGCAGGCAAACTTGTATCTGTATGTATATTTGATGTATTATTTATGGTTTTATTGTATTTTAAATTTTTTACTTTTATTGTAAGCCGCCCAGAGTCCCTCCTCTGGGGGGAGATGGGCGGTGGCAAAATTTGATGAATGAATGAATGAATGAATGAATGAATGAATAAATAAATAAATAAATAAACCCCCCAAAATTAAGTGGAAGTGAGAGCTGGCCTCGATTATGCGTTTCTAATTTTCTTTGGATTTATAGAGAATCCAGAGATTAAAACCTGAGTCCCATCAATCTCGCCATGGTGCAAAGACTCGTCAGGTTAAAGAGCAAAGGGCCCTCGACTGATCCCTCAACAGTCCGGATCCCAACGTTATTTCAACTTTGTGTTCCCCAAAGAAGTCTCCTCCAGATCTCCTGGATTACAATTCCCATCCTCCCCAGCCAGCGTACCCACCAGCTTCAGGGACTGGAGGCTTTGAGATGGGATGTCCAGAGACATTAGCAGGACATCAGCTTGGGAAGCACTCTCCCACTTCAACTAAACATACCGCCAAACCACAAATTTGACTTGGCTTCCCTGTAAATTTTGCCTGGAGTCAAGCCGACGAACGACTGATGAGCAACAGTTGATGGACAGTTCACGTAGTCACAGAGTTTTAGGTGTTGTGTCTCAACGTTATTTCGACGGCTCGGTTTGCAAAAAACAGGATGCCGTTTGGAGAGGGGGGAACAGATTTTAAATTGTTTCTTCACACCCCAGAATATTCTGGTGGCCCTTCTTGGTCAGACGTCATGCTCTTCAGACACAAAAGATAATCCACTAACCTTTGAAAAAGACGAATTTTCCATCTTTCCTCTCATACGCTGTGTTGATCGTTGAGGGAAGACCCACCCAGAACTGGCCGATGGGGAGAGGATATCCGTCCATCACACGGTTATTCCGCACCCGCCAAAACCATTTATCCTGGAAAATGGCAAATTTTATGTCAGTATCCAACTGTTTCATTTAATCAATCAAATTATGCAAAATGAAAAGAAACGTCAGCGTCAGAAGAGCAA
This sequence comes from Charina bottae, assembly GCA_023362775.1. Classification (NCBI taxonomy): domain Eukaryota; kingdom Metazoa; phylum Chordata; class Lepidosauria; order Squamata; family Charinaidae; genus Charina; species Charina bottae. Next base: position 228,034 of record JALMGJ010000011.1, on the reverse strand, counting down.
TTTTATATTTCCTTGGCAAATTCAACTCTACGCTCCTTCATATCCAAAATCCTTAGATACAGATGGCAGGGATCAGGGATACGTGGTTTACTTTAAGTTTCCAGTCTTTTACATAAAAGGTATAGGAAAACTTATAATCCAGATGAGGTGGGACACGACCTTTTCTAAGAAGTAAGAGAAACATGGGGTACCCAGCAATCCATCTGCGGTTAATTATGTGGAAGCATGCTCAATTCTGGCAGAATCTATTTTTTTCCAACGCAGAATTCAGGTTGCAGAATTCTTCAGAATGTTGCGCAAGGCAGAGTTGGTCCCAAAGCAAACGAATGCCTCTCCCACCCACCCAAGGCCCTTCCTCTTGGCCTTGCACTCCTAAATCCCTCCAAACACCTCACCTTAAAGACAAACATCTCGCCCCGGAGTACAGCAATGGTGTCAAACCGTCCATCGCAGATGTTGGGGCCATAGGTTGGGTTCTTGGGGGGCCTGTGAGGGTTTCGAGGTTTTGGAGTAGTGCGCGGGATCCGTGGAGGTTTGGTGGGGTGGCCAACTTCAGATCCTGGAAAGAAGGAAAGAAAGAGTTGGTCTTACGCTTAATCTTGACTCCAGAATCTGACGTGCCTGATGTGCTAGAGCAGGACTTTCCAAACTTTTCTCATTGGTGACACACCAATGGCGGCACGCGAAAACCCGGAAGCACCACCCCAGCGGCGGTGCTTCCGGGTTTTCACGCACCACAGCGGCAGCGGCGCTTCCGGGTTTTCACGCACCACAGCGGCGGCAGCACTTCCGGGTTTTCACGCACCACAGCGGCAGCGGCGCTTCCGGGTTTTCACGCACCACAGCGGCGGCGGCGCTTCCGGGTTTTCACGCACCACAGCGGCGGCGGCGCTTCCGGGTTTTCACGCACCACAGCGGCGGCGGCGCTTCCAGGTTTTCACGCACCACAGCGGCGGCGGTGCTTCCGGGTTTTCACGCACCACAGTGGCGGCGGTGCTTCCGGGTTTTCACACACCACAGCGGCGGCGGTGCTTCCGGGTTTTCACGCACCACAGCGGCGGCGGTGCTTCCGGGTTTTCGAGCACCACCACCATGGCGGTGCTTTTGGGTTTTCGCGCACCACGGCAGCGGCGCGGCATCATCATCCTAGTGTGTCACACGAAAACCTGGAAGCACTGATGGGCCGCCACCGCTGTGCGCTCTGCCACACGCAGCGGCGGAGGTGCACCATGAGCACTTCCGGGTTTTCTTGCGACACACCTGGGCCCTGCAGGCGACACAGTACTGTGTCGCAACACACAGTTTGGAAAGCTATGTGCTAGAGGTTTCTCTAACTTCTTGCCCTCCACGTGTTGGAGGATGCAATCTTTCATCTCCCCAACCAGCCAGGCCTCTGGACCACCAGCTGAGAAAGATGGGAGTTGCATCCAACACATCAAGCCGGGTTCTGGAACAAGGAACACAGCTAAGAATTGCCAAGGCTCCCTCTAGAACAGTGGTTCTTAACCTTAGCAACTTTAAGATATGTGGACTTCAACTCCCAGAATTCCCTAGCCAGAAGGAAAATCTATTTCCTTCTCTTTTTCTTTGATTTCTTTATTCTTTTTCTAAGCTTTGCATAGCACTACTGACCTCAGAAAGGAATACCATGATGGGTTTGTATGTATGAATCTGTGTATCTATGTAAATAATGCTTGACCACCTGGGTGATTTTTTTTCTTCACACCGACAGGTAAGGTACCCATAATTCTAACAGAGCACCTTGCCACCCCAGTATTAGGTAATAAAAGTAGCTTTGAGCAAAGCAAGAAAAAAAAAGGTCTTCATCATGAATGGTGGAAGTAGACCAGGAAGCATGGACACCATGTTCTTGGAAAACTGCCATTGTTAGCACTGAGAGAAACGTCTGCCTCCCAGCTCGACCAGGTTTAGTGGTCTCCATACTTGCTACTGTTGGACTCGTCAAAGGAAGAGAAGAGCAAAAAGTGAAGCTGATTAAGGAATCAGGAGATCGCGGTGGGATTGCGCAACTCGTACCATAGAGCTGCTGTATGCCCCGCCGGTCATCTTCCGGCAGCTCGAAGTTCTCTGTGTCCATCCACTGGTAGAAAGGGGCCATGATGGCAGAGGGGTCATTTGAATGCTCCAACCCCAGGGCATGACCCAACTCATGGACAGCGACGAGGAAAATGTCATTTCCTGCAAGGCAGAGGGCAGGAAATCAACTCATTTCAGAGGCTGATGATGAAAACCATACCTCATACTTCAGCTGTTGCAACTCCTCTTAACCTGGAGGAACGCAGAAGAGGTCATGATCAGGGAAAACAGAAGGGAGATAGGATGACGTAGTTCAACAAGACATTGGGGACGTGGAAGATGGAGCCTCTTCTATGGGTACCACCAGTTTTGACCCAAAAGAGTTCTCACGTGGGGCGGGAAAAAGGGGAATTGAGAATGTGATCAAGGAAGTTTGGGGAAGTGGAAAGAAGAAGCAGTGTTCTCCTGAGTCCCGAGCGAGTGAGTAGCAGAGAGGGAATACCCACAGATGCATCACCCTCCATGATTCATTTCCACAACCTCTCTGGCTTCCAGGTTCCTCCAAGGGCCACCCTCTCCGTCCCACCCCTCAAGATCCCCCGTCGAGCCTGCTCCCCAATTCTGCCCTCACCAGTGAGGTCATCGTTGCGAGACGTCCAGGGCTCGGCCGCATCAAAGTGAGTGTCACCTCCAATGTGGGGCCCAGGGAAGTAGGCGTGGGCCAGGAAGCCGCCTTCGCCATCGAAGGGGGTGCTGTCCCCGTGGAAGCCGTCCGCAAAGAAGATCATGATGTCTGCCTGCGGTTCGCGGCCCTCGCGCACGGCCGAGTAAGGCACCTCGCGGAAGCGCAGTGGCGTCACCGACTGCCAGACCCGGAAGGCGCGTCGGATGGCGGCAAAGGTGGCCTGTTCGCCGACCTTGGGTGTGTAGTTCTGGATGCTGTGAGGGAGGGGGGAAATGAGGTCCCAGACCCTTAGTTGAGTCCACCCCACCGTCTTGCATCTCTAAGTAGGATCTGTAAACTGGGTTTGCTCCACAAAACAACCTTTGAGTTTGTTTAGTGGAGGGACAGCCTGTCTACCGTCAAGACCCTCGGTAACCCTTAACATCACTTCTTCCAGCCTGATGTTCTCTAGATGTGCTTCATCTCCCAGAATCTCTCTAGAACATCTCTAGAACTTCAACTCCCAGAATTGCCTACTAGCACACCCATAGAGTCATAGAAAGGAAGAGTGGAAGGGGTTTTGGAGATCATCTAGTCGAACGCCCTGCTCAGTGTAGAAATCCATGTTTCCGTGGTTGTGGTCGCACCACCACTGAAGGACATCAGGTTAGGAAAGCTGCTGTGGTAGGTCTGACAGATCAACTCACTTTCTCCCCCACACCCTCAATTTCTCCCCTCTCAATGATTGCTCAAGTTCTCCCTCCATTCTCAGCCACTCCCCTTGTTACTGACTTTCCATCTTATTTCAATACCTTTGATGGTCACTTTCAAAATCTCCAAAAGTTAGTGAGGAAGACACCAGAAATCTTTCAGGTGACCTGAGAATCTGGTCTCGCAACAGAAAGATCTAGTGCAGTGTTTCTCAACCTTGGCAACTTTAGGACGTGTGGACTTCAACTCCCAGAATTCTGGGATTCAGGATTCTGGGGGTTGAAGTCCACACGTCTTAAAGTCGCCAAGGTTGAGAAACACTGATCGAGTGGGTTGTTTGCAGGACTCTGGTGCTTTCTTTTCTTTTTTAAGGCCTCTAGTCCTCATGTTTGTACCAAACTGTGTTAAAAGTGACCCTGGTGATGGGGGGCAGGGGTGGGGGTGACGTCTATTGAGGGATGAGATTTCAAATTAACTCTCATTCTCTGCCCTGTTCTCTAGCTTCTTTCTGTCCTTGCCACTTATCCAGAATTTAACAACAACCGCCAAAGGTCCTGGATTTCACAATCAGAGGTGTTGAAAAAGAAGTTCCATTTCTTTCGTTTGCCTTCATTCTGCTTCCTAATACTCCCGGGCACGGCTTGTTTTCTACAACCGCCCTTCCCAAGACGGACCTCGTCCCCCACCCCCGTCTCCACTCCCTGTCCCGGAAAGACGTTGCTGCCAGCCTCACCAGAAGCTCAGATCGTATTGCTGCCACTTCAGTCCCTGGATTGCGTAGCGCCTGCGCCTCACATTGGCTTTGATTTCCGCTCCAAATTTATCCGGGACGCCGCAGCGAGGCCTCTTCATAGCCCTAAAAGAAGAGAGACACATAGAAGGGGCAGAAAAACACCCCTGCTTAGGAGACCGCATGGAGTGGATAATTGGTTCCCGCCGCCCCCGAATGCTCTTTGGCAACCCTCCGAGGTCTTTCAGATCATGACTGCTGCTGAAAAGTCATCTCATTCCCCATTTTGAGGTGGGGAGGGGGCACAAATTGGGGCAGGCCATTCACGTTGGGAAGGGGGCGAATGGACAGAACGACTTTGGCGGCAGCCCCGTCCTAGCCGGCCTTGGCTGATCCCGCGAAGCTAAGTAGGGCCCGTCCCGATTGGAATTTGGATGGGAGACCAGCAGGATACCCCCAGAATGTAGGCTAGTTGGGAAATTGAAAAAATATGCTGGAAAACCACTTCCAAATTGGTGCCAAGCAAGTTCCATGGATGTGCCTATGGAGTCACCACTTCACTTGACTCAGAAATGGCTTTTCTTAGAAACTTGACCGGGGGGGGGGGGGGAGACAAGCCTGACCCTCCAGCATAAAAGCCCATTAATTCTTAGCTCACCAGAAGGAGTTAATTGATGCTTCTGCCTAAATCAAGAAGTGGGGAGTACAGTATATCTTGAGGGGCACAATGAAACCCAGTTTTTGCTGCACAAATTTGATTGTATTTCCCTAAGACAACATTGGTCCAACAGAGAGTGGTGGGCCATGTAGTAGGATTTGGGGGGGGTAAGTTTGAAGTGGAGACCAGGACACAGTTACATGGGAGCACAAATTGGTTGATTGACCGCACGGGAGACACAGACAGGTCTATAAAGCAGTTTTCTCAACCTTAGCAACTTTAAGATGTGTGGACTTCAACTCCCAGAATTCCCCAGCCAGCATGGCTGGCTGGGGAATTCTGGGAGTTGAAGTCCACACATCTTAAAGTTGCTAAGGTTGAGAAACACTGCTATAGAGGGGTGAACTTACAGTCTCTCTTCCATATAGATTTATGAAAATTAGAGCATGTCTATGATTCAATACAACAGCAAGTATTTGATTACATATAACGCATCATGAGGTCAGTGAGGTCACCAGGGTATACCCATGAGGTCATGGGGGCAGGACTACAAAGACAATGGGAATCAGAAGGAACAAGGAGGCAGTTATTCCATGAACAGAGTGTCCTTTTTGGAATCTACTTTCTCTGCTTTTCCAGGGCTCTGCTCGCTTCCCAGGATCTTTTCCCGGATTATCAGCATCCCTTGGCCTTCTGACTGTTTTTAGAGCAGAGCTGAGAGTTTTAGTTTTCCCGGGAAAAGAGAACGGTTGCCTAATTCGAGATCATGGGGTTGTTTTCCCTGGGAAGATGTGCTTGGATTAGGGGCTTTTACCAAGAGAAGAGAATATCTGTAGCTCAGGGTTGAACTGTGGAGTCCCTGGTGTTCCCTGAGCTTGGTGGTTTTCTTGCAGACGTTTCATTACCCAACTAGGTAACATCTTCAGTGCTAGGACTGGTTGGGTAACGAAACATCTGCAAGAAAACCACCAAGCTCATGGAACACCAAGGACTCCATAGGGGCCTTTAACCTGACCCCGCTACCCCATTATTCTCCTCCTTGCTCGCGGCTCTTCCTTTCTGATTTGAGATGGATGGATTCCCGTGTTAGTTTCCATCATAGACATCACTCGGGTTTTTGCTCCAAGGTGCTCAGGAGCTGAGAGTTGACTATGTGCCGGCTGGGGCAAAGAGTGAGAATATGTCGCATCTTGAAGGGAAGGGAGCGAGTAGCACAGCTGGATTGGTTAGGGGAGGATATCCATCAAACCCAACCTTCGCCCCAAGTTAACTTCTCCAGCACAAATATTTACAGATATGTACTCTGCCTGTGGAACAGCCCCTGGCCCTCGGTGACTGCACTTGAAAAGCTAAGCAGAGTAAACCTGGTTAGGATGGGATACCACCAGGGAGAGAAGACTGGAAAGTTAAAAAAAAACAGAAGAAAACAACGGCAAATCTCTTCCATATTGTTCCTAAGAAAACTGCATATACTTGTCCAGGAAGTCACTACAATTGAGAAATTGCATCATTTACACTGGATAAATTCCATTGGTCCTATGCTGTCCTCCTTCATCAATCCCTGTGGCTTAGTTCTTGCTCTTCTTTCCGCATCTCCTAATTCTAATTTGCAGGATTTGTCTCCGCAGACCATGGAAATGCCTTTCTCTGACCCTGAAATACCTTGGGTCTAGTGTCCTGAAATGTAAGAAACTGTAAACGCAGCAACTTCTCTGTTCTTCTGTGAACTGTTGTCTGTTTCTGCGTCTGTTTCTAAACTGTCAGGCCTGCAAGCGACTGACACCACTCATTCCTTCTAAAGTACCATGTACACAAATAGAACCACAAATAAATAATGACCTAACCGTTTCTAAACACACGCATAACCACAGAGTAAAGTCGTAAATGAAACTTTTCCAAACTACCAGGTATAAAGCCACAACATTTTTAAAGAAAAAGTGGCATACATTATAGGCATTTTCCTGTTCTGGAAAGGGGTTGAGCAAAATGGAGAGGATAGAGGATAGAGGATGGATGGATGGATGGATGGATGGATGGATGGATGGTAGACAGATAGACGATAGATAGATAGATAGATAGATAGATAGATAGATAGATAGATAGATAGAGACAGACAGACAGACAGACAGACAGACAGACAGACAGACAGACAGACAATAGATAGAGATGATAGACAGACAGACAGACAGAGTAGATGGATAGATAGACAGACAGACATATTGGGTATATATTTTATTGACAGATTGGTTGTTTTCAATACCTAACCCAGTGTTTCTCAACGTTGGCAACTTTAAGTTGTCTGGACTTCAACTCCCAGAATTCCCCAAGTTAAAGTCCAGACATCTTAAAGTTGCTAAGGTTGAGAAACATGACCTAATGCTAAAGAAAAATTCTGTGTGATTCAAAAACCTGCATCGAACAGTTAAAAAAAATCCATCTACATCAGGGATATTTCTTTTTCTGTTTGATTAACAAAATGGCCACCGATCAGACGGCAGACAGCAATGAAGTTCCTTATCCTGGCCAAAAGGGACTGTAACTGTTGGTTAGGTCCAAAAATCACGGAGACGGTCACCCCTTCTGCCCGCCCCACCCCCGTTGACTAATCCTGAGAGAAAGCCATCATCTCCTGTCTGAAGTTGCTCCCAGATTTATTTAAAATTCCCCTTTCTTTGCCCCCTTGCCAAGCTCCTGTGGTATGGAGTCCCACTGGTCAACGCTAACCTCACCAGACACTAGTTGCTTTGTAGGTTTTCCAGGGGCCACCCCAGCACAGGATGCCGTGTAGCCACGCTGCCCACTCGCCAAGGCTGGGAACTGGCATCAGGTTCCCCTCGATCGACGCACAACCACAGGCCTGTTCTTTCCCCAAGTGACATCATTTGAGGTGGTTGCATAATATCTTCTCCTCGCTGCCAGCGTTGCGGGAAGCCTTACAGACTTACTCCTCTGAAAAAGCTGGTTTCTGAAGTCTCTGTGCATGCCTCGCTTTCCAAAAAGGACGTTTCTCTCGATCAGATTTAAGCCACAATGAACCTTTTGCTCTCAGTCTCTCACATCCCTCCAAAGCAGCATCGCTCTCCTCCTTTCTCTTGGGTCTCCAGAGTGCCCCCCCCAAAAGTGGACCATCCAAACTCATTCTTGGTCACCCAACTGAAAGTCAGCGGCCTTAGTTGCCAATTCCAGTAAAAGAGAACACCCGTCTTTATAACTCCCGGTAAGTTTTTCTCTCTGCATTCAACACATGGAGGAAAAGAATTTGCATTCAACAACAGAAAGATAGTTTTTCTGACTTCGGTCAAACCTACCGCCACGTCAACAGGGTAATTCAACTTGCCGGTGGTTCCCCCCTCCACCGTCCCCTGGCAAGCAATCGGTAACAATATCCCTATTCATGGCTTTTTTTCAGAGTTTAAAAAACAAAAATCATGCCCCCTCTGGAGGAAAACGTGCGACAGAGGCACCGGGTCCAGCCGATGCAAGCATGGCTGCTCGTTTTAAGAAGAGGGGGCAGTGAAAGGTGAACAGCTGGGAGCACAAGGGAAGAGAAAGGTCGCTCACCTCAAAGTCTCGGCATCGGCTGCGCCTGTCACGCGAAGTCCGTAGAAATGCTGCATGGCAGCGATTGCGGCGGAGACCGACTGGGGAGACCGCTGGGTGTGTGTGCGAAGGTCGCCCGGGGGCAAATACCCATATTGTTGCAACCAGGCCTGGTGGGAGGATCAAATATAGGAGCGTGAAAAATAGAAACTCAGACCCAAGGACCCAATCAATCAATCAATCAAGGAAACGGTAGACTTTGACTAGGTTCCAGACACCCCCAAGTATATCAACACTGAATATCATAAAGCAATGTAAGAACGAAAACCCGTTTGTTTGTTTTTTACAAGAACTTTATTAAAGAATTCAGTTAAAATACAAAGTACAGAAAAGCTTGAATAAAGAACTAAAAGAAAGAAGTGCAAGAATAGCAAGAAGGAGAAAGTGACTTCCAACCGTCTCCAACACAGTTATAAATGCATATTGTAATAACTTGATCTCTTACTCTTAATTAAACCTTAACTAACATTATTTCTATAGAAAAAAGAATGAAAACCAGTTTGGTGTAGTGGTTAAAGTACCAGATTGAAAAGCAGGATTCTCTATCTATCTATCATCTATCCATCCATCTATCAACAGTAGCACATCTTAATCCCTCTTTAATCTAACCAGTGATTGATCCCAAATTAGTTTACTCTGATGATGAACTTCTAAAAAGAAATGATTTAAATCCTTTTCTCCCACTCCCACCCTTTACCCATTCCTGCTTAGGTTTTGGTTTCCTTTGAAACTGGATCATCTTTCTTCAGGATGTAGGGCCTGAAACTGATTTGAGTGCCATTAAAACAACAACAACAACAACAATTATAGAACACTTCATGCAGAAATGTAGCAGCAAAAGGCTGGTAATATCTCAGTTATGGAGTTTCAGTTATCTCTGTGTGAAAAGGTTTATCTCTTTTTTAGAAAGTCATTCCAGTTTATTTGTTTATTTATTTAATACATTTATATGGCCGCCTGACACACACGGTGACTCCGGGCAGCTTACAAAATTAAAACCCACAGTATAAAAAACCCACTGACCCCCCACCCCAGTTACAGGCCATCCATCTCAAGGAGTTGCTTTGGTGCTCCTGTCAACAAACCAGCCTCCGCTGTTTCTCCACATGCACACCGATCCATGACTGCAAGCTTCTTTAGCAGATGGTCAGGAATAGGAATTACCCTACATTTCAGTCTCAAACGTGCCAGCCAGCCACCAGCCAAAATTGATTGGAGGTCACATTATGCGAAGACCCAGCAATCTGGAGAAGGCTGTGATGCAGTGGTCATGGGGGCACCGTTAGAAGAAGACTTGAAGGACCAGGTTGGGGGCAGACCGTCATGGAGAAAATCTATGTGGTCGCTAGGAGTCAGCACCGACTCGGTGGCACATAATCAGTCAATCAGTCCATTTCTGGTGGACTCCATGGACGAGTCCCTGTGGTTTTCTTGGCACCAGAAGGAAGGTGGTTTTGCCACTGCCATCTTCCAAGATGTTTCGTCAACTTCCCAATCTAGCCTACACCCTGAGATCTCCTAGTGGTCTCCCATCCAAGAGCTACCAAGGTGCTTGGGAGATCAGTCAAGGTCAGCTAAGGGTCGCCACCTGCTGCAGAGCGTATTAAATTTCCCCAAGAGGTTCTGCCGGTCGCCATGTTGACGATGAATTGCGCACGGATCATTTTACTGAGGAGGGTTTACTAAGTTAGTGGGTGGCCCCTCTTGATGCCAGGGGACCTCAGAAGCTGCCCAACGCTGCTGACCTCGGGTGCCAGCCCTGCGGATCGGAGTCGGGTTCAAACAGCTCAATGAGATGCAAGCCACAGAATTACAGGGTTCAAAAAAAAAACCCCTAAGCTAAGCCCGGATGGATACTGCAGAAAGTCTGCCTTCTTTCCTGCCTTTCCTTCCCAAATGATGCCGGGCTGGGAAAGATTTGCAAAGCGACAGAAGACGTGGTGGAAGACACATCTCCAGCCTTGCTCAGCCAGTGAAACTGCTTGCCGCAGCTTTGCGTGTTTCTGCAAATCCAGCCCGCCTGCTCAGCTTGCGGTCCACCCAGCTGCGCGACCCCAGAAGATGGGTGAATTCCACAACTGAGTTAAGGGCGTGACGTGAGCGTGGCAGGGTCTGGCAAGGACAACTCAAACCCCGTTTCCTGCCCTGTTATGCAAAAGTTTGGAGAAGCAGCAAGAACACTTCTCCTCACGTGAGCTTTTGTAGACGACAGGCTCCCAAATGGGGAAGCAACTGATCACGCAGCTCAGAGCCTTCAAGAAACACACATATTCTACCCATCCCATCCCATCCTCTCCACATCAAGTGTCCTTCAGCTGGAGCTCAGCTCCTGATGACTTAGCGGGTACATCCATGTCGCTTTCTTGCAATCACCCAGAAGCATTTTCCAGGATGTTTCTTTTTGATTTCTCAGTCTGGCCTCCACCCAAGGATCTCTGGGTGGTCTCCCATCCCAATACCGATCAGGTCTGCCCGTGCTTAACCTCCAAGTTCAGGCAAGGCCAGCTAGACACTACCACTTCAAGACAGAGAGACAGGCAGACAGAGAGACACTTCTTATTCCGTCCTCTTTTGATGCACAGCCTGACATTAATCCAATGTCTGATCTAGCCATCTATTCACAGACTCACTTCCACCTCCACCTGGCTCTTGAAACTGCTCCCTTCCATGCACACCCGTGATTATCCATCCCATCCCTGCTGATGCATCATAAGTCTTTTCTCGTTTTCCCCCTTTTCTTAATCTCAGCGGTGATTCACGTTCTTGGCAACCCTTTCCAGACCGGGTGACTCCGGGGAGGGGCCGAGGCAAAGCGTCCCCACCACCCTGGGGGGCCGAGGGTCAGGTTTGGGACAGCTTTTGTTGGGACAGTTCAAGGGGCCCAAGAAGGCTGAAGGAGTACAACTGAGAAGCTAAAAACTGCAAAAAAAAAAAAAAAAAAAGTTGCGTCCTGGATTGCATGGCTGCAGCTCTAGGTTTGACTTTCGTTCTGGCTCACACCCAACCTCCCCCTTGCGTAATGTAAGGTGATGCGAAGGGGCTGTTGTTCAGAGGCTGGAATCCAGGAAGTAAACAGTAGTGGATCAAAAGACAGAGGGAGAGGGAACAGCAGAGGATAAAAGTTAATCTCTCACAACCAGGGATCTGCACACTTCACTGTCAAACAGCCTTGAGATGCTGCTTTTTTTTCTCCAATTGCTCCCTGCCTCCATTAATCAAAGGTACACTGCCACTGCTGATGGAGGTTCTGCTTAATGCACAGAGAAGCTCTCCTGGCCTTTAAATTCAAGGACCACCTTACAGCCCTGACTGGCAGTACATTCAAGAGGAGGGGGGCAGGGAATTGTGCTTTCCTTTAAACTGTGTGCAATTTACACTGACTTCACAACAAGATGCAATTGTGGCTACTGCGTGAAGTCACTAAAAATAAGGCTTCTCATACGCAGCCTGCAAAGTTCCAAACGATGGCTAGATGGCAGCACAGAGTTACCATCACCTTTCTTTCTCTCTCTGCTGCCAACTCACTGTCATTTGGAAATTGTATCTGAGATCTGGTAATCCTATTAAAAGAGGGTCATACGCACAAAAAGGATCCCATCCAGATTAATCAGCCGTTCCCCGGTTTCCCCGATTGGCACTGGGAAATGTATTGGAGTTGAGCGCCAAGAATTCCTAGCCAGCAGCATTTCTAGCATGCGTGGGTGGTGCCAAGTTACAAAAGCTTGAGATAAATACAGCCACCAGCTTTCAAAACCTGTAAGCTTCTGACTTTCAAAGCAGATGCAGCCTCTTTCTGTTCTTCCTTGGCTTTGCAAGGGAGCAGGACGGACCTACGGAGGCTGGATGAGATAAGCTTTTGGTCTAATCCTGGCCAATTCTTGTTACATTCCTTCCATGGCTAGAAGCCATTGGCAAAACTCTTGTTTCTGGCTTTTCTGACACCACATGGCTGTGAGCCTTCTCTCTACAAGATTTATTTGTAATTATCTGAATTTTAACCAGCCCCATCAGCTTATTTTCCGCGAAGTCTAGATTTGGTGGGGGGGAGGTGTTACTTCCAAGTAGATAGGCAGGGTCTGTTTTCATAGACAAAAGGCCAACTTATCAAAAGGTCAACTTAATTTTTTAAGATATTGAAGGTAGTAAGCCATATATTTGTGGGATTTACTAAAAGCAAAGGTATATTTTGTTCTTAAGAGGAACAAATCTCTGCAATGTCCTTCTCTTCCAGTTTTCAAGTAGGGCATAAAAGTAAAAGACAGATTTTCCAAATCCAAAGAAATGTCTTAACATTTTGTACAAAACAATTCTATGTAGCATCGCTCCAAACGAATCGAAGCCTTGCTGTATCTGATGGCAAAGACTATTGATTCCCCAGAGGCACACAAATCCAGAGAGAGAATGGGGATTTTTTTTTAAACCCGGGCTTTCCAAATATGGGAGGGATGCAAAAAGAGTTTCAAAGAAATCTTTCCATCACTCCGGTGCCCGCTAAGACAAAGAGGAAAGGAAGAATTCAAATGGGACAAGGGGTCTGAAGGCTTTCAGCGGCCTGGCCTCAGAGGGTGCCAAAGTCATTCCTTTTATCATCCTTCCGTTTTCTGCTCCAGCCACTTCACCAACGCTGGGTATAAAAAAAGCTCCTTGGCCCCCCACCCAGCCACCCACCCGGGTCCCTGGCGCAAACCCTACAAATGGTCCTCGTGTGTCATCCCCCAAATCCCCAAAATATCCCTTGGGAAAGAAACAAGACGCAAGCAACCCCTCGCCTACACAGCAGCCAGGGCGTCCAGAGTCCAGCCGTTGGTTTCGGGCCAACTCAGCTTCTCCAGGGCAAATTCTCAACCGTCTCTGAGCTTGTCCCTTCTCCCAAGGGCCCTGGACAAGGCCCTCCTTTGTCTCTTCTCTTCTCTCCCAAATTCTCATTCCTGGCATTCGCGGAAACTCGGTCATTCTTCAGGGAATGACTCCATCCTCAACTTTCGCCCCAGGTCACAACCCCAGCCCCCTTTCCGTTGGATATGGCCCCTTCCTCCCTGCTTTGCTCGAGGCTGGGACCACTTCCGTCCTCAACTTTTCTTCTCCCCCTCCCAATTGTAGAATTCACTGGCAACACCCCTACAAAAAAAATTGCCCTTTTCCTGGCTGGATTCCTCCTTCCACGCCCGCCCCCCCCCCCCCGCATTTCTAAACCTGCATCCGTTCTTTCTTCTAAAGCCGTCCCAGCCCGAATATGGGGGCAACCAAGTTTCATGCCTTTGATCTCCACAAAGCTCCCCACCATGTTAGCTTCAAGCGTCTTTGTTCCTGCCAAAGGGGGGGGGTCTGCCTTTCCTCCAACCCCCCCTTTAAAAAAAAAGACCCCTGCCCCTTTCTAACTCTTTCAAGCTGCTGCTTCATCACTGCAGCAAAACTTTCCCCAGTAGCCAAAGATAAAAATTTGGGACAGGACAAGGGGGGGGGGGAGAGAGAAAGAGAGGTAGGAGAGAGAAATTGTGAACAATAACGGGCTCCCCACTGCGCAAAGCCAAAAAAAATAAAGTAACAACAACAATAAGTGGGAGGGAACCCAAGATGGTTTTAGTCTTTCAAGGAACTGTTGTGTAATCAAGAGGAACATGATCAGAGGAGAGGGAAGGATGGAGGGAATGAGAGATAATTATGGCTCAGTGAGGATAATAATGTATTTATTTATTTACTTGCTTATTTATTGGATCAATTTATGTAGCTGCCCATCTGGCAAATGAGACTCTGGGTGTCTAACAACGCATTACAAACCATGTAGAGAAGCAATATAAGCAAGAAAGGTGTAAAAACCTACAGTTAGGATAACCAAGTATGACTTCATACACCAGGTTTATCCATAAACCTTGGTTTATTAAATAACCACCATGGATAGATTCAGACATAATGCCAAGCCACCATCCAGGGCCCACTTCGGGGCTTTATGATGTGTTTTGGGAATGTGTTGTTTATGGAAACCCCTTTTGACTCCAGATCAGAAGTGTGGCTCTTTTGAGGCACAAATCACCAAATTAAATACATGACTATAGAAGGAGATGGGCCCTTACGGGTTTAAGATCTAAAACTGTTCAATGGAGAGACACCCCCCTCCCCCCAAAACAGGCAAACAATCCAAGCAAATCCAACTCCTTCCCGCCACATTAGAAAAATCTGGTTGCCCCTCTCGGCCATAAACTGAAGCTGACAAACCACAATGACTCGTTCACACAACCCACTAAACCGAATTCAAAGGAACCATTTGATGCCTTAGGATGATGGGTCAACTCAAGTTGTAGGCTTGAATGGAAGAGGAGAAAAATGGGAGATGGAAAGGTGGACAGATGGATGGAGGAGGAGGAGGAGGAGAAGGAGAAGGAGGTGTCCATTGGAAAAAGAGTTGGAAGTGGTTTAAGAGGCTTGACTTTTGGGATCTTTTATCTTTTGTCTCACGGAGTGGTCATCCCAAAATGGGATCTTCCTGTCCAACAGCCATGAAACTGGTGGGCTGCGAAGACAGATCCCAGGACAGGATTAATAAGAACAAGAAGGGAGAGTGGGACTCCAATTCCCATCATTCTCAGGCAGACCCATTTAGTGGCCCTGCTAGTTGGGGAACATGTAACAAATCTCAAGCACACGTGGTCCAGGAGAAAAGGGAAGGAAAGGAAAAAACATGAAACAGAAAGAAATTAGGAAGATGTGAATTCAAAAGTGGGGGCCCAACCCTGCAAAAGGGGTTGACAAGGGAAGGAGTGAAATGCACGGGCCTTGGCCTAGAAAGCAGCATTTCTCCATCCAGCTGCAGAACTCATCCAAGGAAAGGGACGCGGGGGGGGGGGGGGGGCGGGGGAAGCAGGAACAAAGGATAGTAAAAACGAAGAAGGGAGGAGTAAACGAGCAAAGCAGATGTAAAGAGAAGGAGAGGAGGAAAGGTGATGGGGCGCTTGGCAGAAAGAAGGTGCGGAAAATGGGGAGGGGGGAATGCAGGATTTGTGCCCGGCTGCCTAAAGGAAAGGGGGGGGGGGGAGCCAAATCAGGAGCGACGGCGGGAGGGAAGCTGAGGAATGGAGGGGGGTTCAAAACTCCCTCAAAGTGAACGGCGGGGGGGGGAGAGATTCTGCAGGGGCGGGAAAGAAGGGAGGCGAACGTGCAGATGGCATTGAGGAAATGCCAGCAGCGAACGGACTTCAAAACGAACCCCCCCAAAATGATTTGGCTAAGTTCGCTTGGGCGAAGAGGCGCTGCCAGGGAAAGGAAGGAGCCGGGCCGGGAGGGAACCGGAGCCGGCGAGGCAAGTCGGCGCCCGCCAGCGGTGGGGATCGTCTGAAAGGAACCCCCGGCGCGGCGGGAGAAGCGGGCGGGCCGGGCCGGGCCGGGCCGGGCCGGGCATGCCCGCACTCACTCACCTCGGGGCTGAACGGCGGGGTGGCCGCGGCGGGCAGCGCGCACGGCGCCCAGGCGAGGAGCAGCAGCAGCAGCCGGAGGAGCGCGGGCGGCGGTGGCCACATCGTACTTTCGGTCGGCGTCGCCTTCTGGCCCCGAAGGAAGAGCGGGCGAGCGGGCAGGCGGGCGGGCGAGCGGGCGAACGAGGGACGGACGGAGGGACGGAGGGAAGAGTCGCTCCTGCTGTTCCTGCTGCGGCTGCTGGAAAAAGGTCCGCCCGCGCCGCCTCCCGGCCCCGCCGCTCCCGCCTTGCCCGGATCGCTGTGGCGGCCGTTCTGGAGACGGGATCGCCTCGGGTCTGGCTCCAATTAGAGGGCGGGCACAGAGGCTCCCCTCGAAGCGGAGGGGGGGAAGGAGGAGGAGGACCGGGGGAGGAGGGGACGCGAGGCGAGGCCGGTCCGGAGGGGAGGGGAGGGAGGAAAAGGGAAAGAGGAAGGAAGGAAGGAAGGGAGGGAGGGAGGGAGGGAGGGAGGAAAAGGAAGGGAGAGAGGGAGAGAGAGAGAGGGAGACCAAGCATTTTACACCAAGCATTTATTCGCATCTTCCTAATTTCTTTCTGGACTCTTGACAAGGAAGACATCAGCAACAAGAGTTGAAGCTGGAGAAGCTCAAAAAGAAGAAAAGAGATCTTTAATTTAATAAGGACAGGGCATTCTCTCTCTCTCTGGAACTCTTTCATTTGAACAGCCTTTCCCAAATGGACAACTTCGGGATTTCAATTCCCAGAGTTTTCAGCAGTGGCCAAGCTGGCTGGGGGATTCTGGGAGTTGAAGTCTGCGCATCTCCAGGTTGGGAAATACTCCACTCCTGTCTCTGGAGCAGCTACAGATTGCATCTCGATAGACAGACAGACAGACAGACAGACAGCCACATGCACACAGGTATGCACAACTGTTACAGCTGCTCTTTAAAGAAAGGGTGAGGCTAAAGGTAAGTGGTGCCAGATGGGCGTGGTTAAAAGGGAAGGCAGGATCTAGGGAGCCAGCTACTTGCATAGGTGATCAAAACAGCCTTGTTGGTTTAGAATTCCCCTACCTGAAGGAAATACATTCCAGAGGAATTAGCTGGCTTTCGCAACTGTGAACAAAGGTAGAGGATCCTCACTGTAGGAGGAAAGCCGTGTTAGCTGACAGTGGCCAAAAATCAAAAGGAGCCTGGGACGTTTTATTGAAAGGCCTGAGCTGTCCTGATCTGATGAGGTGAGCTGCAGCTGATCACAAAAGCGTCTGCCCTTTGATAAAATTTGCTAGCCTAAAAAGGATGCTCCCAAGCTCTTTCTGATTCAAGGACAGCAACGAACCTGTCCCCTTCGGAAATATTTTATTTATTTATTGCAATGGTGCACATGCCGCCGCCTCCCTAGTCTTAAGGCGGTTTTCCCTAATAAAATATAGAAACGCCCGCAGTTAAATAGCTCAACCAATATAACGGTAATCAATAAGCTGCCTCCGGTAAAATCTGCTCCAACATCAACCCCAAAAAGAAAGCCTTCTTTTCTAACCACACCCATCTGGCTGGGGAATTCTGGGAGTTGAAGTCCACCCGTCTTAAAGTTGCCAAGGTTGAGAAACGCTGATCTAGGGAGATTTATCTAGGGAGATTTCTATCCCACTTTTCCTCCTAGCCGTAGGCCCTGGCAATTGTTATTCCCGCAACAAGCCTGCGAGGTAGCATAGGCAGAAAGAGGGAGGCAGTTCCCAGGGTTGGTGGCAGACCATGTGGGTTGACGCTCTCCTGGTTGACCGATCTCTGGGCCACCTTGGATCACATTTTCAGAAATGGGAGCTCAGAGGCTGAGAAAAGGGTCATGGAGGAAGGAAATCAAAGGTCTGTGAGAAGGCAAACCCTACAGCACTTTGGCAACTTTAAGACGTGTGGACTTCAACTCCCAGAATCCCCCAGCCAGCATGGCTGGCTGGGGAATTCCGGGAGTTGAAGTCCACACGTCTTAAAGTTGCCAAGGTCGATTGAGAAACACTGCTCTAAAGCCAAAAACAGATGTTGCTCTCCAAAAGGAAGTTTTTCCCCCACCTCAACAGATCCTCTCCCCACATCCCTGCCTTTTTGATCCCTGCCTGTCCCGCACCCACAGTCAGCCAGCTGGGGATGCTGGGTTGCGCAGTTGACTCAGCTGTCCAATTTTGCTGAGTTAGAAACCTCCAGCTCCTCTTTGTTCGGCGTTTTCCCCGAAAGTGGCAGAGAGCAGAAACCGTCCATGGCTCTGTCTTGAGCGGCTTTGCTCTTCCTTCTGAAAACCACAGGGTCCCTCCTGGGGAGCATTTCAGAGCTCAGGGTGGAAAGGAAATCTCTAATCCATTATCTTGTTCTTCCCCACCATCCCCCAAAGACCTCTCTGCCCCCCCTTCCCTGCCCCCCCCCAAAAAAAATCTCCTTTTCCCCAGGTAACTAAAAATCTGTATGATCCCTAGAACATTCTCCCTGGAATCCAGCCACCCCCAAAAAAGTAAAGGAAAAGAAGGAGGTACGAAGAAAGCGGACGTGGGAAACCTTAAAAAAATCTGGAATCAGCAAAATGTAAATGCCAGGAACCACGTCTGGAGCCCGAGAGCAAGAAAAAAATGAAAAACCAAGATCACTGGAATGAAAGGGGGGTGGGGGGAGAGAGAAGAAAGAAGAGAAATTTCTGATTCCAGATAAACAAATCAAAAGCACTCCAGGTCTTGTGGTTTTGATACTGACTTGATAATCTTAGAATTTCCAAAAGCATCTTTCTCAGGACGAGGAGGAAGATTTTAAAGTTTACTGCTCCCGCTTCTCGTCCTTCAACCCTCCAGCTGGGTCTAGAAGAATACTGTCAATGGGAAAAGGCAGATTTTTAGCCGCTAGAAACTCTGAATGGTTTGGAACAGCTTCCTGAGGAAATGGTGTGCGCCAAAGAGAATTTGCAGTGGCAGAGGAGAGTCTTGACCCAAGGTGATAATGATCTGCCTTTAAATTATCTCAAAATGTTCAGGAGCGCCTTGTGGGGAGTGGAAGCCCATTCCTGTAGCACAGGGGTCTGCAACTGGTGGCCACAAAGCCACACCTGGCCCTCGGGCTAAATTTTAAAAGCCCTCTGCCAGTCACTCTTTGAGTGAGATGGGCGGTGACTAAATTTGAAATATAAATGTATTATAAATAAATAAATTCAGACATGGCCCCGCTGGCTGAGAAGGGGGCAAGAAAAAGTAAAATAGCCAAGTTATCTCAGTGGCTGTAAGGCAGCTTACAAATGGAGAATTAAATAAAATATGTCAATGAACAAAAAAGTTGAGATCAGAAACAAAGGAGGGCCCGCCCAGTTCGGGTGTTGCTCCACCCACTGTTTATGTAAGCCCCGCCTCTCCCTGTTGATGGATGTCTGGCAACCATCACAACTCAAACCCTCTTCTAAACCCATGCTGGCTGGGGGAATTCTGAGAGTTGAAGTTCACACTTCTTAAAGTTGTTGAAGTTGAGAAACACTGTTCTATCTAAACCATTCCATTTTGAGCCATTTACTATGAAAGTGAAGCCAATTCTCCACACACACCAGCATTCATGAACTGTATCTGTTAAATTTCAACACATTTATGGGTTTGTCATCTCCTGACAACGCAATCTGCTCACCGAATTAACCCATTTCTGGTTTGACACCATGCACTGAACTGAAGGGGCGTGGTGGCTCAGCGGGTAAGACGCCAGGCTTGTTGATCGGAAGATTGCAAGTTCGGAGGTTCGAATCCCTAGCCCTGCGTGCAGAGTGAGCTCCTGCACTAGCTCCAGCTCTTGCCAACCTAGCAATTCGAAAGCATGCAAATGCAAGTAGATGAATAGGTACCACTTCGGTGGGTAGGTAACAGCGTTCCGCGCGTGTCATGCGGCCACATGACCGTGGAAGCGTCTTCGGACAACGCTGGCTCTTTGGCTAACAAACGGAGATGAGCACCGGCCCCTAGAGTCGGACACGACTGCACAAATGTGCGGGGGGTACCTTTACCTTTACCTTACTGAACTACGAACCAAACCAGCTAGATTCGCACAGCACCCAAAGCCACAAAAAATCCAGTTTTACGCTAGCCAAGCATTGTATGTCCTACCAAGGCATCTCTGAGGTGGTTTCTGACCTATCAGGTTCAGCTTGTTGCACAAACACAGCTGAATTTTCACTATTTTTTAAAGGAGCGTCAGATTGTCGGATTTCATTTTGACTGTAGTTCCAGACGATCTGCCAACAGCAGTTGCACAGGGTGGGTGGGTCAAAAAAGTCAACATGGTGGCTGTCAATGCAGTACTGAAGCCCCACCCCTTTTCAATGTGTGTTGCGACATATGTAAAACGGGTGAGCTCACATGGTTGGGGCTGCCATCTTGACTTTTTTGACCTCTCTGGACATTCCTGCAAGATCCTGGGATTTTTCACAGAACTTCGTCTGTAGAGGGATGCAAAGAAATATATGGAGGCAGTAAAACAGGAATGGAATGATAACAGGCAGGAATGATAAATGTGGGTGGGAGTAAAGAAGAAAGGGAAACAATTCCTGCCCTGGCTGGTAATGAACGTGAATTTGAGTCAGCAGAATCTACCTTGCAGGATTGTTGTGAGATGAAATGGGCAAGGTCCAAGCTGTGCTCCTTGAAGAGGGTTGCAGGGATGTGTTATTTTTGCAATTGTATTTTTTTTCTGTATAGGTGCATTTCTCAAGTTTTATTTTTATTTGAATATTAATGTTTTAATACTGTGGACGTTCGAATTGACTGGCTCAGCTTGCAAGCTACTAAGATAGTCTGATCGTGAAAGGTAACAAATCTAATCAATAAAACAGCGCAGAACCCAGAACGTCCCCCTAATCATAGCCTATCGATCAACTAATACCAGTGTTCGTGGACATCGGAGGAAATGACGTCAGTCTAACGGGCAAAAAATCAGGGCGCCGGGCTCTCCGCTGCAGTGCCTCGGGCGACCGCTAGGGGGCAGCCATGTGACGGAGGAAAGCCGAGCTCATTTTACATCAGTGTTTTTCAAACTTGGCAATTTTAAGAGGCGTGGACTTCAACTCCCAGAATTCTGGCTGAGGAATTCTGGGAGTTGAAGTCCGCGCCTCTTAAAGTTGCCAAGTTTGAAAAACACTGTTTCACAGCAATTTATAGCTGCCCTTGAAAGCGAGGCTCGGGGCGTTCTGCTCAAATGCAGGAATTCGTGGGTGCCGGAAGGTGGCGCCAGGCGCTGCCGAGAACTCAATCCTACAGGGGAGAGGGGATCCTGAGGCCCCTCTTTTAAAGGGCCAGACCCACCTTTCCTCTCGCGGCGGGGACGGGCGGAATGGGCGAGCGCTTCTGCGGAGCACCCAGAGATCAGAAACACGGGCGGGCTGCTTGATTGTCATCCTGACCATTACTTTCCATGCCCAGCGCCGGTGTCCCTCCGATTCAACGCCGGCGGCTGCTCCGAGAGCCACCCCGCTTCTCAGGTCCCAGGCGGGGACCCTCCCTGCCTTGCGAGCCTGCAGCAACCGCAGCCTCCCGCCCAGCCTGCGACCGTTCCCACGAGACGCGGGACCCCAAACCGGCCCAACCCCATGAAGCGGGGGGGGGAAGGCAGCCTCATTGGGGGCTCGCGCCCAGCCCAGAAACCCGGGCTGGATCGGGGGAAGCAGCCGCCGCCGCCGCGGTGACCCGATCGGGGAGGCGCCTCCGCCCGGAGCGTGTGAACGCAGCGCGGAATGGGGCCAAGGGAGGAAGAGGCGGCGTCACGTGGCCTCCCCGGCCGACAAAGTTGCCAAGCCCGGAAGCGCGAGAAGGAAACAAAGTTTCCAAAGAGCGGAGCGGGGGGGCGCACGGCCAGGTCCCCCATCGCGCCCGGGGAATCCCCAGCGGCGAGCGCAGCAGGCGGAGGCGGCCCCGTGCAGGCGATCGGAGGCGGGGATGGGCGAGTAAGGGGCGAGCGGACCGTCCGGAGGAAGAGCCGAAGAGGCCCGGGGGGCGAGGCGGCGAGCGAGGACCATGCCCCGCTTCCAGCGCGAGGGGGAAACGCTCCGGCGGCGCTCCTGCCCGGCCAGCGCCCGGCGACCCTCGGAGACCAGCGGCGGGAGAGGGACGGCCCTTCCTGCCGGCCGAGGCGCCTCGACCGAGCGGGCGATGGGCGCCGAGCAGCCCCTTCGGGCGAAAGCGAGGGGTGCACGCCGCCTCCTTCTCGTGGGGCTCTTGCTGGGTGAGAGCGAAAGCGACGAATCGGGCCCTTTCTCGCCCTGCCCCCCTTTCCAACCCCCCCCCCCCCAGGACTTCAGCTCCCAGGATTCCCAGCCTGGAAGTCATTAGGTTGGGCCAAGGGGGCGACTTGGCCTCCTCTTCTCTCCCCCCTCGATCAGGGTGGGGTTGCAGAGAAAATACATCCCCCCTTCCCCGGTTCTTGGAGCAGCGACGGTCATTAATGGCGAAGGTCGGGAGCCGGAGGCGGAGTTGGAAAGAAGGGCCGGCCGCATTCTTAGCGAGCGGCTTCCGGTGTTTTGGTTTGTTTTGGCTGGCGAATTAGCGTTGCAAGCCTGCAGTGGCGCCGGGTTCGCTCCAGCCCTCGGCCGTCCGGATTTTCTGCTCCGTCGGTGCCCGAAAGTACGCCTTGCGCTCCTCCTCTGTCTGTCCCAGTTGCAACGTCTTAGTTGCAACTTCCCCAACAGTGCAAGCCCTTAGCTAAGAGAAATTTGACATTAAATGTCATTGAAAAAATCTGAACCTGATAGGCTGGACTGGGAAGTTGACAACACTGACCCTGAAGAAGGATGGAAATCCTTTTGTGGCCAGGAAAAGCAGAGGAATCTGATGGTGGAATCAACTTGAAGATTTTACCTTTATTCGAATTAGGTGACCCCCTTTTTCAGGAAAGCCACACACAATTGCCCATTTTGGTTTTCAGGCCATCAAAAAAGTATCTCATTGCTTCTTGGAGGGGAGACCACTGAGAAATCTCATGATTGGAGGCTAGGCTGGCAAGTTGAAAAGAAATCCAAGGTGAAGGAAATGACCAACCGCCTTGGCAGGGCTGCAAACAGAAATCGTAGGGATGTGCTGTCAAATCAGGAGCTAGCCTTGAAAGAAGGTTGACCTCAAAGCTTCTAAGGGCCCACATGGGATGCAGAAAAAAAGCAAATTAGTCTAGAATAGTGTTACTCAACCTCAGCAGTTTTAAGATGTGTGAACCAACTCCCAGCATTCCCATGCTGGCTGGGGAATTGTGGGAGTTGAAGTCCACCCATCTTAAAATGGCTGGGGTTGAGAAGCACTAGTCTAGAATTTAATTCATTTGGCTTTCTCTCCTCTTAGGTATCATTCAGGCTGCTGGAAGTAACCCCTCGCGTGTGGGTGAGTAAGACGGGAGAAGGGATGGGGCCAGGGAAGGATGCCAAGCCAATAAAATATTAACTAATAATTTACTGAGGGGCGTGGTGGCTCAGCGGGTAAGACGCCAGGCTTGTCGATCGGAAGATCGCAAGTTCGGAGGTTCGAATCCCTAGCCCTGCGTGCGGAGTGAGCTCCCGCACTCGCCCCAGCTCTTGCCAACCTAGCAATTCGAAAGCATGCAAATGCAAGTAGATTAATAGGTACCACTTCGGTGGGAAGGTAACAGCGTTCCGCGCACGTCATGCGGCCACATGACCGCGGAAGCGTCTTCGGACAACGCTGGCTCTTCGGCTGACAAACGGAGATGAGCACCGGCCCCTAGAGTCGGACACGACTGCACAAATGTGCGGGGGGTACCTTTACCTTTTAATAATTTACTAAACTTGTATGCCGTATCTCAACCACACTGGGAGGCTCACAGCGATCAAACAAAAAATTACAATAAAATCAATCAAAGATCAAAGATGGCAAGCGCGATGAAGCGAGGGGGTCTCGCTCTCCCTCGCCAAAGGCCTGGGTGAAGAGCCAGGTCTTCATCACTCTTGAACAACAGCAGAGGGGGGGCCATCCAGATTTTGGGGGGAACCTCATTCCGGAGGGCAGGGACTGCCCCAGAGAAGGTGTGTTTCCAGGGTCCCAATAGATGACATTGTTGAATCAAAGGAACCCGGAGCATCCCAAGATATAATTGTTTAGACCTGGCGCTCAGCTGGATCGCTGATGCCTGCCTGCCCCCAAATTAAGAATTGTCTATCCTGAGGATTGCACCCAAGAAAAATCACTTTTCGCTTCCTGACTTTCTTCCTCCCTCTCGGCAGCTGCTTGTCCAGGCTACCCCGATGTCCGGAGAGAACCGCAAGGCCAAATCCGTAGCCCCCCGTCCCGAGGGGCGACTTCCAACAGCTGTACTTGGGTAATCGTGGGTGGGCCTGACGATCTCGTCTACATCGGGTGAGGGCGATACTCATGTAGTCTCCTGTACTGTTGGAAAAAAAAATACTGTGGTTTCTGTGGTTGCAGATATAAAGCCGTTTCGACGCACAACTTACCGGCTTACCCCGAAACCTGATAACCAAAAGTGTAGTATACCCAAGGCCCTGCTGAAAAATTTTAAGCCCCCCCCCCCCCCCGCACCGCCAAAATCTCAGCAGACTCTAAAATGAGAACAGGAAACTCTCGGTCAAACAGACGAACTTGCTTTAATGGAGTCTACAATTATACTACAGGATCTCAAGCCCTGTTTTTCAAACTTGGCAACTTTTAAGAGGTGTGGACTTCAACTCCCAGAATTCTGGGTGGCTGGGGAGTTCTGGGAGTTGAAGTCCACACCTCTTAGAGTTGCCAAGTGTGAAAAACACTGACCTAAAACTTTGTAAGCATTGCAAATATTTATTGATAGATCTCTTGGGGAGGGGTGCTTGCAATAATGACAGTGCAGAGTTGGAAGGAGCCCAAGGGTCATCTAGTCGAGCCCTCTGTCCAAGCCCATTAAACCCTCTAGGAGAGGTGGCTGTCCAGCCTTTTCTTAACAGGCCTCCAGAGATGGAAAAACCCAACCTCCATAGGAAGACTCCTTATATTTAAACCAAGTCTAGATAGCCGAAACTTCTACCAGTTATTTCTGATCCTGGTTTCTATGGCCATGAAAAATACTTCTGGGATTTCCCTCTAGGCACTTGATCGTGGCTGCCTTGTCTCTTCTAAGTCTCCTTTTCTCCACCTTGAGCAAGCCAAGTTCCTTCAACCTGTCCTCACTGGGCATATCCTCAGGTTCCTGTGTCATCCCTGTAACGCAGGGGGCTTACAAAAGCTTTCCTTTGCCCTAATATTCCTCGAAGGCTAGTTTGCGCAAGGAAGATTTTCTCTCCCAGGAGATCCAAAAGAATTATTTATCGGGGGGGGGGGGGGTTTCATGTCAAGTGTGCAGGTAGACATGTTCTTTCGCAGCCCCCATTTCCACCTAGAAAAAGAAATCTGATTTACTCTGTTTCTACTTGGAGACCACTTTTGGGCTTTTTGCTTGAAACTGAAAAAAATGAAGTTTTGATTTTGGGATTGGACGATTAGGACTGAATAAGAATATAGAAATAATGTGTACTACAGGTAGTCCTCGCTTAACAACCATTCATTTAGTGATGCTTCAGACTTACGACGGTGCTGGAAAAAACCAACTTGAGACTGGTCCTCGCACATATGACCATCACAGCGTCCCCTGGTCACATGATCATGAATTGGGTGCTTGGAAACCAGTTTGCATTTATGACCATTGCAGCGTCCCATGGTCACGTGATCACCATTTTTTACCTTCCCAGCCAGCTTCTGGCAAGCAAAATCAGTGGGGAACCGTGTGATTCGCTTAACAGCCACATGGTTTGCTTAATGCCCACGGTGATTCTCTTAACAACCGCCGCAAAAAAGTTTGTAAAATCGGGTCAGATTCGCTTAATGACCGCTTCACTTAGCAACTGAAATTCCGGTCCCAATTGTGGTTGTTAAGTGAGGACTACCTGTATAATTAAAAATAGAGTAAGAGGTTAATATATTTTTATGTTTTTATCTGTACTGCAGAAGGTCGGAAATCACTCTTCTTTCTGTGCTTCTTTCTTTTTATTTTTGCACTTTTATGTTTGCCCTTTTTTCATTTCTTATTTCTTCAACTTCTGTCTTTATATATTTTACTTGTATTTTGAACTTTAATAAAGTGAAAGAGAGAGAGACAGAGAAAGAAATCTGATTTGGGTCTGGGGTCTCCCACAGGTTCCAGCACTTCTCCCTTTCCTGCGGCTCAGAGATGTTAATCATCTATCCGACCGCTCAGCCTTTCAGGAAAATCTGCGGTTACAAAACGCCGGAGCCCCTTCGAATAAAGGGAGGCAACGTGACCCTGACGTACAGTTGGAAGTCGGGCAAGATGTGGGCAAGAAATGGATTTCAGCTGAAATATGAAAGAGGTAGGGCCAGTCCGTGGCGGGCCAACTCTGAGCCCAAGAGACGAAATTATAGGACAGGAAGTTTTCCTTCCAAGCTGCCTTCCTCAGTCCTTCCAGCTTTCTATATAAGTCACCAAGTTGTCCACCCAACTGACCTGCTTTTCATTTTTTCGTTCCTCACTTCTCCCCTTCGCCTTCCTCTTTCCCTCCATTCTTCAAGCTGGTTTACCCACTGCAAACGCGCAGTTCCCAATCCGAATTGATCCTGCCAGTTAAGCAGGGTAGATCTGCCAGTAAAAGCCCACATTTCTAATTACAGTGCCTGGATTTGATTTGATTTAAAAGGTATCTTCTGCGCTTCCAATTCCAACAATTGCTTCCAAGAAGCATCGTTTGGAAAGAATAATTTTATTCTATCAGTGTAATAACAATCCAAGAGAGCTGTTAAAAGTGCATAAAGTCAAAAGAACCCAAAGCTAAGGAAAGCCAGAAATAAGACAGTGGCAAATGAAAAATATAGCGTAGACCAGATCCCTTACAGAGTGAAAAATAAATTACAGGTCATCCTCGTTTAGCAACTGACTCATTTAGTGACCATTCGCCATTACAACGGTGATGAAAAAGTAACTTTGCGACCAGTCCTCGCATTTATGACCTTCGCAGCTCTGTAAAGCAAAGGAAAGCTGAAGGAAGATCATAAGCACAGTCGTGGTTCCACCTAGCGGCCGCTTCGCTTAATGGCCGAGTTGCCGGTCCCAATTGTGGTCGCTCAATGAGGACTGCCTGTATCTAAACTTCATGATCCTGCTAGTTCCTTTAGGGAGGAATTCACAGAATGGCACAGAAGGGGGTCATTGCCCAGGTCTCCTGCTACATCATAGCTTTCCAAGCTCTGTGTCGCGACACTTTAGTGTATCACAACACACAGTTTGGTGTCTTGCAACACAACCCGGAAGCGGCAGTGGGGACGTGCATGGCAGTGGCGGCAGCGATGACGGCAGCAGCGCGCCATCAGCGCTTCTGCATTTTAGCGGAGGCCGCCACCACCGTACATGCCACCACACGCCCCCCTGCACCACCGCCGTGCACGCCGCCACCCCCACGCGCACCGCCACCGCCGTTGGTGTGTCGCCAACAGCAGCAGTTTGGAAAGCACTGTGCTACATAATAAAACAGTCTCATTTTTGTTTTCTTTCTTTTTGATCTTCCTCTGCTTCAGAATCTAGAGTACAGCCCTCTCTCTCATGTAACCGCACCTTGGACAACTTCTATGGGGTAATCTATTCACCAGCCTTCGGCTCGGACTCACACCTGGGAGCTGCACACTGCCAGTGGGTCCTCGATGCCCACGACAGCCGTCCCCTCACCATTCGTTTCACAGTCCTCAACTTAGATATCGGGGACTCCCTCCGAGTGTACGATGGGGCTCCTGGGACCCCGCCCCACCCTCACCTGCTGCGCAACTTGGATTACACCAGCAACAACAAGGTCGTGTCTGTGGACTCCCCATCCAGCCGGGCATGGGTCACCTACCAGGCGGTGCCGGGAACGGAAGGCCGCGGCTTCAACGCCACTTACCACGTGCAAGGTTTCTGCGTGCCGTGGGATTTCCCCTGCGGCGGAGAAAGCGGGGAGGGGGCGACGTGCTACGGCGCTGCCGAGCGCTGCGACGGGAACTGGGACTGTGCCAATGGCGCTGACGAGGACGGCTGTCACGGCTGCCCGCCGGGGCAGTACGCCTGCGGAGGACGAGGCATCGGCGGTGCCGTCTGCTACGGTCCCGCCGACCGATGCAACTACCAGACGTTTTGTGCCGATGCTGCGGACGAGCGCCGCTGTTACGCCTGCCAACCTGGCAACTTCCGGTGCCGCGACGGGCGCTGCATCTACGAGAGCTGGGTGTGCGACGGGCAGGCAGACTGCGTCGACACTTCCGATGAGGCGGATTGCTCCTACATCCTGCCGCGCAAGGTGGTAACGGCGGCCGTCATTGGCAGCCTGGTGTGCGGTCTTCTTCTGGTCATAGCGCTGGGCTGCACGTGCCGTCTTTATGCACTCCGAAGCCGTGAATTTGGGTGAGAAGCCAATTGGGGGATGAAGGAACGGGGCGGGACTTTGCAGGCGTGGTGGCTGAAAGCGGGGCGGGGATAGAGTTGATGTGCTAGAGGGGCCAGGATTGAGAGGTAGGGCCCAAGTTGAGTGGGCTGATTGGGGAAGGAGTTGAACCAGTGGAGCTGTGCCCAGGGGGTGATGGTTGACCCCCAGGGCGGTGTTTCATATTTCCCACCTCAGCAACTTTAAGATGCGTGGACTTCAACTCCCTGAATTCTTCCTCCCCCCAAGCATCCTGGGGAATCCTGGGAGTTGAAGTCCATGCATCTTAAAGTTGCTGAGGTGGGAAACACTGCTCTGGACAATCATAAAGGTCCTTTAAAATTTGAACATGCCAAACCAGTGGGAACAAAGGGAAGGAGCGCAAGGGCTGCTGAGGTTTTTCCTCCTCATGGAAGAAACCGGGGAGATGAAAAAATATGCTTTTTAAGGAGACTAGGCCTCCCCAGCACAGTTGTTCTCCAGGAAGGTGGACACACTCCTTACCAATAGCCGTGCTGGCTATGGAATTCTGGGAGTTGAAGTTCACACAGCTGGAGGATGCTCAGTTGATAAAGACTTGCTAAGAGACCCGAAAGATAAATGATGCTGAGTCGAGGTTACTTAGGAAAGAGTGGAGCAAGGACCATAATTCTCTGAATCTTCCTCCCTTAGGGTCTTAGCGCCCATTTCACGGATGGAGGCGCAGTTGGTCCAACGCCAGGCTCCACCATCTTATGGGCAGCTCATTGCTCGCGGTGTTATTCCTCCAGTAGAAGGCTTCCCAGTTGAGCATCCGAGTCAAGTAAGTGACCCCAACACTCTACACTTACTCACTTTCCTCAAAACCGATCTCAGAAAAGCATTGGTTCCCTCCCCATCTTCCTTCCTTAATTTTCTATCCGTGTTTCCTGCGGTTCCCAAAGAACCCTCTAACTTCTTCATTGTGGGACAAGTCCTTCCATGAAATTATGTCTGAAGAGCAAGATGTATATTATTCTGGGAAAAATGATGGCGGCTGTGGGGACCCGTGGTCAGGAAGCTTCTGTATGATTTGACCA
Organism: Charina bottae; assembly: GCA_023362775.1. Taxonomy (NCBI): domain Eukaryota; kingdom Metazoa; phylum Chordata; class Lepidosauria; order Squamata; family Charinaidae; genus Charina; species Charina bottae. Next base: position 198,733 of record JALMGJ010000011.1, on the reverse strand, counting down.
ATCAGAAAAATGCCTGGAAAGTGACCCTTTAATTAAGTGAAAGAATGACCAAAAAGTGGAGTTTGAGGAGCAACATCTCAAGAGATTTGTGGGGCAACAGAAGACCAGAATGCTTGAGTGATGTGTAACAACATGGGTGCATACTAATGACTCCCCATAAGCATTCATCCTCTTGAGGGCCAATTGGCCAGTTTTTGTGATGTCCTTCATTTGCTGCTGTTCTTAAGAGGTCATGAGACATTCTGGGTCCATCTCATGAGGCCCCCAAACCTAAATAAAATACTGCTTCTTTTCATGGTTTTCTATGGGTCCTTTTAAAGGTGTTTCTTTTAACTGTAAGGAGCACCCGACCAAAGTAATCCCCTCTGAAGTTTCTGCCAAGGAGAAATAAGACTAGTTCTCAAGAATTCTCAACCTCAGCCTTCCTGAAGATGTGTACAGGTAGTCCTCACTTAATGGCCACAATTGGGACCGGAATTTTGTTGCTAAGTGAAGCAGTCATTAAGCGAATCCAACCCGATTTTACAACCTTTTTTGCGGCAGTCAGTAAGCGAACCACTGCGGGCGTTAAGCGAGCCATGTGGTTGTTAAGCGAATCACGCGGTTCCCCATTGATTTTGCTTGCCAGAAGCTGGCTGGGAAGGTTGAAAATGGTGATCACGTGACTATGGGATGCTATGATGGTCATAAATGCGAACCAGTTGCCAAGCGCCCAAATCGTGACCGGGGATGCTGCGATGGTCATAAGCGTGAGGACCAGTCATAAGTCAGATTTTCCAGCACCGTCGTAAGTCCAAACCATCACTAAATGAGTGGTTGTTAAGTGAGGACTACCTGTATTTGGAGTTCGGGAAGCTGAAGATCTGGCTTGAATCTGTGCTCATGTTTGCGTTCCTCTCGTTTCAGAATTCGGTCCTGGGAAATTTGCGGTCTCTGCTGCATTTGTTGCGGCGGGACCCAGCTAGCCCTCCTGGCACCGGCGGGGGTCGCCGCCCCCAACGCAGCCGCTTCTTACGACGTTTGACGAGGCGCATGCGCCGGCTGGGGCTGCTCCCTCGCCCAGCCTCCTCCGCCGCCTCTTCCACAGCTGCTGCCGCCGCGGCCGCCCCTAGCTCGTCTTCGCCTTCTGCTCCCGATGACCCGGCTGAGCTACTTGGTGGCGATGAAGATGCTTCCTCCCATCCTCCAGAAGACCAACCCCTGCCTCTTCCTCAGAAGATCCCACCAGCTCCTGCAGAATCCGCACCGGAGCCTCAAGTCCCGCATCCTACTCCACGGCTTTCGGGGTTGATGCGCAGCCTCCGAGGTCGGCTCTTCTCCCCTGCGCCCCCGTGCTCTGCGGAAGCTGGGGAGGACCCCCTGAACACGTCCCCGTCTCCTGATGATGACGATGATGTGCTCCTAGTTCCTCTCACCGATCCACAACTCCAGAGCCTTCACGCCACAGCAAACTGGGACGCCGATGATGAGCCCCTTCTGACATGAGAAATTTTGCTGGACGTTGCCTTTAGGAAACTTGTAACTAGTGACAGACTACCGAGAGTCAGGCATCCTTTTTTTTCCTCTGCAGATCCCCTTCCTTCCACAAGTCTTTTTTTTTGGACACGTGGGAAATGAAAGAAATCCTTGGCCATTTAGAAGGGAGAAAAAAACAAATCTTTAAACATTATTTCCTCTTCTTGGCATTTGACCGTAAGAATGGTCTTAATTTGCCCTTGAAGTCAGCTCCCCTTTCCGATATCCTGAGGGTTGCAAAAATCTCAGAGCAGGAGTATTCTGGGCCTCTAAAATCCTAATTTTTCGAAGGGATGATTCTCTTCTGAAAGTGCGGTTTTCATTCTCAGGCAAGAACGTGCCCAATTCTTTAGATAGGTTTTTGGTCCCTGTGGCACTGAAATGGGGACTTGTGTTGAAAGCGATAAGAGTACACGCACTTGACATTTTAAAAATTGTTCTTAGAAAATGAGGAGGAGGGGATGGAAATGAAATATGTTCTTTGGAGAAACACTACAGTTATTTGCTTGACTAAAAATGAAGGAAGCAAAGATACTCAAGCAACAATCCAGAATAACCTTTAGCTTCTCTGCGGACAGTAATTTTCTTTTTCCTAAAGGCAGTGGCAGCAGTGATTGACCTTCAAATTGTCCATCCGGTGTGGGAATTAAATGTTTATTTTTGTGAGTTTATGGAAAGGGGGAAAGCTGAAAATCTAGTAATTCCACTGGAACTATTTTTGCGGTAACGTTTTACAGCACAATCTTTTGCTAACAAATCGTTCTGTTTGTGTTCAGTGGGAGTGGATCCTAGATTTAAAAAAAAACTATAGCATTGCAGGGTGGGAGAAAGAAGAAAGATAGAAAATACTTTGAATCTTCTGTTGATAAATCTTTTGTAAGTAAATTATTTTTAAAAGCACAGCCAATAGAAAAAAGAAAAAAAGAAATTTTGCACATGGAATGTCCAATCAGCTGTAAATAAGCAACATTTTGTATGAAGGATAAAAGGAATGTTTTAAGGGCAGCGATCAGTTACAGATGTAGTAATGGTAATTGCTGATTATTTCCTTTACAAACAGGAAGCAAATACACACCCAGCTACAGTGAAATAAACATGATTTAGGCTGTCGTGAAAAGGAAAGGCTTAAATCAAAAGTCAAGATTATCTTTGCCTTCAGCTTTTACAAGTTTGTTCTTAAGCTCTTAAAAGTGTTCTTAAATGAGGTTATGACTTCTTCCACACCAGTGAAGTGGCAACTGGCTTTCTTCAAGCTGGTGCATCTGGACTTCAATTCCAGAATTCCCCAAAGTTGGGGTATGACTTACAGGGATTGAAGTGGCCTGTTGCAGAAAGATACCGTCCTACATTTGAATCTTGGCTTAGATTAAATCCACTGAAATCCATAGTAACAAGTTAGGCATTTTTAAAAAAAAATATATCTCAGCTTTGTTTACCCTAACACTGACTGGATTCAACTCCATCAATCTGAATAGTGTCTGATTTTTTTAAAAAAGTGGTGCCTCAATTTTAATCATATTTTAGGCAGGAGAAAAAAAAAAGGAAAGGCATAAAATCTGTGCTGAATCTCTGCCCGGTCATTTATTTACCTGTTTTTAACGAAGCCCAGATACATTGCAAAATAAACTTGAAAAGGCAGTTGTAAATTATAATTTCTCCAAACTGGATAGAAATGTTTGAGAGCAACACAGGCCATTACTGAGTTAGGCAAATTGTGTTCCGTAACCAGTGTTGTTCCTGACGGGAATAGGCAGAAATACTGCAATCTTTTTCTGTCGGATGCATTTCTCCATTGAGGAATTAATATTCTTTTTAGTTGTCTATCCAACGCTGCTAACCTGATGACCTCCAGTGGGGCTTGAGCTCTCAGAATTAGCAACCAGGTTGGAAAAGAGGGCGCTCCCATGATTGTTTCGAAGGAGAAGGGATGGAACCAGTCAAACCAAATCCACTCCAAGTTGAAATGAACTCTGCTGATTTTTACAGAAAGAACGCTGCTTCCACGAAGTAGCAAAACGGGCCTGCTGCATCCATGACCTAGGTCAGTGTTTCTCAACCTTGGCAGCTTTCAGGTGGGTGGACTCCAACTCCCAGAATTCCCCAGCCAGCCCCTGCTGGCTGGGGAATTCTGGGAGTTGGAGTCCACCCATCTGAAAGCTGCCAAGGTTGAGAAACACTGACCTAGAAGTTTTACTTGAAGGCAACAAAGGGGGTATCGGTCCTCAGGCTGGCTTCGTGGATTTCTGTCCGTAGAACTCGAGTTGAAAGAGGCTATTGGAGCTGATGGCACGAGCCATCCAGAGTTGAGCATCTCGAGAAGCTCCAGATTTTGGTTCATCGCGGTGAGAAATTCTCCCCAAAAGTAGACATTCAGGGGGCCCAACTGGCCAAAAAGGAGTCTGGTAGATTAATTGATGATCGGCTGGGGCTCCCGATTTTGCTCAGCAGTGCACCAAATTTTCCTGGGTGTCTGTGCGTCCACATGTATCGATTCATATATACTGTACGCTATCTATAATCCCTTTTGCTGGCAGAGGTAGTTAACAAATCACTGAATCAGCGGCAACTTCGTTTTGCCTCTGAAAATGAGTGTGGGTAACGTTGATGGCGAGTATTTGCACTATGTATTTTCCGTTCTTTTGCTGTGACCACTAACCGAGGGCTGTTCAGTGTGTAACTTCGCCTTCTGTTGCCTTTACGATTTTGCTAAGAGCTTTTTTCAAAAAGGACGTTTTGACCTGTTGTAGTAAAGCAAAGCTTCCTGTCCTCCAGTGTGTGTGTGTGTGTGTGGTTGTTGTTTTAGTCCATGATTTAATCAAGAGCTGCCTCTCAGGAGGTTGCAAGTTGAGTGGAGAGACCGTCTTGCACATCTGCAAGCAGGTTTGCTGGTTTGGTAAATCAAAAACCGGTGAACATTATTATTTTATTTTTGGGAACGGTCATAGAGCATAGGGTTAGGGTTAATGGTCAGGGCCTGCACCAAGCATTGATGTGGGGGGCAGGGGCCGCGGTCTGCAGTGGGTGGGGCCACAAGACAAAGTGGGTGGAGCCATGTGGCACCATGTTCCCACATTTGGAATTTGAATATGGTGATTGTGGGAAGTGACTTCTCTTGACCAGTATTTATAAAAAGCAGAAACATCTTGTTATGAGCAGATCTGCACTGGTTCTGAAGGAGCCAGTGAACAGGAGATCATCAGGCGTGGGGCCGGACTGGATGACCTTACCTTACGTTACCCCCGTCTCAATTCTTTAACCCACTACCCCAGATGAGCTATCCTCTCAGGCATGTGGATGAGATGGGGTTTCTATTCCAGTTAACTCACAGTAGACAGAAGTCCCATTTATTTTTAGGGTTTCGCCCCCCCCCCCCCCACTTTTAATTGTCATGGCCGCCACGGAAACCAGAAACCCAGTCATTTAATTCAGGACAAATTCACCCTGTCAATAAAGACCTTGATTGTGAGGGCCAGAGAGAAGTAGGGCTAAATAAGTAAAGGTAAAGTTTTGGAAAGCTGTGTGTTAGCCGAAGAGCCAGCGTTGTCCGAAGACACTTCCATGGTCACGTGGCCTGCATGACGCGCGCGGAACGCGTGGTACTTGCATTTGCATGCTTTCGAATCGCTAAGTTGGCAAGAGCTGGGGCGAGTGCGGGAGCTCACTCCGTCACGCGGGGCTAGGGATTCGAACCTCCGAACTTGCGATCTTGCGATCTTCCGATCACAAGCCTGGCGTCTTACCCATTGAGCCACCACGCCCCAGGGCTAAATACCTGTAGTTAAAACCGCAAAGCCTTGCCCAGAGGTTCAGGTGGGTTTCTCGTGCCCGGGGGTTTCCCGCCCAGAGAACGGCAAGGTTGTGATGGCATTTGAAGAGAGGCACAGCCTCTCGGGATTCAGCTGGTGGCTGAAATCTGCCGTTCTAGATAGGCAGCCCTGGACGAGATCCAGCCTGTTGCCCTGCCAGCTGTCTTCCAGGGATCAGGAATGTTGCAGGGAGCAGTCCTGTGTGGATCCAGGGAGGATCGGGGTGGGATGGGAGGCCGGATCTCTCCTGCAGGGCCAAGCGATGCATCCGGCATCCTAGCAGCAGGCAGGGCGCTGTTTTCACCCCCCCTTAAATCCAGGGGCACGGAAAGAAGCCAAGAGGTGCAAACACGCGTCCGTGCACCCATTCGCACGTTGCCCTCGCGGCTTGATCCGCAGCTCGGCCTCAACCTCATTTGCTGTGTCTGGGAGCTGAGCTGGAGGGGGGCGCTCCCTCGCTTTCTGGCAGGCATTAATTATGCCTCATTAGCATCCTCCCACCCATGACTAACAGTATAATTCTCCCCCATTGCCTAATTAGATTGAGCAGCTAAATCAGCATCTTTAAAGGGGGAATCTCTCCCGCAGGCTGCGGTTCCTCGCGGCCCATTCTTGCTCGTGCGAAACCATCCCTCGACGAGGCGGGTCCTCCGCGCGTTGACTCGCCGCTGCTCCCTTTCTTCCTGGCGCCCTGCTTAGGCTGTTAATTTAGCCATTGTACATAGTCTTCTTTGTGGCCATCCATCTTTTCTCCAACGTCGTCTTTTCTCCTAATGTTTGCTTTTCTCAACATTATACTGACCTACAGTTCTAAACTGCCCTGGATAAACCTGGTTTTAAATGTCTCTCTCTGTCTCCATCCATCCATTTCTCATCCTGGACTCCATCTTCTCCGCTGTTGCATCTCTCTGTACATACCCACTGATCTCCCTGGGGTTGTGTGTTCAGACTTTGTAGACACCACAATAGTAGGGATCACAACAGACTCAACACAAATCAAACCAAACTTAATCTGTACCATAGGCAAACCCAGTCATAGCGCAATCGTGTTTTCCTGCATTCCATTATTCTTAAGTGAAATCTTCCTGACTGAGTTTCTGGGACGCAACTTGGCTCACTTTTTTGAGTTGCCCGCAGAGATTTTTATCCATGTTGTGTATTCGTTCAGTCGTCTCCGACTCCTCGTGACCTCATGGACCAGCCCACGCCAGAGCTTCCTGTCGGCCGTCGCCACCCCCAGCTCCCCCATGGTTGAGTCCGTCACCTCCAGAATACCACCCCTCCATCTTGCCCATTTTATCCATGGGGCACTTTCTATTTCCTCGGAGTCCTTTTTTTCCATGGATTGTGCCAGCTTTCCAGCAAACAGAGAAGCGCAGACAAACCGTCGCCAATTCTACCTTTTTGCAGCTCTTTCCACAACTCTGGCCAGATGGCCGCCCCCCCCCCCCCAGGAAGCTATGTTTCAACCGTGGTTTATTGTCAGCCAGAATTGGCTGGGTTCACACTGCACGCCGAGGCGTACCCCAGGGCTGACAGGCCCCAAGGGCCAGATTCACAAGACGCTGCTGCCCTGGAGCCAAGCAAATGGCGTTGTGGCTTAGCCTGAGGGCACGCGCGCGCGCGCACACACACACACACACCCGCCTTGCTGGAAGAGCCCCTTCCTTCTCTTTTCTCCCCTGCTTGTCTGCTGTCTCTCCCACCACCCTCTTCTCACACCCTCGGATTAACCCTTTGATCGACCCTTCCCGGCGCAGATGTTCCGTCAACCCCTCCACCAAGGCCTTTCGAAATCCTTTTATACCTTCCCTTGCTAGCTATCTACTTATCCACCCTTCCATCTGGCGGTGCTCCCTTCCTCTTCCCCCTCCCTCCAGCCCTCCTCCAATCGCTTCCAGCCCCTCTGGCTCCCTCCAGGCTGGGGCCTCGCCAGAAACACACCCCCTTGCCTGGGTCTACCTGCCTGTCATCTCCACACACCCTTCTTGTTAATTTCTCCTTCCTTCCTTCCTTCCTTCCTTCCTTCCTTCCTTCCTTCCTTCCTTCCTTCCTTCCTTCCTTCCTTCCTTCCCATTTGGGCTGCAGGGAGCCGTGGGCACTACCTGGATCCCCTCCAGCATTTCACAGCCGCGCGCAAGATCCGGGGGGTGGTGGTGCTGAAAACAGGTGGGTTTTTGGAGACCATGTGGGCTGGGCAGCATCGACGGCCTCCCAATTTCCAGGCATGTGGGATCTCTCTGGTTCTGTCTCTGCCCCCCTCCTTTTGCTGAGGTGGGGGGGGAGAGAGGAAGATCTTTTAAAAGGGGGGCAGCTGGCAATTCCTTAGAGAGAGCACGGAGCGCAGGAAGCAGATCTGGCAAAGAAAGGGGCGACGGGTCCCCCATTTTGCCTTGTTCTGCTAGATGGTGGGTGGGGGTCAGTGGCGACCGAGTTGAGAGGACCCCCCCCCCACAAATCTCTTGCGAGGGTTGGGGCAAGAAAGAGAAGGTCCAGCGGTTTACTTTTAGGTTGGTAGCGGCGCATTCTCGTTCAGCAATATGTCTCCAGCAGAGGTCTTTGTGGGAGATGGGGAAAACGGAGCCGGCTGGCTTCTGTGGAATCAATGTGCCAGCCGGCGTGGGTACGAAGAGGGGAACATGGCAGATCGTGGGTGACAAACCCGGGAGAGGCAGCAGGCATGGAAGAGGGCAGTGTTCTTCTGCTGGCGAGGAAGCGTTGCAACCGAAACCTGGTTTTCACGTGGCAGCCGGCCATAAAAGGTGGCGGCTTCTTCTGAACACACAAACCCCCACGCCGACGGAGCAGTCACGCGGGACAGGACACTTCTTTTTCGGAAACTTCCCGTTGCCACTGAGTGAAGCGGCGGCGGTTTTGCGGGAAGCGGCGGCAGGGGCTGCCCGCAGATTGTGCGCCTTTTGCCATGCGCCCGCACATCGCCAGCTGCAGAAGGGGTAGCCGAAGCGGGCATTGGGAACTCCCAGCTCTGAAGGGATTCGGCGAGTTTTGCAGACGGGCCAGATTTGTCCAGGCGACTGAATTCCACGAGGACGGCCCACCTTCCCTTCCCGCGCCTTTGAGGCGCCTGAAGTCTCCGACACCCTTTCTGTACGGCCGCTGTTTCTTTCGCCTTCGCTGAATTTTTTTAAGCTGCCCCCGCTGTGGTAGTCAGAGGGATCGCTGTTTCTGTCGGATCCGAACCCCTCGGAACTGCAACCGCCACAAGCCGACGAGTGTGCGCGCATCTGGGCTGGCGGCGATGTCTGCGGGGAGGCACACGCTGCATGTCTCCGCGAGTGTCTCCGGAGCCATGGCTGGAAGCAGGTACGAGTCGGCTGGTGGGCGAACGGCAAGCGGAGTGCCGCGCGAAAGGCTTGGCTGAGGGGGCCCTGGAGGAATGGTGGAAGGTGTTACAAAGATTTACCCTCCGAGCATCGTGGATGGCGATGCCCTCATCTCCCTTATGCACGTGGGGATGTTCAACATGCTCGTGGAATTGGGGGTGTCCTTTGTGCAGTTATTACGGTCACTTTCTCTCGGAAAACGCTATTGTCTTTCCGAGTCTCGGTACTGCAATAGGCAGCCTCGGCGCAACCCCATCCATGCATATTCGTGGGAACAGAGCAAATCGGTCGCTTTCTGAGACAGATTGAAGTTGAGCACCGGCTTCTCTGCACTGCTCCGGGTGGGTAAACCGGCGCGGCGTTGGGGAATGAAATCCCTCTGCTTGCGCGCAGCTGCTGGGCAGCTCCCACAAAGTGGGCTGCGATGGCAGCTGGGGTATCTGTGTGGGTGTGTCTGCCCAGGACTGAATCCCCTTATTTCACAAAACGAGGCTTCTGGAAATGCAGAAAGGAAAAAGAGGAGGGCGTTTTTGTGCATTCACTGACTATTAGGGCGTGTAGGGGTGTGTGGGGGTGTGTAATGCATGGTTGTGGTTGGGGAGGGAGAAGGCATGGGACCCATTGTGTGCATTCTGTTGAATCTGTTTAGAATTTCAGAGCTGGGAAATGTTGTTCTATCCACTTAACGCTCATTGGTTTCCTCTGCTAATTCTCCCCCTTCAATACAGCCTGCTTCCCATTTCTGGGAGGGCTCCTGTGCCTGGCGCAAGATGTGCCTCTGGCAAAAATTCAACCGGTGAAGCATTTCCCACTGTGGGGGAAGTCTTGGCAGCCGGAGAAGGGATGGGAATTCTGTTAGGAAAAAAAGACAGTGATAAAAAAGAGAAGCATCTTTATTTCCTCAGATTCACCTTCTTCCTTTATATCTAAATAAATCTCACTGCAAGTCTCAAGGGCAGAACAAAATCGGGCACCCTGTTTCCTTTCAGAGTTCTGATGAATGTCTTATGAGTAGCTCAAGAAAGCGAGCCAAGCTATAAAACATTAGAAAAGGTAACTTTCCCCCCAAGTCAAGTTAGAGTGGTGTTTCTCACCCTTGGCAAATTGAAGTTGTATGGACTTCAACTCCCAGAATTCCCCAGCCAGCTAGGGAATTCTGGGAGTTGAAGTCCATACAACTTCAATTTGCCAAGGCTGATGAGTTAGAGTCTTGGTGACTGTATGGATGAGATGTATTATCTTCCTGGCCACAATGCAGAAGTGGTCTGTCTCCTGGGGTGCTTTTTCTATTTCCTACTCTAGCTATAGCCCTGGGGTTTTTAGGTGGTCTCCCATCCAAGTACTAACCAGATGCAACCCTGCTTATCTTTCTGAGATCAACCAAGGCTGGGTAGATACTGCCATCCACTGCAATTCTTCTCAAAGGGGTCTGTAGCTTGAAACATGTCAACTGGATTTCTATTTTCTTAATGGAAACGTTTCGCTCCTTATCCAAGGGGCTTCTTCAGTCTGAGCAAAGTTGGTAAGGGAATCCTAAATATGTTCCTAGGTCACACAGCTACCTAGGAACATATTTAGGATTCCCTTACCAACTTTGCTCAGACTGAAGAAGCCCCTTGGATAAGGAGCGAAACGTTTCCATTAAGAAAATAGAAATCCAGTTGACATGTTTCAAGCTACAGACAATTCCACCTGGATGACTGAGAACCTTCATAGACATATTCTCAAAGGGGTGTTTTCATCATCATCATCATCATCATCATCATCATCATCATCATTTTAGGTTGGCCCTTCCTGGTCATTAATTCCTCCTAACATTTGTGGGCTTGGTGTTTATCGTGTTTTGGAATTTTTTTAAAAAAGGTTTTAATCAGATTTGTCAGCTGCTTTGGGATTTTTTCCGATTAGCAGCATGGAAATCCTTTTAATAAATTATAAGTCGGCTCTCTCTGCCTTAAACCCTACAAGATTCAGCCATTTCTAGTCGTGATAAGCCAGACACCCAGATGGTCATAGAGATTTCCCCCCCCCCAAGTATTTTCCACAAATACATCTGCACAGTAGTGCAGAATTAATGAATGAATGAATGAACTAGGCAGATGACCCTGGATGTATCTGTGTGTGTAATTGTGTGCCTTTGTGCTGCTGATACGGGATTAATGAGCCAAAGGGTGCAGAGCAATGAAGAAGACAACATTAGATGTGACGTGCATTCAGCCACGCGCTTTTTTGTCTCCCGTCTAGCTCAGAAGTGTGAACACATACATTATTTTAAAAAAAAAAGGTTTTATGGACAGCAAATGTCTTGTGGCATATAGAAAACCTGTCTCTTGCACACATCCAGTGCTCTCTGCTTCATCTCCCCTGGTGTATCGATCAACCACAGTGACTGCCTTCACACACACACACCCTCTTAGTCTGGTTAACAAAGGAACCCATTTTTCTGGCATTGTGCCACGCACTGGATCCTAAACGCAGCAAGTGGGCGAGGTTCAGATTTCCACCTAAACCAGACAGGACTAAGCCAGCTTCACATGTTGTTGTAAATGCAGTGTTTTAGCTGACCCAGTTAGGCATTTGTGCAAATGCAGGGAATATGGCCATTTCTGTGGTGAAGGAGACGTCACTGCCAAGCCATGGGGCACATCGGAGGTGGAAAAGGTGTCCTTAAAATGTGTCCAGTTCTCTGATAGAGAACCTTCACTTGCTGGGTTCACACAACGCACTCAGCTTTTATTTATTGTAGTTTTTCGCGGCATCGTGCTGTGGACGAAGACAACCTGTTTGGTCAAGGGGTGATTCCAGGTATTGGAAGCCAGGGAATTGAGGAGACAAGGAGGTTGTGTGAACCCACCCGCTGAACGTTCCTGGATTTCTTGTGCCCCTTTAAGGTGTCTGAAGATCTCAAGGCAACTTAGTACTGTGCTGGATGCCTTTGCTGCAAAAGAAGAAGATAAAGGGGAAAAAATATTCCATCTTCTTTTTTTCTGATACAGAGGAACTCTACAGTTCACAGTGGAATTAATGGCACCTATTAACTTTATTTTGTATAATGTTGTAGCTAGTCAATTAAAATAACCACTGAGATATTTATTTGATTTATTTTATCTTGCCCAAAGTCATGCAGGGCAGTTTAGAGCCAAGAGTATTTTCGATAAAACAACCTTATAAAATAATATATCCCTTCTCTGAGAGGGCCCCTCAATTTCTAAAAGGCATCCTTTTTTTTCAATTTCAGGAGAGTCTTAAAATATTTTTCTTCCAGTGGCCTTTGAAATTATTTTATGGTCCTTAACTAGGTTCACACCTCCTAGTTTGCATAACCATGGTTTATGAAAGCCATTAGAAGCTGTTTTCATACTTCCTGTAAATAAATACAATAAATAAAATGTTCCCTCGTTGGTTGGATTTTGCCTAAGCAAGTTGGGTGATTCCAGCCATGTGATTCCTGCTTCTAAACCATGATTTACAGATTGTAAATTACAGATCTGCAAACCGTGGTTTACCATCGATGCCAGCCAGTTGGGACTTCTTCAGCAAGTGCCGGTGAAGCAAACCACATACTTTCTGCTGGTATGAGGGGTAAATCCAATCACTAAGCCACAAATGATGGCTTGCAAACCACAATGGCTGGAGTTCACCTGACATTTAAGCCCCAACTGAAGCAAGTCAGGCCATGGTTTAGAAAGATGCTTGAGCCTAGCCACTGTGGTTTACTAAACTTATTTAGTGGCTGCTATTTTACAACAACAAAATTTTTTAATATTTCTTACTATTGTTGTTGCTATTCTATTGTTTTCAGAAATTATGTATGTGCATGTATATGTGTGTGTGTGTGTGTGTCTGAAATAATCAGAAGGTGTTTGGTTAGCACCTTTTCTGACTTGCCAATTTTATTTAAAAGGCAGACACCTTCTGATTTTCTGTTAGCAGAGGGTAACACGGCTCGCCTCCTTTCTCAAATGACAGCTGAGCTTTTTGGAGCAAGCATAACCAAGCAGGTTGAACAGCGTTTCACGGGGAGCTCATGAAGTATACAGGACTTCTGTCCGCAGGGACACCCTCAGATGTGGGGTTTTTCTAATCCACCATAGATACAGTGACCATCTTTTCTTGGAAAAAATGAAGGACAAATCTGGAAAAGAGGCAAATCCGAAAGAGGTTCATAAGGATAAAAAAAAGCAATTTGTTTGTGTTTATAACTTTGCTTGACAAAGGAAAATTCAAGAGCAAAGCCAAGAAAATAAAAAAGTTAAATGAAATAAATCTAAAGGGCAGCTTTCTGAAATAAATAATAAATATTCTGAAATAAATAATAAATATTCTGAAATAAATTATAATATTTATATTATATATATACACACACACACACACACATATTTATATACACAGACACACCGACACACACACACACACACACACACACATATAATATTAAAAATATTTATTATAATAAAGGACGTGTGTTCACTGTAACCATAGACCTAATTTTCATCTCTTGGAAGTATTTCCTGTTTCAGAATGGTGGGAAATTGCGGCTCCAATTTTGGGGCCTTATTTGAAGGGATTGGGAAGGGCACAGATGTAGGCTTCACCCACCCATGTCTTTTTTTTCTTTTAGATTTTTTTATCCCACCTTTATTAGTTTTATAAATAACTCAAGGGGGCGAACATACCTCATACTCCTTCCTCCTCTTATTTTCCCCACAACAACCACCCTGTGAGGTGGGTTGGGCTGAGAGAGAGAGTGACTGGCCCAAAGTCACCCAGCCGGCTTTCGTGCCTAAGGCAGGACTAGAACTCACAGTCTCCTGGTTTCTAGCCCGTTGCCTTAATCACTAGACCAAACTGGCAATTCCCTGTCTTGAGCCTCTACCAGCTGCCTTCCATTGCCAGAAGGGACAGGAAACCAGCTGGTGACTTCACGGAGACGTCCGTGTAGTTTAGCACTATTTCGGATGTTCATTTGACTTCCCCACAGCTTTGGGATTTCCTGGTGGTCTCCCATCCAAGTCCTGGCTCTGCTCAGCTTCCAAAGAGGAGAATGGGCAGGTGTGCCTGCCACACCTTAACCCTGGTCCTGTAGGAAAGCATCCTTCATAGTGAACTTCCCCTCTGTCTCTCCCCCTGGGCACCTCCCCATGTTCCTACAGCTCCCGGTCGGCCATGACGTTGCCCCCAGCGTTGGCAGGGGCCGGGCCCCGGCGTGGCAGCATGCCCCTGCCCATCAAGCACCAGCTGGTGAGAGCATCAGCGGTGGAGGAGCTGGACTCTCCTCCGAGTTCCCCAGAGGTGAGCAGCCATGGCAGAGCGAGTCCAGCGGGCGGGCGAGGCCCGTACAAAGTCATGCTGCTTGGCGAGAGCGGCGTGGGCAAGACGGCCTTGGCTGCCATCTTCGGGGGCCTGAAAGGAGTCGCCCACCACGAGGAGGACCATACAGGTAAGAAGCCAGGAGGAAGGGTCCTGTTCTATCAAGAGCACAGGATGTACCCTGGATTCGCGCTCTGCTTCGCCAGTTGTGGAGAACGAGGCACGTGCAAGCCGAGAATGCTAACAGGCCGTTTCCCTGGCGCATCTCGGTGGCATCTTAAATCTGATTTTAAGTCTAAGAGGTTTTTTAAGAAGGTATTTGGAATGCCTGCAAATTGCAGTCGTTCTGGATTTTATTTAAGGTTATGCATTTTATTTATTTCTTCTCTTTCACAAGTAATCCAAAGTATGAATGAATGTGCAGGGAAATAGGGCGGTTATCATCGTAACTATCATCAGAACGACGGCCTGAGGCTTGATGAACTTATCTGCCGTTTTATTTCCCTGCTGATCCTCACAAGAAAAGTTCCAACTTCTGACAAAGGTCAGGAGGTTTAACTTTTTATAAACTCAGGGATATAGGAAAATGCACCGCCTGGATCAGCTGAAAGCACTGGACCGATCAAAAGATTTATTCAATCAGAAGGATCGGAACCGTGTTTATCATGCCATTAATTTGGAATCACCAAAGCAAGTGATAACAATCTATTTGTGGCTTATTAGAGCTCAGCAAGGCTACATCCAGCAAAATACATTTTTGTTACACTTATTTGTATTTGACGGCCTAATGAGGAAATATTCATCCATATTCTATAATTGAGAGGTTCCTGTAACAGTCTTTTCATCCGGCAATCCCTGTCTGTTTAAAGAACTTTTAAAAGTTCCACCCTAAGGCTGTTTTTCCCATCACAGAGATGGGGATGGGGAAACAACTCCTGTTGAATTCCTACCTGCTAAAGTTACATGAAAATTAGGGGAATCTTGCTTTTAAAAAAAAGAAAAAAAAGTTGCATCTCACCCCACAAGGTACACATCAGACTTCGGGGCTGAATTTGCTAGTGCAATGTTTCTCAACCTTGGCAACTTTAAGCTAGTGCGATGTTACAAATTTGGTATAGTACAGAGGTGATAAGGATCGAGGTATTTAAATTATCTAGGAAAGGATTGTGCAAACACAGCATGCCTTTTACATTACAGCAAAATTGCTGTACTGTGTGTGAGGGACTAAGCCTTGCTGTAACAATTAGACTGTTTTGCAGTGCTCCTAAAAATATTTTAATTTACCTAATTTCTCCCAAGGACGCTAGATAAAATGAAAAATGAACACATTTCAGACCAGTAAATATGTATAATTAAATTGAGCGCAAACTAGGGAGCTGGTTAGCATATCCCATCCTTACTTAACTGTCAACCGCTTTGGAAAGATGTGTACTTGTAATAAATAATAAATATCTCAGAATGGCTCTGCATAAATCAGGATCTAACCACCATCCTTCCAGCAATCAAAGCAGTTAAATCAGTAAAGGAAGGGCATCTTGCAGTTTGTTTCAGGCAGGATCAAGGCAGGGGGATAAAACGAGGAATAACCAGACAGTTAATTAATTTTAATTTAATTTTAATTCAACGTTGATCCTGGCCCTATCCTTTCAATCACAGACACAGCTGTTTTCTGGAATATTGTGTCTGGCACATCACTCTGACCTTCTTTTTCAAACGTGGATAGTTTGAACCCAGGTTTTACTTTGTTCTTGGCTTAAATATAAAACATGCAAGAAAAGATCCTGAACTGAACGCCGTGCCTAATAGTTTGTTTAACCCTTCTGGGAATCTGCTGCCTTGACATGGTTGAACAGAGTGGCGGCCTCGTTTAATCCATACGGATCTCTGTTCTCGCTTGTCCCAAGAAACCAGAACTCAGAAGAACATTGTTTTACTGTACTTTGCAAACCAGGTTAATATGAGACGGAAGCCAAATATCTTCTGGGAATTGGGGTTCACTGGAAACTGCCAAAAAACTGCCACCAGAAATATGAGGTCTTTTGAAATATGAGGTCTTTTGAAGATTCTTAAAAACCTGGGGATAGGATTTTAATCCCAGCATCCCCAGCCACTCTCTTCTGCATCTTAAGGCAATGTGGTTTTTCTTCTTCTTCCTGCATCTCTCTTTTCTCATTGAAGACAACAGTCCCCACATCAGTGGGGAAACAGAAATCCTGCCATTATAGCCTCTTAGCATTATATTTGAACTGATTTCTTGGGCTGCTTGGCTTGAAAATACTAATTGATCTAATCATTTCAAAGACCAAATTGTTTCCCCCACCATCTTTTAAAAAGACCCTGTAGAAATAGGATCTTTTCCAACAATTCCACTGTTTTGATCAGATGCTCATTTTTTTTTCCGCACCAGAAGATTCCTACGAAAGAAGATTCTACGTGGATGACGAAGAAGTCACCCTTACGTTGTATGACATCTGGGATCAGGTATGTATGTCTTTTTTCCCCTCTCTTTTTTTATCGGCCAGTAGAAGGGAAAATACGCCGTTAAATTTAAAAAGACAAACATCCCAAGGCAATCAAATACCCTGATATTATAACCTTCCTGATACTCTGTGGTTGATTCAGCCCACATGTAAAGTCACTGTAGAGTTTG
Organism: Charina bottae; assembly: GCA_023362775.1. Taxonomy (NCBI): domain Eukaryota; kingdom Metazoa; phylum Chordata; class Lepidosauria; order Squamata; family Charinaidae; genus Charina; species Charina bottae. The sequence continues at coordinate 182,108 of JALMGJ010000011.1, read as the reverse complement.
TTCTTTGGTGATTTAATGCATGTTGTTGTTGTTCAGACGTTACGTCATGTCCGACTCTTCGTGACCTCATGGACCATAGCATGCCAGGCCTTCCTGTCCTCCACTGTCTCCCGGAGTTTACTCAAATTCATGTTCGTTACGTCGGTGATGCTATCTAACCATCTCATCCTCTGCCGTCCCCTTCTCCTTTTGCCTTCAGTCTTTCCCAGCATCAGGGTCTTTTCCAGTGAGTCTTCTCTTCGCATTAGGTGGCCAAAGTATTTGAGCTTCAGCTTCAGCATCTGTCCTTCCAATGAGCAGTCAGGGTTGATTTCCTTTAGGATTGACTGATTTGACCTCCTTGCAGTCCAAGGGACTCTCAAGAGTCTTCTCCAGCACCACAGTTCGAAAGCACCAATTCTTCGGTGCTCAGCCTTCCTTATGGTCCAACTCTCACAGCCATACATTACTACTGGGAAAACCATAGCTTCAATTATACGGACCTTTTTAATGCATGACATGGACCCAGATGTCATTTTCGGTAAACGATTCATGTGTGAATGCAATGAGTGGCATTTTATTTTGAACAGAAGATTAGACTCTTGGTTAGTTGGATCAAATGACTGATTTGAAACCCTTCTGCCCAATAAATCGTGCAATATAATTTTTAAAATTATTTATTTATCTTTAAGCAGAAGTAGGAACACCACTTTAGGAGATGCCTATGTTTCATCCCTGCCAGGAAAAAGGCTTCATCTAAAATGCTGTTGGTTTGTAAACCTGGAGAATCCAAAAATCCCTTCTTGTCTTCAGCCCCATTCATGTGCAAATGTCTTTTCAGCAAATCAATGTAAAGAAGCCATCGAAATTCAAATTTGAGGTTTTTTTCCATTTTAAGAAACAGTGGGAGGATTTGGATCCGAATTGCATGGCTAAAGAAAGGGTGATCGAATTTTCTTCATTAATTGCCCCCAACCAAATCAGTTTATTGGCTTAATTAAAACACACACAATATAACCCCTCCCCAAAAAGCACAAAAGGTACAATCTTTTCTTTAGCTGACTGACAATCCACACTAACTAGATTTGTGTGGAATACAGATCATGTTACAAATGCCTGAAGTCACCATCCTTGGCCTGAATTTCTGATTTCCAAGTGATGCCATCCCAAGTTGCTCACACAGAAACCAGGAATTCAGAGATTCTGAAAGTCTGTATTGAGTGCGTCAAGTTTCTAGCCCTTAAGATTTAGTAATTCTGTGAATTAGTCCTTGTGAATTTTTCGGAGAGTTTGGGGTAAATCTTATTAAATGGCATTTCTTCTGGGTTAATAATTGCATTTTCATTTCTAGTCCTCTATCAGCCGGGGTGCAGCAAGGAAGTATAATTCGTCTATTCATTGAACATATATTTAAGCAGCAAATGTATCTGAACTTTTATAATTTGCACAAGGGCAAGGTCTGAGTCTAGTTTACTCGGCAGAGAGAAAAAAGATAACAAAGACGATTGAATGGCTGTTAAGGGAAATGTGGGGAATTACTAATGTTTTGGCTAAATGTTCAGAAAAGGAATCCAAGGGATAAGCCGCAGATCCGGAGTGGGTCTTGATCCAGTTTTGGGACAATTATGTGGATGTGCATGAAGGTATTATTTGAGATTAATACAAAGATGACTGACAATAGGGAACCATCCAAGTGATGGCTGCTTTTAAATTTAAACATTTAGTTGTAGAGAAAGACATGACATCATTTCACAAGATCCCTTAAGTGGAGGAAGACAGTATATAAACGTATGCAAATTACACATCTGCTTGGAAACCATGGGTGTTAATAGAGTACTACAGTGCACAGATATGCAAATCGATATGCAAATGCTGCCAGGGTTCCCTCCAGATAGAATGGCAGCATTCTGTGTTATGCAAATATATGCAAAACGCATCCAAGGGCTGGGGCAGCTTAAGAGGTCATTTAATTCCCATTTTCTGCCTTGCAATGCAAATGTATTCTTTTTCAAATAAGTCAGCGCATCTTCCCAAATCCATCTCATCTTTCCAATTGATAAGGTTGGCTTATTTGAATTTTATTGTTTGATTTTCATTTTGAGGGGAAGGATTTCTATCCTTAAAGGCAGGACATCGTAATAAAATAACAATAGGGCTTGTTGGAGCCCTCCGTTTTATCCATCTGCATTCTTGTAGTTAAAGAGCTGGCACATTCAGCCGATGAACTATCCAAACTTTCCGAAGAGCTTTTTAAACATTTGAATTTGCTTTCGTACAATTGCTTACATGAGCTGTCCACAAGCACAGATTTCTCCCGTAGAAATATCGTCTTCTCTCCAACTTTCAGCTACTCAAAAGGAGACCTGTTTTTTTAACTGGGCGCTTATCAGGGGAATCTAAAACCATGCTTCTCTCATGTTTTATTTCAAATATTTTTATAGGCATAGGCCCACAGATTCAGGGAACAGTCCAGAACAGTGTTTCTCAAGATTAGCAACTTTAAGATGTCTGGACTTCAAGTCCCAGAATTCCCCAGCCAGCGTGCTAGCTGGGGAATTCTGGGACTTGAAGTCCAGACATCTTAAAGTTGCTAAGCTTGAGAAACACTGGTCCAGAATCTCAGCAAGTGGCAGTGCTACTCTGGACAGAAAGTAATCAGGGTTAGCTCTAGTGAGCATATGGATGGGAGACCACCAGGAAAAGCCAGACGAGGAATTTGAAAAAATATTTATTATCATCATCATCATCACTATAGTTTCAGGGAAGCCAATGAGTTTCATGAAAGGAAGGTCTGTCCATAGAGGTATTCCCTGGATCAACTCCACTATTGCCACTCCTATAGCCAGAGATTATAACGGGGAGGCTTTCAAAATGCCAAATCGGAAATCCAAAATAACTATCCTACGACCATGTTCCACTACCCCAAACCCAAGAAAGAGGAACTACATGTCAACCTGTCCTCCATTGAGACCAACAGGTGCAAACAGACAGACAATTAGGCAGTGCAGCATAGTGGTTAAGGTGTTGGATTAGGATCCAGGTACAAGTCCACTCCCAACCTTGGAGGCTCCCTGGATAATCAGAGGCCAGTCAGCCCGACCTACCCTGCAGGGTCGTTCTTATGGAGAAAAATCAGAGGAGAGACTATGCTTGGAGGGGCGTATATCTAATAACGATAATAATCGCAATAAAAATGATAAAACCCTGCAGGAAAAGGAGACCTCAGCCTGATATTAGAAAACTGCGATTCCTTGTGATAGTTTTCCCAGGACTATAAAACAGGACTGTTATGATTCATTGGCTCAAGGCTTCCTTTCGCCAGGTGACACCAAGGAGAAAAATTCGCTGCAGAAACCACGCCCGGCTTTTGGCTGCTCCTAATCCACAGCTCCTCACCACCCTGGCCTTTGACGTTTTCTTTCTCCGGAAACCTTTCCTTGACAGGGAGATCCTGGAGGATGGATGCAAGAATCTTGTCTCCAGACGGGGGATGCCTTCCTGGTGGTGTTCGCAGTGACCGATCGGCGCAGCTTCACCAGGATCCCCCCAACCCTCCTGCGCCTGCGGGCAGGGAATCCTCGGACCGATCCCCCCATTATCCTGGTGGGGAACAAGAGTGACCTGGCCCGTTCCCGGGAGGTCTCCCGCGAAGGTGAGTTACCCAAAGTTTGTGCGGTGGCTGTCCTGATGCCGCCACACGTGGGGCTTCGGCACCCGCACACCTGCTCTGTCTGCAAGGGTAGAGAGAAGGATGACCTGGATGGAGATATGCAGGAACTGTTCCCTAGGCAAAAGGGGCTGAAGCGCTTTTAAGTCCAGAAGAGCAAGATAGCATTCAGAAGCAGCTCAGGCAGACACCTCCCTGATCCATTTGAGTATAAGGAGGGGGAACAGGTCCAGCACACTCAGACCTGCAAAATTCGGTTACGGTGGCCTATTAAAAGGAGTTTTAGCCTTCCTGTGGGGTGGGTTTCCTGGTCTGGTCCACCTAGTGGGGCTGACAGCTTCACCCATGACCTGGCAGGGGATGAGGCAGCTGTAATGGGCTGTGAGAATAACCTTAGGAGACAGGAGGACGAGCCGCAGCCAAGGCAACAGTCAGATAAGAGGTGTCTCAGCCCTCAGCAAGAATGGGGGTGGAGGAAGCATCTCAGAGTTGACCCTCCTTAGTTCTCAGGAAGGAGAAGCGCTTTCAGACTCGCAAGCTTCTAACACTATAACCTTAAATAAAGGTAATCTTGGGATTTGTGGTTTTCGTCTCCTTGTCTGGACCACCTCGAAGGGCTGACAGCAGCCCTGCCCTGCATTGCTGAAACTTGGCTGGGCGAGGGTGATGATGGTCTGAAATCTGCCCAGCTGAGTACTTATTTTTATTTTATTGTATTGTATTTTTCGATCCCTTTATTATTTTTATAAATAACTCAAGGCGGCGAACATACCTAATGCTCCTTCCTCCTCCTATTTTCCCCACAACAACCACCCTGAGAGGTGGGTTGGGCTGAGAGAGAGTAACTGGCCCAAGGTCACCCAGCCGGCTTTCGTGCCTAAGGCGGGACTAGAACTCTCAGTCTCCTGGTCTGCCATTGGCTCCTTCCTAGGGCTGAGAGAGAGGGACTGGCCCAAGGTCACCCGGCCGGCTTTCGTGCCTAAGGCGGGACTAGAACTCTCAGTCTCCTGGTTTGCCATTGGCTCCTTCCTAGGGCTGAGAGAGAAGGACTGGCCCAAGGTCACCCGGCCGGCTTTCGTGCCTAAGGCGGGACTAGAATTCTCAGTCTCCTGGTCTGCCATTGGCTCCTTCCTAGGGCTGAGAGAGAGGGACTGGCCCAAGGTCACCCGGCCGGCTTTCGTGCCTAAGGCGGGACTAGAACTCTCAGTCTCCTGGTTTGCCATTGGCTCCTTCCTAGGGCTGAGAGAGAAGGACTGGCCCAAGGTCACCCGGCCGGCTTTCGTGCCTAAGGCGGGACTAGAATTCTCAGTCTCCTGGTCTGCCATTGGCTCCTTCCTAGGGCTGAGAGAGAGGGACTGGCCCAAGGTCACCCAGCCAGCTTTCGTGCCTAAGGCGGGACTAGAACTCTCAGTCTCCTGGTTTGCCATTGGCTCCTTCCTAGGGCTGAGAGAGAAGGACTGGCCCAAGGTCACCCGGCCGGCTTTCATGCCTAAGGCGGGACTAGAACTCTCAGTCTCCTGGTCTGCCATTGGCTCCTTCCTAGGGCTGAGAGAGGGGGACTGGCCCAAGGTCACCCAGCCGGCTTTCGTGCCTAAGGCGGGACTAGAACTCTCAGTCTACTGGTTTGCCATTGGCTCCTTCCTAGGGCTGAGAGAGAGGGACTGGCCCAAGGTCACCCAGCCGGCTTTCGTGCCTAAGGCGGGACTAGAACTCTCAGTCTCCTGGTTTGCCATTGGCTCCTTCCTAGGGCTGAGAGACAGGGACTGGCCCAAGGTCACCCAGCCAGCTTTCGTGCCTAAGGCGGGACTAGAACTCTCAGTCTCCTGGTTTGCCATTGGCTCCTTCCTAGGGCTGAGAGACAGGGACTGGCCCAAGGTCACCCAGCCGGCTTTCGTGCCTAAGGCGGGACTAGAACTCTCAGTCTCCTGGTTTGCCATTGGCTCCTTCCTAGGGCTGAGAGACAGGGACTGGCCCAAGGTCACCCAGCCGGCTTTCATGCGTAAGGCGGGACTAGAACTCTCAGTCTCCTGGTTTCTAGCCTGTTGCCTTAACCACTAGACCAAACTGGATCTTTCCTTGATGCCGAGGTTGGTGGTGGTGGGTGGAATCTTCATGGTAAGATCAAGCCTTGCCAGGGTTCAGCTGAAGCCTGTTGTTCCCCATCCAGGCCCCCACAGACTCCAGGCACCGGGACAGGACATCAACAGCATCACGTAGTTCGCCAGGGGCTGAGAGGTACAACTGAGTATCATCAGCATCCTGATACCACCTCACCCCATGGCGACGACGGATGATCTCCCCCAGCGGTTTCATGTAGATGTTAAACAGGAGTGGAGAGAGCAGCAAACCCTGTGGCACCCCACAGAGGAGGGGCGGAGGGCGGGATCTCTCACTCCCAATCAACACCCACTGGTATTGGCCGCGTAGGAAGGAAGTGAACTAGGACAATACAGTGCCTCCCACTCCCAGTCCCCGACCATGGTCGATGGTATTGAGAGGTCAAGGAGAGCCAGGATGGATGCACTGCCCCCATCCCGCTCCCACCAGAGGTCATCCGAAAATGTGACCCATGCCATTTCTGTCCCATGCCCAGGCCTGAATCCAGACTGAAAGGGGTCCAAATAATCCACTTCATCCAAGGTCCGTTGAAGTTGCTGTACAACCACCTTCTCTACAACCTTTCCTAAAAAAGGGAGGTTGGACACTGGTTGAAAGTTGTCCAGTGTGGTGGGATCCAGCGATGGCTTCTTGAGGAGGGGACGGACCAACACCTCCTGCTTATTTTGTCAATTGTTGTTGTGATCTTATCGTGGATCTTTTTCTTAGCCTATCTTATGCACCTCCGTGAGAGACCGTTTTTAGAAACCAGGGGCAGAAATAAATTTACAATCTAGGAAGGGGGTGTCAAAAAAAAAGAAACCCACCCAGATTGCTAAATCGCTCTCTTCCCTTCTCGCCCCCCACCCTAGAAGGCCGCAGCCTGGCGGTGATGATGAACTGCAAACACATCGAGACCTCCGCAGCCTTGCATCACAACACGGAGGAGCTGTTCGAAGGGGTCGTGCGCCAGATCCGCCTGCGCCGCTGTCGGCGCGAGGGGGATTCCCTGAGCAGAGAGGGGGCCATCGGCCGTCGCGAAAGCCTCACCAAAAAAGCCAAGCGGTTCCTCTCTAGCCTGGTGCCCCGCAACGGACGCTTCTTCAAGCAAAGGTCCAAATCGTGCAATGACCTTTCAGTGCTATGAGTCTTCGGCCTCCTGAAGACCCCAGAGGGTCTTTCTCCAAGGAAAGAAAGAGAAATCATTTCTTGCTTCTCCCATCCCCGAACGCACGGCAGGGCAGCGGCCGCCACCGCTCCGGACAGGTGTGTGCTCAAGCATGTGGCAAGATGCTCGTTGGGGCTCAACTCTCTCCTCTGCTTTGATGCATAACTTATCAAGCTTCACTTTTGGCACAGCACTGAATTCTTAGGATGACCTTTTGTGGCGGAGGGAAGACCTAGTTTTAGAAGAACGTTTATGATACCCCTGGAGGATTTGGAATTGGGCCAAGATGGAAATAACGGCTCACCTCCAAGCTCATCTGCCTCCCCCCCCCCCAAAAAAAACCCCACCCCATTGCACTCTTGTGAGATGATTATTGGTGGTGGGGGGTGACGAAGCACCATCATTTTCAACTTCAGCTTTTAAATCTGTCCTAAAGGTGGCCAAAACGCGGGGCCAAAATGCCTGTTCAGAGACTCAGGGTTTTCTTCTCGATCTGCGTTTCTTCTCCTCTGCTGCAGTTCGAAGGCCCGCCTTCCTTTTAAAGGAGTTTTTAAATTGTTTTCAAGGCACCGGCTAGAAGAAGCTGCACTGCCCACCGTCCGTGTGAACAAACAACTGAGGCACGTGCAGGATGCTTTCGCCGTTCTGCCCTTTTCTATAACTCTGGAAGGGGCCTATTTGGCGGTGCCTCTTTGTGGTCGCTCACATCTTCGAAAGGCTCTGAATTCCGTGCAATTGCAAACCTCACCTCGACAAGGCCTTGCTTAAAGCCATGGACTGGCCCCCGAGGGTCCATCCCACCCAAATGCTTCCCGCTGGCATAAACTATTTGCCTGCCCCTCCCTTCGAAGGGGAGAAAAGATGGAGCCTCTGTTTCCTGCGGAATGGGAACGTTCGCCTTTTTAAGCACCAAGCTTCACGTTTTTCAAGAGCATTTACGGACATCCTTCTGTGGGCCAGGTTCAAGCAGGTAATTGCTGCTTCGGAACACCTATTTTCGTTTGCTTATTCATGCTTGACGTTCATACTTTTCTTTTGAGCAACTGTTTTATAAAGACTTTGGCAAAGCAAAGTTGCCATTTTCTATGTTTAGTGCATCGGCAGAGACAGAAGCCGGGGGCAATGGGCTGTTTTCAGTTCTCCTCGAAGGGTTATTTAACCAGCCCATCCTTTTAAAGAACCTCAGAAGCCAAACAATTCCATCCTTCTCGTTCAGATATGGTGAATGGCAACACCCCTACCAATCCCACTGCGAATGCTAGATTTCTCCTTTAGGGTGGCTGAGCGGAAGGGAGAGAGAGTTTTCCTTTAACCACTATTCATGGATGATGATGATGATGATGATGATGATGATTTAATTTGAAAGCTCCAGACCCACCAAGGAACCGGACGAAGCAGCTTTGCTACACCTCGCTTAAGCCGTTCTTAAAGAGAATTTCCATTCCATAGAGAAAATTTGTTCAGTTTCTAGAATAATCGAGACGTTAGGGGTGGGTCTCCACGAGGCCTCCAGAAAAGTGAGAGAGAGAATGCCTGACCGCAGCTGGTTGTGCCCTTATTTTCGATTAAAGCCATTTTCTACTACATTGTGCCATCCTTATCATATCATTTGGCCATATTAAAGCGCCAGGCATGGCATGCAGGAAGGGAGGGAGGGAGGGAGGGAGGGGAAAGGGTGGGATAAGAAATGAGTGGAAGAATTAGTCAACCAGTTGAGAGGCAAGTCACATTTCTATCCTATTTCGACTTGGGAAGAAGGAACGGGGTTGGCCTCCCACATAGGTGCACGTTGGGGGACATCTGGAGATCAGGAGGAGGAGATGCTATTTCTGTTTCAAGGGAAAGGCAGGAAGCCCTCTGCACATGTCCTGAGGTGCTCTGTCTCCACTCCTTCAGCCCTTTTATAGTTCGAATCCTCTTCTGGGACCCAAATTCTGGCTTTTGATACGTGATAAAGCCTGGAGCCTTTTTAAGATGCAAGCCGTGTCTCCCCTGATCAGCAGCGGAGACAAGCTGACGGCTGAAGCTGTCACTGTTTTCCAGAAGGGCCTCCTACGCCGTTCTCGGAGAACAGCACCTGCAACAAAGAACATCATTTTCTTCCCACCACTCCTGGCCCTGCGCTTTCTGCGTCCTTACCTTGTTACACCTCCCTCGCGTTTTCCTCCATTCCCACCTGCCAAGTCTCTGCCCCTCGAAGAGAACCACATCCTCGTGCAGAGAATGCCCCAACCGGTGTGAACAGCCTCTCCGTGCATCCCTGCTCCCGAACCACAGATCTCGCAATCACAATTCTTGTAAAGGCATAGAGAGGGCTTTACAGCGACAGCTAGTTTTTTGGGGTAGCCTTGCAGGAACCCCCTTTCCAAACCCTTTTCGGCCCTCATCTAACAAATATCAACGGGATTGAGTCTCCCCTTGTGGCTCCCTTACTCCATTCTTTCAGGGTGGGAACACCAGCCAGGAAGAACAAGGTAAATGGGGAAAACTCAGCATGTCTATTTCAGGTGCAGTTCTGTAATTTCCTGGGTTTAACACAATGGAAATGAAAGATTGTATTTCTGGAATGGAGGCTTGTATGTTTCCAGGCACTTTGAAAGTGCCTGAAAACATATATACTGTATATATAAAGGAGTCCCTCCTTGAGAGGGAGATGGGCGGTCATAGAAATTTAATAATAAATAAATAAATTTAATAATAAATATATATATCACACACACACCCAGCAGCTGTTAAAGAAAGTTTTCTAGGATTTATCCAATGTCCGACTTGGAGTCCTTGCTTAATGACCACAATTGGGACCGGAATTTCAGTTGCTAAGCAAAGCAGTCATTAAATGAATCTGACCCAATTTTACAACCTTTTTTGCGGCGGTTGTTAAGCAAATCACCATGGGCGTTAAGCGCACCAGCTGGTTGTTAAGTGAATCACGCGGTTCCCCATTGATTTTGCTTGCCAGAAGCCAGCTGGGAAGGTCGAAATGCCGATCACATGACCATGGGATGCTGCGATGTTCATAAATGTGAACCGGTTGCCAAGCGCCCAAATTGTGATCACGTGACCACGGAGATGCTGCAACAGTTGTGTGAGAACCAGTTATAAGTCATTTTTTTCAGCACCGTCGTAAGTCCAAACCATCACTAAACGAATGGTTGTTAAGCGAGGACTGTCTGTACTTCCAAGTCCCATCTGTTATATGGGTACCATGAAGCCCCAGACTACAAAATCCCCTGCATGTGGCTAAGCTTTTGGGGAATATTTGAAGAAGTCCAAGAAGGAGATCTCGGCTAGGCCTCCATCTTTACATCCAACTCTTTGTCGCAATTGCACAAAGCAAGGAAAAATCTAGCAGAAGCCAGGATGGTTTCCCACCGTAGTGTGTAACAATGCAATATTCATTTTTCCTTTCCTTAAAGTGGTGCTCAACCATAAAATAACCCTAAGGGAATTAACGCCCCCCAAATTCATCTAAGTTCATCGAGAAATAAATTGCAGCACCCACCCAAAGCAAGCTCAACTCACCAGCAGACTGATTGACAACAGGCTGGCCAGATGAATGCCCTGGGTGTTTGCTGGCAGGAAATGGAGACAGAGTTCTGCCTTTTCTGCCGTTACGTCCCCACGTGGGACTTGGGAGGAAGTTGGCCCCCAACCCTGAGTTCCCCAAGACAGAGTCCTCAATAGACTTGTTTTCCAAGGAATTTCTCCACTCCAGGTATTTATTTCAGTTACCGCCCACTCTTCCTCCAAGGCCAGAGCAGAATGGTAAACTTAGTTCTTTTCTTCCCCTGCCTTTTATCCTCACAAGCCTGTTTGTTGTTTATTCGTTCAGTCGCTTCCGACTCTTCGTGACTTCATGGACCAGCCCACGCCAGAGCTTCCTGTCGGCCGTCACCATCCCCAGCTCCCCCACGGTCGAGTCCGTCACCTCCAGAATATCGTCCATCCATCTTGTCCTTGGTCGGCCCCTCTTCCTTTTGCCTTCCACTTTCCCCAGCATCAGCATCTTCTCCAGGGTATCCTGTCTTCTCATTATGTGGCCAAAGTACTTCAGTTTTGCCTTTAATATCATTCCCTCAAGTGAGCAGTCTGGCTTTATTTCCTGGAGTATGGACTGGTTTGATCTTCTTGCAGTCCAAGGCACTCTCAGAATTTTCCTCCAACACCACAGTTCAAAAGCATCTCTCTTCCTTCGCTCAGCCTTCCTTATGGTCCAGCTCTCACAGCCATAGGTTACTACAGGGAATACCATTGCTTTAACTATGCGGACCTTTGTTGTCAGTGTGATGTATCTGCTCTTAACTATTTTATCAAGATTTGCCATTGCTCTCCTCCCAAGAAGTAGACGTCTTCTGATTTCCAGGCTGCAGTCAGCGCCTCCAGTAATCTTTGCGCCTAGAAATACAAAGTCTGTCACTGCCTCCACTTTTTCTCCCTCTATTTGCCAGTTATCAATCAAGCTTGTTGCCATAATCTTGGTTTTTTTGAGGTTTAACTGCAACCCAGCTTTTGCACTTTCTTCTTTCACCTTCATCATAAGGCTCCTCAGCTCCTCCTCGCTTTCAGCCATCAAAGTGGATCATCTGCATATCTGAGATTGTTAATGTTTCTTCCAGCGATTTTATCTCCAGCCTTGGATTCATCAAGCCCAGCATGTCGCATGATGTGTTCTGCGTACAGGTTGAATAGGTAGGGTGAGAGTATACAGCCCTGCCGTACTCCTTTCCCAATCTTAAACCAGTCCGTTGTTCCGTGCTCTGTTCTTACCGTTGCTACTTGGTCGTTATACAGATTCCTCAGGAGGCAGACAAGATGACTTGGTATCCCCATACCACCGAGAACTTGCCACAATTTGTTATGATCCACACAGTCGAAGGCTTTAGAATAGTCAATAAAACAAAAATAGATGTTTTCCTGAAACTCCCTGGCTTTCTCCCTGGCCTGGTACACAAGCCTGTAGAAGCTATTTAAAGCATTTCCATACCATTTTCCAGCTGAACAGACTCTCAGAATGACTTACAAAGAATCAGTAATAAGGCAGCAGCGTTTGACTGCGGGCATAAGCAGATACGGCATTAAAGGATAATGGGATGAGGAGGACAGAGGAAAAGAGCAAGCTCCAGTAGCAGATATCAAAGTCAAATACAGTGTTATGATTACCTGCTAGAAGAGAAGGGGTTAAAGACCAAGAGGCTCTTTCAGGTTGGTGACCATATTCCTGCTTTTCCATCTCTCCTGATTAAAATATGGAGCCCGACCAGCCCCAATCATATAGGTACAGCTATTAGTAGTAATGTATGGCTGTGAGAGTTGGACAATAAGGAAGGATGAGCGCCGAAGAATTCATGCTTTCGAACTGTGGTGCTGGAGACGACTCTTGAGAGTCCCTTGGACTGCAAGGAGGTCAAACCAGTCAATCCTAAAGGAAATCAACCCTGACTGCTCATTGGAAGGACAGATACTGAAGCTGAAGCTCAAATACTTTGGCCACCTAATGCGAAGAGAGGACTCCCTGGAAAAGACCCTGATGCTGGGAAAGACTGAGGGCAAAAGGAGAAGGGGACGGCAGAGGATGAGATGGTTAGATAGCATCACCGATGTAATGAACATGAATTTGAGTAAACTCCGGGAGACAGTGGAGGACAGGAAGGCCTGGCATGCTATGGTCCATGAGGTCACGAAGAGTCGGACATGATTAAACGACTGAACAACAATAATACCCCCATGCCCCCATGCCATGCTGGTTGTCAAAGAGGATATGGCCCAGGCCACTATTAAATCCATGCTGTCACTATTAATGAATTAAAAACCCTCCAAAGAATCCACAGGGTCTTGAGAACTACTTGGTTCGCCCTAGGGCTTCCAAAACCTTTATTCTCTGTCCATTCTTCCCAAACCAGAAGCCTGTTTAAATAATAAAAATTACCTCTTTGATGCGATTATGGTATAGGAAATAGAATGGTCTAATTGCAGTGTATTAAAATTAGTATTAATGATACAGCCTTCCCCAGATATGTTGGACTACAGCTCATCAGCCAAGAAGGCTTCTGCTTTTTAATAAAATTTCTTAGTCGGAAAAGATGCCGGCAGACTCCTTCCATTCATTATGATGAATGCGTTATTGCTTCGATGGGATGTGCATTGCTCTCTCTTTCTAAATTTGGTGTGTCACACCGAGCATCCAGGAGACAGAAAGTCAAGGGATGGATTTATTGAATCACGGAGAACAAACGCCCGCTGGGGAAAAGAGTTACGGTCCCAAGGTATCTAGAGGGCAGCAGAGGCGGCTATTCTGTGCTTTCTGCCTCCAGATGCAGGAGCATTGAACCCACGATCACCCAGGGCTCCACCCTGAAGATGCCCCCCCTCCCAAATCAAGGCATTCAGAATTGGCTCTTTTCAAGTTATCCCCACAGAAGTAATTGAACAGATCAGCAAAAAGGGTGGCCAGTTCTTGGTTGTCTTGAGAAGGGGAGAGGATGCTGTGCTTTGTAGATGGGGCAAAGGGCCAGGCCGTGCTGCAAAGCCACCACTACCTCCCTCCTCTGCCAAGGGGATCATTCTCCCCAAAGCCAAACTTCTTCTCTTCCTGCCCCCCCGCCCCCTCCTCCATATAGGTTTCCAAGGCTCACGACTCCTGAAACTGAATGAGTTTGGAAAGGGGGGGGAAGGGGAGAAGGCATGCGATACCCATCACTTTGCCATGGAAACGTCCTTGTGGTCCCCAGTTGGGGAGTTGCCATGGAGACGGGATGTTTCCCATTGCTATAGCAACCAACTTCTGCTTATTAGCACAAGCTAGCAACTCGTGCCCTCCCGAACAGGGATCAAGGGCGAGGGAGGCAAGGCCATTGCAGGGTGAGGACAAGGCAGGCAAACAGGGAGAGAGGGAGGAATGAAGGGGGCATTTATGGCAAAGCGGAGTCTCGCTTTGGGGGACTCGGCAAGGGGGCTCCCTGGGGAAACTGAAGTTGCCCACAAGCCCCACCCGCCTGCATTCAGAGCCATCTGCCGCTCAGCTGAAGCTTCACCTGGGAGCCAGGAGGCGGCAAGACCAAGCAAGCAGAGGTGCACAATGGCCCGCAACCCCTGGAAAATCCCTCCGTCTGCAAGCAAAACCGTGTTATCAAGCCCAGGGCACGTTTTGCCTCCAATCCCCACCCCAACGTTTGCGGGGTTTGTCACGCCAGCCACGGAGGAGCAGCCAGGAGCCAAGACCGTGGACACCTCCCAGGCTGGCGGGATCAGAAATAACTCTAGGAACATCAGCTGCTGCTGCTGGAGCGCTGGGGCAAGGAAGGGGACAGAACGTGTTCTCTGGGCTGGGCCGAGCCCTCTATGCGGAAAGACAAAGGCTCGGCGGGGGGCAGCCCCGCCCCAGGAAAAAAGCAGGGAGCGGCCCCACCTCTGCCAGAAGCCTTTCTGGGGGCTCATCTGACAATTCCTCTGGGTGGCCAGCCATTTGTGGGGACGATGAACCCGGGCCAGCCACACTGATGCGCCAACAGGGATGGAACAAAGTCGAAGGCTCCAGGAAGCTAATTTAAAGCCCACACCACAGAACGGGTACCCCACTTTATTAATAATTTGTTCCTGGCCTTGTCATGTTTTTTGGGGGGGGAGGAGGAAGACATTCTCCTTTTAATCTCTCCTACAGAGAAATGCTTAAAACATTTTACACAGATGAAAGGTTCATTCTTCTCATAATGTACCTGAAATCATACATACTTTGGAGGGGGGGGGGGGGAGAGGGAAAGGGGAGGGTGAGGGAGGGATGCATTACCAAACAGGTTTTGGAAATACTGACCCAAATCAAGAACTATAGCTTCCTTCCCCGTCTCACTAGGACTCTGGCTGTTGAGAAAAATCCACCCCCCGATATTTCAGCCTCACCCTAAAGATTTCCACCTCTTTTCAGGAGAAACTCTCCCCAATCCTTATAGAGCCCCCCGGGGGGGGGGGTGCTGAAAAACAGGCCATGCTGGGTTACATTTGGTGACTTTTATTATTCATTTATAAGCAAAAGAAAAAAAAAAGGAAATCGAAAGAGATAAAAAGAAAACCAAAGTACACCTTTGAAAATCTGGAATGGGGGAAGAGGTGGCCTGAGGGACTCCGAGGGAAGGTGCAGCAGAAAACAGGGACCACCAAGAACAGGGTACAGAGTCAAGAAAAAGGAGGGAAAGGAAAAGGACAGGACAGGACAACATCCCCACACGTTATGCAGCCTCTTTGCAGGTTGGGGGGGTAAGAAAACACTGCGTGGGCAAGGAGGGTCTCCCCGCAGGACCAGGCCTCCCACCCACAGGCCCGTTTGCGCCTCTCCCTTCTATGTACAGCGTGCGCGCACACAGGCCCGTCTGCAGGGAGACCGGCTGAGGCCATCCAGCGAAGCCTCACAGCCGATCCGAGCAGAGGGTGGGAGAGAGGAAGGCCCCCGCTGGGCTCGGTCAGAAAGGAAAACGAAGAGATGCTGCAATTCCACATGGGGGGGGAGGAGGTCCCTCCAGTCCCTGTGAAGCTCCCCCGAGGGGGGTAATGCACCTCCTCCAATTATGATTCGAGAACTGGGGGGGGGGCAGAATACAGCCCCCCCCCAGCACTTGGTGGGAGGGAAATCAGAATAAAATCAGAGTTCGTGTTAAGAAGGGTCCCCCCAGGGAGGGAGCGTTCCTTCAAAGTCCATCCCCAGCCTTGTATCCGAAGGGGCAGGTGAGGCGGTGATGGTGTGGAGATGATTATTCCCCTCCTGGCTCCGTGGGAGAGGGAGGGCAGGGAGGGGGGAACTGGGTTGCGTTACCTGCAGAAACAAGGAAAAGGGAGATTAGGAACCTTCCGCTTCATCCCACCCTCACAAGCTGCTCCTCCCCAAACGGGGCCTTCTCTCCCCCCAATTCCCAGCCTGGGTGGCACTGCCTTTCCCGTCTCCTCCTTTCTGTTCCACCCCCCCTGCCCCTCAACTTTCACGTCAAAATATGGCAGAGGACAGAAAGCAAATGAAAACTCCCAATTGGGGGAGATGGGCGGTCATATAAAGGAAGGAAGGAAGGAAGGAAGGAAGGAAGGAAGGAAGGAAGGAAGGAAGGAAGGAAGGAAGGAAGGAAGGAAGGAAGGAAATTGTGACACTGTGAGTAAAGCTCCAGGGGACGTTATTAGCCGAAGATGGACGCCAGAGAATCTGCAAGGCAAGTAATCTGGTACGTGAATCTACTCACAGAAAATCTAAGGGATGAGGAATATTTTCTGGGCCGAAGAAATTGTCAGGCTGAGATCTCTGGGGAGGGGGAGAAGGAGCCCTAAGTTTTCAGGTATCTGTTGGATAAGAGTCCACCTGATCGAGTTCCAGACCTCAGTTAGGTTATGAAAGGTATGCAAGTCAAATTGAGAACATAAAGCCGAGAACCCTTCTCTTTGCCACCCCAGGCCTTGCTGCTCAGCCACTCACATTGTTTGGGGACTGAAGAGGCCTGAGAGCTGGAAGCACTGGGAGGCCAATGTCTGTGAAGCCAGGTTCAGTGCTGGGCTAAGAGCTACAGGGGAGAAGAAGGAAGAAAAGCGTTAGCATCTTGGGAGTTACTTCCCACAGAAAAAAAACACTAATCGGTGCTCTTTGGTGCAAGGCAAGCAGCGGTCGCGAAAAACATTCGGTTGAACTGGTTTAGCGGTGGCAGGCTTTCCATGGGGGAGGCGCCACGGGCAACCTGCCACACCTCCAGTTCAAAAGGGCAGCTCGGCCACGGCCACGGCCTCCAACTGGAGCCCCCGAAGAACAGCTGGTAGTCAAAGCGGAGGCCCTGCACCGACTGGCCCGCAGTGCGATTCAGATCAAGACACTTTTAGAAAGAACAACTGGAGGATTTCTTCAATCTGTACCCAAACAAGACTTGGGGGACTGTCTATGACTGGGAAATGAGAGAAGCTGTGAGTTGTTCTTCTGTTACACAATGCTCTCCATCTACTAGGGCAGTGTTTTTCAAACTTGGCCACTTTACGATGTGTGGACTTCAACTCCCAGAATTCCCCAGCCAGTTGAAGTCCACGCATCTTAAAGTGGCCAAGTTTGAGAAACACTGCACCGGGGCCGTTGTCAGGGAGCGATGCACTCCGCTGTCATCAGGGCCGCTCGCAACTGGTCCTTTCAGTCCAGCCCAGATCTACCCTGCCTTACCTGTCAGGGCAGCTGGATTCAGCGCTCCCAAGGGTATCGCTCCATTGAGCTGCAAAGCAGCCTGAGCCGCCGCGGTTGTCGAGAGCGGAATCCCAGAACCTGCTGCGTGGGGGAAACACAAGACAGGACGTTTGGGGCGGAAGGATGAGGCTGCTCCGCTCACGGCCTTTAAAAAGACAACCTTCCCAACCTGGCACCTTCCAGAGCTGAGGGCGTTCCAGCGGTGACTTATGGGAGCTGGTGTCCCACCCGTGATTTTGCCAATGGCAATTATAGAGCCCTCAGGCTGGGCCGAATCTGAAGGCCTTCGTCAATGTTGTTCAGTCATGCCCGTCCCTCTCCCATCTCCAGAAAAAACTCCCCAAAAGATGAGATAGATGACCAGGCCCTGGTTTTTCCCCCCCCCTGTGCTTCCAGGCAACAAATGTCTGCCTCCAACTCTGCAAAACCAAGCATGAACCGTAGCAGCCCGGCAGTTTCCCCGGAGCAAGTGCAATAGTCAAAGAGAACGCACTATATAGGATTGAGCTGGTTCAAAAATAACGCTCCTGTGGAGCCAACAGCGGGTTAAGCCAAGGAACCTTTCACCGTCTCCCACTGCACCTTCTCTGGACTTCTTCTGCAGCATCTTCCCAACACTACAGCATTGGCCCCTCTTAAGATCAGCCTTTCTTGGCCGAGAGAGAGAACACTGTGGGCTTCTGCTAGAGGAGGAAGTCCTGCTGGACGTGGGGAAAGGCCAAGAGGGATCTAAGCTAGTCACCTTTAATTTATAGTACATTTTATTGATTATATGTTAACTTAATTTATATTATTTTAAAATATAAAATATATATTAAGATATAAATTTAATATTAATAATTTATATCTTAATATATATGTTATATTTAAAAACAATATAAATTAACATAAGATATCAATAAAATTTATTTATTCAATTTATCTACCACCTCAATCCTCACAGATTCTCTTCGGCCCAACTAGCTTCTCTCCTTGTAAGGAACAGAGCCAGAGTGAGGAAATTTATTCAGAAAGAAAAGTCAGTGCTGATCCTGTCAAAAGGGATACAGATTTCTGTCACCTCTGCAACAGGACCAGGTGCAGCGGCGGCTGTAATTGGCTTAAACAGACCGAGGTACCTCCTATCTAGGAGGGGGCTCTTCATCACAAAGCAAGTCTCTCACATGAAGGATCCTTCAAGAATGCTGGTTTGGAAAGACCGCACTATTGCAGATTCCATCCCTAAGGCAAAATAGGTCACGGAACCTTTCTGGCCGTGATTCCCATTCTAGGCGATTCCCTTCACACCAGATCAACAGACTGTCCTGTTTGGCTAATTGGTAGAAATTTTCGTGCAATTTCTGTTCGTAATTCCCTTTTAGCACTGACCTCGAGCTTTTTCATTCCAAATACTGTCCCTAACAAGATAACTCCGCCACCCCAGGAGGAACCATTCCATTGCCACCGGGCCTTTCCAAATGTAACAGAATCGATTTCCCAAATTTTCACCAGGAAGCCTCACCTTCTGCCAGTTTAGCCATCAGCTGCAGCTGGGAGCCGGTGGCCCCCAGGTTCAGGGCTGCCCGGTCAGGCTCCTCAGCACCATCGGGGAACGTGATGTCAGTGGTGCCATCCAGCCGTTCAGTGACTTGTCCCACCCGCATGGGCCGGCCAGCCAGCTCGAAACCGTTCAGCTGCTCCAGGGCACGCCGGGCGCATTCTGCTTCTGCAAACTGGACAAAGGGGCGCGCATCTTAAAGAGTAGCAGAGGCTGACCTTCTCCCTGCCCCGTGAGGAGAACATCAATACAACTTACGGTGATGAAGCCGTAGCCCTTGGACTGCCCAGTATCCTGGTCACGCATGAGCACAATGCTGTCAATCTGCAGAGGAGAGAGAGAGGTGGCGGCCCCAGTCAGAGAGCCAAGGCAACCCCCCCCCAGCTCCAGCACCCACCCCTCCCTTCTCTGTCCTCCCCCCACCCCATCTCCCACCTTGCCAAAAGGCTCAAAGATCCCACGCAGCATCTCTTTGGTGATGTTGCAGTGAAGAGAACCGACATAGAGCCGCATGGGGCCACCGCTGCCTTTCTGAAGGTTGTTAGCCATGGCTGCCAGCCGGTTCTTCTCCGCCTAAGGCCACAGATGGGGGAGGGGGGTTTAAAAACAGCCAGCAATAACCCACATTTGTTTTTAAAGAAGCAATCCCAACTCTTTGCCCAAAACAAAGAGGGAAGTGGAAGAGCTTCACTCAACTGTAGGGCAATGCGTATTTGAGAAATCAAGGCAAGTCGCCTATAATCCATTCCTAATCCAATTCTGTAAGTGATTTCTGCACAAGTCATCAGCCCCCTTTCTCAAGCTGTAATTCCCATTTTGTGTGTGCATGAACAGTATACCCACCCACCCAGAGGTGAGCGTTTTAAAAAGCCTTGGCTTTGAAGTTAAGGATTCCTGACTCTGCCCAATCTAACTGCCATTTCCCACCCCATCCATATTTTTTAATATGCACCTCAAAAATCAAACCCATATTCCTCTGGCCAATCTCACGCTACTCAGCACACGTGCCCCCCTTCCTAATGTCTTTGGTGACTGTAGAGTTTGGCTCTTTAATAAAAAGTTTCGAACCTGGGAAGCCTGAACGATAATTGGTACACCTAGGAGGCGTTGCCCCGTCAGCCCAATGGCCAACGGCACCGACTGTATCTCACAAAACTCAACATAAGCGATGCCCTTCGAGCGGCGGGAATTTCGGTCAGAGATGATCCGCACATCGCGCACCTGCCCAACGAAAGTGACAATTGAGGAGGAGGAGGAGGAGGTGAGGGGGAGAGCCCTGGGTCCTGAATATTTCATGCCTGGGATAAAATAAGACTGGGGAACCCACAACTCCAGTTAATTGCGTTAGCTGGCTGTGCTAGCTAGACTGGTGGGAACTAAGCACTGAAGGGGCCGGAAGTCACCCGTGCCCGGGGCAAAGTAAGCGTTTGCCAAAGCCAGAGAGGAAGGAAGGGAGTATGACCTTGCCAACAGCAGAGAAAAAGTCCTCAAGGTCACGGGGGCGGATGCGGGCAGCTAGCTGCATGCAGAATACTGTGCGGGCATCACGCTCTTCAGGGCTCAAGCTGCCTAGAGGCTCCCTGTTGGAGGCAATTGAAGTGATTCAGACACAGGTGCCAGGGAGAGGAGAGGAGAGGCTTAAGAGTCCTCTCAGCCACCCCCCCCCCCGTTGGAAGACTCACCGGAGGGGGCTTTTCTCTCTGTACAAGGGACTCTTGCTGTGTCCAAACCGTCGCCTGCAGAGAAACGGAAGACAAGCCCAGATTGCAACTCCAACAGCGGCATCACAGTGACAGCAAGGGTTATACAGCGTGAGTTTCCTTGCTGACGTCATTGTATAATGAGGTTGCCCTCAGAAAATAGAGGTATACAAAACTCTTTCATCCCATCCCCAGCCTATGCTGTTCCAAGGATGGTTCTGCAGTTTCCAAAAGGAAATCCTTCGGACTGGGAGTGGCTTCAGATAGCCCAGATGGGGGATTCCAGATGAAACAGGCCTGTTTTCTGACCAGTCTGCCTGTCATATCTCAAACTACATTGGTTTCGAGAATTTACTTTTAGAAACTTCCCAACCACCCCCATAAAGGCATGGTCCTGAGAGGAAACCTGAGTATTCGGCAATTCTGCAAACATTCCGTAAGTGAACTAGCAGGTTTTACGCATTCATGCTCCAAAACGGTTTCCAAGTTGGAGGCAGAGAGGCTGAGCTAAAAACTGGAGAACGAGAAAAATCCCAGAAGAATTCGGCCTGCTTCAATTCCGCCTCCTGGTTTGGTTTCAGATCGCTCTTCTCTCAGCTCCTGGAGAGCCCCTTGCCCGCAACCCTCCAAGCGCTGCCAGACCGCTTACCCGGGGGGAGGTGGGCTGCGGTAGCGCACTCTCTCATCCCGCCGGCGTTCCCTGCTGCGGGATCGGCTGGCTCGCCTACGATCCCGACTGCGGCTTCGATGGCGGCTTCTGCTCCGGTGACGGCGATCCCGGCTGCGGCTGCGCCTACGATGACGGTCTCGGTCCCGACTACGGCTAGAAAGAAAACCGCACCATATTTTGCATTGGGGTTGGGGAATGTTGCCTTTGCCATTTTCCCTGCAACTGGATTGTTGGGGGACCAAGTCTCCATTTAGCCCAGTGCAAGAAAACAAAGGAACAGAAACCTTGGAAAGCAGAATGACTCTTGGACCAACAACCAACCAAGGAATGACCGCTAACTGTTTGGACAGTCAGGCCATTTATTAAGTGCTGAATTTATCAGGTGTTTTTAAAAAACAGCCACAGCAACAAGGGTAAAAAAAAATCAAGTAAACCAGAACGCAGGACTGACTTCCCCGCCTTTCTCGGAGTTCTCACCCTCTACGACAGGCCCCCCCCTTTGAAAGGCCCTGTGCCAACTTTCTTAAGTGGGGATCCCCTCGGCTTACGTGCCACACCAGCCAGGGCCTGCCCACCTCCTCTCTGCTCTCTTCAGGGCCATCCCTACCTGTGTCTGTGGTCACGGCTCCTGCTACGACTGCGACTCCTTTTCTTTTTGCTGCAAGGAAGGAAGCCATGAGACTCGCTGACGGAGGGAGGGGAGCGAAGGGGGACCAAACAAGCCTCGTGGCTCACCTGCTGCTTTCCCCGCCGCTGCCACCGGGGACGCTGTCCTTCTTTGCTTCTTTTCCTTGTTCCTCCTGAGACGGCTAAGGAAAAAGGGTGAAAGGGGTCAGATTGCAGCCCTCCACCTCCCTCCCGTGTCCCCTCCCCCCCCCCCCCCGACTTCATACATTACCTGGGCTGTGGGGGGATCAGCTGGCGGCTTTGAGGGTCCTGGCTGGGCCTGGAGCCAATGCGAGAAGAGTGAGCTCAGCAGCAAAGGGGCACCAAGGCACAGCGGGCACGCAAACGCAACTCCCTACTCCACTCACACAAACACGATACCAACCGGCAGCATGTTTCTAAGTGACACGTGAGAGAATTCTAGAAGCGTGCTTAGGGTGGCTAAATAATTTGCGATGAGGAGGGTGGAATCCCAAACTCCAACATCCAAAGGGCATCCTCCATTTTTAATGTGTTCCTTAGAATCTAGGTTCAAATACTTTAGAAGCAAAAAGGATTGAACCGTCAAGGCCCTTTAGCACAATAGCCCACATCATCTCTCAACATTCTCACTTTTTTGTTACTGAGAATGAGGGGAACAATGGAGAGACTGAAGAAAAGTGCCTCCAATAAATGGGGATTAATATATATTGGTTTAGAGCCACACTAACACTCTATACAGTTGCAGGGGAGGGAGGGGGCGGCGGCACAAGCAGCAAACACTGAGAAAGGGATAAGCCTCCCCCTTGCCACAGTGGGTCTATATTTGCATTGATTGATTTCACGTAAGATGGACCTCCAAATAAATGGTGATCACAAACACGGGGGGTTGGCCTTTCCCCCCTGCCACCATATTCTGCCTCACCACCCCCTGCCAGCCTCCAAGAAAGTTTTGGCCTGCTTGGGGGTGGGGTGGGGTGTCTGGGAGGCATAAGCTAGGCCTGTTTTAATTAATGAAAACCTATTTGAGGCTTAATTCAGCAAAAGAAAAAAAAAGCCATCTCATTTTATGTCATACAAATAATATGATACACATTTCTATACCTTTTTTTTCCTCTTTCTTTCTTTTTCTTTTTTGCTAAAAAAGGAAAATGCTTATGTTTTGAGGGGAATCAGATGAGTATCTATGAATTTAGGTAACAAGCTGAGGGGATTCAAGATCCGGATCAAGGAACCCGCAATATTCCAAAACTATCCTGAATTACATTGCCTTTACCATTACCTCAGGACTCTTGGCAAAATACAGCACGGTAATACTTTCCCACAGGTTAAACGTGCTTCTGATTTTAAGATCCCATTCCTCACCTCCTCTTTCTTGTATGGGGCCTCCAACATGGCTTCTATCACTATATCAAAATCATCCGAGGCCATGCCATCTTCTTGGTTCTACGAATAAGGAGAGGAGGAGTAAGAAGAAGACAGAGCTCCCCGGTGAAACTCCGCAATGCCATCTTCCCCAAAGAAAAGGGAAAGGCGGCTGATACTCACAGGGTCCTGGGATGGATTGGGGAACGCCGGATCCATGGCTGGCCCAAATGGGTGGGCTCCCCACCACCCCAAGGCACAGGAGCAGCTGGTGGAGAAGCGAGTCTAGCAGGCAAAGGACTTGGTCACAGCCTGGAAGAGAGGGAGGCTTGAATGGACCTGGGAAGTGGAATATGGAAGAGGGGTGAGGGCCATATATGTTGCCTGGATACAAGATGTTCTAGACTCCGGAACAGAATTGTGCTCTAAAACCACCTGTTTGGAAACCAAGAATGCTCTGGGATTCTGGAATGTGTATTAGCAAAGAACGAACCCCCCCCCTTTCAAATTGTTCACTAGCTTTTCACATAAAGGAAACAACAACTTATAACAACTTGCCCTCACTTCTTTTTTCGCACTATTTCAGAGCAAACTTTGCTCACAGATAGACCTTTATCCAGCCCCATCTCAAGAGACCTCATATTCCAAAATCCTTCAGACAATCGAGAATGAACGCATCCCTGTTTCTCCACTGGGTTAAGGTATAACTATAAGTTAAAAGTATTTTGCAAGCGTAACTTGTTTTGGAAGGAGACAGGCAGACAGGCGTCCAGCTCCAGTTTTTAAATCAACACACTGGAGAAGAAAATCCTAGAAGATGTTTGGACCAAGGGGTGGAGGGAGGAGGTAGACGGAAAAGAATACTATCTATCAGCAGCTAAGAAATACCAGCTTTTCCTAAGAGCCACATTTCCATGTCTTTGTTCAAGTTGGTTTTTTAAAAGAGCTTTACAATTCTGGTTCAAACTGTGTTCTATTCATCTATTTATATGTTACAAATATTTATATAAATTTCTGAAATGTCAAATGTTTATTCAAAAAAATAAACATTTTTTTATTTTTTAAAATAAAATAAAAGCTCAAAAAGAGAAAGAAAAAGAAACCCCCGCTTTATGTGTGAAAAACCCTACATTTATTTATGTATTTATTTTCTATCCCTTTATTTTTTTTTATAAATAACTCAAGGCGGCAAACATACCAAATACTCCTTCCTCGTCCTATTCTTTTTCTTTTCTTTTCTATTTTCTTTTCTTCTCTATTTTATATCCTGCAATAACACTTCAATTTTCCATAGCTTTATTCAAACATGCAGTTACTTTTAGAGAACTTTGGACCCTGAGGAGAGATGCGCAAACCTTGATGACTTGGGAATGCAGTATTTCTCAACCTTGGCAACTTTAGGGTATGTGGACTTCAACTCCCAGAATCCCCCAGCCAGCATACTGGCTAGGGAATTCTGGGAGTTGAAGTCCACATATCCTAAAGTTGCCAAGGTTGGGAAACACTGTGGGAATGGAACACTCCCCTTCTGGACTTCGCCATTCGGGGGGCAGAACAGAACATTCTAGAATTCTCCAACTGGTGAGTTTGGCCCACTCCTAGTTGCAAGCTGCACGCTCATAATGGAGAGAAGTCCACTGACTTCACCAACCCAAAACGCACTGTCCTCCGTTCTACTTCCACAAAGATTTCACAGCAACTCTGGTCCTTTTCTAAACTTACTCTGCCCTCTCACTGCCTAGTTCAGCAACAGCTGGCTTTTCAGTAGCTCAGCATGAGCTATCTAAGTTGTACTATACGTATCTGCAGATTAGAACACTAACGGATGCTGACATTAGAAGAACAGAACACAGCATTTTCAAACATCTTCCTAAAACAAGTCCAGGGGAGGACAGGAAAGCCCCAAACTACTGTAATCAGAAGGAATCAGTACATTTCTTTATTTCCGCATCTTTCGCAGAACATTTTCAACAGTTGCAGTGCTAACCTTCAGCTTGTGTGTCTGGCTCTCTCCCGTCAGGCCACCTTTCTTGCCTTGAATTTTCTCTTTCCTACTGTGAATCAGTGTCTTAAGGCCTCCCAGAAGAGAGCAAAGCTTTTAAAACAGTAGCCCTACAGTTGAGAACAAATGCTATCTTGAATAAAGGAGATTAATATCGTTTGCAAGTTGCCTGTAAGCATGCAGGAGTTCTTAAAAAGCTTATTTGGAATTTCAAAAGGCAACCCCTTTATATTCCACATTAAAAGAAAATAAAACCATTCCAGTAAGTCTCAAGACTGCTTATCCTTCTTCCTAATCTCTGAATTTTATCCCATTATGGAGGTCTCCCCTAGAGGTTATCAGCAACTGTACAGCTACTCTGATGTTTTTTGCACTGTTACCTATGAAAGGGCCGAGTTACTACTTATTCCAAAATAACAGATAATTTACTGGAATATAAGTAGGAAATTCAACCAAATAGCCTCTATGCACCTTCTAACAATTTATTCAAGCAAAAAACCTGACCATATCTAGCAACGAAGACAACACGTATTGGGAAATATAGCTAATGATATTCCTTATTTTTTGTTCACAATGCCCTAATTTTTTTTACAGTGGTAGCTCTGAAAATACATACTGCATGTTCTACTGAAGCAAAAACTGCAAATGGGTTTTAAAAATTTGCAATGGGCGGGGCATGGGGAACACAAAACTTTTAGCTTGCAGGCTCATAAACACAAAGCATCACCATTGGTTCTTCCTAGTTTAAGTCATCTAAATTGTGGAAGACTGACAAAAATGCTAAGCCGACTGTTGAAATCAACCAACTGTAGCTCTTTGACCATCGCAGGGCTCCCCACTGACACAAGAGACCTTTTGAAATGCCAAGGTAGCATCAAGCTTTATCTAGAGAGAACATCACATTCAGGCTTTTTACTTAAGGCTCAAAAATGCAAAGAAACTTCTCTTCCAGCCATTTCCATGCCACAAGCAGTGATGGTTACTCTAAAGTTTGCAAAATTCCAAGTTGGCAAATTTTAGGATCTGTGAATATATTAATAAAAGCAAGTACATTCTGAAAATATGTTAATAGCCTGAGCTCTAGTAGATCTGAAACATTCCCAACATTCACACTTTTGAAGAAAGGATGGGAACCTGTGAGTTATTAAAATTTCATCTAGCATCAATCATCCCTATCTCCCTTCTCCAGGATCTATTTGCTTCTACTGCCAGATTAAAAATCCCTTCTGAAATCTGAAAAAATACAGATTTTATGATCCAGTATTAACACATATACTCAATGCTGTCTTTATTTTATTTATTTTCTATCCCTTTATTATTTTTATAAATAACTCAAGGCGGCGAACATACCTCATACTCCTTCCTCCTCCTATTTCCCCCACAACCACCCTGTGAGGTGAGTTGGGCTGAGTGTGTGTGACTGGCCCAAGGTCACCCAGCTGGCTTTCATGCCTTAAGGTGGGACTAGAACTCTCAGTCTCCTGGTATCTAGCCCGTTGACTTAACCCATAGCTTTCCAAAGTGTGTGTCGCGACACACTACTGTATCGCCTGCGGTATCCTGGTGTGTCGCGCGCAAACCCGGAAGCGCTGATGGGGGGAACCGGAATAAGCGGCACCCTGCCAATCAGTGCTGCCGCCGCTGCCATAGCAGCAACGGCGCTGATTGGCGGGGGTGCCGCTTGTTCCGGTTCCCCCCATCAGCACTTCCAAGTGTGCGCGGACACACCAGGACACTGTAGGCTGTGCTGCCGCCGGCGTTGGTGTGTGTCACCAACATGAAAAGTTTGGAAAGCTCTGCCTTAACCACTAGACCAGGCTTGTCCAACCCACGGCCCACATGCGGCCCTGAACAGCTAGTAATGCGGCCCCCACTAGTTTTTTGTTGCCCTTTTTTAAATTTTATAATAAAAATATTAAAAAATAAATGAAGTTTTATTACTTATACACATTAACTATATTATATATTTTATGTGTACCCCAAGACAATTCCTCTTCACTCAATGTGGCCCAGGGAAGCCAAAAGGTTGGACACACATGCTCTAGACCAAACTTTATAACCAGTATCCTAAAGGATCTGCACTACTGCACTCAGTTCATGGAAGACATATTACTACAACATATCCATGCAACTTCCTTGTTTACTAGGCTTTGTTTGAGGAAGTCACACATGCATTCAAACCCAGATAATCTCTCAACATCAAATCAAGCCTTTCCTAATGCAACACAGGATTCTAGATTTCTAAAAGGAGACAAACATGGTTTAAACAAGTTTCATTTTCCTGCCAAAGCTATCTCTAAGCCTTTTAAGTCTTTACTTATCCCATGTTAAGCTTATTGAAAACTCTTCACTCATCATCTAGGTAAAAAAAATGTCATAACCACAAGGTGACAGGCCTTGCAAAGATGGCAGCTCCAAACCATTTTTCTGGGTGTAAGCACACCAGGATCGGGGCAATTTTGCCATTTTCAGATCTCAGTCAACTGGAACTAAGCCTTATTAAGCAAAAACCCACCCATTTTAAGTAAATCTGCAAAGACAAGGCCAACTAGCTGCCATGCTGAACTTTCAGCATCAAGGCATCCCGTTTAACATCTCTCCATCCAGCAGATTCCTATCCCATTTCCCCCCAACCATCACCCTCGAAGTGGATGTGGCTTATTCATTATCCGACGGACCCAACAATGGCACATACCTCTCTCTCCTCACTCCCGGAGCTTTCTGGATCTCCCTTGAGTCCTAACTCGCCCCTACTAAGAAAATGAACCTCCGGAATACAGCAGCACAAGCGCCTGTAGGAAGAAAAGGAGCGCCACATGTACATGGACACACTCCGCGCCATGTTCCCCGTCCCTGACTGTTCCCCAAGGCTCCATCTTGTCACCTACCTGCCCTGAAGCGGAGGAGCCCCCTAAAACACCTGCACTCCTCCCTCCCCCCCAAAAAACACACTTCCAGGAAGAAAGGCCGCAGGTACCCTAGGGACAAAGCCACGCCCCTCTCCGAAGCTGCTCTTCTTCCCCCCCCGCTTTGTGAACACTCGTGGGAATTCTAAAACCCCCTCCCGCTTGACGTCACCGCCCGCGGGCGTGACGTCACCGCCGCTACCCGTTCAATGCTCTGACCGCCTCAGGCCTGGCTGTTTTGGTTTCTTTTTCTTCCTCTAAGTCACTCACCCACCTCCCCCTCCCCTTTGGCCGTTAGACCCCGGCAATCTTTTCCGTTCTGTCAGGCTCCGAGTCCTTCGCTCCCTCCTCAGACGCGGCCGCAACAGCAGGAGCAGCCGCGATTCTAAGATGGCGGCGGACACTGCTCCCTCCAGAACCGTCCCCCTCCCGTCTCCTTCTCCTCGCGAGGGGGCGCAGCGCACATGCGCAGGAGCTCTGACATTGCGGATTGGCTAAAGGGTGAGGGGGAAAGATGAAGCGTGTCGAAGTGGGTGGGGCCCGAGGTGAAAAGCCGGGCGGCGATTGGGCTGGCCGCGTCGAGGAGGCGACCTTTCTATCGGTGACGTTCCCGCTGATTCGATAAGGGCTCAGAAAGGCGTATTACGGTAGATTTTTTTCCTTACTTCCCCCGCACGTAAGAGAACCAATGGTTGATAAGCCAGGGGCGGGTTTTCCTAGTAGCCAATTAGGCAAGCCGATGGAAAAACTGCGAGGGCGGCTGATTGGCTGGATGAGCGGAAAAAACGCCAGTTTGTTCAGTACAGCGAATACCATTGGGCTACCGTGTGGAGGGCGGAGCGAAGCGCCAGCTTTGTTTGGCAAAGCCCAAGAAAGCACCCACCCCTCCGAGGTTTACCCTGATTGGATAGCCCTTCATGGTACAAACAAAGCCCTGATTGGTCGTCGAAGTGGTAGGGGAGCCACTTTCCGGGCAGGTCAGAGGCCACGAAGCTCCTGTACCAAAGGAAAGCGGGGGAGGGGTTGCGCAGTTGCCACGGTAACAGCGGCCAGGCCCAGCCATCTTCGCGGGTTCCCGGTTGCGGCCTTGGTGTGGCTGCTCATCCACTCGCGTCGCCCTGCTGTTTCCCAGCCGCGAGCCAAGCGGCCTCGCCGCCTCGGAGCCAAGATAGCTACCAGGCCTTTGTTCCGCCGCTGCTGCTTTTTCATAGGCTGCCCCGATGATGAGCCACGGAAGCGCTCCAAGGAGGGATCGAGACTCGGGAGGACCGAAGGTCTCCATAATCCGCCCCCACTTGTTAAATCTGGGGACTGAGCACAATTCCTGAGGGGGGGCATAATTTTGTGAAAGGAGGCCACCGTCAAAAGGGCCACCTCTGCTCTTCCTGGTTCAAATTGGGAGCCGGGATCCCTCACGTAGCTGGGCCCCCAGGCATTTAGGGCTGATAAAACTAAAACCGCCACCTTCCATGTGCCCAGAAAACAGCAGCAGCAGCTCAAGCACATCTTTCAACACTGGCACAAAGTTAACAGCCCTGCTGCCCCATTTTGTACCTTCTGCACACCCTTCAAGGGCAGCCCTACCTACAGCCCATTACAGTGGTCAAGTTCGGAGGTAACTGCTGGCAGGATACCTGCGTTTCTCTGAAGGGGGGGTTTCTACTGGACAGGCCTATCCTGTATGGATCAGTTTAATAAAAACACCCAAATGAGCTTCTGGGAACGCAGCATACGTCAGAAAAGTTGTACGGCTTTTTCTTTTTAAAAGAAAATGCGGCTCCAAGTCCTTGTTTCTGTGTGGTAGCGGCTGCCAGGACACATTTCAGCAACTTTATTGAAATTTCACTGACCGAAAAACATAATCAAGGCAGGAGGAAGAAACCAAGCCAAGGACTTTGCTCCAGCCTGCAACCAGCAAATGTTGAAGACCATATGCCTCTGCATAGAAAAATCAGTCTCTCTTGTACGAGCGTAAAGCAGGAGAGTGCCGGACCGAGGGGGAATGGACTGATCTCCTGCTCACAGTCCAATAGTGTAGGAACGTCCCGTGGGGTTGTGGATGACGGAACACGTTGGGGAAATGACAGCCCACTCATACCACACTTTCTTGGAGTTGCTGCAACGCCAGAAGGCCACTCGGATCTTCTCCCCTGCCTGCACGCTCATGGGTTGCTGTGGGTAGAACACCATTAACAGCAGCAGAATCATTCTGGGCCAAACAAATATTACTCCTGCACAGAGTCACACCTTGGTCCCACACGCATTTTTTTCACACACAAGTGGAGATGCCATAGGAACACAGATATATACATACATATTTATCTGTTCAATCATGTCTGATTCTCGGAGACTGCCTGGACAAGTCCCTGCAGTTTTCTTGGCAAGGTTTTTCGGAAGTGGCTTGCCATTGCTTCCTTCCTAGGGCTGAGAGAAAGCGACTGGCCCAAGGTCACCCAGCTGACTTTGAGCCTAAGGTGGGACTAGAACTCAGACTCCTGGTTTCTAGCCTGATGCCTTAGCCCCTACACCAAACTGGCTCTCTGATATTTTTAAAAATTCACAACTAGATATTTCTTCAACTTTCTCCCAGGTTTTCACTTATTTTAAGTAGGAATAATGGCAACAATCCTAGAATTGTTTTTGGTTTTTTGGTTTTAAATCTGTCCCATGTCTGAGAGGGAAATTAAAACCCCAGGCCACCTCACCCCGCTTAGGTTGCAACCTTGATAGCTAGATAATTGATTTACTGCCCTTAAACAGCCTTCGAGCTGCACAGCGCTAACTACCCTTTAATCGATCCATTCAAGATGGAAAGAATTACTGGAGGAAAGAAATCATGGGAAACAAAGATGACCCGTAGGGAGGGAGATGGCAGGTAATCAGACAGGGCAGCTAATCATAGCTAGCTACTAGAGCAGTGTTTCTCGACCTTAGCAACTTTAAAATGTGTAGAGTTCAACTCCCAGAATTCCCCAGCCAGCAAGTCTGGGAGTTGAAGTCTACACATCTTAAAGGTTGCTAAGGTTGAGAAACACTGTACTAGAGACTTTTCTTGCTTATAATGTACAACCCCTGTACATTATAGTTTTGTTTTGTTATAGTTTTCCCTGGTGAAAAATCCTCACTGGCCAGGATGAGTCCTGCCAACAGAGGGTTTATTCTCCTACAGAGAATTTTTTGAAAACACCTACCTTGATGGGGAAGAAAATAGGGAACCATGAAAACATGCCCGGTGAATGAGTCTCAGGCCGAATACCTACAAGGAGGAGCGGAGAGAGGAAAAAGAAAAAAAAGATGTAGATGTTCAGCAGCATCAAGGCATCTGTAAAGAGATGGGCACGTTCTTCCTCCCCAACCTGAGGCTTCTCTTAACGTACTGAGTGTAATATCTCCATACAGCGTGGTCTCAAAATAGCCTGCGAAACCGTGAAGCACTGTGTTCACATCCACCTGGAACTCTAGTGTTTGGTAACGGTTGTTGTCTTTGAGAGGGTCTGCAAGAGAGAAAAGACAAGGCGAGTCAATATTGGGAGCCCAGAGGCTGGAAAGATAGCAAGGAGAAACCTCCAGGCCAAGCTCTGCTCTTTTCAAGAGGCTGGAAGACTGCTTGCTGGGGGTGGGTCAACCCAGGTTTTGTAGTAAAAGATTTTTAAAAGATGCAGCCAGTGCTGCTTCCTATCTAGAGCAGGGGTTGGCAACCTGTGGCCCGCGGGCTGTTAGGAAGTGGGCCGCAGGGTGAGCCGGAGCAGCTGCTTGGTGGGGGCCCAGCAGGGGAAACACCTCCACCTATCAGCGCGCGGCAAAGGGCGGAGGCGGGCTGAGGAGCACCCCCCGCCAATCAGCTTCCCCTTGCGGCGGCACCGAGGGCATTTTTGGGGTCCTCGGAGCCTGCCCTTTCAAAGGGGCACCCCGGCGGGGCACGGGGTGGACTTTTCCTTCCCCCCCCTTTTGCTCCCCGCAGTTTTTTTGGCCCCTACCAGGTAGCTCCAGCGGGCCTCCGCTTCCCCGCCACACAGCTGATCGGCGTGGAGATTTTCCACCCTGGGGCACCCCCCCACCATCACTTTTTGTGGTGATCCAAGGCTTTTTCGCCTCGCAACTGCAGCTTTTCTTGGCAAAGCGCCAGTCGCGAGGCAAAGCCTCGGATCACCGCAAAAAGTGATGGGGGGGCACCCCGGGGTGGAAAATCTCCGTGCATATTAGCTGTGTGGCGGGGAAGTGGAGGTGTGCTCAAGCTACCCAGTAGAGGCCGAAAATACTGTGGGGAGCAAAAGGGGGGGAGGAAAAGTCCGCCCCACGCCCCGCAGGGGTGCCCCTTCAAAAGGGCAGGTTCCAGGGACCCTGAAAATGCCCTCGGTGCCAGGAAAAAACGCTGCACGGAGTGGCAGGCCTGCAAACCCCGCCCCCGTCCATCTGATTGGCTGCTGCCTGCAAACCCCGCCCCCCATCCGTCCGATTGGCTGCCGCCCACAAACCCCGCCCCCCATCCTTGGAAAAAAATTTCGGACGGAAGTGGTCCTTGGTGCCAAAAAGGTTGCCGACCCCTGATCTAGAGAACTAATATTGTAGCTGAGGCAGGTCCACAACACTGAATGGGTACTTTGCTCTCCAAGAGCATTTTTCCTACCTGGATTGGGATGTTTGAAGGAGAAACAGGCTTTTGGGGGTGCTAGCTGGTGGAAGTTGTGAAGGCGAACAACATACGGCATTTCAAATTGAGCCTGGAAGAAAAATGAAATAAAACAGAATAAAACCAGACATAAAAAAACCATTCAAAAATCTCTTTTATACAAAGGCACCAATTTCTCTTTGTATCTGAGAATCAAATTAAAGGTTTCCAATTATTTCTCTTCAACTTGTAGGTTGGATTTGATTTTGTATAATGCAGGAGATTTTTTTTTTCTTTTAGTTTTATATCATTGTTAAAATTAAATTTAAAAAGTGTTCAGGGCATCCTGCAAATTCAATGGATGAATCTAAATTATGAAATCTGATTACAAGTATGTAAATTTGATTACATGTATGTAATTTGATGTCATGAGACCCTTCATTATTTTAATAGAATGTTATTTTAACTGAAATAACTTGATTATATGAATACACACAATATTTGACAATACATAATTTTAGGCGTTTTAAATGGATTTAAACTTATTTTTTTGTTAGGAAAAGCCCTACTTTCTATTATTTTCAAGAGATCAAGGATTCTGCTTTTTCTCCAGACAGATTTCAATTTCTTTTTAGCAAAGGACACCTTTGGGGGCACAGAGAACAGAATACAGGAAACCTCACCTCGGGGTCCCGATCTTTCTCACGACAGGCCCGCACTTCATTGTAGAGCTTTGAGGACGAGATTGGGCCCAAGAAGGAGGTATAGTCACAAGGGATGCTCACCCCTCCCTCTGCGTACGGGGAGAAACAAAGGGACATCAGTCACTTACACCTGTAACAGCACTTTGAACCTGACTGTCTCAGCTAATCCGCCAATCTTCAAAGCCTGCTTACTGCATCTTCAAAAGGACACAAACAGCATTTTATATATTTTTCTTCCACAACCACCATTTTTTTAAAAAGTCTCGTCTCTTGTGACCCACCTTTGAGACAATGTTCTGCCCCGTCCAGACACTCGGGGGACAGTTCATTGTCGGCAAAGGAGCCCAGCAGCTCTGACACCATGAGGTCCGCTTTCTCCGGAGCCTCCCACTCCCGCATGTCACAGGAGACCACCGTCACCTGGGAACCCCATTCCTCGTACTGCCAGCTCTCCAACCTGAAGGAAAGAGGGAAGGGAGACGTCAAGGCACGAGAGAGTGGCTGATTTCCTTGATTAGGTGGAAGGCCCTATCCAGTGCGAAACTGACCCACAGAGCAAACAATTTCCCGGCAGCAAGAAATGGAAGGAAAAGGGTGGGAACCTGCTCTAAGGCTCCCACTGTCCCAGTTTCATCCATCATCCTTGGATAGTGGTTAAGGCAATGGGCTAGAAACCAGGAGACTGAGAGTTCTAGTCCCGCCTTAGGCATGAAAGCCGGCTGGGTGACCTTGGGCCAGTCCCTCTCTCTCAGCCCTAGGAAGGAGCCAATGGCAAACCAGGAGGCTGTGAGATTTAGTCCCGCCTTAGGCATGAAAGCCGGCTGGGTGACCTTGGGCCAGTCCCTCCCTCTCAGCCCAGCCCACCTCACAGGGTTGCTGTTGTGGGGAAAATAGGAGGAAGGAGTATGAGGTATGTTTGCCACCTTGAGTTATTTATAAAAATAATAAAGGCGGGATAATAAACACACACACACACACACACACACAAACACACACACACACACACACACACACACACACACATACATACATACATTGAAGGAAAGAGAGACAGGTGCTCTCCAAGCACGGTTTCTTGAGTTCTCTGCCCCATTCCAGAAGTGCATGTAACACTCCATCTCACACCCAGGATTCCTCATAGGAAAGGCCAGGTTGGAAAGAAGGCATATGCTAATGGGTAGATTCCCCAAAGTGCTTGCAGCATGTTCAAAGGGTAGGGCCACCACTTTCAGCCACCTTGGGTGAAGTCCACCAATTTTAAATTTTAAAGGCTGAAAAACACTGCCTAGGCTTTTGTTCTTTCTCAACCATCACCGAGAGATTCCATCCGGCAACCAGAACTGCTTCTCTCCCAATTGGTTGCTGCCATAACTGTAATTATAACCATTGGTGCCTGAGTTTGCTTCCCCCCCCCCCTCGTGCCTTGGCCTTTTAGATCATCTTGCCTGATCACCGATTCTTTAGCCGTTTGGGCTAAGCAGCGAAACGAAAAACCAATCAATCACTCTTCTCTCACCAGTGTACCCTCCAGATGTGTGGACCTCAACTCTTAGCATTCTCCATGGCCATGCTGGCTGGGGAATTCTGGGAACTGAAGGCTGTACATCCGGAGGGTGCTTAGGCCGGGGAAGACTGCCTTAAATAAATACATGTCCAGGATCACAAGCCAAATCCAGGTCATACAAAGCGCCTGAATTCCTCCCAGCAGCAGACAGAACAGAGCCCAAGTGGGTTTCCTGGGTTCTTCCCGCAAAACAGCATCCGCAGGCAGTCTCCTTTCTTTTCCACCCCTTTGGATCAGAGCTTCAGGCAAAGGACGGCTCTGTGGCCGGTGGGAAACTACTTACGTCACCACAGCATTGGGGTTCTTCTCCACGGCGTAAATCTTGATGTGCCGGCTGGCCTGCCGAGCAGCTCGGAGGGAGGCGTTCACTAGAGGGCCCCTCCCTGCCCCCAACACCATCACCACCCTGCGGGTTTGGGAAACAGCAGAACGGAGAGCCAGGGAAGACAGTGAGGAGACAAAAACAACAGGCCGTTCTCTATAATTAGCTTCTGGCTATGCTGGTGCCTGCTGGGAGCAATCCAGCTAAAACGTGCAACCCAGCTGGAGAGAGAGCTATTGTTGCACAGCCAGAAAGTGTGTCTACGCTCACAATCAAATAAAGCCCGCCCACATGCTGTGAGACAAGCACCACCAGTAAATGAAGCCTAATGAGTGACTTCTCTCACTATGGGTAAATGAGCCTTCCTTTAAACAGAGGGCGGATGTGCTTAAAAGTGAATTGTAACTAAAAAAGGTGACCTCTGTATTCTGGTTTCCACCCAACTGTTCAAATTAATTTGCCTCGTATCAAACACCAGCAGTGTCACCTTGTACAGATTTGTTCAGTTTGATACTAGTTCAAAGGATTGGAAGGGGTGGGTGGGGAGAGAATAATATTACTGCTCCGCTACAGAAAAGTGATAGGGGGAAAAAATGAGGGAGAGGCCATTTTTCAGCTTACTATTCCCTGATATTAATTAATGAAGGGAACCCAGGATAATTGACGCTGGACAGACTTGTGTTCCCCTAACAATGGCAATATACCTTGTACCAAATTGATACACTTTTCTAGGAAGATTGCAATGCAGCAGATAACAAGCAAGTGTATCTTGCAAATCTCATCCCACATCCGAGGATTGTGGTCCCCTGCCCATCTCCAGGTTGGAGATTCCTACTCACTGGACATTGGTTTCTTTCTCCTCATCAGGAACACGGTCTAAGAGGCACTTGTATATAGCCTGAACAGAGGCAAACAATAGGGCAGCTTAGTTTCTCCTGTCTGGAACAAGCTAAGAATACCTCCACCTCAAATCTCCTGCTCCCCAAACATTTCTTACATTGCCCCTCCTCCCAGCCTCTCCCCAAATCTCAGTGACCCTTCACTGATCTAGCCTTCCACCTGTATCCCCAGACACTGGTCCCCTCTTTTCTCCGCCACTGGCAGCACCTTCATTTGATGCTTCCTGCCCCACTTGTAGGCCCTTTATTACTCCAGCAGATGCCTCACCTCTTCCCCTCGCAAACTGACCTGTTGGTACTGGGAGTATTTGATAGGATCCTTCTCAAAGACTTCATAGGTCTGGGATTCCAAGTTGTCCATCAAGGGCTATCGGGATCGAGAATCAAGGAGAGGGATTTGCATCGGGGATAAACCATGGCAGGCAAGAAGCAAATTTGCAGAGCACAACTGGAGAATTCAGCTTCTCCAGGAGCCAAAGCACACGGTCCTCAGCAAGGTTTGTCTCCATTACAGTGAGGGGAGATAATTCCGTATACTTAAGGAAGTCTTGGCCCCAAATCTTTTGAGGTTCACTCCAACAGACTAAGAAGAGAAGGCTCACCTGCAGTGGAGACTGGAGGTAGTCTTCATAGCCTTTTGCAAAAAGCTCGTAAGCGGAAGGAGGTGGGCGATTCTGGCTGAGATACTCCAAGTACTGCAAGTATGAACAGAATTCCTTCTCTGGATGGTGGTGGGCTCCCGTGATGATGAACTGTACCTCAAGCTGAGTGAGAGAACAAACGGGTCAACCCGAGCAATTTCAATACGGCTTAAGGCAAGAGAGGCATGATTCATATTTTTTTAAATAAATAAGATACAGAGAAACAATCAGGGAAGGGGGGGAAAAAATGAGGAAGGCATAAGCAGAGACCTGATGATTATTTCTGAGTCACTCCGGCCAATTAAGTGCCAGACACCTATTTTATTTCTCCAACTTCTCACACTTAGCTTCACAATAGTTGTAGGACACAGTTCGCTTAAATCAGATAGGGTCTTCAAAGTTAATAACACTAGCTTAAATTGGGCCTGGAAAGCAACAGGCAAGCAGTGTGATTGATTGGATTAGGTTCTCAATACCAGAATGAGGGGGGGGAAGGCAGTCAAATTGATTTGACAGAAAAGAGGATCAGCCAAGTAGAAAAAGGCTTACTTTAAGCAGGCGAAAGACCAGGCGCTGATGCATCTTGGAGAGAACAGGGAAACCTTTCTTATTGGTTAAGAAGATGCTGGTGGGTAGAATGGCTGCTTTGATTGGCTCACCCAACCAGCGGTCAATGACATGATTGGATGGCAGGTCTGGGCCCACCTCCAGTGCTGCCGAGAATGGACAGAAAGAATTGTCAATGGGAGAAGCGAGATGCCATGGGGTGGGAACTCCCCATTCAGGCGCTTCTCATCTCAGCACTTACCCACAGCAACACGCTTGTTGTAATCGCACAGTGTTCGGAAGTTATGCCACCTGTAAAAACAAGAAGCTAATTTGGGCACGCTGGAAGGCTGGCATCACCCACCTCTTCCTCTACATTATTCACTCCTCTTTCCTTCCTCTCTCTTTTCCCCAGGAGTCGCTCACAAAATTAGCAGGTGGGATGACATCACCAGGAGGTGACTCAGAAAGTGGATTTAGCTCGTAAGGAAGAACTGAAGTAATCCCACTCAACATCCTGACAATAGTAACAGATTTTTTTGTTTAAAGCTGCCAAAGAGTAGCACTTCAAACCCATTTTCTCTTACAGAGGAAATATTCGAAGTAAATACTTTCAAACAGGAACAGGTTTTTTGTAAGAGAATAACCTACAGCCACATTTGGGGTCTTGACTGACTACTCTCTTGAGATAAATTAGTATAGGGGATGCGGCAGCAGGTTGATTGAATTCAGCAGCCTTAGATCAGATCCAACAAGATTTATCTCTGGGAATACAACTCTGTAGTTCAGGGTTTCTCAACCAGGGTTCCGCGAGAGGTCACCAGGGGTTCCCTGGGAGATCATGACTTATTTAAAAAATTACTTCAAATTCAGGCAACTTCACATTAAAGAGGTATGTTTCATTCTTTATTTTTAGTTTAAGAACACTGTTAATGCATATCTACAGGCCTACCCATGAAACGAATATTATAATTTTGTAACTTCAGGCCTATATTTGAGTCTGAATGGGCAGGAGTTCCCCGAGGCCTGAAAAATATTTCAAGATTCCTCCAGGGTCAAAAGGTTGAGAAAGGCTGCTGTAGCTACTCGAACCGCCTAAGAAACTTAATTTTACCACTCAATTCATCCCACATTTCAAACATCTGCCAAACTTCCCTACACTCTTAGATTTCTCACTCACCACTGCCAGGTCTTCTCCTCGCCCGCACTCTCTTCTTCCACACTCTGCACAGCCTCATTTTCAATCACATCATCCCTCAAGTCTTCTGGGGCCAACAGTGGGACTCGCATCCAGAACTGACATGGGAGAGAGAAAAGAGGGTGTCCAAAAATTGACCCAGGCACTAAGTCCACAAGGGATCTACTTACAGGGATGAAGAATACCGTAGGACAGGGGTCCCCAACCTGTGGGCCGCGGCCTGTTAAGAAGTGGGCCGCAGGGCTCCCTCCTGCAAACCCCGCCCCCAGGAGCACGCAATTACCCCGCTCCCAGTGTGCGCGATTGGCTCCCACCTGCAAACCCCGCCCCCTGGTGCACATGATTGGCTCCTGCCTGCAAACCCCGCCCCCTGGTATGCACGATTGGCTCCTGCCTGCAAACCCCGGCCCCCGGTGCACACAATTGGCTCCCGCCTGCAAACCCTGCCCCCGCCCGTGGAAAAATTTTCTTCCACGACCGGTCCCTGGTGCCAGAAAGGTTGGGGACCGCTGCCGTAGGACTTGTATGCCAGTGACGCAACAGCATTTTTAAGGATATTAAAGGATCGCCCCAGTCCACTTAAGATTTCTGTTCCATCATCTGTGGGGAATTAATAGTTGCCTTCCCTAAAAAAGGATGCTATTTTAGCATGGCGCAGTGCTGAGTTTATATTTTCATTTGCTTGAGATCACTTAATTCGTCCTCAAATCCATTTGGCTAACAGACTCGGGAGTGGCAGGAGAAGAGGGTTGTCTGGATCTTTTTCCTCCAAGAGCAATTGTCACGTCATCTGAAATGACTTCTTTGTAAGATCATCCCCACTTTTGCTTGATGAATATCATGAACAGAAAGTAACGTAAATACAAGTAAGGGAGGTGTCATGGAAATGATGTATCAGCTCAGAGACTGTAGATCAGGGTTTCTCAACCTTGGGAACTTGAAGATGTGTGGACTTCAACTCCCAGAATTCCCCAGCCAGCCATGCTGGCTGGGGAATTCTGGGAGTTGAAGTCCACACATCTTCAAGTTCCCAAGGTTGAGAAACACTGCGGTAGATGTTCCACGGATCTCTGGTTGTGGTTTGGGGAGGATAGAATATATTTGCTGGACGTACCATGGAAGTGTGATGACCAGTGTTGATGTGATTACACAGAACACGTGCCAAGTTGGGGTTGTCTGCCTGTGTCAAGGGAAGGAGGAATGCTGGGAGCCCTAAATATGCCCCAAAATTCAGCTCCTCCAACATGGCCTGCAACGAACAGAAAAGCACAGACATTATTATTATTAAGAGTACAGCCTGTAGTCCTTGTCTAGTCTCTATATTTATTTTTCTTCTTTTTTTTATAGGGGGGCATGCTAAGACGACAAACAGTTTTAAAAGGCTGCCGATACGAACATTATTCTTTTTTCCTTCGCTCGAACTCCAAGTCATAGAATGAGATGGGTTGACAGGTAATTTCAAGTGGGGAAAAATAATCTAAAGGAAAAACTGTGGGAAAAGGTCACAGTATGGCGGCAAATGATCTGTCTACAAAGCCACTACTGCAGTTATTAGAGGACCTAAGAGCGTAGGATGGAAAACATTCCATTCTGCTCAAGACCTTGGACAGCCTCCTGGTCAAAATAGCTAATACTGGAATACAGGAAGAGCTAGGATTCTGAATCTTAGTGCCATGCAAATTAACTTGAGGAATTCACTGGCGGGTGAACCAGCCAACAGCATTAGTAGCAGATATTTTTTTTTAAGTAAAAAAGACTAAAAAACAAAATCTTATCAACTTGAAGTTAGATAAAAACCTGTGTTATACAAACTTATCATCTATGATTTAAATTCATTAAATTCATTCATAGATGGTAGGACTACCAAATGCTAGATGTTAGGAACAGAAAAAAATCTGCAGCTTCAAAGGCTGTATACCTCCAACTACTCTAAACCACAGACACCACAGCCATCATCTCTGCCAAAATAATTGTTTCTAACACCAGACTAAATCCAAACAGATTTCATCAGGTCCCTGTCCTTTCCCATGAAAGGGAAATGGGCTGAGAGGGACACCTGAGTGTAGCTCAGCAAGGCATATTCTCAACGGCCATTCTTCCCCCCTCACTGCCACCATACAAAAATGTGTCTGCACTCTAAGAGCACCCGGTATAGGGCTTCACCTGCCAAGGTCACTCACCGCCTCCGAATTCCTGCGAACTTTCTCCGCTTTGGAATCTGCCCGGATCCATGGAGACAGTTTGCCCACAATCAGTGTGTTCCAGTCTAAGAAGGGGCAATATATTGAGTGGGTTAACACAAGCCCAGCCGTTTGTTTAGAAGCAAGAGCCACACGGAGAATCACGTATGCACGTTAAAACCACCCAAAAGCATATTAAAGAAAAATCTGAATAATAATGAATCATATATGTGCCATTAATCAAGAATTAATTAAGAAATTCCATTCTCTTAAAAATTTTACTCTTCCCCTCTTTGGGGTAGCACTAAAAGGCCAGGATTATGCACAAGTGAGGTTAGAAAAACGGGGATGCTTTAATTAGGCATCCTAGGCTTAATTTTTATACGAATCAGGGCTTAGTTTTTATAAATAAACAGGCGGCAACTTCTTGTCCTCTATGGTCAGGGACACTAGTGAAAGCAAAGGTTTTTAAGTTCTTACCTCTCCCTGAGAGTAATAGGTCAGAGCGAGTCTGTGGTCCTGGTCGGTTTTTAGCCGGCTCATGGAAAAACTCTCTCTTGTATCGGGGATGGAAAATAGGCATGCAGAGAAAATCAAATCTATGGAATAGGTGGGATGGGGGGGGGGGGGGGAAAGCAGACAAGTCAAGACCCTGATGCTGGAAGATACAACATTGCTGGCTATGTTTCCACAATGTACTCAACTACAAAACAAGCCAGCTAGATTTTAGCTTAAGGTGATGTGCAAAAGCCGCTGATACGGTAGTCAACATGCATTGTGAAAAAACTTCTTTGAGTAAGCCTTGGATAAGCACGTTTAGGGAACACAACCTCTGAATCTTACATTTGGTTGGGATGCAGGAAGAACCCCTCTCTATGGCCATGCCTAGATTTTACCAAGGAACCCCACCATTCTCCCTGACGACTTTCTTCTGCTGGGTAAGGTCATTTCTTTTACTGCAGGCCATCTGACCTGCTGAGCTATGAAATTTTAACTCCCCCACAATCCATTACGCGAAGAATTTTGCTGCTGCCCTTTCTCTTTTTAATTGCTAATTATTTGTACAGTGTTGTTTTCGTAAGCCGATTAGAACTGTAAGCCACTCTGAGCGTTTGTATTAATGGAAGGATGGCACAAAACTAATTCGGTACTCTCGCCGCTCCTTTTTAACATCTACATGAAACCGCTGGGCGAGATCATCCGTCACCACGGGCTGAGGTATCATCAATATGCCGATGATACCCAGTTGTACATCTCTATCCCGGGTGAAGTAAGTGATGCAGTGACCACCCTGTCCAAGTGCCTGGGGGCTGTAGGGGTCTGGATGGGGAAAAACAGGCTTCAGCTGAACCCTGGTAAGACGGAGTGGCTGTGGATTAATGGCCCCTCGGTTTCTGGGACTTTGTCATCTTTAGTTCTGGATGGGGTCACACTTCCCCAGACAGACCCGGTGCGTAACTTGGGGGTCCTCTTGGACTCACGACTCCTGCTCGAAGAGCAGGTGGCAGTCGTGGCCAGGAGGGCCTTTGCTCAACTTCGTGTTGTGCGCCAGTTACGCCCTTTCCTTGACCGAGAGGCCCTTCGAACGGTCACTCATGCCCTGGTTCTCTCTCATATAGATTACTGCAATGCACTCTACATGGGGCTATCCTTGAAGAATATCCGGAAGCTACAGCTGGTGCAGAATGCGGCGGCACGGGCAGTTTTAGGTGCATCAAGATCGGTACACATAACACCTCTGCTCCGTGAGCTGCATTGGGTGCCAGTTTGCTTCCGGGTCCAATTCAAGGTGTTGGTTATCACCTTTAAAGCCCTACATGGCACGGGACCAGGTTATCTGAGGGACCGCCTCATCCCCATGACATCTTCCCGTCCCACCCGATCTTGCAGAGAGGGCATGCTGTGGACCCCTTCTATGAAAGAATTCCATCTAACGGGGTCCCGGAGGCGAGCCTTCTCTGCAGCAGCACCTGCCCTATGGAACAGCCTCCCACCAGGGATAAGACAAGCCCCCTCGCTCCTGGATTTTAGAAAAAAATTAAAAACCTGGCTCTGTGATCTCGCCTGGGGCAAAAAGGAAAGCAGTCAAGCCTGGGGATGGCTGATCCCTTAGAGCCACCTTAGATATCTAAAATATTTTAATCATAGTCAACGTCACTTTAGAACTATCTGCCTCTTGGATTTTAATGTATTTTTATTGTAATTTATTGTATTTGTATTTTTATCACGGTTTTTATTGTACTTTGTTGATATTGTGTTGTGAACCGCCCAGAGTCCC
Organism: Charina bottae; assembly: GCA_023362775.1. NCBI lineage: Eukaryota > Metazoa > Chordata > Lepidosauria > Squamata > Charinaidae > Charina > Charina bottae. The sequence continues at coordinate 139,242 of JALMGJ010000011.1, read as the reverse complement.
TCCTTGAGAGGGAGATGGGCGGTTATAGAAATTCAACAAACAAACAAATAAATAAATAAATTCTAATAAAAACAGTTATAAACACTGATCTTGTATACATTTATTTACAGGTGAATTCTTTAAAAAAAAGAATCTCTGAATGAAATACATATATCTCAGAACAGCTCACATAGCCTCCCCTTTCCTTTTTTAAAATTATCTTTACAATGGCAATGATGTTTATCTCCAAAGCATTTTTGAGATTTTTTTTTAACAGTAGCTCTTAAGACGCTATGAACTGCCTCTAGAGAAATCTTTATACACTGGAAGTATTTACTTTTCTGCTAACGCCACCAAAATGCCTCAGATAAAGATTCATGGACTGTAATCCACAAATGTTTATGTCGGGTCTTTAAGGCGCTGTAAAATGTTGCTTTTGCTGAATCAGAAATGGTATGGCTACCCCCTGCAAATGTTTCCTGTACATTTCTGTGAGATTATACTCAAGTAACTTGGGGTCTGCCAGAGTGACTAAAGAACTGTGCAGCCCAGGAAAAATTGTGAAACTACAAGGATTTGAGGGAGAAAGAATCCAAGCTGTGAAACTGTATGTAAAATGTTAGACTATTGGCTGCATCCCTGGAGTGAACCCACAGCAACTGAAGTGTGAACACAGCTACTCCTGCTGGCAGACTACTTTCAGAAGACTAGTACTACTGGCATCCATATTCAACAGGAACCCAAAGAAATGCGTCCCTAGAGGGCAATTTGGTCCAGGGCTAGTACAATCAAACCAACCTCCTAGGGGGGTTTAAGGGGGGGGGGGAGAGGAGGAAAGTGTGTGCATATTTCACTTTCAAAAATCCTGTTCGGGATGGACTACATGAAAGACCTTTTTTCAAATCACTCTATGATTGCAACACACTCTCATGGTCACTGAATTAACCCACAACGTTCGCCTTTGATGCTGAGGGATAAACCATTGAAAGGGGATGAGTTAACACAACACGTAAAACCCTAACCAACCTTTGCAGGCATGTTGTGCAAATGCAGCTGCCAGTTTTTAACCTGACCTGGTTAAAGGGAAGGACGCTGCTAATTACCGCTTAAAACAGAATGCTAGGGTTGGAACGGACTCTGGAAATTCTGCTCAGTCCACCCCCCCCCCCCGCTCACTGCAGGAGTCCACAAGAAAGCACCCCAGGGATGGCGCCTTAGCCCCCCCCCCCCCCATGCAGTCAGCAAAGAGGAACTCACTATTAACTTGTTACTTTCTTTGTCACACTGCTCTCAGTCCTGGAAGGTTTTTTTCTAATACACAGTTGGAATCTGCCTTCCTGTAATTTAAATCCATTATTCCATGTGCTGCCCTCTAGAATAAAGAACAAGTTTTGACCTCCTCCTGAGCAGCATCAGAGCCGGTACCTTATCGCATCACGTCTTCTCTTCTCGGAACCTTCCCTCTCTCTTAATCCTCTAACAATCCTCACTGCCCTTCTCTCAACCTGTCCCTGTTGCTCTGAATCCTTTTTACAGTATGGGATACAAAAAATGGACAATTTGAAGAGAGGTCAAACTGTGAATGGGATGATTTCTTCCTATGATTTAGAAACTATAGTTTTATGGACACAGCCTAAAACTGCATTTGCTTTTGTTTTACAGCCACATCATACTGCAGATTCATACTCAATTTGTAATCAATTTCTATTCCAGGTTCCACTAACAAGCCAAATATCCCACTGTCAGTCTTGTTATACCCTGTTGCATCACTGCTGTGAGAGCTGCGTTGGCTACTGGTACATTTCTAAGTGCAATTTAAGGTACTGTTTTTTACTTTTAAAGGCCTATATGGCTCTGGCCTGGATGCCTAAAAGACCATTTTTCCCAAAGAGATTCCGAATAGAAAGAACCTACTTAATGTCCTCTCCTATGAGTTATGATGAGAGGGGTCTCAAAAACTGGCATTCTCTTTGGCGGCTTCCTCTAGAACAGCTTGCCCCCTAAGGCGAGGATGGCTTTCAGTCTTATAGTCTTCTAGAGCAGAGCTTTCCAAACTGTGTGTCGCGACACAAAAGTGTGTCGCCACACAGAGTCTGGTGTGTCGCCACACAACCCGGAAGCGCTGATCATCATCATCAGCGCTTCCGGGTTTTCCCGCGGCGACACATCAACTGCAGCGCGCAAAACCCGAAAGCAGCAGCAGCGCTTCCGGGTTTTTGCACGCTACCGCACTTCCAGGTTTTCCCGCGGCGACACACCAACGCCGGTTGGTGTGTCACTGCGGGAAAAACTTTGGAAAGCCCTGTTCTAGAGGCTTGTACAAACTTGGATTTTCTGGAAGGTCTTTGGGGATTGATTCAGTGTAAGTCTTTGATAAAAGAAATGGTTTTACTTATTCAATTGTATGTTATTAATACTGTATTATTATTGTTTTGTATTTTGTACGTTGCTTAGAGTTCATCTGAGATTGAGGCAGTCAATCCATCTCACAATTAAATGCAACACCTGCACATTCGACTTCTATTTCCTAAGTGCAAAGCAATATCTGTTAAATTTTAAATCCATTTCGGCTCTTGTTCCTTTTTTGCCCGCCACTAGTGTTAAAATCTCACGTTGGAAACGTTTTTGCCCGCCACGGACATAATTGACTGGTACAATATCCTTGTTGTGATTACGACGACATAAATTCGCAGAGGTAACCATCAACCATTCATCCATTGGCCAATCACCCTAACCCACTGGATCAGGGGGGGAAAGCGCAAGACAGCCAAAATAAGCAGACATCGATTGGTGTGTGGAACTCACTGGTGGACAAAAACTTTTTGACAGGCAAAGAAGGAACAAGGGCCTCTATTTCTCTATCTTAGCAAGCTTCTTTTGGATCTTTTGTCTTCTGAAGCAATACATTCCAGCCCTTTTGATGTCATCTTCAAATCTCATAAACATTCCAACTGCATCTTCAAGTCACTAATAATAATGCTGAAAAGTACCGGCATCACTCCCACTCAACACTTCCCACCAGTTTCAGAGGGAGCACTCTGGTAGGGCCATTTTTGAGAAAGATATAGATATATAGATATCCCCCTTGGCTATATTAGCATAATTCAGTTGAACATTTCGTTACTTTTTTTTAAAAAAAAAGAGACTAGTTAGCTTCACTCCCACATGGACTACAACTCTCATCATTCCCTGCCAGAATGGCCATGCTTTCTGGCAATGATGGGAGCTGCATTCCCAATACATCTTGGAGGGTCTATTTGGGGAAGGTAGAGCCACGGGGTCAGAGGTCACCACAGGGGCCATAAATGCTTGGGGCGGGGATAACGGCGTTCAAGCCGGCCCATGCCCTCCCCCGTCCCAGGCACGGCCCCAGGTGACCACAGGTAGAGGTCAGAGGTCACTCTGGCCCGAGCGCGGCAGGTCAAAGGTCGCTGCAGAAGCACGTGGTTTTCCTCACCCTTGTCTAGCAACCGCCCCCAGGGTGCCCGCCACTTCTGGGACGCAGCTCAGGTCCCTCCCGCAGGAGACCCGAGCCACGCCAGCTGCCCCTGGCCCGACCGCGGACGCAGCCGCCGCCATCGCCGCCGCTGTAGTCGCCGCCATGGCACGCCGCACAGGGATCCGAGAGCCGGCTGGCCACGCCCACTCCCTTCCTCAGACGAAGCCGCCAATCACGAGACGCCTTACCCGGGAACTCGAAGGGGAGGAGCCATCATGGTCCAAGCGGAGCCAATCAGAATCCACGTTGAGGGCGGCCGAGGGGCGGTGCTTCCTAGCTTGAGGAGGGAACCTAAAGGGAAAAAAGCCATTTCCCGTCATGCCTCTGGAAAGAGAATGGTTCGGGTTCTCCCGGCTAGAACAGCGCTTTCCGCCTTTGCGTTTCCCTTGGGACTACATAGACCACAGTGCATTGCTCGCCTAACGCCCATGAAAGCCACCAGAACTATAATTCCCAAGATGCATCACGATACCAATAAGACTCAATGAGATTGCTAGGAGTGCGGGCTCCCTCTAGAATGCTTTGTAAGGGAGACGCTGCAAGCCTCCTAGCAAGTCTGAGGGCCAGTGGCGCAATGGATAACGCGTCTGACTACGGATCAGAAGATTCTAGGTTCGACTCCTGGCTGGCTCGGTTCAGACTAGCGTTTTTCTAAAAATGTTGCATTTTAAGAAATTAAATTAGGACATAGGCAATACTGCATACAATATTTATATAGCTTTCACCTACCTAATCGTTAAAGAAAGAGGCAGTCAGCCCTTCATAAAGAATTTAACTGATGCAGAATTTATATCAAGAGTTGCTCATAACAATTCAATTTTGTGTATGGGATATATGGACAGCAAACAAAAAGAAAATACATCGATATTCGTCTTAAGAAACACTAGCAAACATCAGGGCTGAGAAAGAAAGCTGAATTTGCTTCACCCTCTAATAATTAAGATTTGAGTCAGGCTGGCAGAAAAGCATCATTTATAGTGCAAGTCACTTCTTGTGAGATGGACGGCCATATAAATTTGATAGATCGATCAATCAATCAATCAATCAATCAATCAATCAAACATTAGTCTTGCCACTAAGAAACAAAGAAGTTTCAAATTTTAATCAGCACATTTTAAAAGAGAGAAACAGCAACACAACTTTAGCCAAGTTCATGAAATTAATTCCAGACTTTAGAAAGCTACTTAAGTGGCCCACGACATTCCGCAAAATATAACAAGCCTGTTTTATTAATTGACTGAGCAATAAAGCACATAGAGTGGATTTTCAAGGGTATTTCCCTACCAGATTGCTGTCATTCCACTGATAGCAAAGCAGTAAAGGATTTTTCAAACTGGGTTCCACAAAATTTAGGGTTCCATGAGAATTTTATGGGGTTCTGGTTAAGGAAAAAAGAGTTCACTCAAATGCAGCCAATTTTTGATCACTAGAGCAGCGTTTCTCAAAGTGTGGTCCAAGGACCCCTGCAGGTCCCCCAAGGAGGGTCCCCCCAGACCCTCAGGGGTCTGCGAAATCAAAATTATTTGCCAGCCTACATTGAAAAATAATACAGTATTAAAATCCCATGAAACAATTGTGAGAAGCAACAGTGGGCAGCAAATGCGTCCATTTTAAATAAAGTAACATATTCCACAGCCTGAAAAAGTCTGAAAACCCCCACAAAAGTCTGAAAACCGTACAATCTTTCCCAACCCAGGTCCTCTCCATATAAATATGGACTTCAATTCCCAGAATTCTCCAGATAACCATGCTGACTGGGGAATTCTAGGAGCTGTTCCACCCCATGGAGGGGATCCAGACTGGCAAAAACCTGTAATACAGGGATATGTTCTAGAAGTCCCACCCTAGCAGACAAGCCACCACCAAATGCTTGGGATGTCACCATATTAGCTGTAATTTAATTAATGCAATTTGGAAAAAAAAATTCTCCTGGCCCTGCCCATCCGTGTGTCCCCTGGCCCACTGCTCACAGACCAAGAATGGTGGCTCCGAAAAAGGTTGTGTATCCTTGTCAAGAACTACGGGTGAATTTAGAGAGCTGGCAGATAGTCTATGCTAGCTTAATGAAGCAGCCTTTTTGTTGATCTCTGAATTAACCAAGATAAGGAATTTTAGGTTAGATCAGTGTTTCTCAAACTTGGCAACTTTAAGGCGTGTGGACTTCAACTCCCAGAATTCCCCAGCCAGCACATGCTGCATCTTTGGCTGTCAGGTGGCTTTAGCATGGTAAAAAAAGAATTCCCAAATAATCCTTATAATAAGAAGGGTCCCTCCTTGTGAGGGAGATGGGCGGCAATATAAATATGATAGATAGATTAGATAGGATAGATAGGATAGATAGGATAGATAGGATGGATGGATGGATGGATGGATGGATGGATGGATGGATGGATGGATGGATGGATGGATGGATGGATAGATAGATAGATAGATAGATAGATAGATAGATAGATAGATAGATAGATAGATAGATAGATAGATAGATCCATCTGTGTTGTGGCAAGGTGGGAGGGCAGGAGGGAGAAGAGGATGAAAGCAGCCGAGGCACATGCTTTATCTCTTTTGTCTTTTGAGTTTTATTGTGTGACATTTCCATTATCCAAGCAGCCTGTTTCTATCATGCAAGCGGTCGCTGTTCAAACACTTCGGCCACTTCAGTCTTTGTTGAATTCTGTCAGCACCCACCGCCGGTTCTCAATGATTGCTTGCAACCGTGTGTATTCTTTTACCAATTCCTCAAAGTCAGGGCCGAGTATCTCGAAGTTTGAAAGGATCTTGTGGGAAGTGGCTAGATCTTGTTCTTCTTGGCTCAGGCTGGCCTGCAGGCTGTCTCTGGAGCAGGATAAAAAAAAAGGATAAAAGGTGGACAAGAAACTTTTGCAAGGCAGAACGACATGGGGGAGGCCCACTTTATTACCCTGTCCCCTTCCTTCCTGACACTCTTCTTCTTCCCACACTCCATTCCTGCCTACAATTTTCCCCATAAAGCTGCATTGAATTCCTTTAAGGTTTGTGCTCTTCTGACCCCTTTTCATTGATACTTGCCAAATTCCTAGCGAAGAGGTAAGAAAGTTAGAAAGTTCTCTGCCAGCTGATGGCCTACTTGAGGGTAGCCAAAAATGTGGCTTTATTTTTTTTTTGAAGTTTGCTGCCAACAAAACATTGTTTCACAGCAATCACTTCCCAGCTGCAGTCTGTATTCCCTCATACCATACTCGTGGGACCCGCAGGATACTCGCCTCGCTGCACCGCCGGCCACCGTAAAGCCAGACTTCCTCCCAAGCTATGTCAACACCAGCTCACCTTATCATCCGATGTGCGTTCACTTTCTCAGGTGTGTAGGTTTCCAAAAGGATGTTCAGTTCCTCAAGCCTACGGAAAGCAAAATTGTTTGGAGTGGGGCTAGTAGACGCCAACCTTCTATTCCAACCAGAAAGAGAGTCTCTTGACACCTATCAACCCATCTGAAGGAGCTCTTCTGGGATGTCAACCATTCATGAGCCTGTCTTTAACAACACTGTGGAAGCTGCTGCTACAGCAAAAGTTGATTATGAGAGTTTCAATTGGGAAAATTGGCATTGTGAATTTACGGTCTTGCCTTCCAATTCATTTCCTGCCTTAATTCCTACCACTGGCTTTACTGGATGAAATAGTCTATCAGTTCGGGACCTCATTGCCTGATGCAAAACTTTCTTCCGTATCTATCTAACCCAGCCTCAGATCATCTTCAGAAGCCCTTCTTTATGAGTGACTTCAAGCATAAGGTATAAGCATAATCTGAGAGACTGTGTGCGTATCATGCACTTATTATTAAATGCATTAAAGGCCAAGAATAAAATAACAATCCTGTAACTTCCAATCAAATATAATATTCTAATATAAAATAAGGAGCCACTAAACTTTACCTTTTTTTTTAAAACTAAACCAAAGGGCCTATGACATAGAATGCCAGCATCTATACATGCTGGCCGGGAAATTCTGGGAGTTGAAGTCCACGCATCTTAAAGTTGCTGAGGTTGGGAAACACTGATATTTTTTGACCGTAAAATGACTGGAGCAGATCCATCCACCTTGGCAACTTTAAGGGGTGTGGACTCCAACTCCCAGAATTCCCCAGCCAGCATGGGAGTTGAAGTCCACACATCTTAAAGTCACCAAGGTTGGGAAGAATTGATCTAGACGTTCAAATTAACAGGGGATACTTTTTATTATTTATTTATTTTTAATTTCCCAGGGCTTATGAAAAAGAAGTGTGACTTTTCAATTACAAGCCGGGAATCTTCGATTGGAAGGCAGAAACAGGCTTTACACCAAATCCACTTTCAACTTCTGTTGTTTGACTTTTAACTCTTATTCCTGTCTGTTGTTTTTGGCTTTTACAGTCTTACGATACATTTTATGGCGCGATGCTAGTTTGTCCGCTAAACTACGTATCTGTGCTCATTTTTCATTTTTTGAAGACCTTAGAAGCTTTAATCAGTTAGATCCAGGCAAGCTTTGAGCACAGAGCTAAGAAATATCCTGGCCGCATAGGATTCGTACGCCATCTTGCTGACTCCATTGCTACGTCGGCCTCTTCCAGAGAACAACACTGTTATGAGGAGGGTTTATGCCTTTTAATAAAAACTGTTCATCAGAAAAGGTGTTCCCAGACTCTTCCTGATTCTTTTTCAGAGAACGGAGTGAGGAAGGAAGAAACAGGACAGGATCTCACCGTATCTTGAGGAACATAGCGCTGCATTTAATCTCCAGATACTGGGTGTTGAGCTGGTCAAGTTCGGACTGGACACCGAGGCGAAACTCACGAGCCAAGCGTTTCAGGAGGGCTAAGCAACGTAACAGGACCTGAAACAAGTGGGGAAACGCAAAGAAACAATCACAAAGGAAGGTGCAACACACACCAAGGCACCACACACATCCACAGATTGGTCATCCTTTGCACAGATCCGTCTAGTGCAGTGTTTCTCAACCTTACATTTCTGGTGTAGGTTTGTTCCCATGTTATGATCATCTGTTATCTTTTTTCCTGGTTTAATGGACCGAGGGTTTTGGTTTTAACTGGTGGGCTGCCTGGAATCGCTGCCGAGTTGCGGGGGCCTTAGAAGTCTACATTAGAAGTAAATAAATAAAGCTTCTGCCCTTTGCAATTGTGGAGGAAAAAATGGAAAGATATGGACACTGACTGGGAGAGAAGACGTCGAGCCCATTGAATCCAGTCTCCAATGAGATTTGGGGGATACACCAAAGGCTTCAGGCCCTTTCAGAAGGCCTCATCAAACACAGTGGGTTTTTAACAGTTTAGAGTTGTTAATTGATAAAGTACTGGTAATTTGTCTCACATGTCATCTGCATAACCCAGTGTTTCTCAACCTTGGCAATTTGAAGATGTGTGGACTTCAACTCCCAGAATTTTGGGAATTGAAGTCCACACATCTTCACGCTGCCAAGGTTGAGAAACACTGGCAGAGCCAATTTATCTTCCCCTCGCTTTCCCCCCCCACCTCACTCCAATTTAAATCTGTATCGGTCTATGCATCTGATGAATCTGCTTCTGCCTTCCAGTATAATTCGTTAGTTGGTACAGATGCTACCAGACTCCTGATTGGAGTGGCGGGGGGAGGAAGGGAGGATTTCACAACAAGGATTATAGAAGCAAAAGATATTTATCTGGGATAAAACTATTCTGGGCTTTCAAAATGCAAACAAGTTTATTTTAGAGACATGAACACAGACAGACACCTGTGCTACTATTTAAAAGCTTAATCTTGGAATCCAAAAGAAGTAGATAAAGAAATTGGGGCTCAATTCTGGGCAGAGTTTATACCTTATGGACCAGGGTTTCTCAACCAGGGTTCCGTGGCACCCTAGGGTTCCGCGAAAGGTCATTTGGGTTTCCCTGGAAGATCACGATTTATTTCAAAGATTATTTCAAATTTGGGCAACTTCACATTAAAGAGGTAAGTTTCATTCTTTATTTTTAGTTTAAGAACACTGTTAATGCATATACACAGGCCCACACATGAAACAAATATAATAATTTTGTAACTTCTGGCCTATATTTGAGCCTGAACGGGCAGGGGTTCCCCGAGGCCTGAAAAATATTTCAAGATTCCTCCAGGGTCAAAAGGTTGAGAAAGGCTGTTATGGACAGACCAAAGTTTTCTTCTGCACCCTCTACCTGGGGATAAGCAGCTTTCTGCTGTTCAAGCCATCCTAGAAGTTCTTCCTGCTGAGCTCTGGCCTCCTTCAAACGCTGCTTCTCTGTTGCGAGACTCTCTGCCAGGGTCCCAAGCATAATACTCTGGGCTGTTGCTCCAGCATTATCTGCGAGAAGCAGTCAGGGGCATCAGTTGAAAACAATCCCCACAGCAGGAGTTCCAGGCTGCGCCCATGGCTCCCAATGGGCAGAGTCTTTCCCCATGCCACCCCTGATGTGCTGTAATTCCAATTTACCACTCTCGGGACGATAGTAACCAAGCACAGCCAAACACTTGGCCTTAAGAAGTTTCTCCAGCTCTGTAGGGAGGTGCTTCTGCATTTGCTCCAGTTCCTAGGGAAACACAGAAGTAGAACCGTATCCCTCTCACCGACAAACTTTAATCGTCACAAATTCTCTCGAGAATTATTAGGGCTTTTATTGCAGACAACGTTCCCCTGCTCAGAATTAAGACTCTCAAGTATATTCCTCATTGGGGCATCCGTTTCAGGAAAGCATGGATGCCGAGTCATCCCATCCACCCCAGCCTTTAATGGAATTTGTTACACAATCCAACAAATAAACGCACCTTGTGGGTATCACACCCCTTAAAAGAGGAGTGAAGCTCAAGCAGGGAATATTATGGCAAGGATTCTTGTAGTGAAAGAAAAGTTTATTTATGCAGTTTCAATAGACCGGCCTCTCAACAACAACGGATGGGGAAGTGATGCGTCTATCTTACTTGGTGAGCAGGGAGAAAGTCCGTTAAATGAGAGGGTTGCAAGCCTAAGACAGATGGACGGGTGTTTTGCGGAGAAGAATCCAGATCAAGCATCCGTTTTAACTCCGCGACTAGAAGCTGCTGCTCCAAGGTTTCCAGGAACTGAGGGCAGGAAAAGAAGATTGAGGAAAAGAGACAAATCATCTCAACCCAACCAGAACCTCCCCGCCAGACGACACACTAAGCCGTAAAAAGTCTGGCTGACGAGCCACAAGGGCAAAGCCAAACAAGTCACATCATGCCTTGTGTGAACTTGGCCCCTACGTTAAGCCACAATGGGGTCTGGGTTTTGCTTTGCAATTCCGGTGAACAGTCAAAGTGGCTTAATTATGATTAATGATTTAGCGTGTTTTACCGTCATAGCTCCAAGCAAGAGGCCACTTATATATTTATGGCATTTTTACCTCTGAGAGATCCAAGAGATGCTCAAGAGGCCCTGCCCTAATTTTATCCCAACCACCAGGTGGCTGCAAGGAAACGTCTTGCTCAACGCCATTCAACAGCCTCTGTGATCACGACTCAGAAGCTTATCTATTGCATAACTGTGACTCGCTTCTTGGCTCCGAGTCTCATTAAAAGTGCCCCGATCCAGCTTTTCTCCGTGCGCAACACCATGTTTATATCACTCATGAAAACTTATCCTGAGGGTTTGGATTGTCTTCCAGACCCAAAGGAGAGACCTTACTCACTCTCCATTTCCCCCACGGGCATATAGGCTGCCGTCCTACTATGTGCTGGACCCAGAACCCCGTTTAGCGCAATGTAATTACTGAGTTCACATCAAACACTGCCCAAACAAATTAATTTATATCCCACCTTTCTGCTCTGCTGAGCAGACAACCAAATCTGGGCTTAATGTGATGGGTTGGTTTGCACAACTTGCCAAGTCAATGTAACACTCCATCGCCAACTGCCCAACGTACTTAGTCTAATGTGCTATGCAAATGCTTCTTTTCAAACATTACTTTTTTCTCCTGCGGGGCGGGATCAGCTCCTGATTCCAGCAAAGCTTCCTGCAATAGCCGATGCAATGCCTCCCACTTCAACCAGTTTGCACGGTGCATGTGTAATTCTTTCCTTGCCTACAAGAGAAGAAAGCGAGAAAAGGTTTTAATAATTGCACGGGCACTTGCTCAATAAATTAAATAGCTGTTGGCATGGATTGCAGGCAAGCTACTCCCGGTGCTTCGGCCTAGGGGAATTCTGGGAGTTGAAGTCCACCCATCTTAAAGTGGCCAAGTTTGAAAAAGACTAGGCTAGATCCTCGCTTTCCTTCATCCCATTTGTAACACCCCACCCCAATCAAGGAAAGGTTGGGTTTTCAGGAATATATGGACTGATCTCCACTTCCCCCACAACAATGTCTCATCCCACCTCTTCCAACGGTTGGGCCAAAGCGATGCTCATCCCAGAAGAATCCACATGTTTTGTCAGAACCATAAGGAGGTTAGCCAAGCCAGGATAAGCAGACAGATCATCATCCGTCAGTGAGCAAGGGGGCAGCTGGCTCCTACAACCTGTGGAAACAGAAAGGGGGAAAAAAGTTAATTCCCCTCCCCTTGTTTTAGCTCCTTAATGTTCCCTCCCACAAGCACAGGGCAATTACCTCCTTGCAGGAATTTAGCATCCACAGCTCCTGAAGCTGCCATTATGCCCAAACTGCCAAGAAAAGAACGAATTAAATTGGCAGAAGCCGCCTTAAGATGGAGGGAGGGATTTGACTGGGGAAAAAGTTGCTAGAGACCAAATCCAGCTGATCCCTTTTGGGGAAGGAAGTTGGTAGAAGCATGTAATGTTTACATGTTTTTTTCAACCTGGTACCCTCCAGATGATCATCACCCCTAGCCATCATCCCTAGCCAGGCCAGCCAAGAGGGGGCTGAGATTTTCACCAGTGGAGGAAAAGGGATAAGGGTAAAAGTTCCCCCCACACATTTGTGCAGTGTTGTCCGACTCTAGGGGCCGGTGCTCATCTCCATTTGTTAGCCGAAGAGCCAGCGTTGCCCGAAGACGCTTCCACGGTCATGTGGCCGGCATGACGCACGCAGAACGCTGTGGGGGCTGAGATTTTCACCAGTGGAGGAAAATGGATGATTAAGAGCTGAACTCTGTGTTTTATCTATTTTATTTTAAGTCACCTAAAGTCACGTATGTGTGATGGGCGGCTATATAAATCAAATAAATGCATAAATACATAAATAAACTCGAGCCCATTTGGGCGGGCAGGCGGGCTGTTGGAGAAGAGGCAGAATCCCACAGCCCCTATTTATAGGGGCGATGCCAAGTGTCTTGGAGAGGATCAAGGGCTGATGTTCCCCAAGAGCTGACCGAAGTCTAAATCCTCTCCTCTCTCACGGCATGGGTCCCACTCCCATCCAGCAGAGATGCTCCGGCTAGCCCCTTCCATCACCCGGCGAGCTCGTTTTATTTATTTATTGTTCAATTTTAAGGAGGGGCTTTCCAAAGCTAAGGTTTGCTTTAGAATGGGTTCACAGGACCCGCTGCCCTCTGAACCCCACCGTGGCAGGATTCACGTAAAATAACCTGCCTTATTCAGGCAGAGCAGCCAGACAACTCCGTTCCAGTGTGTTGTGTAAATGCAGCCTCCCAGGCATGCCTCTTGTCAATTTTCCCCACAGAGATCCTGACTTTCTCCCTGCCACAAGGGAACTAACCCCGCAGCCCCACACAACCTGCTGCAGGCTCTGCATCCCGCCTCCCAGAATGCAACGCCCCCCCACCTGAGCATCACTTCCCCCTGCACTGTGGTCCACAGTAGGGAGCTTTCCCAGCACCACCCCCTCGCTCTTCCTCGCTGTACCCTGCCAAGGTGTGTGGCAGGCAGAAATGGAACCGGTGCAGTTCTCCTTGAGGCTGCACCAGTTCCGTTTCTGCCCCCAATTGCAAAGCAGAGGAGGAGTGGGAGGAGAGCGAAAGAGGTGGGTATTCTACCCGCAAAGACATCACCCCATTCACCCCCCGAGCAGACCCCCGCTTCCCCAGCAAAGCCCGCGCGCCAACCTGTGACGTCACGAGAAGGCGTGGCTCCTTTACCCGCCCTTTTTGCCGCCCCGTTTCCTCCGCGCGTTCGATTAAGCCCCGCCCCTCCCGCCAAGCACCAACTCCCACGGCCGCCTAGCGCGCCGGGAAATCCCCGAGAGGCTTGCAGGAGGAAATTGGTCGAGCTCCTGACCACGAGGGGAGGGAGCTCGGAGGGAAGCTGCCAATGGCCGAACGAGAAGCGCAAGGGGAGGCGTGGCCTTGATGAGGGCGGGTCGGAGCCGGAGGAGGGGTGGGACTCCAATCGCTTTTAGCGTCCGGATTGGCCAGTGCCTGGGAAATTTCCCTTCTGAAATCCAAAGGGGGCGCTGTCGGACTCTTCCCCAACCTCGGCCTCTGGCTAGCTCGCCTTCCCGAACCAGGCGCCCGCCGGTTAATTCTATCAGGTCTAGCTTGCAAAAATCTGGAGGAAATATCTTTGCTGCCGTTTAGCGGTCGTCTGGGTTTTCGCCACCCAGATCGGGTAGCCCTTTCCTCAGTTGTCTAGGGGCAAACCTCCCATCATCCCCAGCCAGCATGGGCTTTGGTAGGAATTGCTATAGTGGGATGCATTGGACATGAAATTTAGTAAGGCTGATAGGAGTGGAGCAGACCTGGCTGCATCCTCCTTCGATCAACCCTTGCTCTCATGCAGAGCAGCAAGGAGCACCAACGCCCGGAGTCAAAGATGGAGGGTACCCCAGAGGTCATGTAGTCGGACCAATCCTGGAAATTGAACTCGCCAAGGTTGAGAAACACTGCCTTAGACATTCAAACTTTAAAAATTGTCCCTGCTGAATAAAGTCTTCTTGGTTGGTTGGTTGGTTAGCTTTATCATCCAGGAGAATAATGCCTCTATTACTAGAGTTGTCCCTAAAATTAGTGAATGATCAGTTTGCTGTAAAAGGAATTTGAAGACCCTATTTTAATTTCAGGAGCAAAAAGTGCAGGAGACGGACAGTTCAGCTTATCACATCCTAAATAATAAATGTAGGTGTGGATGTATATAGATATAGTCGGAATGCGTGGATAACTGAAAGGCTGGGTTCACACATAACATTACCCCATAACATTTGTTCAATTTTGGCTTTGCCTATCATGTGAAGGTGCTTGGAAACCATAGTTTATGCTGTCTGGGATTTCACGCACAAAACTAGTGGTGGTTTAGCTGATACAGTTAGTCCTCGTTTAGTGACCACAATTGGGACCGGCAACTTGGTAAAGTGAAGTGGTCACTAAGTGAAACCACGACTGTGCTTATGATCACTTCAGCCTTCCTTTGCTTTACAGACCTGCGATGGTCGTAAATGTGAGGATTGGTGGCAAAGTTACTTTTTCATGACCGTCATAACTGTGAACGGTCACTAAACGAGTCAGTCGCTAGATGAGGACTACCTGTTAAACCAGTTAAAAGACTATCCTTAGACCAGTCAAACTAGGATTATTGTTTAGGTGTGGGACCAGTGCTGGGGAGACCCAGGTTCTAGTTCACTCTCAACCGTGGAAGCTCCCTGGGTCGCCCTTGCCCAACCTACCTCACAAGGTTGTTGTGGGGAGAAAATAGGGAGTGCGACAAGCTCCACCTCGAGCTCCTATACCAAGGCCAAAATATAAAATTGCTAAATAAGTAAATGCATAAAACAGGCCGAGATCTGAGAGGAACTGGGCAGCAGTGCATAAGAGTTGAAGTTTTTAATTGAAATTCTGGGAGTTGAAGTCCACCCATCTTAAACTCGCCAAGGCTGAGAAACACTGGACTTACACACGCTTTCCTGTGCAGAATTGCACTTTAAGCAAAATATGGATCAACAGGGAAAGTTCATTCTTCCCTTTTCAAAATCAGTCGGACTCAGTTGGGCTAAACCTCTATTTCAGGCAGGTGTCTCTGGAACTTATCCTGTTTCCCCCAAACAGGTTCCCTTGTTATCTGTCCCAAATTGCTGCTGCCGAAATGCAACTGTCTCAGTACACTGAAATCTTAATTCTGCAGAGGGTAATTTCCATTCGACTTACATCACTGCTCTTCCCTTTTCCCCAACCCTGCTTTTCAATTTATCTGGTGAAGGAATTTGCAAAGAATAAATTTAAAAAAAAAAACAATTCAGGAGTTTGGAATGCAGGAGTTTGAAATTTGTAAGTAGCCCGAGAGCTTTTATCTACCTCCTTTGGAATAGGGATCCTTCATCATGCTTGGACCTGATCCCCCTTTTTTAACCTGAGGAGGAGGATTTGAAGCACCCTTAGCACATTAAACAGGGTCTCCCACCGCTGAGTTATAGTCCCATACCTTCTCCAATGGTCCAAGAAGAATTTCTAACCCTTGCCAGGAAAAGTAGATACAAAAGACAAGAACGAACAAGGGAAAGAGACATCTTATCTGGGGAAGAGAAACATAGATACAGAGCGACATGGAAGCTAGGGGGCTGCAGGATGCAAGATTAGAGGAGACACTTCCCTGATTTTTTCAAGATGGAAAAACCACATATAATAAGTATTTCCCTACATGAGGACCATTCTTCCATTTGTACTACTGAGAAGATCCACCAGAGGACAGACACGGCTCGCTGTATGCATGCAGTGCACTAGGCCGACATGACAGCAAGAAACAGAAATGTTTTAGCTCATCCTCTTCTCATACAAACAAGCCTTTAATCTTCCTGCAAATAAAACAAAGATCAGGCTCAAAGATGCTTCAGCCAAAAGGTTGAGCAAGTGAGATCATACACAGCCACCTTCTCCCTCCCTGCAAGTCTTTGACCGACGTCATCCATCGGTAGCCAAACCTGTAACAGCCACTATTCGGGATTTAAGGAATGCGACATATAAGCCAAAGATTGTTGGGAGTTACAAATGTTGGTTTCCACAAACCCCGGGGGGATGCCAAGCTAGGTTTGGAACGCAAGCCGTAAGGCTAAGATTTTGATCACGCAGCTACCGTACATACTGTATGATGGAGGAAGATGGTGACGCATCTGTGCTCATTAACTAGACGTTGGAACTTAGGGTATCACGCCAACACAAGAAGAGTCCCGAAATCCAAAATGTTGATCTCAATGAAAAAGCTTCACGAAGAACCTAAGCATCTTCTGGCAGGCAGGAACAATGTTGACAGGCTCTTGTTCAACAGGGCTATCTGCGGGATGTGGTAATAAAAGTCAAGATGGCGGCCACGGCCACGGCCGCCATCTTGATTCTTTTGATCAAAACCAGGCAGAGCTTCGATGGCAGCGCGGTGGCTGCCATCTTGACTTTTTTGACCACGCCCTGCAGACACCCCTGCACCCCACCATCAAGACCCAGTCTTTACTTCACGTCCTGAGAAGATTCCATCTAAATAGCTTATTCTTTCAGGATGCTTCGGTTTGAAAAAGTACATTCCCCCCATTTGTGGTTGCTCTTTTAAAAGCACAACTGTCACCGACGATGGTCCCGCAATGCTCGCGTAACCCCAGCAGTCTGTTCAGCAGTGGGATAAAGAGAAAACCAACCCTAATTTGGGCATTTCCCGAGCATCGGTATTTGTTGCCTGAAACGCAAGGAGGCTCCAAGGCGGGAAGAGTTCGCCCACCCAAGTTTCTCATCCAACCACATGTCTTTTTGGAGAATCTCTACTTTGCTCCCTGTTCGTCTTAATTTAAGTCCGAAGGGACAGAAATCTCTTTGCAATCCTCTCCCCTTAACGATCACACGGCCCTCCTGATCTTCTCCGCTCCAGAGCTGCCATGTCAACAGCGAAGGTTCTCTTTCAGGTTCCTACCTAGGAGCAAAGAGAAGCAGGCTCCTAAGAAAAACCATTTCAAATCTGGCACGTCGCCGTTGGCTTCCCTCCTCGCCCCCGACGCAGATAGCAAAGTACGCCTTTTCACACAACCCAGCTCCAGCCCTTCTCTTTATTCTGCTGGTCCTCATGCGAGGAGTCATGGGTCCTTCGGTCACTCACTCACTCGTCCTTTTCCACTTTGATCTCCACGAAAGAGCCGAGGTCAGGGCAGAAGCCTTTGTGGCTGGGCAGGTGGGAGGGGGTGCCAGCCCTGGGGTCTTCCCCTTGGAAGTGGGGGTTGTAGAGGTGTGGGGGCAGCAGCTGGGCTTCTGCAGAGGGCAGGCGGTCGGAGGGCAGCCCGTACACGCGGTTGGCTTTCGTGCCGTGCTTCGAGTTGGCATCCAGCCGGTAGCAGAGCTGAGTGAGAGGCGAAGCTCGGAACCGGGGGGGCCGCGCCACCCACACGCCGGGCTCGCTGGCGCTGTCTTCCTCATCTGACATGAGCTCCTCGGTCACCCCTTGCCACAGACGCTGCTCTTCTGAGCTGAGCAGCCGTGCCACCCCGGAGCGGTTTGCAAAAAGCTGGGGAGAAAAGGGGCTCCAATTAGTCCCTCTCAGAATATCACAACTGCTTTCACTCCTGCAAGGACCCACCCCATCCGTCCTCATCTGCTGGCTTCATCCTTTTTCAACCCAACCCCTCCTCCCATTCAACTGGGCAGTCATTCCTTGCCATTTTGGCTCAGTTTCCCCAGTGGGCCAGAGATCTAAAACCTCTGCCCTGCGTTTAAACTGGGGGGCGGGGGGAGTCAGAGCACCAGTGGCTACATCACATCGGCAGCCATCTGGGATCACTTGTCTTCAAGATCTAAGGATCTAAGGCCTGGTGCCCTAGCTGAGCAAACGGGGGTGGGTGGGTGGGCCTTCGGAGTATTTTCAGCCGTTCCATGCCGTGCACGCAAGCCTCTGTCTTCCGCCCCACATTTGGCAGGCTGACTCAGGGATCAGTTCCATGGCAGAGGGAAAGAGCACAGGCTCCATGGATGGCCGTGAATAATGCAAACACCTCTTGGCAGCCAAAGGTTGAAAGCTGGCGCGCCCCTTCGCCCGGCTTGCTACTCTCCGAAGGCGAAGGCCCCCTGCAGCTGCGGAGGGTGGTCTGGAAGAGGTGAACTTCCATTGAGACCAGCTCAGTTTTTCCTGTTTTGGAAAGGAAAGCTCGGTCTGCTCCGATAAACGATATTGGAAAACCAGTGGGATGCAGACATCAGCTTCTGGTTTCCTGAGTTTTATTTTTCAGCGGGTTTTTTTTTAGCCTGCCATCTTACGCGTGCCCTGCATGCACGTTTGGGAATAAAGCCTCCTGAACCGGGGTGGCACTTTAGATTAAATATACATAGGATCAGACAACTCAGTGAGCTGCTAATTAGAAAAAATATTTTTATGGGGGTTTGCTTTAAGCAGCCAGACAGCATCCTGCCTTTTAGTCTCTTACAGCACACCTTCGGCACATTAACTCCGAACAAAGTCAAACTTGTTTCTTTGAGACTTCCGCTCACATCTTAATGAGATTATAACCTTAAAAAGATCCCACAGACACTTACCAATTACGGACCTGCTTGTTAAGCAAACCATAAAACTTGCTTCATTATAGTAAATCATCTCCAGTCCCATGAAAGGTTCCTCTTAGAACTTTTACAGTCCTTTCCCACTTGTAAAATATTACAAGCCTGCTGCTGCTTCCTGGCCATGAATGGGTGATTGAGAGGTTACTGAATTCTGTTTAAGAAGTTGTTATATTCGGAGTTAAACAAATCATCGGAAAAGGGCTGTGATCAGCAGGAATTCAGCCTGTTTACCCCCAAATAAACCAGGATAAGAATTTCACAGGCATCTATGGGGGGAGGAGAGAAGGGGAAAAAGTGAAGCCACTTGTACAACAACATCACAACACAACACGTGTGATATCCTTGTGGCTTCTTCTGGATGCCTACATTCATGTTTATTCAGAAGCAGGGGTAATTGCAATGAACTGGATCCAGAATTGAACTGGATCCAGAATTGGTAATTACCTATGGAAGACCCACTGAAATAAGAGGAACAATCATTTCCAGCTTAAATCCCATTGATTTCAATAGTCTACTCTAAGAAGTCAGCAGCAAACTACACTTGCAAGACATTATTTATTTATTTATATTTCCAACTTACATCACCGCCCATCTCCCCCCCCCCTTCCGGAGGGGACTCTGGGCGGTTATGACATTAGCCAGCCCCCTCCTGCCTCGGTTTTGACTCAAAGCTGCAAGGGGGCATCCTGATTTTGGGTGTGCAGCTCATGGTAAGCACAGCGATTGGTTGACTTCTCCTACTTCCTGCCCTTGTCCGTACCTCACCAGCCAATCAGAAGAAAAGGGGAGGGTCTGGCTTCAGCACTCTGCCTATTGTTTCTATTCTCCTTCCTGTACCCACACCCTATACCTGTCATAACCTGAGTTGAGTCAAGTTATTTTTTTTCCCAAAAAAATGAGATTTGAGGCATGGGGGCGCTGAGATCCAAAGTACTGCTTTTATTCAGAAGTTCTCTCCCCTTTCCTTTCTTTCCTTTGGCACCAACTGCCAGCTTCCAACTCCATTGTGCCTTGGTGGGGGGAGTGTCAGTCCCATCATTCTACAGTCATGCTATTCCATCTGGATCTGAACTGGTAAGGGAGTACACGTAGTCCTCATTTAGCAACCACAATTGGGACTGGCAACTCGGTCATTAAGCGAAGCAGTCACTAAGTGAAACCCAACTGTGCTTATGATCTTACTTCAGCTTTCCTTTGCTTTACAGACCTGCGAAGGCCGTAAATGCAAGGATTGGTCGTAAAGTTACTTTTCATCACCATCGTAACTGCCAACGGTCACTAAACAAGGCAGTCACTAAACGAGGACTACCTGTAATACACCTTCAGCACTGCCAGATGGCAACCCTGGCATGGCTGCAATCTAAGTTGATCGCAGTCTAGTGCTATCACGCAATTTTGATCAACCCCTGGGACAATACGGTACAACACTACTCCCTTTTGTATAGGGCAGAGCTTTCCAAACTGTGTGTCGGGACACGTTAGTGTGTCGGCTGCAGTGTCTGGGTGTGTCACGGCTGCTGCTGCCTCTGAGCCCTGCCACGATTCCGCGCAGGTCCTTAGTGCCTGCCTTGTGCCCTGTTGCCTCCAAACCTGCTGTGATTCCGCGCAGGTCCTAGTGCCTACCTTGTGCCTTGCTGCCTCCAAACCTGCTGTGATTCCGCGCAGGTCCTAGTGCTTGCCTTGCGCCTTGCTGCCTCCAAACCTGCTGTGATTCCGCGCAGGTCCTAGTGCTTGCCTTGCGCCTTGCTGCCTCCAAACCTGCTGTGATTCCGCGCAGGTCCTAGTGCCTACCTTGTGCCTTGCTGCCTCCAAACCTGCTGTGATTCCGCGCAGGTCCTAGTGCTTGCCTTGCGCCTTGCTGCCTCCAAACCTGCTGTGATTCCGCGCAGGTCCTAGTGCTTGCCTTGCGCCCTGCTGCCTCCAAACCTGCTGTGATTCCGCGCAGGTCCTAGTGCTTGCCTTGCGCCCTGCTGCCTCCAAACCTGCTGTGATTCCGCGCAGGTCCTAGTGCCTGCCTTGTGCCTTGCTGCCTCCAAACCTGCCCTGCCAGGATTCCACGCAGGTCCTAGTGCCTGCCTTGTGCCCTGCTGCCTCCAAACCTGCTGTGATTCTGCACAGGTCCTAGTGCCTGCCTTGTGCCCTCCTGCCTCCAAACCTGCTGTGATTCCGTGCAGGTCCTAGTGCCTGCCTTGTGCCCTGCTGCCTCCAAACCTGCTGTGATTCCGCGCAGGTCCTAGTGCTTGCCTTGTGCCCTGCTGCCTCCAAACCTGCTGAGATTCCGCGCAGGTCCTAGTGCCCGCCTTGCACCCTGCTGCCTCCAAACCTGCTGAGATTCCACGCAGGTCCCAGTGCCTGCCTTGCGCCTTGCTGCCTCCAAACCTGCTGAGATTCCACGCAGGTCCTAGTGCCCGCCTTGTGCCCTGCTGCCTCCAAACCTGCTGAGATTCCGCGCAGGTCCTAGTGCTTGCCTTGCGCCTTGCTACCTCCAAACCTGCTGAGATTCCACGCAGGTCCTAGTGCCCGCCTTGTGCCCTGCTGTAAGAGTGTGTCGCGAAATGATGCATGTCTAAAAAGTGTGTCACCAACATGAAAAGTTTGGAAAGCTCTGGTCTAGGGAGACAAAAGGATGCAGCAGATGGGGTTGAAAGAGCCAATACCAACCCCTCTTGACCCCTCCTGTATTAGTCCCAACTTCACCTCCGACTTAACTCACGGCAAAGTGTAATAGATTTTACACACCTTCTGATGTCCTTGCACCATGTCGGAAGGCAGAACATACTACTTTAATGGGAACAGAGCTGAGGGCAATTTAAACAAGTCCCAGGCATGGGAGGAGATGAAGGCAGGATCATGGAGACATGGGAGAAAAAACACATTGCCAGCATATATTTACACTGTGATTAGGTGCAATGGGGGGGGGGGGGGAACGACTTAAATCTAAATTAAGACCAATAAGGCTTAATCCCAACGCAATGTTGATAGAGTGCCAGCCTTACTGTGTATCATCCCTTGAACATAATGGAACTGACACCTGAGTAAATACAATTAAGAAAGATGATAAAAGTAGGAGAAGTTTGCATTTGAGAATAAATATGGTTAAGGCCGAGTTGAAGGAGACACCAAAATTCTACGGAACCGAGAAGGAGAATTCACCTATATAAATGAAGAAGCTTGAGATCAGCTCGCATTTAAATATTTTGTAGGATGAAACCGATAGGATGTATTTGTAGAGGTTTGCTTTTAACGTTGGCATTTTGTAATTTCAGTAGTCTGACCGACTGAAAAGAACGTGCCCCTGATTAGCTAGCTTGCTAAGCCTCCCTTCTTCCTTCACCTGCAAGGGAGAGAAAAAACGGCTTTTTCTTTATAGATTTCAGTGAGAATATTGGTGCAATTTCCTCTTTCACATCAGTGCCAGCTTTAACATTTTTGTTTACAGACGTCCTGAAATAAAATCGATGGAAGTCTATATTGGCTTTTAAAACGTGACGAAGAAACGAGGTAATAAATGTGCGGAATTGTTCCTTACCCGATAGCGTCTACTACGCAGTTTCTTCTCCTCTTTCTCTTTAAGTCCTTTGAAGGGATTGAGAGAATTTCGATACTCACGTCGCTTCGTCAAAAAGTAGGCCACACAGGCACCTAAGAGAAGAAAATGTGTCTGTGTACGTGTGTACAGAAATCACAAACCCAGAAAGCAGAATTAGGGCCTAGACAGCTAGAGGCTGTTACAGGCATGTCTTTGTGTACACAATCAATCCACATTTCAAATATCATCCCTCGGTTTCCGAATAAATGCCAGGAGCTATTTCCAAAGCAGAAGAAATTTTTCTGAATGTTTAGCAAAGGATTGAGATTTTTTTTTCCGGTGGAGGAGATAAATGTTGGGTACTTTCTAGCAATAAAACCCAGAAACAAAATGGGCAGAAAATTTCAACAAACACCATCTCACCTTTTAGTTCCTTATCAGTGTAATTGTGGTGCTTTGAGACCAATTCATGCTTGAGTTTTTCCAGCAAAAATTTCACTACAGAAATATTCCATGAAGACTTAATGCTACAAAAGTGGGAAAGAAGTAAACAGCATAGCAGATGAGACAAGAATTAAGAACGTCAAAAGCAGCAGTAAAAAAAAAGAAATTAGCATGAAACTACAATAAATACATCTCTAAAACACCAATACTGTTCTTAAAATGCATGGGAAAAGGACAGACCTTCACGGCATTAAAAACGTTGTCAGGGAGGAGCTAAACAAGGTTTTTGTGGGAAAGGAATTTCACATTGGGTGGTCACCACGGAAAAGGCCCTTACTCTGGTAAGTCTGCTTTGCATCATTGGACGGGTCTATCTGGAGAAGATGTTCTGGTGAAGATCTTAATGCTCTGGTAGATTCCATAAACTATGACATTCACTCATCCAATGCTACTGTGAGAAACAAACTTCCACAAATGAGTAAAGTATGCTTGCTCCTTGTTCTCTTTTAGCGCATCACCAATACAAACCATAGTTTGGAACACATTCTTGCCCAGAAGTCTTTGGGAAAGCCCCTTTACAATTCTAACCAAACTTTTAAGGGTGCGTAACCGAGAGACACGTCTCCATTTCCCCCTTCTTTGTCGTTGTATAGCTTTTCAGTTCTTCACAGTAAAGAACAGCTCTACAGTTTATAAAATGCTATCTATGCCCATAAATCTACAAATTAGACTCAGCTGATAATAATGGGGGCGTCCGAAGGGAAGACATTGGGATCCACTTCCTTAAGAAAGCAGGCGGCCAGACCAAACTGAAGAAAAATCTTTGGTGGGTCTGTGCATTAAAACGTAAACACCGTTTTGACCCACAGACCGCAGCAGTGATAGAAAACACCGCTCCGTTTGAGTGTCCGCTTCCTACACAGCTCCTGAAAACCCAGCACACCAGGAAGGTTATCGTTCTTTAACAGGAAAGCAAGGTCCCAAGGCAATAATTAAATAATTAGCAAACCCCGACTTCTTCTCCCATTGGCTTATCCCCACTAACGCTCACCTTTCCGCGCCATCAAACCGCTTTTCGTTGGTGATGTGGTTGTGAACATTATGGACCAGTTTCTAAGAGAAGAAAGAGAGGGCAGCGTGAACCTCGGCTGAACCATCCCACTATCCCCAAGCTACGAAAACAGGGCCCAGGATTCAGACAAGCTTTCCGGGTGTAAACGGCTGGTTCCCGGCTGGGTGCCCTGCAGGAGCTCTGCCCGAGGAAAGGGAAGTCAACTCACCGATAACACCAGGTCCCTCTTACGCCTGGCGTTCTTCTGCCCCATGTTTCGGCTTCTGCAAGGGAGACTGGCAAAGCCTAAAGAGAAATGGGGTTCCCCGTTCGTGGCATCTTCGTGGGTCGTGCTGATAGGGGATACCTCTGGACAGGAGAGGGGATCATCCAGAGGCTGTAGAGGTGGCTGATGAGGCATCTGTGGGGCGGGAGAAGAGGGAGGAACATAGACCTGATGCCTGGGGGCATCTCCTGGAGGGCATTCCTCGGCTACCTGGGAGGAGAGGAAGAATTAGACACGCTCTGCCCACACAGCAGCCTCCCTCTTATTCCACTTTCCAACCGTCTCCGCTTCAGCATTTCAAGAGGAGGGGCTCCAAACGGCCCGATTCCTTGAAACCTACCTTTCATGCCACCATAATCCTTGACACAGCCTTTCCTTTCCCCCCCCCCTCCACAAAGTCTTGCTATGCACACGCATAAGCAAGGGGTTTCTTTTGGACATTAAACAGGTCTGCCCCACAAATGCAAAGTCTACGATGCCCCGGACACGCATTTGGAAAACGATCACGCCAGGCTCAAATGGAGCGGGAGGCTCAGAAGCGCTTTTCGACGTCACGCTCCCTTGCTGCCAGCCCCAACTTGGCCCAAGCTCTTTGTTTGCCCTGAGGAACACCAACGCCATTCCCAGCTCGGCCTTGTGGTGGTGTTTCCAATCACGCCGGGGTTTTTAGCTCTCGCCGCAGCCTCTCCAGCCCAGGCCGCAACAGCAGCGCAGCCTTGGCGCGACTCCCAGAACACCTCCCCCTGGAGAGGCCGGTTGGCAGGAAAGGCGAGAGATGCCATCAACTATTCATGATGCCATCTGTGCCTGACCGGAGGGACGGGGCCACGGCGTGGATTTCACGGGGTAGGAGAGACAGAGGCACCCGACGTCACCCTACGTACTCCGCCCAGGGCTGGCACGGGAGAGAAGGCCAAGGGCTCGGGCCGCCCCACTGCAGCCGACGCTGCGCCCAGCTGCCTCAGTTCTTCGATGACCACCTGGACGCCGTTCCCGAACCCTTCGGCCTCTCCTTCCTCCTCGTCTTCGGGGTCCTCCTGCGGCTCCTCGGGAACACACAGGGGGCTCGCTTTGAAGGCAATGGGGGGCGCCTGGCGCAGGGCCGCCACGTCTTCTTGCAGACGTCTCAGGGCGTCGTTGTTGGCCTTAGCCAGATTCAGCGCCACCTCGGCCAGGCCGACAGCCTTCTCCACCCGCTGGTAGATGACGTGGAGGAGCTGCTCCGAGGACTGGACCGTCAACCCGGTGCCCGTAATGGTGATCGGGGTGCAGGGAGGGGGCGAGGAAGGCGGGGGCGGGGCGGGGGCGGGAGCCACTGGCTCTTGCTTGCACTTGCAGCAGCAGCATTTGGCTTCTTTAGCGTGGGGGGGCGAGAACAAGATGGTGGCACTGAACGACATGCGAGTCCCGTGATTTTGGAGGACCTGTGTGGCGGGGAGAAGGCAAGACCCGCCCAGAGTCCCTTGCAAGGGAGATGGGCGGGGAATAAATTGAAATAATAAATAAATAAATAAAGACGGCCCCGGTCTGGATGGGAGAGCATCAGGCGAGGGCCCACCCGCTAGCAAGACGAGGCACCAGGCTGCTGAAGGAACGGAAGATCAAGGAAAATAAAGGACTTTTATTAGTGCGGCTCAACGCCAGGCGTTCATCCCGGGAAAGCCGCAAATGACTTTTTCAGAACATCGCAGAGACTTGGATCAAGTCTCTCTCTCTCGCTGTGCAGAAAAATCCCTACCCGGCTTTTACCACCAGGCCAAGGCACTGCTAACTTGATGCCCAGCTAAACGGACGGACGTTCAAAGCAGGAAACCTGCAGATGCTTCAGAGCCTCGCCTCGCTCCGCCGTTTCATTTGAATTGTGGTGTTGTCTTGCTCTTCTGCTACGGTTGAAACTCTATTAACTCACAGCTGACCTCTTGTAAATTTTATTCTCGGCCTCCTGAGTGTCTTTGTCAGTGGAGTCTTGCAATTAACTCAGCTCCGAGAGGGAGACAGTTGCGAGGAACAGGTGGATGTCGTATTTTCAAAAACAAGGGATTTGCCATTAATTGTTTGTTCGGCAGCTTCGGGGACAGTGCCAGGTACCATCCGAACCTCCCAGAAAACCCCAATAAAGCTTAAATTAAACACCTGCAACTTCGACACATTATTCCATCATGCTTCTGAATAAATCTGTCTGTTCCACCTGGAGACTGGCAAGACTCCTAACTATTATGAGCTCTGTAGTTCCTATATATTTATACAGCACCTCGCGACAAAGGCAGATGAGACTGCGTCTTCGGGATCACTTTGTCCCTTGCCCCCCACCCCACCCCTGCCCCGTGACTTCATTTTCTCTCTACTTTGATGGAAAGTTCTGGAGAATTAAAAACTTTGCAATTACTTTGCAATTACTAGAGTGATCTTTGAGTGGGTCTACTAGAACAGCGCGGCCCCCATGTAAGTTGCCATTTATTCACTACGTTTGCAAAACATCCTGAGTCACTAAGCAGCTGCATGGCAGCGGAGTATGCGTGATTAGCTTTCGGCTCAGTTCACAGGACAGGCTTCATCTGATTCCCGGGTTAACCGAGTTTCCTGGGTGAGCACAATACACCGCACTCTAAACTACCCACGGTGAAAATGAATCTAGTCAGCTGAGCGTATTGCGGGAAGGCAGCCGCTAAATCTCTGAACGGCTTCCCGAAGCGTGTTCGGGGACCCCAGACCGTCGTGGGAATCCTGGGTTCATTGCTCCAGCCTTGATGGCAGGAACAGGGGCTCAGAATCCTGAGACGGCTTTGCAAAAGGGCTCCCGGGTCGCCGGGCTCAGACGCCGCGCGCTCGGCTCAGGCTCCGTGTTCAAAGCCTCGGCATGGAACGCCGCGGCGCCCAACGTTCCATCCCGCGTGTGCAGCGTAGGGAAAGGCGCGCCAACCCCGCAGCCGTGTACAGAGGGAAGGGCTGTGGTCTCCGCCCTTTCCTTTCCGATTGGCCGGGGCGGAGGAGCCGGAGGCATCTGATTGGCTGCAAGCCCTGGCGCCTTGCCCCGGAGACGAGAAGGGGAGGGGAAAGGCTCCAAGACGGAGAAGGGGCGCCTTCGGGAGATCTGCGAGGCCAGACGCTTTTCAAGGCCGCCTCTGCAACTCGAGGGCTCTGGCTTCTCCCTCCTGTCTTGAGCCCGCAGGAGGCGGCCGTTGCAGGGCCAGGTTCAAAGCAGCAGGATCCAGACAAGGGTCAGGTAGTTTTCCTAGCTGCTCCCCCTCCAAAGCATCAGAAATAAAATATACCTGCATCCCTGCAACATTTCCCCGAACCCTGCCTTGATGGGACGCTTCAAAATGGCTGATTCTGGCCAAGGTCATTTGTACACCCGGGGCTCGCTTAGCTCTAAAGGAATTGACCAGAGGATGCTCATCCTGAAAGGGTCCCGTTTGAACTCCGGATTTCAGGCTTTCTTTTCCCTTGCAATCTTCCTCCCTTGGTATCCCCAGTCCCTGAAGAGTCCCCGATGGATACCTGTACATCAACCAAAGCTTTCACGCCATAAAATTTAATTTGCACCTGGAAGCCAAGCTCACTTATTGGTATTTTTATTGTAGTCTTCGGGCCTCAATCAGCCTGGTTCCCATTTTGCAAACAATCCTGCCGCTCGATAGAATACAGACCCTCCCATTTATTACCCCGCGTCGCTCTGTGCCGGTTCCTGTGGCCAGATACTGCTATTACTCTCCAGGTTATATCCACTTAAAACACCTTTATTCATTCTTTTACTGGCAGTGGAATGGAAGTGCAGAACAGCTCCCATAACTAGCTTCTGTACTTCTAATCGCTAGAACAGCTGCTGGAAAAACCCTTGTTTACAGCTGTGTAGCTTTTTGGCTGAGGGGTTGCGGGGGGGGGGGGGGGATGACAAGTGCCGTTAAAGCAGATGCCACCCCAAATGATACTGAATGAGGCCCACCAACTCTAACCATCGCACCCCCCAGAAATACTGTGTCGCTCCTCAGCAAAGCTTTTCCATAGAAACCTTGGCATGGGCCTGATTGCTACAATCTTCTCCCCTTCTTTTTCTAGGCCTTTTGGGAAAGGTGCCTTCTCTCCCGGGGCATGGCACGCCGATCCACCTTTCCTTTGGGGATGAACTGCGGTGTCTCCTGTTTGGAAGAATCACTGCACACCCACAACCTCCCCCCCCCGCCCCGTTTTTTAGAAACCCAAAGGTGCAATTAAAGTGCTTTGTGGGGTAACGAAAACCATGCTATCCTATCGGACATCTATTGTCCTGAGCTTCTGTACGCCTGTTTATCGCTTCCGAACCCCACCGTTGTATCTTCCCCGTATCTGTATACGCCAATCTGTCTAGCCATTTTGCACCTACATGTACACCTTTTCTGCCCACCGTTCTCCTCCCCTCGTTCTGCTCCA
This sequence comes from Charina bottae, assembly GCA_023362775.1. Classification (NCBI taxonomy): domain Eukaryota; kingdom Metazoa; phylum Chordata; class Lepidosauria; order Squamata; family Charinaidae; genus Charina; species Charina bottae. The sequence continues at coordinate 110,641 of JALMGJ010000011.1, read as the reverse complement.
GCGAAGCCTCCTCGGCTTCGTCTTGGGTTTCCCTGGCAAGGCCAAAGGAAGGAGGGCCAGGATTCCCCCTCCCGCTCTTTGCAATCCGTCCCCCGGTTTCCCCTTGACTCCATCCCCTCTCCCGCACACGAATCCCTGGGCAAAGGATACTGGAAGGTCGTACAGCTCTTTGTATTCGCGTGTGTGTCCATGTGTGTGTGCAAAAAGGGGGGAAGATGTGCACCCTGCTGCCAACCGCCACACCCCCGTGCTCTCCCCCCTTCTGCCGATTGGCCAGTCTCCTGCACGCACATGCACACACACCAGAGCTGCACACGCATTCCTGAGCAGGGCCCCAGCAGGGAACATCTACCAGAGCTGGGCACTGCCAATTTTTCCCTCTCCCCGAGACATACATTCAGCCTCTCGGTTTCCTCTCTAGCGGCTCTTCCAGTCTGTCCTTTGATCTTCCCTCACTATTCTTTTCTCAGTGCTTTCTTTGGCTGTTCTTGATCCCCAATTCTCTTTCCACGCTGGCTCTAGCCAGCAGTATTTTGCAGGGGAGCGCTGCTGCACCCCGGACAACCCCCCCAGCCCTCTTCCACTTGCTGTTTCTTCTCTAGCAATCTTTCCCCTTCCGTCTCTTTGCGGTTGTGTAAAACCTTTCACTGTTTTCCCACCCTTTTGTAAACTGGTTTTGTTCATTCCTCTTACTTAGCATGAACGCAGTGCTGAAGAAAGAAGACACTTCAAAAGCAACCTTTGTTTGAAAAGAAAAAAACCCCTTCTACAAGCTTGGCCTGCGTCCCCTTTTCACCCGTTGCTGCCCCGAAGCTTGCAATAACCTTTTCCCTTCGCATTAGGGTCCACGCGTTGCACACGCAGCCTTCGTGCCAAGTGAGAGGGAACCAGCAAAGAGATGGGAAGGGGATGCTTGGTCGAGGGTATTGCCAACCCCGGAGAAAGGAGGGCTGGGCACGGCACGGCCTATCTGAGAAAGGCAAAGGACTCAGGGTTATCGAAGTGTGGGTCTGTAAGCATCGTCCGTCAGGGAATAGTGGCAAATCATCATAGAAATTAAGAAATTTGTTTGGCCTAGCAATAAAACTTTCAAGAGAGATTTCTCTCCAGCTCCTGCACCCAATGGTTCACATTTCCACAGAGGTTATTTTTATTTATTTATTTTATATCCCTTTATTATTTTTATAAGTAACTCAAGGCGGCGAACATACCTAATACTCCTTCCTCCTCCTATTTTATTTATTTATTTATTTATTTGTTGAATTTCTATAACCGCCCATCTCCCCCTCAAGGAGGGACTCTGGGCGGTTCACAGCATAATATCAACAAAATACAATAAAAACAGTGATAAAAATACAAATACAATAAAATTACAATAAAATCTAAGTGGCAGGTGGTTCTTACAAAGTGACGTTGAATATATTCAAAATATTTTAGATATTTAAGGTGGTTCTACAGAATCAGCCATCCCCAGGCTTGACCGCTTTCCTTTTTGCCCCAGGTGAGATCAGAGCCAGGTTTTTAATTTTTTTCTGAAATCCAGGAGTGAGGGAGCCTGCCTTATCCCTGGTGGGAAGATGTTCCATAGGGCAGGTGGTGCTGCTGCAGAGAAGGCTCGCCTCCGGGACCCCGCTAGGTGGAATTCTTTCATAGAAGGGGTCTGCAGCATGCCTTCTCTGCAAGATCGGGTGGGACGGGATGATGTAATGGGGATGAGGCGGTCCCTCAGATAACCTTTTCCGCACAACAGCAACCCTGTGAGGTGAGTTGGGCTGAGAGTGAGTGACTGGCCCAAGGTCACCCAGCCGGCTTTCATGCCTAAGGCGGGACTAGAACTCTCTGTCTCCTGGTTTGCCATTGGCTCCTTCCTGGGGCCGAGACGGGACCTGCCCAAGGTCACCCAGCTGGCTTTCGTACCTAAGGTGGGACTAGAACTCTGTATCTCGTGGTTTCCCATTGGCTCCTTCCTAGGGCCGAGAGACGGGACCTGCCCAAGGTGACCCAGCCGGCTTTCATGCCTAAGGTGGGACTAGAACTCTCAGTCTCCTGGTTTCTAGCCCGTTGCCTTAACCACTAGACCAAACTGGCATTAGTACTCTGCACAGGCAGGAATCCAACTATACCCCCCAGTGGGATTAGACAAGATTCATCTTGCCCTTCCCATTCTTCAAATGAGGACTCAAAACTGCTTGGGCAAGCAAAGTTTAATTCCAAAGAAGCAGAACATTTTATTGCATGAAACACTGGTCAAATGTCTTCCCATTTCAACCTGTGGGCCTTACCCTTCTTTAACAGGCGAGCTACAATTTTGCTTTTGAAAATAGTCTACAGCAAATGACCTTTATAGACCCAGGTTGCTCCCCCTCCCCACTTTAAGTCCATTGTCTCAAGCCACTGCGTCTGTGGCTGGGTCAAGGAACAATTTGCGCAGATCAGATACATCATCACCGGAGACACGGATCCAGCCATCCGGGCGTACGTGGTACACATTCACTGAGCCACCCGAGTAAGCGTCACGGTAGGTGGCTTGATAGATTGCCCGGCGGGCCAGATCATAGGCTTCTTCCACAGAGAGGTCATGCGAGTAGCCACGATCCATCACCCCATAGGCATAGACAGAACCAGAGCCCACCGAGAAAGCTGTTCCCGAGATGCGATTCCCTTCGCTATCCACATAATACAGACCTGAAAGATAGGGCAAGGAAACCAGGATTAATGGAGTAGCCCATAATTTCCCTACAACGGGCTTAACCACAGCGAGTGCCTTTCATTCTTCCTAAAAAAAGGAGGAGGCATGGTTTTAATTGGGCTGTTTTTTGAACACGCTGTGTGGGGAGCTCATTCAAACCTGAGCTTCTCCAAACTTTATCATCCCAATACCAGAGTTCCTTCTGATACTGTGTGTGTGTGGAATGTCAGAAGGTAATGTGAGAACTGGACTGTCAGGGGTTTGCAGAGTTAAGTCCTGGCCTCTTCATCTCTTCACCACGAGATGTGGGGCTTGCTACCAGTTTGGCTGGCTTTAGAAAAGGGTTGGCCCAATTCATGGAAGTCAAGGGGATAATGGCTAGTGTGACAGCCTCTGAAGACCATCAAGGGGACTTCCTTACGCAGCTGGTTGGCCACCGTGAGAACAGACTGCTGGGCCCGGGGGCCACTCCAGCAAGGCACTCCTTATGCTCTTCAGCAAGCTGCACTCCATTCAGCCCTCCAAAACTGCTAACAAAACCAAAAACAAAAGACCAATTCCTCAAGGCTGTTTTCTAGTCTTCTGTTCTAATCTTTTGCTGAGAAACCATACCACAGTAATCAAAACACCAGAGATTTTGCTTTCTACAGGAATAGCCATACTATAAACAGAAAGATATATCGGTCTTCAAGAAAACTTTTAAGAGAATGCAAGGAAAGAGAATTATGGGACTATTTAAAAAAAATCCATTGGGGGTTCTAAAATGGGAACCACTGATTTATAGAGAATGGGGGAGAGACTGTACTATATTTAAAGGGAGTAATAAAGGGCTTAGAACAACAGTCTTACAGCACAGAATGAGGGGACGGGGGGGGGGGAGAAGATGCATAAGGTTTACATCCCAGTCCAAGATGCATCTGCTTCACCTACTTCAGTGGAATTTATTCTGTCGATGTATTTCAGAGCAGTCTTAATCCCATCCATGCACATTTTCTGGTATTTCTCAACTACCAGCCAGCTTGGTCCCCAGAGTTAATAGAAACAGATCTATTTACACAATGCTCCAAAAATTTCCAGAAGGGCTTTAGGCACAGGAAGAAAAAAAACCTCAGGCAATGGCAATTTAAGTGAGATGGGTGGCTTTCTCCCCAGGATTCCTGTGGCAGAATCAGTGCAGGAGAACAGAACCACAGCAGGAAAGAGGGCTCTGCCCCCCCCCCTGCAAGTTATCTCCTGCCTGCTTCTGCCCGCCGAGGTGCAGTGAAAGTCATGTGCAGCAGCAAGACGCATACTGAAAAGGAAGTCCAGGTCTCAAATTTATGGCAGAAGATAAGATGCCATGGTAATAGACTAAATAAATAAACTATGCAGTCCCCATTAACGTGTGCCGTTCTGCTGGAGAAAAAAAGGCAAACGGAAGATAGAATCGGCTCCAAATCATAGTCAACTCCTGGTGACCTTGTGGAAAGGTCCATGTAGCTTTCTCTGCAATGCTGGGAGTTTTTGATTTCCCTGTCTACAGCCAGTGAACGTCTTGGTAGTCTCCCATCCAAGTACAAGCCTGACCGGATCCAGCTGAGCTGGTAGAGACCAGCCAAAGTCGGCTAGAGGCTTGAAGCTACATCACCTCAAAAAGGGGCACTGCCTATCATTTTTCCAAGGGAACCGCTCGGAAAATTTCATCCAGCCCGCAGAACCCCTGGCTCCACTTCTGTTAGAAATTACGCCGTGTATGGTGTAGCTAAATGTGCACTATACAGAGGGGACAGAAAGCAAGTCAAAAGAAAAAAGAAATGCAACGAGAGACACGTGGCCGTTCTAGTAAAACCTGGCCAACTTTTTTAAGGATTGCATATCATAGCACAAAATAGAATTGAAACCGATTTTAAGCCACTCATCTGAAAGCAACGTTAACATACTGGTTTGGAGAAGATAGGCTCAAAGCAAAAGAGAGAAGAATACCAAACTGCTGGAAAAGGAATTTTAAGGAGCTGGATAAAGAAACATTAATGCAAAGAGCCACTTTGATGTAGTGGTGAAGGTGCTGGCCTAGAAACCAGGAGAGGGTGAATTCTAGGCCCCCCTTAGGCGTGAAAGCCAGCTGGGTGACCTTGGGCCAGTCATTCTCTCTCAGCCCAACCCACCTCACCGGGTTGTTGTTTGGAGAAAATAGGAGGCAGGATTAAGTATGTTCACCTCCTTGAATTATATATTTAAAAAGGCAGGATAAAAATCTAATAATAAAAAATGAAACGTAAATGGATTACAAGCAATGGCTGAGCACCACCACAGCATTTCTCCCCTTCCAGAAGACTTCACAGCTAATGTTCAAACACAGGCATTCTGTACACACTCTTCACTGTTTTAGACAGATCTCTTTAAAAAATAAAACATAATTCTTTTGCTGTGTTGTTTTCCGTTGGCATTTGGTTTCATGGCCTGTTTCATAGCTTTCATTGTTCAATTACTGACTAGCTGCTTTAAACCACTAGGAGACACTTAAGTATAATGTTTTACAATAAAATATTTGGGGGGGGGGATGTGGAAGCATTAACTCTGATTTGAATTTTAGTGGGATGGGTCAGGAGCTAGGGGAATAAAGCGTTCTAAAAGCCCTCAGGAAACAGAGTGTTTCCTCACCTGGTCCTCTCTTGTCCCAGCCACAGATCATGGTCCCCATGGACAGGCCCATGCCTTTGTACTGGTACACCATGTTGGCCAAGAGCTTGGAGGCAGCTGCCACCGAGATCCGCTCCTTGTTGCGGAGTTCATAAATGCGGCACTGCCGGGCAAGCAGTCGCTCCCAGAAGCTGCAGTCTGCTGCACCCCCAGCCATGGTGCCCAGCAGGTACGGGTTAATCTCGATGATCTTCTTGACGGTCTGCGAAGCAACGTAGACCCCAGCCGTCGACCTCGAATCCGCCGCCACAATCACACCATGCTGGAACTGGAGAGAGGAGGAAGCAACCGAAGATCAAAGTAGGTCTGAGGTACAGACGCATCCTGAGTCATTGGCAAAAAGAGAAACTAAAAGGACCCTAGAGTCTCTGGGTATAAGAGGCATTCAAGCCAACACAGCAGATACCCACATTTTTATTGCAGTGTTTCTCAACCGTGGCAACTCTAAAACGGGTGAACTCCCAAAATTCTGGCTGCTGGCTGGAGAACTCTGGGAGTTGAAGTCCACTCATCTTAGAGTCGCCATGGTTGAGAAACACTGCATTAGAGCTTCATATCCACCCTCTCATTCAGGAGCTACAGGTGGCATGAACAGTGATCCCCTCTCCTATTTTCCCCTGCAACAATAACCCTGCAAAGCAGGCTGGGCCAAGAGAAAGAGACTAGCCTAAATTCACCCCACAGTTGAGGAGTTTGGAGGGCTCTGATGGCACCTTTTCCAACTAAGATATGTTATTAAAAGGCACCAGCTTTCGTGAGCTACATCTGGGGGTGCAACTGACCCCTTCCCTTTGCCTCAAACCCAGGCCCGTAAAACCAGCGTAAGGGGAATGGGAATCTCAGCAAAATCCACGATTTTGGACGCTTTGTGGAGCCTGGCGACGCCTCACCGCCCGGCACGGCTTTCCCCTCCTCTGGGGAGGGGCCCCACAGCCCCCACCAGCTCCGCAGAGCCTCCAGCTCTTCGCAAGTCTACCCTGCCTCCCCCGCCGGCGGCCCACCTTGAAGGCCAGCGTGGTGGTCCCGTGCTGCAGCTCGATCCCGGGGTCGCCCGCGGTCAACCCGGCGTGAGGGGCGGCCAACGCCAGGGCCCCCGACTCCTCCTTCCCGCCGCGAGGGCCCAGCGCCCCCAGGCCGAAAAAGCCGGGCCTGTTCGCGGGGAATTGCGGCTCCAGAAGGCTGGCCAGCGCCATGTTAAGTATGGGCGATCCACCGTGACTCAGGAAAGCGCTACGGCCTCCGTCCTATATATATGCTGGGCGCCATGTTGAGTGAGGGCAATCGCTCGCGTCCCGTTGCAAAAGACCCGACGGGCTCCCTCCAGCCTCGGCGTCGCTCTCTCGCGAGTCATCCCTGTGAAGCTGGTTCCGCCATCTTTAGCGAGGGAGATTAAGGATTAGCTGCCCCGGATAACAACGGGGAACGCCATGTTGGGTGAGGGCAGCAAGTGATGCCTTCGGAGGAAGGAAGAAAAGAGGGCTGTCCTCGGGGCTGTCGTGCTGAGAAGGAAAAGGAAACATGGAATTAATTGTTGACATGCAGATCAGCCACGCAAGGGAAGGAAACAACCAAAAAGGAGTCAACTTCTTTGTAGAATGCAATCTGTGCAATGTACTAGTAATGTTGAGGTTCCCCTGTGGAACTCACTGCCCAATTATGGCATGGAATAAACAGATTTAGAAATAGCAAACAAATACGTCCTGGTGTGTGCAATACACACACACACGCACACCAGAGCCTATATAGTATCATAGGGCCAGGTTACCCAAGGGACTGTCTCATCCCCAGAACATCGACCGGTCCCACCCGATCAGCCAGAGAGGGCTTGCTGCGGACCCCATCAACTAAAGCAGGCCTTTCCAAAGTGCCGCCACTGGTGACGCACCAGCGGCGGCGGCAGCTAAAATGCGGAAGCACTGATCCCGCGCCGCTGCCGCCGTGCACGCACACGCCGCCTCTTCCGGGTGGTGTGGCGACACACCACGCTGTGTGTGGTGACACACTTTTGTGTCGCGACACACAGTTTGGAAAGCTCTGAACTAAAGAGTTCCATCTAGCGGGGTCCAGGAGGCGGGCCTTCTCTGCAGTTGCGCCTGCCCTTTGGAATACCTTACCCCCAGAGCTGAGGCTGGTTTCCTCACTCCCGACCTTCCGGAAAGGCTTAAAGACCTGGTTCTGCCGTCTTCCCTGGGAGGGAAATGCCAACAGTTCCTCTTGGGGATGGCTGGTCCCATGAAGCCTCCCAGTATTACCATTTTTAACATCTTTTATACTTGGATTTTATATTATTTATTATATTGTAATTTTATATTTATGTTTTTTAACTATGTTTTATAGTGAACTGCCCAGGGTCCCCAACAGGGGAGATGAGCGGTAATATAAATTTAATAAAATAAATAAATAAAATAAATAGTGCTCCTGTCAATTTGTTGGCCGTTCTTTTACCCTCGGCTGCTGATTGTGATGTTTTTTATTGCTGCAGTATATGTTTTGGTACAGTTTATAGAATAAATTTTTGTATGTAAAACGTGTTCAGTTTATATGGCCGCCCATCTCAAGTGAGTGACTCTGCGGGGCTAACCACCATAAAACAAAAGCAAACATACATATATCAGATCTGATAGAGAGATTGCTAATTTATGTTGAAAAGCTAAGCGACGTCAGACCAGGTTAGTACTTGCATGAAGACACCACCCCCAGGACCCCCCAGGGCTGCAGGTGCAAAAACATCCCCAGATAAGAAGCAGCGGCAAATCACTTCTATCTTGCTAGGAAGGCTGAACGGATGGGTCCCTTTGCTTGATTTTACGCGCATTCATGCTGTGATTTTGTACCCGAAGCCCCACAGACACCAGGATCAGGCCCCTTCCAACTCTTCACTGACAAGCAACTGTACAGAGATTCAGGAAGGGGTTTGCTTAATGCTTACAGCTGCATTTGTCATCTCCCATATAGACTACTGCAACGCGCTCTACCTGGGGCTACCCCTGAAGAGTATCCGGAAGCTTCAACTGGTCCAGAATGCAGCTGCGCGCGCAGTTATTGGTGCCCCTGGATCGGCTCATGTGACACCTCTGCTGCGCCAGCTGCACTGGGTGCCAGTATGCTTCCGGGTACAATTCAAGGTGTTGGTTATGACCTTTAAAGCCTTACATGGCATGGGACCAGGCTACCTGAGGGACCGTCTCATCCCCATAACTTCAAACCGTCCCACTCGATTATGCAGAGAGGGCATGCTACGGACCCTGTCGTTAAGGGAGTTTCACTTGGCGGGGTCCAGGAGGCGGGCCTTCTCGGCAGTGGCACCTGCCCTTTGGAACATTCTGTCCCCGGAGATGAGGCGGGCCCCGTCGCTCCTGTCCTTCCGGAATAACTTAAAGAGCTGGTTCTGCCGCCTCGCTTGGGATGGGAACGGGAATAGTTCCTCCTGGGGATGGCTGGTGCCATAGGGCCCTTTTAAAATACCATCTTATCGCCTCTTGGTTTTTATATTGAACTGATTAGTAATCTTGATGATTATAGATTTGTATGGTTTTATATTTATTTATATTTATAAATTTTAATTGTTGTATTTTGTAAACCGCCCCGAGTCCCCTTCGGGGGAGATGGTGCGGTGATAGAAATTGAAAAATAAATAAATAAATAAATAATTGTGCAATTTGTGGTGAGAAATAGTTGTGGCTGCATTCACCAAAAGGCTCAGTGCTTGCCCACTCACAAATGTGAAGGCAGCTGCAGCCCTTTTTTTTTAATTAAAAGGGCTGTTTTTAAAATATAAAAAGTGAGGCAAGGAATCTGGTGACCTCTAAAAGAAGGGTCTGCAATCACATTTGCATCCTGTACATCAGTGTTTTTCAAACTTGACAACTTGAAGACTTCAACTCCCAGAATTCCCCAGCCAGCAAATGCTGAAGTCCCCCCATCTTAAAGTCGCCAAGGTTGAAAAACAGTTTGAATGCGAGGGGGTGATCCTTCTTTAAATAATGGAGGAGATACGTGTCTATAAGACGCACAGAGAATCCAACAAACCAGATGGACAGAAATGTTGGCATGTTGGCTGAGGAATTCTGGGAGTTGAAGTCCACACATTGCTGAGGTTGAGAAACACTGGTTTATACAACGAAACATGACTAAAACGAACCACAGGTTACTTTAATGCATGAACATAACTCTTTTTTACAGTATTCCTGTCAGCCAATACCTTGATCCACTCATTTCTTTCTGATTGTGTTTCATTGAACAAGACAAGGATTAAAGTATGACATTGGGTGAAATAAGAAGGGAGCTATTCTTTTTCAAGTTTTATTGCCCCCTTTGCACACCATGCACCATCACCAGCATCCAGACAACCCAATCTCTGTGTCCTATCACTGCCTTTACCCACCTATCACCTGTACAAATGCCCCTTGACTGTGCGGTCACTCAGAACTGATGGACGCTTACCTTGTTTCCTGCAGAAAGAGGAAATTCAGCTCTGATTCTATATCTCTAGAAAGCTTGCAGGTGTCCTGAACATTCTCCGTGGGAAGGTGTCACTTTCTCAAGATTTGTGGTCTCTCCTACTTTCTGCTGGAAATGGCTATTCTTTTCTTTCATTCTCCTTTGTTCCCTATTTACTCCCTTGCACCCTACTTTTGAATTCCTCTTTGTTCTTCTTTAAAAGTGATTAGGAAGCTAGTGACATTTGGCCAGGAGAATTAATGGAATTCATCGCTCCCCAACTCCAAATGCTGGCTGGGGAACTCTGGGAGTTGAAGTCCACACATCTGAAAGTTGCCAAGGTTGAGAAACACTGTTCTACGGCAGCCTCTATTCCCCTTTGATCCCAGTTTGCCTGTTAAGTTTGGAACAGCTTCACAATCTTCCCAAGATCCCAACTGGATCTGAGTTCTTGAAACTGTTAAGTTAATTTAAAGCCGCTTCAGAGGCAAATTAGAATAAATCCAATAGAAATCCCACAGGATCGTGGGATGCAAATGGAGCGTGCAAAGTCTCCAAGCAATTGAGCTGCCTCCAGTTACCCAGTGCACACCTTTTGCACACACATATTCCTCTCTCTTGCTAGCACCTCTCTTGAGAATCTCTTTCCCAGCCTCTGGATGGACAGACAGCTGTGGGGTGGGGTGGGGTGGGGACGACTCGGCGTCCCATTTGGTAGGAGACGCAGAGGATGCTGTTAAGGCACATGGCTGCTGACAAGACAGCGTCTCTTTGGGGTCAGGTGAGGAGAGAAGGAAGGAATAACCTCCTTGGTGCTGAGGACAAGCCTCTTTTAGGCTGGAAACACCCGTCCCAGCCACAGGCAAAGTCAAACAATAATTGAAGTGTTCCTGTTCTCCAGCAATTGTCCTCTCCGTGCTAATATATTCGAAGACAGGTAACCCAAGTGACATTGAAGACAAGCTCCGTTGCGTGCAGCGAAGGCGTTTCGGGTAGCCAAACTCAGCTGCCAGATTGCTCAACAGAGATTGTCCTTAAAGCAGCTTCTCAGGAGTCCCAAGAGAAAAACTCTGGTTGCCTCCCCGCCAGAGGGAGCGTGTCATTTCAGCGTTCGGTGCCAATCACAGACACGACTGGAACAAAAGAGACATTATTTGCTTGTCTGGGTTTCGCTCAGCCCCTGTCCCAAAGGATCAGGGCCTATAGAAAATGGAGGATTGAATTTCTGTCCCCCCCCACCCCCCACCCGTTGTTGCGAAGATAAAGCCTTTCTTTTTTTAAAAAAAAAAAAGAGAGAGAGTATTCTCGATGGAAAACTTTTAATTTGAAATTTTCCTCCAGGAACAGGGAAGAGCTGGAGATGGTATGGAGGGTGGTATGAGGATACAGGATTACCTGCCTCGCTCACGGAGACTGGCCTTCGAGATTAGTTTCTCTGCAGCTCTTCCCCCACTGGAGTGCTTGGTAAAACTGTTCGGGGTGCAGTTGCCCCAAATTTGGCAGAAGGTCCACCGCACCACTATTTAGGAAAGCTGGAAGCTGGGGTTGAGACAGGCTGCGGCATCAGATTCCACCACCTTTAGATGAAAATAAACCCCACTAGGTTTGAGCAGCCAACACAGGTCCAGGCCTCTTGCCGAACAAAAGGACTGTTTGCAACGTCCTTCTTCCGAATCCTGCTCCACGTCCCAAGAAACATAATCCTTCCCTCCGCATCACGCTCCCCTCTTCACCCTCTATTGGATCCCAACCCCTCCCCATCCAAGCAAAGCTGCTCGTCCTTTAAATTCTCTCCTCCGGCTGCTTTCCACTTTCTTCCCAAATGGCTCTCCAGGACGTTCTCCGCAAGAACGTCCCTTTGCAGGCTCCCTCTTGGCCCCGGCCGTCACCCGGTGGGCCGGTGGTGACCCCGCCGTTCCTGCTGTCCCATGGCACCACCACCCTAGCCTTCCGCTGCCGTCACGGGGTGGTGGTGGCAGCGGACACTCGTGCTTCCTGCGCGGGCCTGGTGGCTCACCCGTCCTCCCGCAAGGTCATCACGCTCCACCAGCACCTCCTGGCAACCACGTCTGGGACCTCGGCCGACTGCGCTGCCTGGCTCCGTCTCCTGAGTTGCTCCCTCCGCCTGAGGCAGCTTTCTGAAGGGCAGCAGCCTAGTGTAGCTGGGGCGGCCAAGCTGCTAGCTTTCCTGCTGCGGGGATGCTCCAACAAGGATCTCTGCGTGGCCACCCTGCTCTGCGGTTGGGATCACCAAGGACCTGGCTTGCATTACGTCTACAGCGATGGGACCTGTTTCTCCGGAGATGTTTTGGCTGTCGGGTCCGGATCCACTTACGCCTACAGTGTGTTGGACGGCGCCTATCACTACGATCTGCCACAGGCAGAGGCTTTCTTGCTGGCCCGCCAAGCAGTGGCTCACGCTGCCCACCGAGATGCCTATTCCGGTGGCAACGTGGACCTCTACCATGTCCGGCCAAACGGATGGGTCTGTGTGTCGCGGGAAGATCTGAGTGAAGTTTATCACGGCTTGGAGCTCCGAGCTGAAGAGGACGGAGACTGCAGAGAGGAGCCATGTGAAGAGGCCAACTGACATCCCTTACCAGCAGCCATCATGATTCGGATCTGGAAATCATTCATTCCAGAACGCAAGCACAGAGAACGCGGGAGATAGATTGTAAGGCGGGGAAGGGAGCTGGGGTGCAAATAAAGCAGCTTGGGCCAGATTCTAGCATTGCCTCCTTTGTTCTGCTCAAGATAGAAGAGATCCATTTCAAGAAATAGCAAAAGATGTAATGATTAACCAATATGGTGGGAAATAATGAACACCAGCCACCAGCTTGAGCCGACATAAAGCAGCATGATCTGACATAAGGTAGACAGTGATGGAAGGGGACAGGTGCCAGTGCAGCATCCATTACAGGAAGCCTTAGCCAATGTGTAAACCAGGATAAGACAGGCCATGCTGGTTCTAAGTCTGCCATAAAGGAGACTCAGTGGAAGATCAATAAGCAAAACTGGGTTATGGAGCAAGCAGTCAGCTACATCCTACAGGTAGTCCTTGCTTAACTACCACAATTAGGACCGGAATTTCAGTTGCTAAGGGAAGTGGTCATTAAGTGAATCCGACCCAATTTCACCACCTTTTTTTGCGGTGATCGTTAAGTGAATCATCGCGGGTGTTAAGCAAACCACATGGTCATTAACTGAGTCACGCAGTTCCCCATTGATTTCGGTTGCCAGAAGCCAGCTGGGAAGGTTGAAAATGGCATTTATTTATTTATTTATTTATTTATTTTTATTTTCTATCCTGCCTGTATTATTTTTATAAATAACTGAAGGCGGCTAACATACCTAATACTCCTTCCTCCTATTTTCCCCACAACAACAACCCTGTGAGGTGGGTTGGGCTGAGAGACAGGGACTGGCCCAAGGTCACCCAGCCGGATTTTGTGCCTAAGGCAGGACTAGAACTCTCAGTCTCCTGGTTTGCCATTGGCTCCTTCCTAGGGCTGAGAGAGAGTGACTGGCCCGAGGTCACCCAGCCGGCTTTCATGCCTAAGGCGGGACTAGAACTCTCAGTCTCCTGGTTTGCCATTGGCTCCTTCCTAGGGCTGAGAGAGAGGGACTGGCCCGAGGTCACCCAGCCGGCTTTCATGCCTAAGGCGGGACTAGAACTCTCAGTCTCCTGGTTTGCCATTGGCTCCTTCCTAGGGCTGAGAGAGAGGGACTGGCCCGAGGTCACCCAGCCGGCTTTCATGCCTAAGGCGGGACTAGAACTCTCAGTCTCCTGGCTTGCCATTGGCTCCTTCCTAGGGCTGAGAGAGAGGGACTGGCCCGAGGTCACCCAGCCGGCTTTCATGCCTAAGGCGGGACTAGAACTCTCAGTCTCCTGGTTTGCCATTGGCTCCTTCCTAGGGCTGAGGGAGAGGGACTGGCCCGAGGTCACCCAGCCGGCTTTCATGCCTAAGGCGGGACTAGAACTCTCAGTCTCCTGGCTTGCCATTGGCTCCTTCCTAGGGCTGAGAGACAGGGACTGGCCCGAGGTCACCCAGCCGGCTTTCATGCCTAAGGCGGGACTAGAACTCTCAGTCTCCTGGTTTGCCATTGGCTCCTTCCTAGGGCTGAGAGAGAGGGACTGGCCCGAGGTCACCCAGCCGGCTTTCATGCCTAAGGCGGGACTAGAACTCCCAGTCTCCTGGTTTGCCATTGGCTCCTTCCTAGGGCTGAGGGAGAGGGACTGGCCCGAGGTCACCCAGCCGGCTTTCATGCCTAAGGCGGGACTAGAACTCTCAGTCTCCTGGCTTGCCATTGGCTCCTTCCTAGGGCTGAGAGAGAGGGACTGGCCCGAGGTCACCCAGCCGGCTTTCATGCCTAAGGCGGGACTAGAACTCCCAGTCTCCTGGTTTGCCATTGGCTCCTTCCTAGGGCTGAGGGAGAGGGACTGGCCCGAGGTCACCCAGCCGGCTTTCATGCCTAAGGCGGGACTAGAACTCTCAGTCTCCTGGCTTGCCATTGGCTCCTTCCTAGGGCTGAGAGACAGGGACTGGCCCGAGGTCACCCAGCCGGCTTTCATGCCTAAGGCGGGACTAGAACTCTCAGTCTCCTGGTTTGCCATTGGCTCCTTCCTAGGGCTGAGAGAGAGGGACTGGCCCAAGGTCACCCAGCCAGCTTTCATGCCTAAGGCGGGACTAGTACTCTCAGTTTCCTGGTTTCTAGCCCGTTGCCTTAACCACTAGACCAAACTGGCAATCCTGTGACCATGGGACGCTGCGACCGGTTGCCAAGTGCCAAAATCATGATCATATGATTGGGGGGACGGTGCAATGGTTGTAAGTGTGATAACCGGTCGTAAGTGGGTTTTTCAGCACCGTCGTACGTCTGAACCATCACTAAACACATGGCTGTTAAGCGAGGACTTCCTGTAATGCTGTCAGGAGAGGTCTGGGGTCCCCAATTTGTTTGAATCAGGGATCCTCAGATACCCTCCAAATGGTTTTCTGAACCAAGGACTGAAGACACAGGATGCTGCCGTTCTAGACAACAAGTTGACCAGCCACCTATCACCCCAAGGTTGGATTCACACACTCAGCTGTGTTAGTGTTGACTTTGGTTAGTTTACTTTTTCAGAAGCTTGCACAAACTCTGTCGCCTGGAGAGTTGAGGGTTCCCGGTATCGCGCAGTCCAGAAAATGAGTGAGTCCAGGAACGCGTCGTGCGAAGGCAACAAAAGCGAAGCAAGCCGACTTTCCCACTCCGGTTTCCCACCAGCGGCGGCGGAGGCTCCGTTCTCGCCACGTCGCCTCCAGCGCCGCTTGGCTGCGAAGGGCGGCGGAAGAAGCCGGGCGGAGCCACCAGACGGGTGCCCCCTGCCTCACGCTGGGCGCGGGCGGGGGGGAAAGAAGGCTGTGCCCAGATCGCCCCCCAAGTGGGCACGCCGGGCTGGGCGGGGGCCGAGCCCCGGGCTCATTGCTATTCTCGGCGCGCCCGGCGTTTCAGGGCCGGCGCGCCACGGTCTGCCGCCGCTATCTTAATTGGTATCTCTCGCGCGCGGCCAGACTGGCGGGAGGGCCGCCGCGCCGTGCCGCTCCCTCGCCCGCCTGCCTACCTGTCCGGCCTTCCCCCCCGTCCTCCGCCCCAGTCCGCCTCCCTCTCGCAGCGTCTCCCCCGCCTTCTCCTTCCGCCGCGAGCATCTCCCGCCGGGGCGCCCCACCCCCCGCCCCCGGCTCGCGCCGGGCTCCCGCCCCCTCCCCTTTCCTCTCTCTCCCCCCCCCCGCATCTTATTTACGCCTCCCCTCCCGCCACGTGGCTCCCGCCGCGGGACAGGGGGCGTGGGCGCGCGCCGCCAAACCTGTCCATCACCACTGCGGCGCGGTGGGGCGCCAGTCCATTAGCGGGCACCGCGGGGAGAGGGGGCGCCAATTATCGGCGCTTTAGCAGCTTCACCTGGAGGCGGAGGGAGAGGGGGAGGGAGGGAGGGAGGCGGGGGCGCGGAGAAAGGGGGAAGCGCGGCCGCGAGGCCAGACGGAAGGACGGGGATGAGAGCAGGGAAGGAGTGAGGCGGTCGGAATGGTCTGCCTTTTAGGCCAGGGATGGGAGACCACAAGGAAACCCCAGGGATGTGGTTAAGTCTGGGAAGAGGACGGGGAGAGGGGCATCTGAAAGAAGGAAGCGGCAAGCTACAGGACGCAGGCTCGACTCGAGGGAGTTTAGCTTTGCCCAGGCCAGAGGGAGCATCATCTAGCTCAGTGTTTCTCAAACTTGGCTAGTTTAAGATGTGTGGACTTCAACTCCCAGCATGCTGGCTGGGAAGCTCTGGGAGTTAAAGTCCACACGTCTTCAACTTGCCAAGGGTAAGAAACACTGATCTAGCCAAGCTTGCCCCCGCCCCCACCCCAAAGAGGGATGGGGGACCACGAGGACCGCCCACGGTGTACTCCAGATTGGGAAATCGGAAAAATACCGCAGGAGCAAAACGGCCGAGAAAGCCGCGGGGAGTGTTCCAGCTTGCCCTCAAGAGCCCAGGTCGATCCCGGGGGGTCTTTCCTTTCTGAAGAGCGGAGGGCTGCCCGGGCCAGAAGCCAGCGCCGGGAAGCGGGCCAAGGGCTCGGCTGCCGATGAGCCGGCGCAGGGAAGGGACCGGGGCAGAGAGGCGGAGCGGGCGGCCGGATCAGCCAGGCCTGGGCGGGGCTGGGCTGACCCGGGCGGCCGGCCGGCGAGGAACGAGCAAGCAAAGCAGAGGCTTCTTGCTCGGGCCCGGGGCACCATCGGGACACTCCAGAGAAGAGGGCGCACGTGGGAAAGAGGGTGCCAGGAAGCCTCCTCCTCCTGCCCCGCAGAAAGGGAGCCTGAAAGGGGGAGCCCCGGGATCAGAAGGAGCAGCGGGGGTCTCCGCCACCGCGATTAATATGCTCGCGCTGCGCTGGGCAGGGGAGCAGACCCGCCTTCCTCATTTGCATCTAAATTAAACGACAGACAAAGCCGCCGCCGCCGCCGCCAGAAAAGCAATCACAGTTCCGGGCCTTCCAATCCGCCCCTCAGGCCTGTTTATGCCCCGGGGAAGCGCTTCCCCCTCGCGCACCCCCCCCCCAGGTCCCTGGGCCCGCTCCCACTAAAGAGGGGAGGGGGGCCGCCGGTGGGAACCACGCAGAGACGCGCGCGCGCGAACACACGTGCCCTCTCTCCGCGCTCCTGTGCCCTGGGCAAAGCCCCCGAGCAGCTGCCGCCCCACTTTCCCCCCAACTGGTCAGAGAAACGAGGGGGATCAAGCTGCTGAACCAGGGTTGGGCTCAGATTCCACGGGGATGCTCCCCACGTCCCCCGCAGGGCCTCCTGTGCGTCTGTCCCCTGAAAAAAGCTGGATGGGTGGCTGAGTATGAGAATAATGTCCTCTGTGCTTTAAGGAGAGCGTGATTCATCCTCGATTTTCAAGAAGGGATGACTGGGCTCCGCTGGAGAAGTTCAGTCTGGCCCCAGATAGCCCTGCTAAATTCTCTCTCCCATTCTGAGCAGTCTTCCCCATGACAATGTCGCGTATGTCCCTAGGACGCTTCTACGGTATATCACTTGTCAAGCTTGTCTCGGAACGTGGGATGCCCTGATTGGCAGTGTAAAGGACAGTTCTATCTTTCAAGAGAATGGGGTCTCGGCCAGTAGCAGGAACTTAGAAGGCTGTGTCTGGGCTGGAAGTTCATAGATGGGAGACCATGAGGAATGGTTTGAGGAGGGGAGACCACGAGGAAATCCCACAGCTTTAGACTAGACCAGGAGGTTAGAAAATCATCCTGGAAGAAGGAAGAGGCGCACCGCATCCATATATCCAAGAAAACTCCTTACATACAGTATATCCATTGTATCTGGAGTCTTGGCTTGTAGGAAATTTTATGTTTAATAGGATTGGAGGCTTAACTGGTACAAAATAAAGCTCCCGGCTTGTTGGGAACCCCAAGTCTTGCATAAATAGAAAAATGCACCTGTATACAAGCTAAAGCGACAACCATACTCATCCAGGCAGGATTAAGTGTGATTGGTAGCTGCTATTACATTTTTGCAAAATGTCAACTGGGGGAAGAAATTGGAAATATTTGGGTGCTTGGGTATCCTGGAAGAGAGCATCAAAGAAAAACAGAAGCAAGGGAACATGGCAACATTCTTGTAACCTGGCCTCCTCCAATCAGATGCCTCTAGAGCAGTGTTTCTCAACAACCTTGGCAACTTTAAGATGGGTGGACTTCAACTCCCAGAATTCCCCAGCCAGCGCATGCTGGCTGGGGAATTCTGGGAGTTGAAGTCCACCCATCTTAAAGTTGCCAAGGTTGAGAAACACTGCTCTAGATAATTGGGACTTCAACTCACGTATCTGCCAGCTAGCATTGCCAACAACCCTGCTAGATAGGAGTTAGGAGAACTCGGCTCATCTGAGAACAGGATGTTTGGGACGCACGCTTTAATGAGCAGCTGCTGAAATGCTGCTGTTGAAATCGCACAGGGCTGTGATGGTCACACTCAAGCTGATGGAGAAAAGGGCATTTTTCTGGCTCATGAGCTGCTGTGCACCATTTGGTAACCCTGAGGTCTGCCCGTTAGGCGAGAGAAGGAAAAATATTTATCTCCTTCCTCAATAGGCATGCTTTTCTCCTTTTTCTTCGCATGCTCTTTTGGATTTCCTCCCTGCCGGCAAAAAAAGAAAACACGTACCTGCCGTCGCTCCTGTTCTACTGATAGGAAGGAGAGAAATGGAATTTATTTATTTATTTTTATTTATTCTTTCGATTTCTGTCACCGCCCCATCTCCCCCGAAGGGGACTCTGGCTCTTGGGATGGCTTTGTCCAAAGGCTGCATGAGAGATGTGGCGTTAGGACTTGTCACTCTGCAGACCAACCGACCGTGATTTAGCTTGGTGGGTTGTGGGCACCCAGTGTAAGGGATGGCTTTCAGATTCAGTGAGTTGTGGGTAGTCTGAAAACAGAGTTGAATAAACCATATGGCAGGTTACGACAGAGAAACTGAGTGTTGGCTTCAAGTCTCATCGGAAATCATCTCTTGAGCATCTTCCCACGACTTTAGGACTCCTCTACAGCAGCATTTCCCAACGTGATGTGTTAGACTACAACAACCATATAACAAATAGCGAATAGCAAACAGATAGCAGCTACCAATCACTTGGGCACAGAGAGAATCTTCTAGCTGTGCTCCTGTCCTCTGAAGATGCCAGCCACAGCTACTGGCGAAACGTTAGGAACCAAATCTGCCAGAACACGGCCACACAGCCCGGAAAACCCACAACAACCAACAACAACCATAATCAGGGAATTATCTGTCATGCTCTTGATCCTTTAGCTATTAATCAGAAGCTCCAGACACAAGCCCTTAAGGATATGAAGAGTTCTTTATTAAAGCTAGAGATCCATAACACATTAAAGACTCGAATGAATGAAGCTCGTGTAAACCAACAGTTAAAACCTTCAAGGTTCCCCAGCGGGTTGACAGCCCCGCCCTTCACTTCCCAATTTCTCCATCTTCCCAGCCCCGAATCAACTAACAAGGTGCTGGCGTTCTTTGATCTATCCGTGGTGCTGAACTGCTAGACACCATACTTGCATCAGCATAATTTGCGGTTCGGTGAATACACCAAGACTCCACTACAAGCATTCTCACCTACTCCGCAAGTCTGGTGAGTGTCCCCTTCAAAGTAGACTGGCAGGATGTACCCCCCCTCCTGTCGCCATGGCAGGATATCACATCCTGACATACCGCCCCTCTGAAAACAAATCCCCCACATTCAAAATTTACAAAAAGAAACATAAGTTATTTTTACATGTTAATAAGATTCCCTCAACCCTCTGTTTTGGTTTGATTTCATGCCAAATTTCTAGCGAAATTTGGCATGAAATCTTTTCACTAATTGGGGCGCTTGCACGTTGTGGCTGTTTACCCATTCATGATGAGTTTTAGGGAAGTGCTTCCACTGTATTAAGTATGGTAGCCCCCCCCCCCCGTGGTGTCTGGAATCCAGTATCTCTTGCACTTCAAAATGTTGTTCTCCATTAATCATCACTGGGACTGGTGTAGGTTGTTCTGGGTGCCAGTGTTCCAAGTTTCTAATTGGTTTCAGCAGGCTGCAATGAAAAACGGGGTGGATTTTTCTCAGATTTTTCGGCAACAGTAACTGTACTGTCACATCATTGATTACTTTGGTGACAGGAAAAGGTCCTTTGTACTTTGAACTTAGTTTTTTCGAGAGCTGTGAGGACCTTAAGAACTTCGTAGACAAATACACTTTCTCCCCCACTTTCAGTTGCCATTCTGGTGCCCTCTTGTGATCAGAATATTTCTTGGAAGTTTCCTTCGCCCCCTCCAGCACTTTCTCTATTACTGGCCAACTGTCAGTTATGTGCTTTATCCATTTGTCTAATGGAACGATTTCGGATCTCTCCGTTGGCAATTCAGGGAAGGCTACAAGTTCTTGTCTGTTCACTACCTGGAATGGGGAAAATCCCGTGCTCTGGTGTACTGAATTGTTATAAGCCACCTCTGCAAACGGGAGTAGGTCCAGCCAATCGTCCTACTGATAACTGATGTAGCATCTAAGGTACTGCTCCAACACCTGGTTAGTCCGTTCAGAGGCTCCATCCATCTCAGGGTGGTGGGAGGAGCTTAGCCCTTGTTCTACGCCAGTGCTTTCCAAACTGTTGCCGTTGGCGACACACCAATGGCGGCAGCAGTGCGTGGCTGTGCGGGGGCCGCGCGGCGGTGGTGCAGGGGGCATGCGGCGGTGGTATGCATGGCGGCGGCAGCAGCAGCAGCCTCGTGTTTTCCGCTAAAACGCGGAAGTGCTGATGGCGCGCCACTGCCGTAGTCGCTGCCACCATCGCCATGTACGCCGCTGTGCGCGCCCCCACACCACCACCATACACATCCACTTCTGGGTTGTGTCGTGACACACTAAACTGTTTGTTGCGACACACTAAAGCAGAGCTTTCCAAACTGTGTGTCGCGACACAAAAGTGTATCGCCACACACAGTCTGGTGTGTCGCCACACAACCCAGAAGCGCTGATCATCATCAGCGCTTCTGGGTTTTCCCGCGGTGACACACCAACTGCAGCACGCAAAACCCGAAAGCAGCAGCAGCGCTTCCGGGTTTTTGCGTGCTGCCGCACTTCTGGGTTTTCCCGCGGCGACACACCAATGCCGGTTGGTGTGTCGCCGCGGGAAAAACTTTGGAAAGCCCTGCACTAAAGTGTCGCGACACACAGTTTGGAAAGCTATGTTGCACGCCAATCATCTTCAGAAACGCCCTCCAAAATTTGGAGGTGAATTGTACGCCCCGGTTACTTATAATTCATTTGGGGGTCCCATGGAGTCTATAAATATGCTGCACAAATATTTTGGCCAACTGTCCCACATTAGGTACACTAGTACATGGAATGAAATGAGCTTGCTTTGAGAATAAGTCAGTTACTACCCAAATTACTGTTTTCTTTTGGCTCTCTGATAAGTCCACTATAAAGTCCATGGCTATCTGTTTCCAAGGTTGGTTGGGGCTCACCACATTCTGCAACAGTCCTCTGGGTTTGCCCCCCACTCTTTTTGCCATGGCACAGGTTGGGCTACTGGCCACATACTCCACGTCTTTACAAAGGGATGGCCACCAAAATTGTTGTCTTAATAGGTGCAAAGTTTTTAAGAACCCGAAATGGCCAGCTGACTTCACGTCATGACATCCCTCAAGTACTTTCCTCCTCAAAGGCTCCGGAATATACAATCTATCACCACTCCACCGGAATTCCTGTTTCTCTGTCAGTTTTGTTTTATTAGCCTACAACTATGCATCGTCCTTTAGTTCAGAGCACAACTCATTTTGAAAATCCTCTCCCACTTTTAGGGTAGGTGCAGATCTCTGACTTCTTGTGACCACTGCCATCCCTAATTGCTGAGTGGGGATGATCGAATCTACTACTTCTCCTCTCTGGCTGTTATGTTGGGGCAACCGGGATAAAGTTCTTTCCCCCAGGAAAGTACTTAAGAGTAAAGTTGAATCTACTAAAGAATTCAGCCCATCTAATCTGCTTAGGGTTCAATTTTCTCGGAGTGCGTAAAGCTTCCAAATTTTTGTGATCTGTCCAAACTTCAAAAGGCTGAGACGCCCCTTCTAGCAAATGCCTCCAGTTCACCAGAGCCCATTGCACTGCAAACCCTTCCTTTTCCCATACGTGCCAGCAGTGTTCCGTGTCGCTGAACTTACGGGAAAGGTAAACACAGGGCCTCAGTTTCTCTCTCATTTTTCTGTAATAAAATCACCCCTACGGCAACCTCTGATGCGTCCACTTGTACTATCAGGGGTTTCGTGGGATCGGGATGTTTTAATATGGGTTCCGAGGTGAACAATAATTTTAATTGTTCAAAAGCCTCTTGGCATTCTGCAGTCCACTGTATGCTCACCCCTGGTTTCTTTACTGCCTTAGGATCGCCCCTCCCTTTGGATGGATCATCTCCTTCCATTTTCTCTGCTCGCGTATCCGGTACCGGTGAGAGGTGATGGGAGTCTTTTCTTCATGTCGTCCCCCACCGATCTGGATCCCTCGTGCTGTACCCCACCCCTAGGGCCCAGGTAGGGTTGAGTACCTTCACCTTTTGGGGTCGGGATTCGTATCTGAGGTTAGGAAGAGCCTGTAGCCTAGTCCCCTGTGCTCCTGGCCGTGCTCTGGCTCTCCAGTTGGCGGTGCTCTCTGGAACCTTGGATTTCTGTTCTTCCTCTTTACTATCGATCTCTGAGGTTTCCGACCTCTCCCCTTTAACTCGTTGGGATGTTCTCCCGAGTCGAGTTCCGATCTCGGTACTTCTGTATCCGAGGAAAGCATCTCCCCGCTCCGAGCATCCCATTGCACTCTGGTAGGAAGCTTCCTCCGTCTCAAGTTCCATGTCTTCCTCTCCTCCTGCGGGAGACGTCTGCTGACCCTCTTCAGTAGATATGGGGTCTCCGAGTAGGGTAGTTATGATTGATTCGAGTCTTTCTGTCATGCTCTTGATCCTTTAGCTATTAATCAGAAGCTCCAGACACAAGCCCTTAAGGATATGAAGAGTTCTTTATTAAAGCTAGAGATCCATAACACATTAAAGACTCGAATGAATGAAGCTCATGTAAACCAACAATTAAAACCTTCAAGGTTCCCCAGCGGGTTGACAGCCCCGCCCTTCACTTCCCAATTTCTCCATCTTCCCAGCCCCGAATCAACTAACAAGGTGCTGGCGTTCTTTGATCTATCCGTGCTGCTGAAATACACCAAGACTCCACTACAAGCATTCATACCTCAGGTCTGGTGAGTGTCCCCTTCAAAGTAGACTGGCAGGATGTACCCCCCCTCCTGTCGCCATGGCAGGATATCACATCCTGACAAATTATGAGACTCCCTGTCCAGTCAATCTGGAGGTTGGCTGGCTGGGGAAGGGGGCTCCAGAGAGCCCCCTCCTCTTCTCCCCATGTGAGTGCCTCAAGGTTTCCAGCAAAAGGCTAAATCAGGTGAGATTTTCATTCTCTTCCCCCGTGGTATTCCATTTAACCCGGCAGTTGGTTTACAGAGCCTTCAATGCCCCCCTTTTATTTAACTCTCTTAGTTGCAGCATTTCTGGCACCTTTATTTGCAGGCTGAAGGGGTATGGGATGATTTAGGGCCGTTCACACAAGTGTTTTCAATCTCTCTCTTTCATATTGCATGATGTTTTGGGTGGGTGGAGAGAAACCGTGATCTGTGTCTTTCAGTGCCAGATTTGACCTGCAGGTCTGTGCGTTGCAGTCGGGCTCTGCAAACTAAACACTTCTTTTGTTTATCTTTTCAGCACCCTCCTTCCTTATGGAAGGTGGCAGAGGGTCACACCAGCATTTTGCCATGTAGGTGCCCTCGCTTTTCTGCCAGGGAGAGGGGAAACCAACTTTGCCCATTTGCTCTCGGAGGATGTTCTTATTACTAAACAGCAGAAGAAAGAAATTAAGGATTCAGGATGTGGATATGTGCTTGAGGAGATGTGTGTCAGGGTGAGCAGGAGAGAGAATAAGAAAAATTGCATGGAGGGCCTGTGCAGTTGTTTTACGTGCCCCTGTTGAGTTGGTGTGGGGAGAAGGAAGCGGAAAGGGGAGAGGCAAAGTGATTTTAAAACCCAGAAGGAGTCATTGGTAGGGAAAAAGGAGGGTTTGAAAAAAGAGGGACATTTGCATTAGTATCCAGGTCAGTGCTTTCCAAAGTCCTGCCGTTGGCGACACACCAACGGCGGTGGTGGCAGTGCAGGGGTGCGCGTGGCGGCAGCGCGGGGGTGCGCACGGCGGTGGCGTGCATGGTGGCGGCGGCCTCGTGTTTCACGCTAAAACCCAGAAGTGCTGATGGCGCACCGCTGCTGTTGCCACTGCCGCCGCGCACACCACCGGCAGCGATGCGCCATCAGCACTTCCGGGTTTTGTTGCGACACACTAAAGTGTTGCGACACACAGTTTGGAAAGCTATGATCCAGGTACTAGTAATGCCGGAAAATAAACAGGAGCACCTGCTAAGCGATTTTAGCACCAAAAAAAGCACAAACAATCCGCTCCTGCTTGGGATTAAGATCAAGAGTTTTCAGGATGTGAGTCCCAGGTGGTCTTGAACCTTTTTCAGACGAAAGGATAAGAATTTATAATTTAATGAAACAGTGGCAAGAAACTACAGATGGGCAGAACCAAAATATCTTTTTGCTGGCCTGGTTCACGAAGAGGGTCTCTTACATCCTGAAGGAAAAGTTTCTGTTTCTAACAACCCTGACATTTCACTATAGCCCAAATAAGCCAGGATGTTCTTCCACTCGTATCCGGATGCCTCTTTCTCCATTTGCTGTTTTTGATTAGTGTCTGGAGAGTTGTTGGAAAATCGGGCATATCGATCTCCCTTGCATCCCTTTTTCTCTGGGTGGAGAAATAGATCGTTTGCCCCAAGCAGGGCTTTCCAAACTGTGTGTCGAGACACAATACTGTGTCGCCTGGGGGCCCCAAGTGTGTCGCGTGACAACCCGGAAGCGCCGGTGGTGCTTCCGGGTTGCCATGCGGCGGCAGGGGCTGCCCCTTCAAAAGGGCAGGCTCCGGGGACCCCAAAAATGCCCTCGGTTCCGGCAGGGAAGCGAAAAGCCTCCCCACGCGTGCACACACACGCTGCCAACCTTTCCACCGCTCAGCTGTTCCGCAGGGAGAATTTCCACCCCGGCCCCCATCAGCTGTGCCGGCCGCGTGCGCGCGCAGGGGGAGGCTTTTCGCCTCCCTGCCGGAACCGAGGGCATTTTCGGGGTCCCCGGAGCCTGCCCTTTTGAAGGGGCAGTGGCAGCAGCGGAAAGGGCAGGCTCCGGGGACCCCAAAAATGCTCTCCGTTCCAGCAGGGAGGCAAAAAGCCTCCCTGCGCGCACGCACGCTGCCAACCTTTCTGCCGCTCAGCTGTTCCGCAGGGAGAATTTCCACCCCGGCCCCCATCAGCTGTGCTGGCCGCGTGTGCGCGGGCGGGGAGGCTTTTCGCCTCCCTGCCGGAACCGAGGGCATTTTCGGGCTTCCCAGAGCCTGGCCTTTTGAAGGGGCAGCTGCTGCCGCCACCGCAGCAACCCGGAAGCACCGCCACCAGCACTTCCGGTTTTTGCCCGGCACTGGCCCCGGCGCTTCCGGGTTTTCGTGGGCCAGCCGTTGGTGTGTCGCCAACGGCAAAAGTTTGGAAAGCCCTGGCCCCAAGGGATCCAGTGGCCAACTAGGCTGGGGGTGATGGGAGTTAGGGAAGGCTGCTTCCTTGGTATGAATACTGTGAAATGTTGGCGGTTACAGAAGATTTTGCCTTAAACCAAGCTTGGCAGCTTTGGATTGAAACGTTCCTTCAGTCTGAACATTTAAAAGCCCTCTTGTTCTTCGCCTACCCAATTTAACCTATTGCTGCTTCTTGCAATTAAAAAGATCCTTGAGGGACCAGTATATTAGAAACCAGTTATGTCCTCTTTCCTGGGATTTCAGCCACCTGATCAAATAAAACCCTTCCTCCAGTTAGTTATGTCTGTGACAGATGTGTGTGGGGAGTACAGGATCCAGAGTATCCAGCCAACGAGACCAGCGTTTGGACTGGAGCCATGCTGGTAATGATCCCTGCACGACACCACTCTCTGGCTCGTGCACACAAATCACCCTGGCCTTCTTTTAGAAAATAAATTGTTTATTACGAAATTATAAGATGGACGTTCCCACCTGACACCGATTTTGCCTGAACTCCCTAGAATAACATTGACCTGGATATGCAGCGTTCCCCCCCTTTGGTCTCAGGAAAGAGAAGGGCTTTGTCCAGAAGGTGAGGTCCAAGTCTAGTCCTTCCACCGGGCTGCAAACTCCACAGATAGAATCGAAGCTCCTGCAGAAGGGGAAGCCCAGCCGTCACCCGCCCGGGCAGATGGGCTCTGCGGTCAGGGCCTGGGAGATGCAAGTTGAATGAGAGGTAAATCCATGCTGGCAAGACTGGATAATATAGGATCCAGGAAGGTAGGGAGTTTGGAGCCAAGGGATCTGGGGGGAAGATGAATGCATAGAGTATTTCATATAGGAATTGGGGGCGGGGGGGGACGAAACGTAAGAAACACAGCACAAGTCATGTAAAATCAAAACAGAACCCTGCAAATGGAACAGGACGATCGAGGAAGATAGCAGAGACAAAGCACCTTTGAATGAGGAAGGGGGGAAAAAAATACAAGGCAATTGAAAGGAGAAAGAGAAAACAAGTAAACAAGGGTAAAGTGCAGAGTGGACAGAGGGGGACGAGAGCCAAGAGCCTGAATGAAACCGAAAAGGAAAAAACAGGATAGACAGCCAAAAGAAATGGAGGGAGAAACATTTGTGAGAGACAGATACAGTAAAACAATAGCAGGTAGACAGAAAGGGTTTGGGAACCCATGAGGTGATGCAGCCTTTCAAGGACAAATTCCAACCGAGAACAAGGAAGCTGGTGGTGGACGGAACGGAACGGAACGGAACGGAGGACAAGCAACTCAAAACAGAGAAAGGGAATAGAGGTCCACGCTCTTCCGCGGGGGCATCGGGCCGAGGTCACTCAGGTTGGAGGCGGACCCTCTGGGGCACCATACAGCTCGGCCAGCGTTCGGAAGAGCGGCCCCCATTCTTCCAGGTACTCGTACCCCCCAGCATCGCTGTCCCCGGCGCAGGAAGAGCCAGGGGAGCTGAGAGAACCGGCAGAGGAGCCCTGACCTTCGTACCCGTACACCTGGATGGAGTCATAAGGGGGCACCGAAGGATCGGCGTCCACCTCGCTCAAGCGGGCTGCCAGGAAGCTGGCCACATCGTGGGGCTGCGGGGGCACCCGGGTGGACAGGGACGGTGGAAAGTGCGGGCGGGGCAGGACGTCCCGCCGGAGGAGGCGCCGTTGTGAGGGCGGAGGGGCGGCGTCGGGGTTCTGCAGGGCAGCCATGTCGAAGGCTTCGGTGTCTTCTTCCCCACCGCCCTCATCGTCGTAAGTGATGATGTTCTCGCGGACGTCTTCTTCCTCAAAGGGCAGCAAAGCAGCCTGCTTTTGTCTCCGGAGGGCGACAAACAGCAGCACCAGGGCTAGATACGAGCGGGAAGTTGCATTGGTGTGAGATGGAGGGACCAAATGGGAGGAGAAGATTAGATGTTAGTAAGACTGATCAGGTGCAGGGCTCCCATTGCGAACACCCTGCACTGCTCCTTTCCGTGTGTAATGGTAGGTGGGAATGACCTTGGGAGACAGGGAGAAGAGACGCAGCCAAGGGAACAGTCAGATTAAAGGCAGCTTAGCCTGCAGCGGGAATGTGGGCGGGGCAAGAGGCTCAGAAGGGACCCTCCCTAGTTTCTTGAGCTGTAAAGGGGACGGGGCGAAATGTACTTTCAGACTTGCAAGATTCTCTCAATGTAACCTTACAATAAAGTAGAATTGGCTCATCTGGCCCTGCTTCCTGTCTGGTCTACCTCACAAGGCTGACATCAATCTTGCAAGTCTGAAGGTACATTTCTCCTCCCCCCCCCGTCTCCTTTACAGCCCAAGAAACTAGGGAGGGTCCCTTCTGAGCCTCTTGCCCCACCCACTATCCAGCTGCAGGCTAAGCTGCCTTTTATCTGACCAAGGGAACCTTGGCTGCGTCTCTTCTCCCTGTCTCCCAAGGTCATTCCCACCTACCATTACACCATACATCCTCCTGGAGAAATCCAGCATTACTAGCAAAACAGTCCCCAAGCCTCAGCGCCTTTTCTCCACATTGCTGGGGAATCTCCACTCAAGTGTGGATCTTGCTGGGACGCTTCCCCCTCCCAGTTAGAAACTCTTCTTTTTTTTCACATGAGAAGTTCTCCAGTGTTATGATTAGAGCCCGATCTAGGATGAATAGACTCAGCCCTTCACTGGCTGAAACTCCCATAATACTGTCCTCCTCTCTCCGCTCCGCCCATCCCATCAGCATGCAAGCCTCAAGTCCTTTCTCACCAAGTAGCGTGCCAACACAGGCAAGGATGGCAAGCAGGGCACCGGTGCTGAGGCCAGCAGGAGATCCAAGGGCCTCAGGACCACAAGACTGCATGGCCCCGTCTCGCCGACACCGGCAGATGCTCACTGTCAGAGTCGGGGAGCCCGTGCGAGTGGGGGAACCACCGTCCACCAGTTCCAGGGGCACGAGCAGAGACCCGCCTTGGGCGGGCAGCCGGGCAGCCCGGAGCAACAGGGAGGCCGAATTGTCTGGAGATAAGAAGATTCAGAGGAGAAGAATGAATGTAGCTCTGCCGTCTTTCTAAAACTGGGTTCTCCTTGTAGTTAGTAATAACCAAAACCCCATATGGTAGGTGTGTACAACCATATTCATGTGGACAATGTAATAGGACGTTGATGCAATATACCACTGAATCCTATCAATTCTTGAATTGCATTGTACTCTCAGTGGAAAAAGGGTGGAATGGGAGGATGGTAGCTAAACACAGGTCTGTGCGCTTTTGGCATAGTCCTCTGAATCCATAGATCCCGTACGCTGCTCGTGACATATTTGTGTTCTTGAAAATGCCCACTCCCCTTTTATCAACAGTGCATGTCCCTGGTCCATAGAGTCAGGGAAACCTCTGAAAGGGAAGCAGAGAGCAGAGACGGGGGGGGGCTCTACATGTTCAGACGGCCTCACCCTTGTTGTCCCGCACAGTGACGTTTGGTTCTCTGGCCCCAGGCGGGGAGCGGATGATGATGCGGCTCATGTTGCCGTCCTCATCTCGGTCCACTGCTCGGATCAGCTGCAGCAGCTGGCCAGAGAAAGGAGATGAGGAAGTGACGTTCCCGAGACTTCCTCTTCCTCTGCCGGCGCCTTTCTCTCCCGCCCAGCCTGCCCCATCGCCTTCCCAGGGTGCCCTTACCTGGCCCGGGGCAGCGTTATCACAGGCAAAAGGCTCGTAGCTCTGTTCCAGCTGGGGTGGGTTGTCGTTGACGTCCAGGATTTGAATGGCCACTTGGACCTGGGAGCCCTGTGTGGGGCTGTCTGAGAGCAAGAGTCGGGGGTAAGGAGCACCATGGAGCCGAGCGGCCAGATGTGCAAGACGTTCAGCCGAAAGGCAGATGGGGAAGGCGGGCCGACAACACACAGCAGGTCCAATGAGTAAGTCGTTGACAGACAAGGACGCGAGATCCGAAGGGGGAGAGGAATTCACCCATGCAAGAAAGCCGTACAGGTCATCCATTGTGAGCCAGGGTGACACATGGCCCCAAATCCAATGAGGTTGGGTTGGATCCCATTCATAACCCCCCAAAAGATTCCATCGCCAAAAGGATGGAGACGCCGCATGCAGACCAGCAGAACCAGACAGGCGAGAATCACATCAAGAGGTTGAACGATGTTGGCAGACGTGCCGAGGCAAGGGGATGGAAGCAAGCAACAGCGCATGATGAGCCATATTTGCGCATGGGTAGGCAAACATAAATGTACAACGTGACCAACAAGTGAAATCAGGCAGCCATATCCAGCCATCCAGCCGACACAGGCAATCAATCAATCAATCAATCAATCAATCAAAGCACAGGGAAACACACAGAAGGCAGGGCCCCACTCCACAATGTTGGTGCGCGAAAAAGTGCACCATTCCCCCCATCCGACATGCAAGACAAAAACAGAGAGTAGAAACCGTGCCAAGAGATCAGCCAACAGATGCAGGGATGCAGAAAGGAAGAAGGGAAAGAAGGAGAAAAAAATTAATAAACGATTGCCATTGCCTTTTCTATACACTCTCGTACTGATGAATCAAAATATGAAAAATACATATTTGCCAGTGGAAAAGTCCCACCACCCCGGATCCTCCCGGACTCCCATCCACCGCACCGAGCCCAGTCCACCCGGCCCTTACCAAGTTCCGTGGCCAGTACAGTCATATTGTGCCAGGGCAAAACCTCTCGGTCAAGAGGCACCGAGGTCAGAATTGTGCCATCCTGGGGGTTGATGCTGAAATAGCGCTCGGGATCCGTGGGCGGCAGGATGGAGTATCTAGAAGATGGAGGGGGGGAACCTGGGGTATCAGGTTGTCATGGCAACGAGGTATAAATGGAGTAACTGGAACTTCACACACACACAGAGACAACAAACACCGGTTCCCACCCTGCGGTTCGACGTTCCCCCCAGCCATTACCGGATGACACTGCTGGGGGAATCGAGGTCCACCGCTGTCACTTTGCCCACGAGAATCCCCGGAGGGCCGTTCTCATAAACAGCCAGATGATACTCGGGGCGGGAGAAGGCTGGGGGTTCGTCAGTGTCTTCCACCGCCACGCGGACCGTGGCCACGTCCTTGAAAGGCCCCTTCCGGATGTACTGAGGGTCGATAAGCGTGTTGGTGGCCTCCACGCGGAAGGTGTAAGAGCGGCGGGATTCAAAATCCAGAGGCTGCCGATCAATCCATGGAGAGGATAACATGGGGAGGTGGGAAAGGGGAACAACGACGAGAAAAAAGCTCATCATCAGAAGCAGGCAGGGGCAGACACCACAGCGGGTTTGGGAAGGACGTGAAACCGGCCGAGAATGGTAGGTGAGATCTCAAAGGCCCCATGTTGTCCAAGAAAAAAAAGGAATTAGATAATGGCTCCTAGAACCAAGCTCCAGGAAGGAAGACTGGAGAAGTCCTTAATTCTGGGGTCCTTCACCAACCTTTTTCACAGTGATGATTCCATCCTGCCCCAACATGTCAGTGTGAATGGCAAAGGCCTCAGCTCCATCTCCGGCATCCAGGATGCTGTAGGCAAGCAGGGCATTCTCCCCTTCGTCAGGATCGTGTGCGCGCAGTCTCCCCACTGCAGACCCAGGAGGTGCTGTTTCCACCACAGAAAACTGGTAAGAACCTAGAGTATTGGAAAGAGGGTGGGAAAGACAGACAGAGGGCGTAAGAAACCTTCCTTCCCAGACTTCCTACATCATTCAGAACTTGGCGTCCTCCAGACACGTTGCACTACAATTTCCATCCTACTCAGCCATGCTCTGGTGATGCCCAGAGTCATGCCCCAGCAACTCTAGGGTTGGAGCGACTTCAGACCCAGGTTCTTCCTTTGCCCTGCTACAAGGAGCATGCGAGCTGGAAGATTTCCATGGCATCGCTTGCTGGACATAATTATTCCCAATATTAATCTACTTCCCCTGATCTTTAGTCCCTGCCTCTCTGGTCCATCTATTGCACACATCGTGAATATGAACCTGCCAGGTAGCTGTTAAAATTGATTGGTTGGCTGGCTGGCTTAAAATATTTATAGTCCCCCTGCTCTCCAGATGATCTTGTGGTGGGTTGTAATCCATAAAAAGCATCCCATAATAGAAACACACGGAAGAGGCAGCATAGTAACACTCTCTGTGTTCTATGGGACAAAAGACATGTATGTGGACACCATGTCCCGGATACAAGAATGAGAAGCCAAGTTTTTGCCAGGCCCTGAAAGGCAGATAGTGTCCGTGCTTGATATTCCCTGACATCCAAGGAAAGGACATGCCTTGTATAGCACATCTCTGGCATACTGAGGAGGACCCCACCTGCAGCCCGTGCACTCAGGCAGATGCCAAGTGGTCCTTCATACTGGGGTCCAAGCTCTTAAGGGCCTTGGGTGTCATTGCTTAAAGCTTGAAGTCCAGCAAGACATGGACAACTTGGGCAACTTGTTTAGGAGTGGTGCTCTGTGGTCTCTGAAGGGTGTCCAGATAATAGCCTTACTGTCGTATCCTGCTCCAGTTACAGTTTTTGAGACATCCCTGGGGTAGAACGTCTTGGCCCGTGTGGCAGCAATCCAAATGGGAGGTTACTGGAGCATGGGCTATTGTTAGGGAGATAACTGGTGGAGAAGGAGGGGGCTCCCTCCAGGGGGATCAACGCATGCGCAGTACTGAATCGCTTTGCTTTCCTCCCAAGAGGCTAAAGAAGGCCCCGCCCTAGTTTCTTGGGCCTTTTCTCTGAGCATCACTAGTTCATTTTAGTTTAGCTGGATTGATGTCCTGACTTCGAGTGAAGGAACACGCTGAGACTTGGTGTACAGGCTCTAGTGTTTTATTGTTCTACTCTGCTAGACAGAATCCAGCTAAACTAAAATGAACTAGTGATGCTCAGAGAAAAGGCCCAAGACACTAGGGCGGGGCCTTCTTTAGCCTCTTGGGAGGAAAGCAAAGCAAAGCAGTTATCTCCCTAACACCTATAGGTCATTCCCCTCTAGGACAGGCTGCAGGGCCTGGCATAGCTGCCCAGATGCATCCTGGGCCACCAGTGCTCATGCATCTGAGGGTGGGCCCCCAAGTCATCCCATATAGACATGGCTGACCTCTTCTGTTATTCAGGTGGCAGATATTGCCAGCCTCTTCCCTTCTCTTTGGGTCTATACAGTACATCTCCTTTTATCTCTCTCTCTCTCCTTCCCCACAACTCTGCCCCTGTTCTAAGCATCCCTTTCCCACTTACTCTGTGGGAAGCGGGGAGGGTTATCGTTGACGTCACTGAGTGTGACCGTAACAGTCGTGCTTCCAGAAAGTCCACCAGCATGGCCTCCCATGTCCTTGGCCTGCACCACGACAAGAAATTCCTGTTGAGTTTCCCGGTCCATATTGGGAGTGGCTGTCCGAATCACACCTAACATCATGGAGGGGGAGCAAGAGGAGAATCAGAGAACGGCAGAAGAATTGGTTGATGGATCAGGCAGGGGAGAAATTCGGTTTCCACAGCCCCACCCCATGGCAGAGAAAGGGATGAAACCAAGTCATGGAAAAGACAACCAGAGACACAGCTGATAGAGAAGGTGCACATCAGATGCATGGGAAGAACTTGGTTGAACCATAACTTTCAATGGTCTCTAGGCTCACGCGATGGATGGATGGATGGATGGATGGATGGATGGATGGATGGATGGAAAGCTGATTGAATAAAATTAGCTGAACGTGGATGAATGTTCCAGAGAAGAAGGAGCTTCTCTTCCAAGAGAGAAGAGTCTATTACAGTGTTTCTCAACCTTGTCAACTTTAAGATGTGTGGACTTCAAGTCCCAGAATTCCCCAGCCACCAAGATGTGGCTGGCTCCTTAACATCCTTAAGGTTCAGAGCATCTGCTGTCCCACCAGGCCATCACCCCTGACCAGTTCCTAAGACCCCATGGACACCTGCTTCTTCTCCCCTACCGTGGGGGTGACATTTGTACCACTGCGTTCCTCCCCAAAGCTATCGCCCCCTCCCCATTGTGTACCCGTCTGGGGGTCGACGGAGAAGAACGGCAAGCCCTCGAGTACCGTATAGACCAGCTTTGCGCTGTTCCCGTAGGTCGGATCATCCGCATCGTGGGCCGTCACCTGGATCACGGACGTACCTGCAGAAACGGGGTGGGAGAAGGGAAAAGATGCGGATTGTGTGGATGGCAGCAGGAATCCAGGCGTTCGACTGGAGGGAGAACTGAAGGATTGTAATGGTTTGCATAGGACTCTCACTAAAACGGGGCTGGTTAGTTTGTGGTTCAGTTTGTAAAACCCAGCTGTCATCTCAGCATGTTGTGTGAACCAGACCATTGTGTTGTTATCAGATTATAGTTTATTGCATTCAGCACACATTATGCGGGCGCAGCCCTTGCTCCTGTGCATTGTGAAAATCCAGCTGCACTGTCATAGAAGTACAGAACTTAAGGGTGGAAAGGGACCTTGGAGGTCATCTAGTCCAGCCCCTTACCGGGGCAGGAATCCACTACCACATCCCTTCACAAAGCCTTCCAGCATCTCTTTAAACCCCTCTAGCAAAGGAGATGAGGAGCGAACCTTTTATTTTGGCTGCCACTTGGACGTTGAACTTAAAAGAAGAAAATAGCACACACACACATTAAAAAAAAAAAAACACCCCGGAAAAGCCGAAGTTCTAAATTCCTGTGTAAGTCTGTTAACTGCATTAGTGCAGATTGATTGACTTTTGTTTTTGCAACCTGCAGCCAGCTTTACTCTAAAGCGTCTAATATTTCTAGGGAGCATTCGAGCTCTTTAAAAATATAACACCTGCTCTGCCCACAGGCTTACAATAGAAAAATTGTTCAAAAGAGATCCCAAAGCAACATAGATCAAAACCTCCACAAACCATCAAACACAGAATCTCCATTCAGAAGAAGCTGAGAACGGTTAGATCTCCAAACAGAAGAAAGAAAATCACCTATCGAGCTCAATGCGCTCCATTCAGGAGGTGCCCTGCTGCACCTCTGTATGATCCCTGTCCGGTCACTTGCAATGCGTAAGTACAATAGTTTATCCCATCTGTAGACAAGGCCACCTGTAGCTCTACAGCAGCCTTTCTCAACCTTTTGACCCTGGAGGAACCCTTGAAATGTTTTTCAGGTCTCGGGGAACCCCTGCCCATTTAGGCTCAAATATAGTCTGGAAGTTACAAAATTATTATATTCGTTTCCTGGGTAGGCCTGTATATATGCATTAACAGTGTTCTTAAACTAAAAATAAAGAATGAAACTTACCTCTTTAATGTGAAGTTGCCCAAATTTGAAATATCTTTTAAAATAAATTGTGATCTCCCAGGGAACCCCTAGTGACCTCTCACGAAACCCTAGGGTGCCACGGAACCCTGGTTGAGAAACCCTGATCTACTGTGTGAGCCACAGTTCCAAAGCCATGCCTAAACTAATGTAACTCCTGCAGGGGTAGATTTATTGAGATCAGTTTTTCCTCTCACTAAACCTGTTTTTTTTTCAAACTTGGCAACTTTAAGATGTGTGGACTTCAACCCCCAGAATTCTGCAGCCAGTTTGCTGGGGACACAGGCTGGCTGGGGAATTCTGGGAGTTGAAGTCCACATATCTTAAAGTTGCTGTTGGGGTTTGATAAACCCAGGAATTTACTGCTAGATATAAATTATACAGAGAGGCTTGATATTTAGGTTAAAGGGGAAATATTCTGCACAGTCACCCAATTAGCAGCCATTGTTGTAGGAATGATGTGTCAGTGTGTGACTCATACAACAGGTGCTTAGAGTTAGGTTGGGTGTGCTGAATAACGAGAGTGACCTATAATGTGATTGGTCAGGTTCACTATATATACAGGGACATTCTCATTTCCCATTATTCCCATTTTACCTTGTGAAAGCTGTATCGTTGATGGTGTATCATTTGTTACCTGTGGAAGTGATCTGTAAATACGTATGTATATAAAGTAAATAGGATATTTGATATAACTTCTGTTTGGAGTCTATTTACTGCATAGTACTTGGATCACTGGTGCCTAGGAGAGAGAAGCACGCCGCTCCATCCGCGCGCCCTGACAGTTGCCAAGTTTGAAAAGCACTGGACTAAACCAACCAGCATTTTGTGCTGTGAAGAATCCATGTGCATTTCCCCAATTATAACTCAGGAAAGAAACCTGCTCCTACTCAAAGAACTTTTTCACAGATAATGTCAACACACCTCTCTTTAAATTGGCTTTTTAAATTCGGGCTCTGTTCACACAATATGGTTAACGGGGTGGCAGCTGGGTGCCAACCTTACCTTGAACCATAAACTAACCCAGCTGGGTTTGCACCCACGTTTAGCCCCCAAAAGAGCAAAATGGGCTTAAAACTTCAACTTTTGGCCCATTCCATGAATCCATCTGTTAGGGCAGAGCTTTCCAAACTGTGTGTCGGGACACATTAGTGTGTCGGCTGCAGTGTCTGGGTGTGTCACGGCGGCTGCTGCTGCCTCCGAGCCCTGCCAGGATTCCGTGCAGGTCCTAGTGCCTGCCTTGTGCCCTGCTGCCTCCAAACCTGCTGTGATTCCGTGCAGGTCCTAGTGCCTGCCTTGTGCCCTGCTGCCTCCAAACCTGCTGTGATTCCGCGCAGGTCCTAGTGCCTGCCTTGTGCCTTGCTGCCTCAAAACCTGCTGTGATTCTGCGCAGGTCCTAGTGCCTGCCTTGTGCCCTGCTGCCTCCAAACCTGCTGTGATTCCGCGCAGGTCCTAGTGCCTGCCTTGTGCCCTGCTGCCTCCAAACCTGCTGTGATTC
Source organism: Charina bottae (assembly GCA_023362775.1). NCBI lineage: Eukaryota > Metazoa > Chordata > Lepidosauria > Squamata > Charinaidae > Charina > Charina bottae. The sequence continues at coordinate 74,328 of JALMGJ010000011.1, read as the reverse complement.
TGCGCAGGTCCTAGTGCCTGCCTTGTGCCCTGCTGCCTCCAAACCTGCTGTGATTCCATGCAGGTCCTAGTGCCTGCCTTGTGCCCTGCTGCCTCCAAACCTGCTGTGATTCCACGCAGGTCCTAGTGCCTGCCTTGTGCCCTGCTGCCTCCAAACCTGCTGTGATTCTGCGCAGGTCCTAGTGCCTGCTTTGTGCCTTGCTGCCTCCAAACCTGCTGTGATTCCGCGCAGGTCCTAGTGCCTGCGTTGTGCCTTGCTGCCTCCAAACCTGCCCTGCCAGGATTCCACGCAGGTCCTAGTGCCTGCCTTGTGCCTTGCTGCCTCCAAACCTACCCTGCCAGGATTCCACGCAGGTCCTAGTGCCTGCCTTGTGCCCTGCTGCCTCCGAACCTGCTGTGATTCTGCGCAGGTCCTAGTGCCTGCCTTGTGCCCTCCTGCCTCCAAACCTGCTGTGATTCCGTGCAGGTCCTAGTGCCTGCCTCGTGCTCTGCTGTAAGAGTGTGTCTAAAAATGATGCATGTCTAAAAAGTGTGTCACCAACATGAAAAGTTTGGAAAGCTCTGTGTTAGGGCTTTACCTCTCCTGAACGTTGTGTGAATATCCCCAAAGCGTTTTTATCGTAGTTTTAACATTTTAAGGCGACATTTTCTATTTATATGGTTCAGTGCTTGGATTTAAACTTTTGTTAAGGGTGGTATGACCCCCCCCCGAGAGCTTCCGTGGGGAAAATGGCACATAAGTAACACAACAAGAATCATGTCAACTGGATTTCTATTTTCTCAGTGGAGCTCGGGGGTCGCATAACTAGTTAGCATGCCAGAGTCATTAATTCCGATAACTCTGGTCCGATGACTCTGGCATGCTAACTAGTTATGCGACCCCCGAGCTCCACTGAGAAAATAGAAATCCAGTTGACATGATTCAAGCTACAGACAATTCCACCTGGATGACTGAGAACCTTCATAGACATAACACAACAAGAACAACAGCAGGAGCAGAAGCAAAATATAAATACCCAACCGCCCCAACAATTCCTTTTGCGGTTAAGGCCTGCAGAGCCCACTTGCTACCTCAGTAGTAAAATCAAGTGTAAGAGAAAGTCCATGTATTTATTCATGCCGGTTTTAAGCCCCCTGGTCGTTGTTAACCACAAAGTTGAAAACGGAATGATGTGAGAAATAGGCAACCAAATTCCAACACGGTTCAGATCTGAAGTATCTCTGGTTGCCCTTCACAAACTCCAGGCCCAGAACCTGCCAGTTTCTGAAATTTCTCGTGCAAGGAAGCATAGGCAGGAAAGCAGAAGGACCAAGGCCAATTTATCACCCAGGAGAATGGCTGTTGTCCTTTTCCACCATACCAGTGTTTCTCAACCGTGGCAACTTTAAGACATGTGGACTTCAACTCCCAGAATTCCCCAGCCAGCACGTGCTGGCTGGGGTATTCTGGGAGTTGAAGTCCACATGTCTTAAAGTTGCCACGGTTGAGAAACACTGCACTATATAGTTCAGTCTCTCCTGCAACTCTATGCTTACACCCTTGTGTAGTGCCTTCAGATGTGTTGGTTCTTCCCGCAACTTCTCAGCCGGTCCAACCATCTGGAGGCTGAAGGTTAGAAGATAGTTTCCCATGGGGAAAAGGGATTGGAGGTCCCTTCCTCTTGGGATCAGCAGGGTAAGGAATTCCATGGCTCATCTGCAGATGGTCCCCTAACTGGCCACACACCCAACTCACCGACATTGCTCATCTCAGGCACGGTGGCATGATAGGGGCCCTGCAGGAAGACGGGCGGATTGTCATTGATGTCTTGGACTTTGATAATGAATTCAGACGGTGGCTCCAGAGGCCGGTTGGATGCCCGATCCACCGCTTGAGCGAGCAACGTGTACTGCGCTTTCTCCTCTCTATCCAACGTCTTGGTGACGTGGATGTTGCCTGTCTTCTCATCTATGACGAAGACCGTGCCTGCCCCTTCTCCGGTCAAGACATACTTGATGCGACCCTCACCACGATCCACATCTGTGTGCAGCTGCAAAAGGGAAGGAAGACATACAGTACGTAAGTTGGCCAACAGGATCGGTAGGGGATGGGCAGTCAGATCACGTGGGTGAACCCTCCTGAGATCCAGCCACCGGATGTCTCTGGCTGCCATTCGTTGACTTCTTACGACTTGAGAGAACAGCAAGTCAGAACTGACCACATACAAGAAGATCCTACAGGTCCCAGAATTCCAGGTAGAAGAACCAATTGGTCCTTAAGATATTAGGTACAAGTGTCTTGTTCTGCAGTTTTTTCCACCTGCCACCACTGGCCAATCATTGTTCCGTATTAAATTGCAAACTAGGGCCGACAACAACTGCCTTGTTGTAATGAATTCACAGCTCAGGCGAGATCTGACCTGGGGATTTCTTGATGAAAAACCAGTTTGAATTAATACCGTCTATTATATTGTTTCTGTATTCAGCGTCCAATTACTGGACCTCTCATCGATTCGGATCTGGCCTTTGGTTGAATATGGAATATTAAATATTTCGCCCCCCCCCTCCACCTCCCCAGTCAATTCCAGGAAATTATGTAGATGAGAAGTTTGGGAAAGTCTGGTTAATTTCTAAATGCAAGATCTGGCAGGGGTGGAATTGCCCACGAGGGCTTTGGAGAAGCAAAGGCCGAAAACGCAGGGTCTCTAAGAAGGAGCCTCATAATAGAAGAGTTGAAGCCCAGAGCCCGAAAGGGGAATCGAACCTGGAAAAAAATGCAGGAAACGGGGAATGCCTCAAAGCAACAAATTCCATCTCTCCCTGCTAACCGGGGGCGCCCAGGGCTCACCCTTCCGATGAGGACAGGTTCCGGACCAGAATATTCCTCAATGACGAAGAACTGATTCCAGACCCAGCTGCGACGGGTCCTGGAGAGAGGCCGTTCCCAACGCTGAGACGGGTTTCCCCGGAAAGATCCGGCCTTGGCTCCGTGGCTGGGAGGCACAAGGCGGCCTGCACAGCCACACCCTCCCAGCCAAGCGAGGAGGAGCTGCAGAAAGCTGACCATGGCGTGGCCCCGAGGTTCAGTCGCCGCGCAACAGGACGCTCAGCTCACCCGCGTGGCCCATAGGGATCAGCTACCCCATCTGGGTGGATCTGGGTGCAAAGAGGAAGACCGGAGGTTAGACGAGACTCCCACCCGTGGTCAGCCACTGGATCCTATAAAGAACCCGCCAGAAGCACATCTGGATGGTTTTGGGTGCCATGTCTGCATTGCAAATGCCAGAAACACCCAGGGTCTCTTAACGCCATCTTTGGATTCTGTGTTTAGCCTGACCCAAAGATCATAGCCCAGCACGGAGGATGTCTCTGGCCAGATACTTGTTCCTATTGGATGCCTGAACTCCTATCCTTCTGCAACGGTGGGGCTCAGCTGCTTCTCCTAAAATGAGGTGCATTGATGAGGTAATTTCCACCAATATTGATCCCCAGAAGTTGGCACTACTCTAGCCAGATGGATCCCTCTGGTGTGCCTATCACTTCGATGTCTCTAATCCTGCTTCTTTTCCAGCTCATAACTCTGGGCAGGGCCTCGGTTCTCTCAGAAAGGCTGCGATCGAGATCCTTCAATTCTGGATTCATATCTCCCTGCGCACTGCAAAGTTCTGGTTGCACGACAGATAGATCCAGACACCCACACATCACCCTGGAACAGGCCAGTTCTCACTGTAATCAAGAATAGATAGGTATAATGGCTGAGGATCAGAATTACTGGGGTGCTGGTGCTATCTGAATGCTTGATGTGTCTGAAAAGCCGATTTAATGCGTATATAAATCCTTAGCTGGGCTTTCAAAGCACACTGCACTCGCCTACAGTGCATGTCAACAATCTGCGTTTCAGCAAATTGTGAGCAGACAGCCACAGTCTTAGAACGTTGTGTGAACCAGGCCATCGAGTTAAGCCATTATACAGTCTCCGCACTGCCTGTTCTGTGAACCCAGCGTTGTGTTTTGTTAATCCGGATGCTCTGCGGGTTGAGTGCACGTGTGAACTCAATGCTCAGTGCTCCCTCCCTTATCTCCCCCAGGCATCCTTCCCAAGGCACAACTGAGTCCCTTGAGAACAAAGCCACCAGACCTCATGGTGGCTGGCAACCACCCCCAGCCTATGCCCACTGGCCTGGCCTGGTGCTCAGGATTCTGACCCTCAACCCATCTCAGCGCACGCGTGTCTGAACCTCTTCTTCCCTGTTTCTCCTCTCCCCACGGATTCCGCTTTACACCGCGGTCTCTTTCCTTAAACACCCACTTGGTACTTCCACAGGGACCTTCAGCGCGCCCATCGCTTCGTGCACCTGTCTATCTTCGCCATTCACTGAAGCTGTCTGCCTACCTGCCCATCCATCCGTGCAGATTATTTATCTCCCCATCCGCAGGTCCCTCCCGCCTTTTCCTTCCCTACATTTGGCGCCCCCCCCCCCTTCTCACTTTCTCCCAGCCTCCTGCCTTCCTCTGCCTTCCCCTCCGGTCCCCCTCGCCCAGCTGCCCTCCAGACAAGGAAAAAGGGATGATGGATGGCGGGAGAAATGGACAGAGAGGGATGCACTCTCGAGAGGGGCTGAGCAAGACAGAGAGGCAGACCCTGCACAGGGAGGCACGAATCGGGGGAGGCGGCCAGTCACCCCCAAACGTCCCCACGGGGCCACAGGGAAATGCAAGGGGCAGAGAAGGAACAGAGGGATTTGGGGCCTTACCAGCCCCGGTTTAAGGACTTGGAAAAGAGCCTCTACTATTCATCTGGACCCCAAAGTGAGCCTGGCTCCTGTTTTAGGATGCTTGGCAAACCTGCTGGTGGGTTAACAGCTGGCTGGCCAAAGCAGCAGCTTGCTTCCCCCCCCCCCACACTAAAACAGGTGCCAGGCATCAAATCGGACTGAAACCATCCCTTCCAGACCTGGAAGGCCATATTGCTAGTCTCCAATCCGGTTCTCAGCAAAAGAAGGGCACTCTGCGCTTCTGCTGGGGAACGTCTGGTTGTTCCTTGCTTAATAGCTGGGTTCACACAACCCATTCGATTGGGCTAATAGGGGCTGGATATCTGGGGGTTCGGCTTCTTATGAGAATTTAGGGATTCTTTTTGCATGAACCAAGCAGAGTATAGCTAATCTGCTTGAGGGTCGCGTGCAGCGTGCACACAACAATTATGGGTTGTGCTGTTAATCTGGGTTTAGAGTTTAGCATGTTGTGCAGATGCAGCTGATGCATCTCTGATTTAAGTGATCTTGGGACTAAGTGGGATCCCCCCCTTTGAGTCAAGCTTGGCTCCTGTTTCGTTCCTGCCGTTTCTTTGGCTGAAATATCAATGAGACTTGCCAATGCCTTCTCATGGGATGATTCTTCTGCTTCCCAAACTAGCCTACAGTCCTGAGCTCTCCTAGTGGTCTCCCATCCAAGGACTCAACCAGAAATCCAGCCTTGCTGAGGTTGTTGAGATCATCGAAGGTCAGTTAAGTGCTGACCCCTGGCTGGGCCTTCTAAGCAGTGCAGCCTCTCCTTCCTTCCTTCCTTCCTTCCTTCCTTCCTTCCTTCCTTCCTTCCTTCCTTCCTTCCTTCCCCAACAGCTTCCTTGCCTTCTTAGTACTTCCACTTAACCCTTTTGTTGCTGCATCGGCTTTTGCGTTCATGATCGTCATTTTCTCTCCCTCTTTCTCCCCGTCCTTGTCCATGATCCTGTTCAACCCAATTAACCTATAGGGCAGTTCGGCGTTATTGCGTCTCGGCCTTGCTGCAGCCTTCACACACGATTCAGAAGCGCCAAAGGGACCCCTTCCCGCGTGCGCACCCCCCCCAGCAGCCCCCTCCACCAAAGCTGTCGGGGAGAACCCGTCTCGGTGGCTTCTTCCCGCCCCCGTGTCCGAGTGCGAGTCCTCCCCCTTCCCCCCTCCCCCCCTCCTCCTGGCAATGGCTTGTAATCACTGTAATTCATTCAGGGCGACAACTGATTCAGTCACTTGGCTTCTTCTTATTGATCGGAAATGAAGATAAACAGCGAGGAAATGAGGAAAAGGCGGAGGGAAGGAGGGGGACTCTCTCCGCCATCCTTTCAATGCTGAGTTGGGCTCCTTTTGACCCTGCGTGATTTTTCTCTGTGGCTGCGCATCCCTCAAAATCAGGGGGCCTTTCCTGTCCCCCGCAAACGGCCCCTGCACCCAAATGAGGATGAGGGAGCTCACCTTCCCTTGGTGTGCCTCTGAGCCTGGGCAGAGTGCATTCTCCTCACCGGTGGCTGGGTTTGTGCCACGCTCTTGAGGGATGAAGGAATCCACATTCTGGGTTTGGGCAATGCAGGGCACCATGAATTAGCTGGGTTTGGGCAACACGCCAGGGACACACGGGGTACATGCAATTGATGGAGCTTTGAAGGAGCTGCTCAAGCGTGTGGTGCAAAACCGAGCCATCTGCCCCCCCCCATTTGGTATTTGGAGGTAGCAGCTTCCACAAAAGGCACCTCTCTTTGCAGACCCCTAAACTTTCAACTCAAAATGGGTCTGGGGGCTACAGCCCGGCTCAGGTGGAGCCCATACCCAAACTTGTCCTTCACGCATCATCGGCCTCTGTCACGTTTCCCACTCCTGTCTGTCATCATGCAGAACCCCTGCCTGCCCGCCCTGTTTTTCCCTGGGAAGAACTGTATGTGATCAGACAGGCCTTTCTCAGAAGTCCCTGTGACCTTGCAAGGCATGATGGGACCAAAACCTCGGACTGTGCGCCACAGCCTCTTCAAGGACGAGCCCTGCTGAGGTCCTCCCCTTACGGTTGCGAAGTTTTAAAAGATGCTAGCCAGTGTTTCTCAAACTTGGCCACTTTAAGGGGTGTGGACTTCAACTCCCAGAATTCCCTAGCCAGCCATGCTGGCTGGGGAATTCTGGGAGTTGAAGTCCACACCCCTTAAAGTGGCCAACTTTGAGAAACACTATGCTAGAAGGAAGAGGGGCTGATCTCCTCTGCAGTTAGAAAGAAACCTGTTTAAATTACAAGAAGCTGCTTTTAAGATCAGAGAGATTGGAGGCCGGGGCAGAGAGCAGAAAAGCCCATTTTTCTGCCTGGAAAAACAAGGCAGCTTTGGAGAAGCACCTTCCATCTTTGCCACTTTCCAAGATGGCAGGAAAGGAACTTCAGCCCAAGCTTATAGGGGATGGATCCTGTCCTGCGGAACTACCTGCCCCATGACACCTGCCTGCAACTGGCTGGCAACACGTTTCAGAGCTTCTGACCAACCCTGTTGTAAAGCACGAACATGGGAGCTTCAGAGGGCCACTGTGGAATTGACAGGCTCCATATGAAAATATTTTCCCATGGGTAATACTTTTTTTGGCTTGCTTTCAAGTGTCAAAACCTTCATTGTCTGGAAAGCATATGCATGATCTGAACCTGAATTAGTGACATCCTGTTGTACATGGGCAGCACCTGAAGAGCCCAACAAGACCCCTTTGCTGACATGTGCCCCAGAGCACATAGCCCTGGGCCCATCCCTTAATCTGCATTAACCGGCAGGTCACTAACTCAGGCTAGAATTAGCCATGGGAAGCTGAGGAGGGAGGAGAAAAAAATAGCTCCTAACCCACTCTCAGGTCAAAGGGGCGTGGTGGCTCAGTGGGTAAGACGCCAGGCTTGTCGATGGGAAGTTCACAAGTTCGGAGGTTCGAATCCCTAGCCCTGCGTGCGGAGTGAGCTCCCGCACCAGCTCCAGCTCTTGCCAACCTAGCAATTCGAAAGCATGCAAATGCAAGTAGATGAATAGGTACCACTTCGGTGGGTAGGTAACAGCGTTCCACGCGTGTCATGTGGCCACATGACCGTGGAAGCGTCTTCGGACAACGCTGGCTCTTTGGCTAAGATGAGCACCGGCCCCTAGAGTTGGACACGACTGCACAAATGTGCGGGGGGAACCTTTACCTTAACCCACTCTCAGGCATGAGGTGATGTGAGGAAAGAGGCAGTTAAATAAAAGGGGTGATGTCCCACATTTGCATTTCAAGCATTATCTGAAAGCAGTCCAAATCTGGGTTGAAATGAAAGCCAGAAAGCGTGTGTGTGTGTGTGATAAAGCTGATCACAAATCAAGAATCTCATCCACCAACCCCAAAGGTCTCCGAGGTCCAGAGTCGGCCTCAAATATTTTGATTTTGGAGTAAAGTTGGGGAAGGTCAAGACACACCCCAAAGGGCCTCTCCAGGCCACCCCTGCTGTGGAATAAGGGAAGCCAGGCTTGGAAGGTGGTAATTTGGGATCTCCCCGCCCCGGAAAAAACGTGGTTAGCAGCCCCTCCACAGTGACCCAGATTTCTCGCCTGAAGGAAGAATTTTGCTTTGCCAAAGATGCAGCTTGGACCATGACGAGTATTATGGAGAAAATTAATTTGAGAGTAAATCTCTCTGGGAGTTCTTGAGGCCAGAAGCGCTACCTTTTTCATTCACATGTGATGTGATTTGTTTTTCCAGCCCCGCAATATCTGACTGCTGCTTCCCAGCGCCTTTGGCAACTGAGAGGACCCATCCTCTATTTTTATTTTTTTTTAAACGGGGGTGCCGCGGGATTGTATCTGGCACGGAGCTACAATTCTTCTCCTTTGGTCTCAGCTAAACCTAGGGCTCTAATCTGCCAGAGCTTTATAACTTGTTTTGGGGCATCATACCCTAGGAACAGCCAATTATATCGTTCAGCTTTTAAAGAAAAGTACTCTGCTTACGCTCAAGACTTAGGTGCTTATGCTTGAAGTGGTCTGAGCATTGCAAACCCATTTAAGAAATGAGCGCTGCTTTTGATGAAAAGGCGTTTTTCACAGCGGATGCTAACAGGGGCTTTTAGACTGGACTGTTTTGTCTGGAGCTCACAGCTATGGTGAACCTGATTCAGAAAGCTAAAAGCTTCCTTCCTTCCTTCCTTCCTTCCTTCCTTCCTTCCTTCCTTCCTTCCTTCCTTCCTTCCTTCCTCTCTCTTTCTCTCTTTCTCTCTTTCTCTCTTTCTCTTTCTCTCTTTCTTTCTTTCTTTCTTCTCTCCTTCCTTCCTTCCTTCCCCCTCCCTCCCTCCCTTCCCTTCCCTTCCATTCCCTTCTTTCTTTCTTTTTCTTTTCTTCTCTCCTTCCTTCCTTCCCTCCCTGCTTTCCTTCCTTCCTTCCTTCCTTCCTTCTTTCTTTTCTTTTCTTTTCTTCTCTCCTTCCTTCCTTCCCTCCCTCTGCTTTTCTCCTTCCTTCCTTCCTTCCTTCCTTCCTTCCTTCCTTCCTTCCTTCCTTCCTTCCTTCCTTCCTTTCTTTTCTTTCTTTCTTTCTTTCTTTCTTTTTCTTTCTTCTCTCTCCTTCCTTCCTTCCCCCTCCCTCCGTTTTCCTTCCCTCCCTCCCTCTGCTTTTCTCCTTCCTTCCTTCCTTCCTTCCTTCCTTCCTTCCTTCCTTCCTTCCTTCCTTTTTTTCCACTTAGTTTACTACAAATCTGGGCAATGTTCAGAATATGGTTTTCTTTCTCCTCGATTGGTGGTTTTCTTGTTAAAGTGTGTTCTAGTCTGTATGAAGGACTGTGACTGAGGAAACTACTTTTTCCGGTTTACTGAAACCGGGAGTGACTGTTCCTGTAACTCATAATCTCAATTAAGCACATTTTGAGATAGCCCATCTATCAATCTTGTGATCCTCATTTCCTGTTCATCCGGCAGAGGATTCCCAGCTGTTCCACCGGCCCAGCCCGTTCTTTCTGGCACCGGACCACTGACCCCAGAGTAGCTAAGTAAAGCTTTTTCTGGCGTGGAAGTCGAGAGATGGGGAGCAACAGATATTTTGTTCATTAATTTCAGCACAAACTCTTATTAAAAACCCAGGAGCAGGACCATTAAGCGAAGGGGCCAACCCCAAACTCTCCTGATTTCTCCGTTCAGCCTTCCTTTTACCCAGAAAGAGAGCAGCTGAGCAATTCTCCATTTATGACTTGGTTTTTTAAATGCCAATTTCCGCATCCTCAGTAAACAGATATTTTGGTACCTGGATTTCCTCAGGGCATCTGAATAGGAGCCCCAATTTTGGAGTATTATATTAAGCCGCTGTGGGTCTTGTTTGTTTTAATTAATTCCTCCTTCCCAGCTTCCTTTATTCCTTCCCCCTTGCAGGCTTCTTCCCTCTCTTTCCCTCCTGCCCAAATCTAAGCGGATTTTTTAAGATTAGTTATTCCCAGACGTGGGGAGAAAAAACCTGGAGAACAAAACCCAATAATAATAATAAAAACAAATCTTATTTTACCTCGTCAGAAAATTGACTCCAGAAGAACGGGGATGGCGGGGGGGGGGGGGGGGGGGGAGAAGCAGCGAATGAAGCAAAGTATGCAGTTTTCATTTGGGAGGGAGGAAAGGAAACAGCTGGGCAAATTCCCCCCTCCTCAAAAATCATAGAAGGCAGGAAAGAGGGAAAGGTCCCCCCGGGTTTTTTTGGTGAGTTGTGATCTGGGCTGTGGAAGCTGAAGTGGGTGTTTTGCGGGGGAGAACTCATAAGGGGAACTGAGGTTGAAATGTGGGGCTGGCAACCCCGCCTGGCATCGCGGCTGGGGTTGGGGAAGGGGAGGGGGCTGGCGGATTGCAGGGAGGGGGGGTGCGACGCGACAGGCCAGTCGCTGGAGTCCCCGAGATGCCCCCTCCCCGAAAAAAGACGCCAGCTTCTCTGCCCGGAATCCCCAAGGATGGCGCTGACAGGCAGGGGCAAAAGCTGGCCAGCCTGGGCGGGGGAGATAGCCGGAGGTGGATCGGCGGGGGGGGGGGGGGGGCAGGAGGTCAGGATGCAGCCCAGGAGACAGGTTATGGGGGGGTAGATGGTGTTTAGGAAATGGGGGGTTCTAGATCTGGGGAGAGCCATGGGGATAGGATGGGTTAGGGGAGCAGGGGGCCGGAGGGGCCCTTCAGGCGCCTCCCCCGAAGAGAAAGCGAGGGGGCCCTCGAGGAAGGGCCTGGCAGGGAGGGAGGGCGAGCCAGGGAGGCCGGCGGCAACGTGACCCAAGCGCGCTCCCTCCCTGCCTCTGTCTCGCCCAGCCTCCCCTCGGGGATCCTCGGCTGGGGAGGCGAGGGGACCCCTGCTGACCCCTCCCCGCCCTCAGCCCCGCCGGCGAGGGTCTCCCCGCGCCCCCGCCTCCCCGCGCTGCAGTCTTAAGACTCCCGGGGTAGATTTACAACCCGGAGCTGCGTGCCTGAAATTCTTAATGAGGCGCCTCGGAACCGGGGGAGGCGACCGAGGGGCAGCCGAGCAGCGGGGGGAGACCCGGCGGCTGGCAGGGGATGGCAGGGGGGAGGGGGTCCCTCCTCGCCCCCCTCCCCTCGCCCGGACGGGAATCCCGCCAGCCACAGCCTCGGCACGGAATTCTCTCCGGACGCGGAAGGAGGGAAGGAGAAAGCTCGGCGGGTGGAGGAGTGCAGACGGTCGTGGCCCCCTGGCCCCCGCCGCTCTCCTCGCCCACCCCTAATCCAACTTTGATCCCCGATTTCTCCCCATTCACCCCACAGGAAGGCATGCAGGGACGGAGACGGGGAGGGGGGAGCGAAGAAGCTAAGAAGAGGGCGCCCACCTGGAGCGGGAAAGGGGGAAGGAGAAAGTGGGAGGAACGGAGAGGGGCAGGAACTGAGCCCCCCCCCTCAATTCACCTACTTTGTCTTCGGGGCCCCCGCGTGATGCGCCCCCTCTTGCTCCCGTTGCCCCCAACTCAAGATTGCCTAGATCACGTCCCCCCAACGACCCAGAGAGCGAGAAGGCTGGAGAAAGGGGGTGGCCCCTCCGTGCCCCTACCCAAAAAAAAACCGCTGCTCCCCCCCCCCCGCCTGCACCCTTTGGGGGCTCCACCCTCTCTCCCTCCTGCGCCCGCCCCTCCCGAAAAGTGAAGGGACCTACCTGGGTCGGTGGGACTCCGGGCGAGGGCTGAGAGGGGAGGGGAAGGGACCGGCGATGGAGGAGGAAGAGGGGCGGAGGGCGGGGAAGGGGGCCGGCGGGGCGGCAAAGGGCAGAAGGAAGAAGGGGGTGCAGCAGGAGCGGCGACGGAGGGATGCGGGGCTGGTCGTCTTCTGCAGCGCTGCCCGTCTGATGCTCCCACCTCCCTCGTCCTCCTCGGCTACTACGCGCTCCCCTCCCTCCCCCTCCCCTCTCTTCCCCGTTCTGCGGGGGGGGCATAGAGGTGTCTGAGCCAAAATTCAGGCTGGGAGAAAAGGAACAATGCCCCCCCCAATGCCTGGCACTGCGACAACACCTTTCCCGACCCTGAGCAGCCCCCCCCTTCTAACCTCCTGGCCTCTCCAGAAGCCCCCCCCCCCGCCCACATTCCCTGGAACTCTCACTGGAGTCTACCCTGTTTCTCCCCGCCCCCAGGAATTTCCTTCCAGGAGTCTCCCCCCTTTCCCTCCTCAGCCCCCCACTTGTCCGTATCTCCATCTTGCACCCCACTATCCAGTCAAAACGTCAGCCCCTCCAGGTTGACCACCTCTGGGTTTCTATCTGCAACCCTGCCCTCCACCCTGCCCCACCCTGGCTGGCCGGCTGGCCTCTGGGCCTCCAGGTCTGACCCATTGATCCCCCCCCTTTCCTCCTCCCCAGCTGTAGACAAACCCGGCCACCCTCTTCCTTCTCTCCCCCTGGAGGGGTTGTGGGGCCCTCTCCCTCCTGAAAAAATACCCCTCCCAACCAAAGGATCCCCCCTCTATTCAGAACCGGGTCCTCAAGGGTTTTCCCACTGGGAATCCCTCTCAAAATTCCACCCACCATCTTGGCTCCTATGTCACGCCTTTCTGACACACAGCTGTACAGTTTCTCTCCAGCCAGGCTGAGCCCCAGAAGGATGATGGGGACCAAAGCAAATCAAGGAAACCCCCCCACAAAGCTGGAAAAGAGAGGGAACCTCTGGGCATGTACAGATTGCACGCCATGTGTTAGGTAGCATCCCTTATCCTATATCAGAGATTAATTAGGTGGGGTCCCTGGCAGGAGAAGACGCAGTTTGAAATCCGAGTGGATAGAAATGTCCAAAATCAAAGGATTCCTATTCCTTCCAACTCTTCCTGGCACGCTCTTTTCTCCAGCGCCCCCCCCCCCGCAAGTAAACAGTCCCCCCCCCCCATGAATTGTTTAGCTGCAATTGCATTTTAACAAGCTCTTGTATTTTAAGGGACCAGAAGTGGTGAAGAAGGCAGACATTTGGCCTAGTTGCGAAGGGGTGCCCGCACAGAAAAAGAGATGGGGAAGAACAGGGGATCCATGCCCAGCATCCTCTTTTCATGGACAGGAATTTGGAATGGGGGACCCCCAGAGCTCCCTCCCTCCTCCCCATCCTTATTTGCATTCGTTGGTTTTGTTCCCTGAATTATTCACCAGGGGAAACTTTGTGAATTTCTAACAAGGGTTCATTTTAAAAAATGAGTGAAGTTTACACCAGGCAGAATGAAATAGAAGTGCATTGCCTTCTGTAGGTTTTTTTTTTTTGGGGGGGGGGGGGAGAAGGGGATAGGAACTGGTTAGGGGGGAGGGACAAAGGGCAACAGTTCCAAAGAAGAAAGGATGGCCAAGGAAGGAGTTGATACTAGGAATTATTAGATGATATTAGGTATTAGGAAATTGAAGAATGGGGAGGAGGAAGTCTTGAAGTTGGGACCCCAGATGATGCAGAAGATGGGGCCCTCAGGGGCCACAAGTCAGGCCCCAAAGCCTTGGTGCTGATTCGGGGGAGGCCAGGATAACAGCAGTGGTGGGGGGAGACCCTATGAGTCACGCTCATCGAGGCCCAGCGAGGCTGCTGGGATATTCATTATTGGTCTGTTTTTAACGATCGATTGAGGTTTAATTAACTGGCTGCGATTATTTGAGGGAATTTAAATAGTGTAATTAACCCGCCAGGTGGGGGATTGGGCTCTGCTTTGGAAGAGAGGCAGGAGAACGGGAAGTGGGGGAGATGTGGGGGGTTCCAAAGGGGGGGGTGTTAACTCTTTCCTCAAGTCTTCCAAGGAGAGGGTGGTTCCCATTTTTCCCTCTGGGAAGCTCAGGATGCTGGCTTTATTTGGGGAGGGGGTCTGATGGGGCCATTGAGCAGAAAGGGAAGGGAAGAGGGGGGCTCGAAGTTAAGCACAAGATTCCCGCCCCCCAATTCCTGAGGATGGTTGAGGTCTCCATAGAAGAAAGGACATTAGAACGCAGAACCTTCTCAAGGTGCCGGGTTCTAATGTCCTTTCTTCTATGGAGACCTCAACCATCCTCAGGAATTAGAAGGCAGGATTACACCAAAGTCAGCAAAGCTGGAGGAAGAAAAGGGGAAATGGAAGAGATGGGGGGGGGGAGAAGAGGTCAAAGTTCAGGCCTGGGTTGGGTCCTATGGAGACGGAGCCCTGATCCTGGGTCCCTGCTCAGCATCGCTTTCCCAGCAGGAGCATCATCAGGAACAGGTGAAGGTGAACGGAGGAAGCCGAGAGAGATAAAAATAGACCAGACCTGCAAGAGAAAAATGGGATTTGCGTGGGAAAGGCAGAATTCCCCACCCCATGCGGACAGATGGAAGTGTTTTCTCTTTCCGCCGCCGTCCTCCTCTGCTGCCCCATAGCAAAGGTTGGACCCGGGACCCCAAGAAGGGCAGCAATAAAACAGACGCCTTTCGGGAGCCCAGGCCTTCAAATGTGCAATGGAGCAGCTGCAGCTGGAAAAGACCGGGGCCGGGGCCCCCTTGTGTGGGGAGCAGGAGGCGGCAACAGCGAGAGGGGAAGGATGGCCGATTCCAGGCCATTGCATTGCTGCCCAAAGTGTTTAACCAGACACATACTGATTTTCAGTCATGTTTGTTTTGTGCTTACGTATCTCCAGCTCTTGCCAACCTAGCAATTCGAAAGCATGCAAATGCAAGTAGATGAATAGGTGCCACTTCGGTGGGTAGGTTCCGTGCGTGTCATGCCGGCCACATGACCGTGGAAGCGTCTTCGGACAGCGCTGGCTCTTCGTCTAACAAACAGAGATGAGCACAGGCCCCTAGAGTCGGACACGACTGCACAAATGTGCGGGGGGGGGGGAACCTTTACCTTTTTTTAATCTTCTGGATAGAGGCAAACGGACCCGCTGTGGAAAATAGCAGAATTTGCCCTCTAGAAAAACAATATCCACACCTGCAGTCTCAACTTCACCATTCATGGAGTGTACCATTTTCTCGGGCCACAGTGAGGACTAGGAGCCCTCTTTTCAAATAGATTGGCTCGACTGAATCCTGAAACACAGCTCTCCATTCGAAAGCCAGCGTCCGTTTTAGCTTAGTAAGAAACCGAAAAGGGGAGAGACAGACAGACAATGCTTCCCTGAGGGAATAATAATGCTCTTCCGTGTAATAATTCTTGGCACCATTACAATGTGATAATAGTTGCTAATCACAGAGTTTAATGACTCGGTCAGTGTTTCTCAACCTTGGCAGCTTTAAGACGTGTGGACTTCAACTCCCAGAATTCCCCAGCCAGCCATGCTGGCTGGGGAATTCTGGATGTTGAAGTCCACACGTCTTAAAGCTGCCAAGGTTTAACCTCCACCTCCAGAGGCAGGCGAAACCTCCACCTCCAGAGGCAGTCTACCCCCTAAAGCAAGTGAACAGAGGCAAAAAGGGCAACGACGTCGCTTCCTGCTGAAGTCCTTTCTTCTGAGCCGCTGCTGGACAGAGCAGAGATGACCAGAGGTGCTTTTCAATTGCAAGGCCATTAGCATCTCCCGTTGGGTCCCAAGCCCCCTGCCTTTCTTTGGCACCTGGTGGAAAGAAAAAAAAATAAGCCGCAGCAGTGAAGCCGGCTGATCCAGGGCCGTAAATAACCACCACGGGGTTTTGCGTGCGCACACAGATAGCGAAGAGCTTCAAAACCTACCCAAGAAGAGATGGAGGCTGTTTTAGCACTCCCGTGCCAGCGCTTGCTGCAGAAACAGCTGGGCTTCAGGCTCACCCAGGCCCCTGCACCCAATTTCTCCACCACCCCCGCCCCGAAGCCACAGTGGTCCCCTTCCCCCCCCCCCCCCCCAGAACCAAGCAGGAGGATTGAAGGAGGGGATCTGGAGGAACCAAGTCTTGGAATCTGCAGAGAAAGCTGTCGATGGGGGAACGTGCAGACTGTCTACCCCATTCCCACGCCTGTGCACGCACGCTCTGCGCCTCTCGGGAGTGCAGGATTGTTTTAGGCGCTTGGGGGCGAAAGGCCAAGGGGCACAGGCCTTGGCCTAAAAGCCTTGCAAAGCGCGCTTCGTTTAACTCGCCCCCCCCCCCCCCCACGGACTCAATGCCAAACCTTGGGATGGGGAATGTGCACCTTCTGAGAAGGGGCAGCCAAGGAAGGAGCCGGTGGGGAAAAATGCAGGATGCAACTTTAAAATTGTGTGATTCCTCCTTCAGGAGAAGGCAGGAAGTTGAGAGGCACCCCACCTAGGAAGGGAAGCAGCAAGGGAAAACGGGATTACAGCTCCCATCCTCCACAGAGCTTTGCCTGGGGTGGAGGGGAAATAGAGCAGACCCTCGGGGGCCCTCAAGTTGGGCAAAGGATTAAAAAGAGGATGACAGGCAAGATGGTGAAAGCAAAACAGATGGCTTGAAGCAGGAATGTGGCAGGGCCGCAGCTGCAGATGTTCCTGTGGGGGAGTCGAGCATCTTGTGGATTCCCGTGGAGGGGGGCAAACCAAGATGGGGGGGGGTAGATGAAAGGGACAAGGGTCTGGCAGCAGAAATGTCATGAGTTCTTGCTCACCCCCTTTTCTTTGTCCAATTTGCCTCCTCGGCATGTGTGCGAGCCCGTGTGAACGGCCTCCTTCCTTTGACCAGGTTGTGGAATTAGCAATGGAAGACTGGCGCCACCTATCTGCCGCAAAGGGAACTGCACACCTGATAAATGCTTGCAGGGCCTGGAGTGGGGGGGGGGGGCGTCGCGCTATGGACAGAAACATTCTGCAAATCATCACTCAGTAGCTTGGATTGTGCTTGTTCAAATCCGAGCTGGAAAGCTCGCTAGGTAATCTTGCATCCATCACGCCTCGATCTAGCCTGCTTTGCAGAGCAGAGCGGAAAAGGGAAATAAAAAGGGAAAAGATGGTGGATGCCCCTGAAAGCTCCTTGGAAGGGACTGAAGAAGCTTCTTGGATAAGGAGCGAAACGTTTCCACTGAGAAAATAGAAATACAGTTGACATGATTCAAGCTACAGACAATTCCACCTGGACTGACTGAGAACCTTCATCAACTCCTTGGAAGGGAGAAAATAAAAGCGCAAAAAAATAATTTGGCAATTCCACTTGGGTCAAAAAGAAACTTTGCAAACCATTACCTCTCATGTAAGACACTCACCTATTTTTTTGGATCTTATTAGAATATTAAAGCTGATCATGTTATTATTTATTATTCTAATTTATCACCGCCCATCTCCACAACAGTAGACTCTGGGCGGTTTACAACACTAATATTAAAAACCTGTACACTTAAAAATACAATATAATAATAGATAAGAATCCAGAGGATGGGAAGATCTTAAAAAGGAGGGTATTACGAGGCTAACCACCCCCAGGAGGAACTATTATTAGTTTTATGTAAGTTTCTAATCTTGATAAAATAGTTAAGAGCAGAGACATCACACTGACAACAAAGCTCCGCAGTCAAAGCAGTGGTATTCCCCGTAGTAACCTATGGCTGCGAGAGCTGGACCATAAGGAAGGCTGAGCGAAGGAAGAGAGATGCTTTTGAACTGTGGTGTTGGAGGAAAATTCTGAGTGCCTTGGACTGCAAGAAGATCAAACCAGTCCATACTCCAGGAAATAAAGCCAGACTGCTCACTTGAGGGAATGATATTAAAGGCAAAACTAAAGTACTTTGGCCACATAATGAGAAGACAGGATACCCTGGAGAAGATGCTGATGCTAGGGAAAGTGGAAGGCAAAAGAGGGGCCGACCAAGGACAAGATGGACGGACGATATTCTGGAGGTGACGGACTCGACCGTGGGGGAGCTGGGGATGTTGACGGCCGACAGGAAGCTCTGGCGTGGGCTAGTCCATGAAGTCACGAAGAGTTGGAAGCGACTGAACGAGTAAACAAGTGTTTCTAAACAATATTAAGATATCAGGCGTTTTCCAGCTAAGGTTTTTCCTTAGCACTACCCCCACACTTTTAAGCCCATATTTCACTGCTACACGCTTTTATTACTGCTATAGTGTAATTCTAAGAATCCTGAATTCAAAATTCCTTTTTGAATATATTCTTCTGCCCTTGATTTCCTCTGCTTGTGAGCTCTTAGCCTTTTCCTCCGCTTTGCTTAATGTTGCTTTTGCTGAAAGGGAATAGTGTGATGGGCAGGTATGCTGAATTCTGCGCCCTTGTGTTCAGTTTTTGGTGACAGCGCTAAATTCCAGAATTCGTGGAAGGAAAATAAGATGGGGTAGCTTCTTGACGGCTAAATGGCCCAACGAAGGAAGACCGTTGTCCTGTTCGGTGGGTTGGCTCCCAGCCTGTTTCCTTGGAATAGAACAGCACAGACCTCGACAGGAAAATGCCCGTGCCCCTGGCAAGCACAGCAATGGACCTTCTTTCTAAAAAGGCCCTTTTCCGCACTAATCCAAGCACTCAATTGAACCGGTGGGTTGGCGACAAGCTCCATCATTGCTGGGGGGGTCTCCCCCCCCTTTGTGAAAACACAGGGGAGTCCCTGCACAGCGGAGCAGAATTCAAGTGACTTTTGCGAGAGGACTGCAAAGTATTTTCCCTCCAACAGGTGTGGGCTCCCCTCCCCCCACCCCCCAAAAGAAGCAGGACAGCAGGTTTAAAACTAACGCCATCTCTTTATTATGCTCTCTTTCCTGTATCATCAGAAGAATAAAAAAAACATTTTCCCAAAATAAAATACAAATCAACGGGAAGGACGCCGGCTCCAGAAGAGGGAGCGGAAGGGCTGGGAATCCAACTTTCCCCGGGCATGGGAGGAAGAGCCCTGCCGCTTCGGCCGCCCGCCACGCCCGACCCCTCTCTGCCCTCCTGGCGGTGGTGGAAAAAGAAACTCGACCCCCCCGGCTGGCTTCCCCGTTGTTCCTCCTTCCCCGCAAACTCGGAGCTCCGTTTGGGGACCTGCTGCCGCCACCGTCTCCCCCCCCCAAGGTGGTCAAAAGGAAGATTGGGGAATAGCTCAGCGGCGCCCCCCTCTGTCCTGTACAGGCGTGCTACAACTCCGGCTCCGGCGGCTTTTGGCCTCGCGCCGCTCCCGCTCTCGGCCGCTGCGCTCGCCGGCCCGCCCGGCCCCGCTGCTGGCGGCGTTGGGGCGCTCCCGCTCCCGGCTGTGCTCCCGCCGCTTGTCCCGCTCGGCTTGGCGGCTGCGCTCCCGCTGGCGGGCCTCCTCGGCCTCCAGCTCCTTGCGGCGGCGCTCACGCTCTCGAGCCCTGGCTGCCCGCTCGGCCTGCTTCTGGACGCACTGGGCGAGACGGAAACCAGGAGGGAAGGGCAACCGTTAAAGGGCCGCTGGCCCGCGAAGGTCTGGAGACTAAACGCATTCCGCTTCTTTTCCACCAGAAGCATCTGGGCCAGGCGAAAAGGCTGATCCACTGCCTCTTTCCTCTTCCTGAAACCTAGAAACCAGGAGGAGCCTGGGAGCACCTTTTCCCACAAACCAATTTGATTAAAAGCTTCTTCCTTCGAATAAAAGGTCGGGAAAGGCGCTCCCGAACTCATCCTGGTTTTTGACCACCACCGACTAAAAGCTCTCCTTTTCAAAGCCTGTGACGGGAACAAATCGCATCGACGCATTTGCCCAGAATCAGCGATGGAACTAGGGTGTGTCACCCGGGGTAAACATGGATTCCGCCCCCCCATGGGTTAATTTGTCATTTTGGCGCACCCCCCAGCGCGGCGTCCAGGGCACATGCCCCGCTTGCCACCCCCAGTTGCGGCCCTGCCCAGAATGCGCCTTGGGGCTTCTCTTCCTCCGTGAAAAACCAGCATGGAAGCAGCCAGGAGCTGCTTCCCAGGCCACCGAGGCACACCGGTTAGCGCCCGTCCCTTCTCACCTGAATGTCCGTGAGGGGCAGCCAGTAAATGCAGGGGGCCGCCTTGGTTTTGCGGAAGAGATCGTCGAGGAGTTTAGCCGGGGGCTCCTCCTGGGCCTTTTCTGTTGGGGGGAGAAAGTGTGTGGGGGGGGGGGAGGTCAGTCGGTTGGCCAGAGCTCAATCTGCTGAAAAATGGCTGGAGAAGGCCAGGCCTGTAGTCCCCCCCCACCCCCCCAATATCTTGGTCATCTGAAAGGGCAGGTCAGATGTCTGGTTAAAATTCACTGGTTAACCCAGTGTTTCTCAACCTTGGCAACGTCAAGCTGGGTGGACTTCAACTCCCAGAATTCCCCAGCCAGCATGGGAAACCAACATGAGACCCCACCAGTATTATACCCACCTTCATAGCAGAAAGTCAACCTTCAAATATAACCATGCTTAAACTTAAAAGCCGAGCCTCCCACCAGCCCTTCCCAGGCAGCCATGTTCTCTAGGGACAGTGGGGGGCTGCCCAGACCTCCCTCCAGCTCAGAAGACGCAAAAGGCTCCCTCCCTCTGGCCCTTTACCTTTCTTCTCCGCCTTCTTCTCCTTTGATTTGGGCCGCTCCTTGCGGCGTCTCTCTCGAGACCGGGAGCGAGAGCGGGGCCCCTCGCGCACCTTGTCCCGGTCCCACTCCCGCTCCGCCAGGGTCCGCTCCCGGCGTTCCATCTCTCGCTCCCGCTCGGCCCACTGCTCCCGCACGGCCGCCTCCCGCTCTCGTGCCTCGGAGCGCCGGGACAGCTCCCGTTCCCCCCGCGCGGCCGGCCCCGCCCCCGGGAAGGTGGGCGCTTCATCTGCCTTGGCCTCTGCGGGGCGGTCGGCCAGAAGACCGCGATGGAAGTCCAGCTGAGGAAGAGAAAGGAAGCCCTCAGGTAGGCGGATCGCGGGATCGCAGGATACCCGCGGGAAAGCAGAGACATCTTGTGGCATCGACCTTACTTTCTGCCCCCTTGACAGAAGGACAGTCACATCCTGGAGAAGCTGACAAATTGGTGCAGGCGAATTTCTCCAGTCCGCCTTTGGCCATCATAGCAAACAGCCAGAGATGTGTCCTCTGCAAATCCACCACTTCTGGAACGTGTATTTCTGTTTCACCTTTCTCGCACTGGGCTCCTGTTTCTATGCAGCTTGCTCTCAAGTACAGAATAAGCCCCAAGCGCCTTTTTCCAAGACGGATCGCTCCCCTCCCTGCTTAGGCTTCCCAAGACGCAGGGGCAGAAAAAGAGCACACGGTGCTGGACACCCCCCCCGTCCCACCTCCTTCTTCCCCGCTGAGGTCCGTACCTCATCTTGCTCAGCAAAATCTGCTGATAAAAACTTGGGGTTAGACTGTGGCCACTTCACCCCGTGGAGGGCGTTCCGAGTTGCTACGGCTTCTTCCACTGTTGAATACTGAATGGAAATGTTGGGGGAAGAGAGAGATGTGTTTCCAGCTATTTCTCACCCCCCCAAAAAAAAACAATCCTGAAATGTTTCCACATATACTCTTAAACATTGCTTAAAAATTCTCTCAACAAGATTCTGCAGCAACTTTAGACTCAGGGACAGTATTTTGCATCTAGCGGCCTAATTTAGCAGCCTGGACAATTTATTATTTATTTATTTATTATTTGGATTTATCCCCGCCCATCTCTACCGTGGTAGACTCTGGGCGGTTATTTTGGCATCCTCTGTACCTCGGCTTTACGTTTAACCTTAAAAAGCATCCATTTGGTTCTTAACAGAGGCTGTGAAGCTCTCTGTGAAATGCGGCCACAAATTCCCTGGAAAGGAGGTGCTCCTTCAGAGGAGGAGGAGGAGGAGGAGGAGGAAAACACCCAAGAGACTCACTGTGACATAGCAGTGTGATTTGATCTTGTCGATCCAGAAAGCCTCCTCTACCAAGGTGCCCGTTCGGCCCAGCAGCTCCTTCAGCTGTCCCAGAGTGAAGGGCCTCACCTATCCGCGCGGAAGAACATCCAGGGGTCAAGAAAGGACCCTGAGCCCAAACCCTTCCCCAACGGTTACGCGGCGCCCAGACACTCACCAGGTTGCAGATGTGGACGATGCAGCTGACCTTGCCCCGTGGCGGGGAGGGGACCTGGGCCGTGCGGACAGGGTCGTCGATGGTGATGGAGACGCCAGAGCGTTGCTGGCTGATGGACCGCCGGGTGAGCGTGTCGCTCAGCGTGACTGTGGGGCGGGGCGAGGGAACACAGAGACCCAAAGGTGACTCCGCCTGCACGGCCAGTCCCCCCCGCTCCTCTGCCAGTCGTCCTCCGGTACCTTTTTTCACTTCATGCTCTACAGGCGGAGGCAGCACCACCGTCTCTACTGCAACGACGGGGGGAACCTCCGGCTGCTCTTCCTCGTGGACCTTCTCCTCTTCCTCCTCCTCCTCCTCCTCCTCCTCCCCTTGGCCATTCTCTTGGCCTTCAACTGGCACCACCTGCGGGGGAAGGTCAGTGCGGGACAGAGATTTCTCAGGAACAAGGGACCATCTTGAGAAAAATACATTTTTGCAAGGACTGGTCCTGCTCTAAACTGACTTGTGAAAAAAATAAACCCTGCCATCTAGAAAAGCTTTCCTAGATCCAAAGGTCTTCAGGCTGCAGATAAGACGAGGAGGGAGCTCCTCCCTTTTCGGGTGGTGAGTCCTGGCAAGCTGAATTTGGGCCACGTGGAAGGAGGAAACGGCGGCTCCCCTCTCAATTCTGCCCCTGCGTGCAAAGGCCAGAGACCCTCAGCTTAAGCCAGGAGCCAAAAGCGTTTCGCAGTAATGAAACAATTTTGAGCAGGGGACGGTCGGGCTAAAGTACGGCCTCCCCAAAGATAAGAACCTGACCGCTGCACTAGATGGTTCTTGGCCAGGTTGGGGGTATTCCTTTAGTTTTTCCAGGCATCTTAACCTGAGGATTGCCTTGGCCTGCTATTAGCATCTGCCTTCCTTTAAAGTTATTGTTGCACTAAATGGTTCCTTTTACGGTAGATTTGCTGTTCGCCGCCCTGGAATCTATTGGAGACAAGAGAGCACTGAAACATCTCAACCAATAGGCCATAAAGCGCACAGCCTCGCCGCTCTCCAAGTCCCCCAGCCCTGCCCCCTTACAGAGAAGCCCACCGGGGTTGACCGGGACCACTCACCTGTGTGACCGTGCGACAGATCTTGAGAGCTTTCTCGTGGGCCGGCTCCTCCAGGTGGCGCTCGGCTTCGTCTTCGGAGATGCGCGAGTCGTCGGCGTGCAGCTCCACCACGGCTTCTTGCCCTCCTGCTGGCGGCTTAATCTCGGGGATCAAGCTCTGTGGGGGGAGGGAGGAAGTGTCAGGGAGATAACTGGTGAAGAAGGAGGGGGCTCCCTCCAGGGGGATCAACGCATGCGCAGTACTGAATCGCTTTGCCTTCCTCACAAGAGGCTGAAGAAGGCACCGCCCTAGTTTCTTGGGCCCTTTCTCTGAGCATCACTAGTTCATTTTAATTTAGCTGGATTCTGTCTAGCAGAGTACAACAATAAAACACTAGAGCCTGTACACCAAGCCTCAGCGTGTTCCTTCGCTCCAAGTCAGGACAGGAAGGCGCATCGGGGCCCGATCCCAGGGCCGCCCCAAGCCGACCTTCATCCCCGCCTCCAGTACCTTGAGGGACTCTGTGGTGATGCTGATTGAAGGCTTCTTCTGGGTGGTGGCCGTGCTCGCCCCCCAGCGCCGTTTACGGCCTCCTGGCTGGCTTCCTTCCGTGTCACTGTTCGTGGCTATGGTCCCCTTGGCCACGGAGGACGCTACAACCGAGAGAGCAAACCCAAACCTGAGCACCTTCCTGGGGACACAGCAAGAGCAGCAAACCGCAGACCAACGCTCTACTCTTGAGGTGGCCCGTGTGAGCAAGTCAGTTCACCGCTGCCCTCTTTCCCCAACACCCCCGTTCCATCTTCCACACGATCTGCCAACACTGGGTTAAAAAAGAAAGAATCGAGCCATTTCCTAGTAAAACCACGGCTGCCTTCATTACTACAAGCATTACATGGACTATGTTTCTGCTACCCCAACGCTACATATAGGAAGCTTGCCGAAGCAGTTTTGTGGTGAAAAGGGACGGTACAGTTGAGAAGTAAAAATAATGAGTTTTACCAGGCCACCTGAATACCAAGTATCTTAAGCACCAAGGCCAGGCCACATGGGCCTCCATTTCAGGAACGTGACTTTCCCCTCCCTCCCCAAAGCTAAGGCACAGATGGGACACCACCCCCTGCCTCTCACAGGTTGAAGCAAAGCACATTCCCTTCCCAGTTCACCCAGCCCTGCAATGGTAGCTTTTGGAGGAGTGGGGGCAAACACAATGGAACACACACACACACACACACACAGATTTTCAAAGCTACAATCCCCTGTATTCCCCTCAGGAGTGACCTCGTCTCCTCTGGGGAAGCGAGAGAATTGCCCCGCCTCCATCCCAGCAGCCAAACAGAGAACATTTGCTGCTCCCACTCCTTAAAAATCCAGGGGGTGGGAATCCAGGGGAAGTCCACCCTTTCCAGACTCTCTCATCCAGTGGTCAGGGGAGCGTTGAACTCAATGGATGGAGAACCTGCTCCTTTTACTTACAGACAACAGAGATCTTCCTCTTGAAGGCCTTGGGTTGAACTGAACCCTGTGGAGAAAGGGAAGGAACGAGGGAAGGGCGAGAGAAGGGAAAGCGGGAGAAAGACGGACAAAGAAAAAAGCCCCGTGTGGAGGGGGTAGTCAAGTCAGTATCAGGGATTTGGAAAGTGGCTGTCACATCTGAGGGACGCTGAGGGTGGGGGGCGGAGAAAGGAGGGCCTAAATAATGAAGGAGGGGCCCAGATGAGGTGGTGGGGATTGGCAAGGGGGTCCCCTGCTGCTTCAACAATGAAGTGGAGATGGTGGAATCCTGCCTCCCTACTTTGCAAGTCAACGAAATCCGGTCTTCTCCCCAGGCCAGCTTATTGGCACACTGTCCCGGCCTCTCTCTCTTCCATCCAGAGATGTTCCTAATTGGAGTTGAATAACCAGAAGCGGTCCCTTTCGGGGAGGCCCAATAGAGAACGTCCTAAAGCGTTTCCAGTCCACACGAGCACAAGAAATGTTTCTGCGGCTAAAACTACTCC
This sequence comes from Charina bottae, assembly GCA_023362775.1. Taxonomy (NCBI): domain Eukaryota; kingdom Metazoa; phylum Chordata; class Lepidosauria; order Squamata; family Charinaidae; genus Charina; species Charina bottae. The sequence goes on along the minus strand of JALMGJ010000011.1, from coordinate 49,185 downwards.
AGGGATACAAAAATATATCAAGGACCAACAACACCCTCTCATCTGTCTAGGTCAGTTTCTCAACTGTGGCAACTTGAAGATGCGTGGACTTCAACTCCCAGAATTCCCCAGCCAGCCATGCTGGCTGGGGAGTTCTGGGAGTTGAAGTCCACCCATCTTCAAGTTGCCAAGGCAGAGAAACACTGACCTAGGTCTCTAAGGCTGACACTGAAGGTCCATCTGCTACCTTGCAGGTCCCTCTGGGCGAGCAGACAGGTGGGCAAGACAGGCGCGGCCTTCTTACTTGCTGCACCAAATGAAGGCACAGTTGCCCACAGGAGTTCCACCAGATCCCTTTTTTATTCAGAAACAGGCAGCTAGCTTTTCTTGATTTTCGCACAATTTTAATAGGCAAACTATTTGTTTCATACATTTGCTCTGGAAAGCTTTTCTTTTTTGAAAGGATGCCATGGTGTTTTTACTGCTTTTCCTCACTGTTCTGCTTCTAATTGTTTCACGTTACTGTTTCTTTATTTTTGTATATGGAAACAACACTAATTTCTTTTAATGAAAAGTAAGCAAGTGGCAGGAATAGCAAATGCTGGAGTAGATGAAGCACAAACCCCTGTATCTCAGCTGTAACAGACTACAATAACCATTATCCCCCGCCAGCATACCGTTTCCTATGCTGACTGGGGATGGCGACAACTGAAAACCACACAAATGTAGGGGAAGCTTCCCCAAATCCAACAGCTAGCAATTCTAGAAGTCAAGAACATATATCTTGTTTTTTTATTGAAATAATTTTTTTTTGCCAGCTTTCAGGATTTAAAAAAAAAAAGCTTCCTAATGCAGCTTATATGTTTTAAACCAACCAACCAAAGTATGACATCATTTGCTAGATTGTTTTGAAACGATTAGTGTCATGCTGATGGACATGTAAGTCTACACAGACAAGCAGGCAAGTAATAACACGCTTTTATGGACATACTTGCCAAGTTCAATAAGACACACACACTGTCAGCCCACTGCAAGACAGAAAATAAGAATAGAGACACAGTATAGAGCCAGTTACGAATTTTAGCCACTGTAACCCTTGGAGTAGTTCTACACCACAGACACATTTAAAAATGGCGGCTTTCCCCCCTTTCAGTATTTTGGGTCAACTGTAAAGAGAGAGATTACACCCAGCTACATTTATTCAGAAGCAGAATGTTTCTCAAGTAACACTTGTTACGCAGTTGACTGTTGTCTTGGACGAATCTGAGCCTTGATGGCTTGCACAGCTCCTGATTTTCCCACCCTTGAAAAACCATCCCTCTCCCAAGCCTGTATTCACACCAATCGAGGTGATCCGTATCAAGCAGGCATGGAAGTGATCTGGAAATATTCTTTTTTTCTTTCTTTCTCAGGCCAAACCATCCCAATACTCTGTGGCTCTGCTTTTGCAGAGGAAACTGGCTTTCCTTTTCTGGGATCAACAGAAGCATTTTGGAAAGGGGACACATCAGACCAAACTCTGGCAACGTTCACATGAGCAAGCAAGCAAATTTCTCTTCCCAGAGGGCTCCCATGGGCCTACTCCTCCCATGACTTTACTCTGCGCACCAACGTGGGGTCACAGTCGCCGTCAAGGCAGAGATTTCTGCATTTCTGTAATACCCATTTCACTTGTTCCTTGCTCAGCTGGCCTTCGCCTTTATATACAACAGCCCCACTCTCCACTTTATGGCTGAACAGCAGGGCCCTGGAAAAGAGAAGGGGCGGGTGGCTGGAGGCCGGGTACCACCCCAATGTCAACACAGGGGTCTGTCTGAGCGAGGATTCAGGGAGGGGGGTGTCAGACCAAACCAGGCTGACACGTGCACTAAGCTAATTCCCAAAGATTCCCTGCTCCCCGTCATTTAAGAAAAAAAGAAAGCTGAGGGGAACCCCTCCATTTAAACCATAACGTGATCCACCCGCCCGCCCACAGACGTTGCAACTGTCTTTTTCATTTAAAAGTTAAATTAAGAACACAAAACAAACAAGCAAAAAATAACAAATGAGGACAAGCGCTCCAGGTACCCTCTCACACCTGGGGCAGGGTCTTCTGTTCAGCCAATCGCACCTCAGTGTGTGCGCTGTATCTAGGCAACGGCTGGTCCAATCGGAACGAGCCCTCCCTGGCCTGAAAGGTGCGTGCTTGGTTGGGCTGGGTGACAAGAGAAGTGTTGGTTGGCTGGTGGCAGGTAGGTAGGTAGGAACCTAGCGCTTGACTGGTTGGTGGTCGGAGTCAAGTGTCCCGGAAGAGAGAGGGCGAGACAGAAGTACCTCCCCCGCTGGCAGGGCGGAGGGGGGCGAGGGTCGAGGCATCAGTTCTCAGCAGGCAGATTTGGACCACGGGAGAGCTAAGCCCCGGTGCGTGGCCCGGTCCCGGAAGTGGCAGGGACTCTGTTTGAGTGGGAAGTGTCAGTGAGCATGGTGGAAAACTGAATTCACAACGGGGCAGCCATCCCAGCGACAGGTGAAACAGGCTGACTGGCACTGACAGTCCTTCTCTGGAAGAGACACCACGGAAGGCAGCTTCACGCAGAGAGTAACGGTCGTCCTCGACGGGGAAGACCTCCTGCGCCTGTAGAACCCTACGTGAACCAAGTCCTCTTAGGCGACCCTCTGTGCCTCCCGAAAGCTCCACAGAGGTGAGAGTCCTCCACGCGCTGGTGGGAAAAGCAGGACTTGTGCAAGACACAATTTGCAGGAGACAGCACGATTTGTGAAGCCGATAAACTCTGCGTAGCAGGAGCGTAAGAGGATGGAGAAGCCCAACTCCGCCAAAATTCTGAAGTCCAGTCCCAGAATCAGCAGATACACCTCTGGAGTTCTGTGGTTCCTAGGATTTGAAGATCAGCAACTGGGACCCCTTGGCAGGTGGAAAAGTCACGTAGGCGCTGGAGTCTCTGAAACTTCCCAAACCGTCTCCTTTCGCAGGGGGGAACCAGACACTCATAGCAGCATCGAGATCAGCGACCGATGGGAAGAGTTCCGATTGCTCTTCTCAGGCAGAAGATCAGAATGCATCTTCAAAGTCTCACATCAACTGAAGCTTTCCTTGAATGGCGGAAGGAGATGCAGTTTCGAACTCCCAAAGAGGTTACAGAACAGGAGGTTGAACAGCTGGCATGTTCTGATGTCTCTGGAAGCATGTTCTGAAGACCAGCAGAGTTTTGACCAGATAGCCCTCCAGCAGCAACAGCACTCGTGGATTGTGGAGATTAACTAGGAACCAGCAGACACAGGTTGGGGTACACAATGGAGCTTTCTGACCCACAGAATTAGGAAGACCCACAGAGCAGATGGGACTCCAAGAGGCACATTTCTCTGCAGAGCGCTCCGTGGCTATGGAGGTAGAGGACTTTCCACAGAATGAAGGCAGAAACAGTTCCAGGAAGGTCTACTCTGGGTGACCAAGAAGACAATCTCCGAACTCTCTCATCCACCTCCATGGACACCTGTGTGAAGCCTGCTCAAATATGTTCACGCTCTCTCTCTCCGGTTCTCTCTCTCTCTCACTCTCTCTTTCGCACTCCCAGTAGATTGGTGCCTCTTTAAAACGGGGATCAGAACAAACGAGTCCAGAGGAGAATGTCAACGGGGTTGTGCGGGGAAGCTATCTTTAGGGTGAGGGGGAAGCAAGGCCTGTCCCCACCCACCCCTCTTCTTAGCAGCATGGAAAGCCAGGATCTGAGGTGTGAGTGTAATTATGTATGTGCAGGTGCACAAGCGTATTCCCCAGACACCCCAGCCCCATCCTATCGTGAGCCCCCTCTTTATACAGCACAGGGAAAGGGCCAATTCTCTACGCTGGCTCACCGGTGGGAAGAGACAAATATCAGAAATGCCAGAAGAATGTGGGCAAACCAAATCTTTCTATGAATCTAATTTAGTAAACAACAACAACAAAAATTAACCTTGCGATAATGAGCTGAGAGCAGGAACCCTGGCTCGGGGGCTGGGCTGGGCTGGGCTGGGCTGGGGGTATTCACTACACTGAAAACTCAACCAGCCGTTATCATGCCTCGGCTTAAGGCAGGGCGATGTGAGAAGCACCAGGCTCAGAACTCTGTGGGCCCGAATCAAGGTTCTGCATCCAAACAGGACAAAATCAAAATAGAAAACATCCTGGGATTCTGGATCCCATGACAATTATACAAGCTTCCATGATTTCTCTTATTTTGTATAATTTAGCGCTGAACTAGAAAAATAAATGCAGGCTTTACTAGCCAAGAACAGAAAGGCAAGGAGTGACCTTTTATCCCTGCCAGCCACTGGAGGCTTACTGAACTCTCTCAGGCTGACAAGCCCAACAGAAACTTACAGCGGTTTATTATGTTAAAGAAAAAAGGCTTTAGCCAAGCACATCCGGCACACCCAGGCTGAAATTCTCGGGAAGCAGAATTGTACCTCCCAACAAAACATGGACCGTGGTGCACGCACACTACCCTGCCTCAAGGCTTCCTTGCACTAGAGGGGAAAACGGAAAAGCGGACGACTTGGATGGGACGCCACACCGGGAGACAGCTTCCCCCTGCCAAGATTTTGCTAGGGAGCTACCATTTGACCAAGCATCCTGCCCACCAGGCCTTTCATCCCCCCCATCACAACCCCCCCCCCGAGGGTGCTGCTTTATGGCCTTTCACCTCTCCCAAGAAAGCACCCCCAGCTGCTCATACGCCCCCTGGGGCCCCCTGCCTCTACACTGAGGAGAGCTCCCCAAAACACTACCTCTTTCTTCTCCTCATCTTCAGGACCCGCTTCGGGGCCAGGGGGGTCTGCGGAGGGCTGATCATCGGGGCCACCGGGCTCGAGGGCCTCGCTCTCCGGGTGGGGCTCCGACAGCTCCATTGGCACCGTTTGCTTCTCCTCGCTGCGTGGAAAGAGGGAGAGGCGATCACTTGTGGCTGGGGGGCTTCAAGGGACACCTCCCTTCTGCTTGCGACAAGGCCATGAAGGGCAGCCATCCCTACAAAAAGGAAGCCGCAGTGACCCCTTCCCTACTGCCCCAGGGAGCCTCTGCCCCATAGCACTCCGGGAGCACCTTCTCCTAGTGGGTGTCCCTTCTCAATCTTCCATTCATTTCTCCTTCCCTCCCAGCTACACGCTCTCTTGCGCCCGCGTTGCTTCCTCTCCTCCAGCGCAACCCTTCTAAAGGTCACTTCTCCATCTCTGAACATCCTTGGAGTTTGCTCCAACAACCATCCTCAGATTGAACCAGCTCCAGAGTATCCCCAAGTACGTGAGAAGCGCCTTTCCCTCACTTGCCAAACAGTTCACTCACGGCAAGCTGCCCCACGTCCAGGATGGGCATGAGTCAGAACCAAGGGAGGGGGAGGCTCCATACAAGGCACCAAATGCTGCCTAAAACTACCCACCTGAATCCACTTTCATGTCGCATGTTATATACCTGATCAATTACACCTTCTCCCCATCCCTGGGCCCTGCAGAATGCCCCCCCCCCCGCCTCCTGAAAAAGATGGCCGGCCCCTGTGGCATCAGCTGCCTTGCCCTTGGAACCCAGGGGCCCCACGGTTGCTTAGGGGGCAGAACACAGACCAGACGACAAGGCACAGCGAAGGAGTGAGAGAGGCAGAGAGAGGGAAGGAGGAGCAGAACAGGCAAAGGCGCACATGTGGGGACTCAGAGGGGAAGCCAGGGAAAGATCAGCCACGGGGAGGCACGGAGGAGAAAAGGGCTCCGAGAAAAAAAAATATCTGCAGAAAAAAAGGCGGGCGGGCGGGGGGGGGGGGGAGGATGGGTTGCTGAGCCGTGGGGGGAATCCAGTTGAGGAACCAGCTGGAAGGCAATGGAGTCAGAGTCCTGGGGAGGAGACGCCAGCCAAGCAGGGGAAATGCAGTAAAATCGGGCCTCCTGGAAAGAAAAGGGGGGGGGGAGACCCTGTCAAAGGAAAGGGGCGAGCTGGGGAGGTGGCTGGCTGGAGAAAAGGAGGGCAGGGGAGAGAAAATGGACGGCAGAAGAGCCCGGAGGAGGAGGAGGAGGAGGAGGAAGGGAGAGAAAAGGAGCCGCGAGGCAGAGAAAGAGGGGGAGGGGCCGCAGGAAGGGAGTGAATGAATCGGGGAATGAATGGAGGCGCAGGGAAGTGGCTGGCGGGGGGGAGCGGAGAGAATGGCGCAGAAAGAGAGAGAGAGGGAGAGGGATGCGGAGGGCCGGCGGCGGGGAAGCGAGGGCAGAAGGGAGGAAGGAAGGAGGGGGGGGGGTCGGCAGGCGGGATGCGGAGGCAGCCGCAGCCGCCGTGGCGCACAGACAGGCAGGCAGGCAGGCCGGCCGGCCGGGCCCCGGTCTCACCCTCCCTTGCTCTCGGAGAGCAGCATGGCCGGGTCGGGGCTTCTTGGGCTCCGCCTCTAGTCCAGCAGGCGCCGCAGCGGCGCGGAGCTGGCGGGCGGGGGCGGCGCGGGCAGCGGCGGCACGAGCAGCGGCGCAGCACCGGAGCCGCGGACGGGCGGCGGAGCCATCTTGCCGGCGCCGCTGCCTTCCCAGCAGCCCCTGGGAGAGAGCGCGGGGGACGGGGGGGGGGGGCGCCGAGGATGCAGGAGGCCGGGGGCCGGGGGCGGGTCTAGCCCGCTCCGCTTCAAGGCTTCCAAGGCAGGCGGGGACCCCAGACGCCCCACTTCAGGAAGGACTGGGGGGCCTCCCGGGCCACATCTGGCACGTGGACGCTGCAGGATCCATCCCTTGCTGCCTGCCCTTAAGGGCCGGCCCCCAATCCAACCGGTCAAGCGTCCCCGGGTGTGCAGGACCCTGTACCGCTGGCACGCACGGGGTGGTCCAAGACCTACAGCCCGCCACTTCCCTTGAAATAAGCCAACGCCCGTCCTCCTGCAGGGGGAGGCTTCCCTCAAGCTGGGGAGCCCAGAGGCCTGCCGGTCGCCCCCCCCCCCCCCCAGCAGAAGCCTGGGCTGCTGAGACTGAGCGCTGCGCTCCGCTGGGAGGGGCCTTCCCGACCACGAGGGCGCCTGTACCCTTTTTGGGAGCTTCAGCCCTAAGGTGGCCTCCACCAGGAAACAAGCTCAGCCCTCTGCACGTGCCCATCTCACCCATTTCGGGCCAAGCTCGGATTTGTGAACACTGATTTGGAACACGGGGGGTGGGGGCTGTCTTCTTTAAAAAATTGGAAATAATTGTGATGGGGCAAATAAAACAATCCCCTCCTCAATCAATCATCCAGGATGTGAGAAAGGATAGAGCAGTGTTCCTCAACCCTGGCAACTTCAAGCTGTGTGGACTACTGGCCAGGGAATTCTGGGAGTTGAAGTCCACCCGTCTTAAAGTTGCCAAGGTTGAGAAACACTGGGATAGAGGGTCGCCGCAGGATCCTCCTGGCCGGCCACCTTAAAATGACCAAGGCTAACTCAGCCCACCCGGAACAGGTGGCCTTTCCGGTCAGTTTCTAAGCAACATAGGGCTCGAACTTCTCTGAAAACCAGCCCTTGACAACAGCTCTTTCTCAGAGCCACTCTGCTTGTGCTTTAAGACACTGCACTGCTTTATAAGCTCTGGGCCAAAATGAGCCTCGTGTTGTTCCCTGCGCCATGGGGTGCCTCCCCGCCCCAGTTGATCTACCTTCCCAGTCAGGCCCTCTGCCGCGGCGCAGTGCACCCCCCCCCACTGTTCAGCCTCCGATACTCACTCTTTGCTGCGCTGTGGCTCTGTCAGGCGCTGTGGCTCAGAGGCAGGACCCCCACTGTCTAGGCCAGACGCCTCCACTGGGAAAAGAGGCTTTGGGCTGCCCTGTGGGGAAAGGGCTAATTTAGCAGGAAGGGGCCACAGGGCTGGGTCTCCTGACTGCCACCCCCTCCAAATTCTAGGCTAAAGGGAAACTGGCACCCCCAAAGAGGAGCCCCCTGGAGCACCCCCCTCCGTTCCGTACTCGCTCCGGAAACGTGCTCGCGCTCTCCGTGGTGTGTGCTGGCGGCGGTGGCTGCTGCTGGGTGTGGCTGTGATGTCTCTGAGGGTCCGGAGGGGGGGAGGGGCTGGTTCTCCCCTCTTCCCTGGGGCTTGACTCTTGCGGGGCCTTGGGGCTGTGGGGTGGGAACCACTCCCCTGGTGGGGGGGACTCTTTGGTGTGGGGGAAGCTGTCCCTCGAAGCTCCACGGCTGCGGGACTGAAAAAAGAAAACAGGAGCTTTGCAACTTCTCAGTTCTTTGGCTGTTCTCAAAAAAGGCTGGGTGGGTTAAGTCGAAATCAAGAAGCCAGGCTTAATTCACTATATGGATATGCCACTGAACCAGCTGAAAATCTATAAATGCCCATTTGAGAAAGAATAATTGTTCTCAAGGAGGAATATATATATATGTTTTTAAATGTGTCACCAGTTTTACAGAAAGCATAGTTCCCCTTGTCTTTCCAACACTCTTTCACACAGAAAGGAAGATATAAGGCCACTGCAGATTGTACACTTTTTAAAAATCAAACAATGCCAACCAATTAATTGAGGATGCCTTTTTTAAGCTGCTGGAAATTTGAGCATCAGTGACTTGAAACAAATTTCTGGAGATAGCTGTGGTCCTTTTACAAAGTTCACTGGCTTTCAGGACACTTGTGGAAAAAGGATTGGCCAGCATTTAAGGAACAGCATCTCTCAAATTTACATTAAAAAAGTCACAAAGCTGAAACGTATTTCTTTAAAGCATCCTGAAGTGCTCTAAAGCGAGCTCCATGCCTTGTTTTCCTTTTATGCAAGCCCTGAAATGTGTCTTTTTGGACACAAAGCTTTGCTTCATGTACCGGTACTTGAAAACATTGGCTAGAAGCAAGCAGGGAGGTGTCTCAAGTCCAGTGATTTCCTTACACCAAGTTTTCCCATTAACCCCCAAGAATCAACTTTTCCTGAGCTGGAAATATCTATTTGCTTTCAGAAAACACTTGGCGCAGCCTCGCTTCAGAGGCAACGTCCAACAAGGCTCCTGCAACTCTGATTTAAGCAAGTGCCCCCAGCTCCAGACGCTGAATTCAAACAGCACATTGCTAGCAAGGAGCTGCTACAGCGATGCGCAAAAAAATGCTGCATTGGTCAAGAGCTGTTCCTGAAGTCCCCTCACATCTTCTTGATCTTGAAGCCAAAGGCTAGAATGGGATAAATGATACTCAGGAATTGGCACTCTGTCTACCTGGAGAACAGGTGTGATGGTGAGTCAGCTGCCCTAGCAGGGCACAACATAAAGGTCTAAAGCAAATTTTAATTATTGCACAGGTAGTCCTCACCTAACGACCACAATTGGGAACGGCAACTCTGTCGCTAAGCGATGTGGTCATTAAGCCAGACGTCATGTGACTGTGCCGGACTTACATCAGTTCTGCAGTCATTAAGCAAATCACCCGCAGTCATTAAGTGAAACATCACGTGACCACGAGTTGCAATTTTACTGCCGGCTTCTCCATTGACTGTGTTTGTCAGAACTCGGCTGTGAAGCGCGCAAATGGTGATCATTTGACCGCAGGACGCTGCGACGGTCATAAACGCGCGCTGGTTGCAAAATGCCCAAATGGCAATTTTGTGACCACGGGGACGCTGCAATGGCCGTTAAGTTCGAGGACCAGTCGTAAAGTTATTTTTTCAGCACCGTCGTAACTTCAAACAGTCACTAAACAGGGCAGTCGTTAACCGAGGACTACCTGTACATGATCAAACAACTGACTGAATCGTAAGATGGATCGAAACATCTCCCATATTTATCTCCAACTTCCAAATACTTTTAAAGAAGACATCACCTCCACCCCGGAGACCCTGCGTTGGAAATAATCTCAGCGTGACATTCCCACAGGGCTAAAGAAAGAATAAACAGTAAGGCTGAACCCCATATAAATTTTCCCCCGACTCGTTCGGAAAGACGCAGCCCCTCAGCAAGGGCGCAGGGAATCCAGAATCTCACTCACCTTGCTGCTGCTGCTGCTGCCGCCACCGCTGCTGGAGCGGGATCTGGAGCGGGACCTGGAGCACGAACTGCTGCGCCGCTCGGAGCCGGAGCGGGACTGGGATCCCAAATCCCGGCGCTTCCGAGCAGGTGATTCGGAGGAACCGGAGCGGGGCCTCCTTGCGCGGGATCGGGGCGGCGAGCTGCCCGGGGAGCGAGAGCGGGACCGGGAGGAGCTGGATGCCGAGGAGGAAGAGGAGCGTGAGCTGCTCGGTGGTGCCTGTGGATGCGGCGGGAGTGCCAAGGGGGATGGCGGGGCTGCTGGGCTGGCCCCCGCCGGTGCTTCCTGAGAGGGGGGGGACGGCTGGGAGAGCTGGGGGGGGGCTTCGTCTTCAGCGGGAGCGAGTCCCGCGGGGGCTTCCTTGGTCAGGAGCGGGGGAGGCGGCTCGTCCCCCCGGGGGTCCTGTTGGGCCTGCGGCGCTTCAATGAGCTGCGGGGGAGAAGGGGACGCCTGCACCAGCGCCGCGGCTGCAGTCCTCGCCTCTTCCTCCAGGCTGCGCAGCGCCTCGGCTGCCTCCTCCTGGCTTTCCTCGCTCTGGGGCGCATCCGCCACCTGCCGGGGCTGCAACAGAGCAGCCGGGGTCTTGCCCTGGTCCACCGCCGCCGCCTCGTGGGCCTCGGAGAGGTCGGTCGGCCTTTGCTCCTTCCGAAGGCCCAGGTCTTCCTCGGTCTCCGCTTTTAAGGCTTCGGGTAACTGGGCTGCAGCCTCCGACATGGTTGCCTGGGGCGGCTCCTTTTCCTGGGCCTCGGAGGCTTCCCCCGGTGTTAGAGCCGCCTGATGCTTTTCGGTGGGCGCTGGCCCCGTGGGCAGGGCCTCCCCCTCTCCTGGCCTCTGCGGGTGCGAGAGGAGCGGCATGGCAGCTTCACAGCCCGGGGTGTCTGGAGTCTGGGACCGACCCTCCTTTTGCTGGGCCTGCAGGACGATGGGCAGGGAGGCTTGGTACATGCCAGTCTCTTGGGGAGCCGGCATGCCAGGCTCCTCTGGCCTCATGGGCGTCTGGCCGACCAGCAAAGGGGGAGCATCCTCCTCTTCCTCCTCCTCCTCCTCCTCCTCCTCCTCCTCTTCTTCCTCCTCCTCCTCCTCCTCCTCCTCCTCTTTTACGGGGACCTGCTGGGCAGCCCTCCGACTTCGAAGAGAAGTCTCCCGCTCTTCGCTAGCCAGAGCATGGCCGCCTCCCGCAGTCTTCACCGCTCTGGTCTAAAGGAGACGAGTGAATTACAGGATGCATTTAGGAGACAATCTATGAAGCTTCTAAGTCCCCTTCTAGCAGCCGCTGAGCCCCCCAGCCTAAACCACCAATATTCAGCACCAACCCCCCCAAACAACAGAGGTGCCAATTTTTCACCTATTTTCAGTGGGGAATTAAAAGACAAGTAGGTGCGTTAAGCCCCCTTCTTGACTGTAAAAGAAGGAAGTAACCAATGAAGGGTGAAAAAAAAATCAGGATCACTCAACTGCTGCCTGAATGTCCCCAGAAACATTCATTCAGAAACGGTGGCCCCTTGCCGTAGAGAGATTTCCTGCTGCTGCTGCTGCTCACCTCCCCATCGGCCCCTTCCACCTCCTCTTCAGAAGGCACGCACTTGGCGCTCTGCCTCGCGGAACCCTCCCGCGTCCCCCTTCTCCTCTGCTGCCGCCACTTACCTGCCTGACCCGGGAGGGATGTTGCTCTGGTCTCCTGGGCTCTTCTTCGTCTGACTCTTCCCTCTCTCGGGAGATGACGCAGCTTTTGCCTGGCAAAGGAGCAGGACGTTTGTTAGCCAGTCTCAAAGGGCAAGCCAAACTGGGAGACTGGGGGGGGGGGGGGGGCGCACTGGGAGATGCACAAGGTCCTCATCTCCAGGCTGGACGCGCTGCCTCCTGCAAAGCGAGCAGGCTGGGGACAACTGGCTTAGCCCCAAGCAGAAGAGGACTTAGCGCCCCCGGCCCATCGCCTTCTTTTTTCAACAAATCCACCCGCCACCCGCTCCCTGTGGCTTATCCACGTTGTAATGATAAAAGGCCACCACCAGCATAAGAGCTTTACTGGGCTGGAGTCCAAGGACGGTTGGAAGCCTCCCCCTGAACAGGGACAGGTAGCAGGCCAGCCCGTCCCAAACTGCAGTGCTCAAGCAGAGAATGGCCAGGATCCCCCTCTAGTAGGAAAGTCAGCCAGCCAGTGAGAACCGAGTGCAATTCAGATGACCAATATGGCAGGAAAGCCCCTCTTTTGCACTGATCCTGCTTTCTCCCTTCTGGATGAAGGGAAACAAGAGAGCAAAGGCCGGGCTGATCTCCGGTCCTGCTAGGGCAGTGCTTCTCAACCCTGGCAACTTTAAGATGGGTGGACTTCAACTCCCAGAATTCCCCAGCCAGCCATGCTGGGGACACAGGCTGGCTGGGGAATTCTGGGAGTGGAAGTCCACTGGGCTGAGCTATTAACACTGCCCTATCAATAGTGTTGGCCCTCTCCTCGGGGTGTGTGTGTGTGCGTGTGCGCGCATCCTATCCTCTTGCTCATGACACAGGTCTGTTCCTGGTCTATCTAAATCTATCTGCCCCCACCCCCAAGTACAGACAAGAAGTGCGCTCAAGCTGTCAGCCACACAGCCAAAGACTGCTAAAGGCCTGTATCTCCCTCCACCTTGGAAGGACATCCCAGCACGGGGAAGGCTATCCTGGGCCCACCGACTGGCCAGAGACGGAGCACGCTTCCCGCCTCCCCTCTGCCAGACGGAACATCAGCTCCCAGGTCTGCCAGCTGTCCTCCTGAGATGGCAGGGCAGAATGGAAGTGCGCTACAGCTACAAGCAACCATTGGCAGAATGAAGGGCGCTGGCTTCTTGCCAATTATTCTAATTGACCGGAACTGCCTTGAGGAGCATTTGATCAAAACTCTCTTACGAAACAAGCACACTTCAAACAGCATGAGGCTGACCATCTACAGCAGGGTTCCTCAACCTCAGCCATTGTAAGATGTGTGGACTTCAACTCCCAGAATACTCCAGCCAGCACTGGAGTATATAACAGCCAGGGAGTTGAAGTCCACACATCTTACAATGGCTGAGGTTGAGGAACCCTGATCTACAGCATTCCCAGAAGATCCTGTTGGCCACTCAGAGGGTGACCTTTCCTGGTCTGTTGCTGGTGAGCCAAGAATGCGGCAGGGACAGACCGGCTTCCGCAGAAACGTCCTTGCAAACGTGCAAATGGCTTGGGAACAGAACTGGGACAAGGACCTCTCCAGGACCTAAATTTACATTAAGATCTGGAGGTCGGCAAAAACAGCGGAACTGGGGCTCCTATTCCCTTATAGGGCAATATCCTATCCTCTCATATCTCATCTCCTCTCTCTCTCACAGGGCACTAGGTGGGGGGAGGGAAACTGAGCTCCAACACAGGAGACTCCAATCCACATTCTGGTGTAAGTGATAGATTAGAGGGAGGACCAGGCTATCCCTTGTAACGCTTAGCTGTGGTATAAAAGGGAAATTTAGAGAGGCTGAACTTGCAGTGTGTGCAAGAGAGAGAGAGAGAGAGAGAGAGAGAGAGAGAGAGAGAGAGGACATGCACCTGTACCTTATTTGCAGAATTACAATATACCCAACACAATAACTAGCATCAATTTCATCCAGGCTATAACAACACGGCCTCAATGATTATATCAAAATTAATTGTATCTAGCTGAAAACCAGCCATCTATCTTCTTTTTCCCAGAGGCATGCCTGAGCCACAATGCTCTTTTTTGTTATCTCAAAACTACAGAAAACTAATTTAAGTAAGACGGTTTGACCAGAGTTTGTATATAGTTAGCTTGCAGCAGAAATTATCTGTTAAGTCAAAGGTAGACAACCTAATGCTCAATACTATTCATCAAGTCCTTTTTTCAGGGCTGCACGACGACTGCGGAGGGCAGCCACGAGAACCTGGGGGAAAAAAACGTGCCTGCTTTAAAGAGCTTCTGAAGGATACTACATGTGCAGCCCTGTACTCTCTACAGCAGGGCTTTCCAAAGTTTTTCCCGCGGCGACACACCAACCGGCGTTGATGTGTTGCCGCGGGAAAACCCGGAAGTGCGGCAGTGCGCAAAAACCCGGAAGCACTGCTGCTGCTTTCGGGTTTTGCGCGCTGCAGTTGGTGTGTCGCCGCGGGAAAACCTGGAAGCGCTGATGATGATCAGCGCTTCCGGGTTGTGTGGCGACACACCAGACTGTGTGTGGCGACACACTTTTGTGTCGCGACACAGAGTTTGGAAAGCTCTGCTCTAAAGCAACTTTTTTCCTTTGTCCCTGATGTTTTGCATAGCCCTACCCATTGTTCCGACTACAAGTGCCATAACTTCTGGCCACTACCCAGCGTGATTCTTAAAGGAGATGTGGTTCTTAAAGGAAATGTATTTCTGGGGGTCACCACGTCGCTTACCTCTGTTTTAAATTATCTCCACTTGGGATAGTTCAGAACTGCTTAGTTACAACTCAGCAACAAGAGCTGCAGAGTGCCTATTCCTCGTTAAGTTGTGTTGGATGCCCTGTTTCATGGCCCACCACTGGAAAGTACTAAAGCCATGGCCTTCTCACTGATGGCCCCACCTCTCTGGAATGATCTCCAAGGATCATGATAAAGCCTCATCACTGTATTTTCCAAAGCAAAACCAAACTCAGAAGATAGTTCTGCTTCAAGCTGTATCTGAACTAAACTGTAGCTGTAAGAGGAAGAAAAATCTATTGCTGCTCTTTTGTGATTTGTGACCTAAAAGTTGCAATTACAGGTAGTCCTCAGTTGACAACCGCAATTGGGACAGGCAATGCCTTCGCTAAGCAACACAGTTGTAAAGCAAAAAAATCACACGACTGTGCCCAACTTACGGCAGTTCCAGCTGCGGTCATTAAGCAAATCCTGCATGATCAATAAGCCCAATGTCACATGACCGCAACTTGTGACTTCCTGCCGGCTTCTCCATTGACTTTGCTTGCCAGAAGCCGGTAGTGAAGGTCACAAACAGTGATCACGTGACAGTGGGGCACTGCGAATGTCATAATTGCCTGCCGGTTGCCAAACACCCAAATTGTGATCTCGTGACCGTGGGGACGCTGCGATGGCCGTAACTTCGAGGTCCCATCGTAAGTCTCCTCATTCAGTGCTGTCGTAATTTCGAATGGTCACTGAATGAGTGGTCACTAAGCGAGGACTACCTGTATTGTATTTTTATGTATTTTAGAGTCTAGTAAGCCACTTTGTGAGAGCAGTGTATGCTAAAAAGTATGTAAAAAACAGGAGGGAGCAGTAGGATTTATTCTTTAAAGAATCCCCAACATCTATCAAAAGTACCTGGAAGAGAGGAATTTCAGTGTATCAGCTTCAAGCTGGCAATTTTGCCTTAACCCAACTACACTCCTGTTTTGGGCTCTCATGCCAGATGTTTCTGAATAGAAGTAGAATCTATCAGAATGGCGTATATAGTCCATCTTCCCTTAAGCTCTCAGAGCAGAGAAATACAGATGTTACATAGTGTAAGGGCATGGAGTAACATCTGTATCTCTACCCTGAGAGCTTAAGGGAAGGTGGACTGTATACACCATTCTGATAGTGCTTCTGTAGACAGCAGTTCTGAGATTAGGACTGTCCTACCTGGCTTCAATCCTGTGCTTACTTCACGGAACTGAGCAATATTTATTTCTCAGGTAACACACATGGGATTGCAGTATCAATTCCTTTTCCCCTAACTCACCAACCTCAATGTGATATATCTGTTAGTGAACCCTGGGTTTCTCAATTGTTTCTCTCGGTATTCCTTGCTATTCTCTTCTTGTTGCGCTTTTTCATTAGTGCCTAGTCTACTTGCCAAGTTCTTTTAATTTTTCCAAAGCTGCCCGTTTTGTTTTTTTATAGAGTTTATAGTAAGCCTTTCAGCCCAAACAACTTTATTAACAGCTTAGATTTAATTATTATTTTTTAAAGGTGAAACCATAAAAACAGCAAAAAAACTGCTTAGGACAAGAATAGCACAGCCAGGAAAAGTGGCAGTAGCATCCTCCCCTCCACTTTTGCCAATTTCTTTCATCTCCTTCTCCATATGTTTTTTCAATCATCGATCATCAGTAGCGTGTGCTTCTTTGGAGAAGCATTTCCCAGGCTGGTCCCTTCCAGATTTGCTGGATCATAATTACCATCACCCAAAGCTTCAGTCTTTTATTTTCCCAGTTTAATTGACCGAGTGCCTTTGCTTTCTAGAATAAACCCTTGGGAGTCTTGCCAATATTTTTCCTTTTCCTCAACTCTCAGATAGGTCAAAATCAGCTGTTTTAATGATAACATGGGATTTAAAACAGAGTTATATTTTAAGTTCTCAGAGGGAGAACTAGAATGTAGCAGTGAAAGTGCTGGACTAGCACTGGGGAGATCCAAGGTTTAGTTCTCAGCCACAGAAGCCTCCTGGGTGGCTTTGGGCCAGTCCCCTATCAGCCCAATCTAACAAACAAACAAAAAAAAAAGAAAGAAATGGGAGGAATATGATGTCAGTTTAGTTCCAGCGCGATTAATTTTTTTGTGGAGAAAAGGCACGCTTGGCTACGGAACAGATTTCTCCTTGATCAGATAGAGCTCAGAAGGAAAATCTGCTTTCCAAAACGGACAGGTAGCATGAAGATGTGTTTGGTTCAGAACAAGCTGGTTCCCCCACGCCTTATGGATAAGGAGAGGAGGGAGGGAATAGGACAAACCGCACTTACTTTCTAGGTCAGCAGCCTCCCGAGCTTCCCGTTCTAGACGCTGCCTCAGCAACTCCTGCTGTTTTTCCAGGTACTGCTTGATGAAGCTATTCTGGCTCATCTCCTCCCCAATCTGATGGGACACGAGAGAGAAAGCAGGCTTCAGAAAAGCAAAATACTCTGCCTTTAACCCACCCTTTAGGAAGCAGCTTAAGATCCAGAGTGGGGTCCAGCAGACTACTCGGGCAAGGGAGCCACAGAAGCCAGGAAACAGAGGTGATCTGAGATCAAATCCCATTTCTAGGACGAGAAGGAGGCTGAACTTCTACCATTAACACATGACTTTCAAAGTCTGCTGAGGAAGAAGAGAGGGGAGAGGAATGGAAGCATGTCCTCCCAGAGCTGCTTCAGTGCAGTTCAACCACACACCCAGGGCGGCTGGCACGTCTTACCTGGGAATTGGGTTGGAAGGTGGTGTGGGGGGTCGAATGCTTCTGGAGATTTTCAAGCATCAGGGCCTATAATGAAATAAAGGTAAAGGTAAAGGTTCCCCCACATAGTTGTGTCCGACTCTAGGGGCCGGTGCTCATCTCCGTTTGTTAGCTGAAGAGCCAGCGATGTCCGAAGACTCTTCCACGGTCATGTGGCCAGCATGACGCGCACAGAACGCTGTTACCTTCCCACTGGTGGTACCTATTTATCTACTTGCATTTGCATGCTTTCGAATTGCTAGGTTGATAATATAATGAAATAGTTATATAATGAAATAGGAGATGAGATTAGAGACTATCTTGCTGCCCTGAACATGGACAGGTCCAAGTTCTGAACTCACTGCCCAATTTCTTTCGGGAACCTCCCCTGAAGGAGATCAAGCAATACCTCCCATCTGTTGATCCACTAGGAGAATAAATGGAGTTACATTAGTATCCCAACCCAGGCTAACCTTAACTATGCAATTCTCAGTCCTCAAGGCAGAACCATCATAGAACACGTATCTCCACTTATCTCCATCCAATCCACTGTGGCCACCTCACTCAATCTGCCCCATCGGTAAAACCCAGATCACTCTACTCCAGGTTTTCTGACTTGTCTAAGAACCACTTTCGTATTTTTTTATATGACCTTGACCAGGTCTATCAAATTATTCTGCCAACCAGGAATGGACAATCGAAAGTCTCTGCTTTATCTATTTCTACTAACATTTAACCACATAATCCTATACTTCCGATGTCACCAAACAAAATGTAAAGATATAAACTTGATCAGAACTGATTCTGTTTGGGAGAAATTGGCTACATCACCCCATCTTTCACACAACCAACCTTTATCTAAACTCTTCACTTGTGGTCTTAGTATGATGCTCAATGGCAAAACTGCTGGTATCACACTGAAACATGCCAACATGGCACCAAAGATACATGCCTGCTGGCCAAGCCCTCTTCTGCCATGCAAGACTCTGCTCAATGCAGCATAAAATAAGCTTTTGTAGGAGCTGTTAGCAAAAGATATTTGAAAATTGTATCCTGCATAACTGTGCAGCAATCTGGTTGGGTAAATTATAATAGTAGCCTTTT
Organism: Charina bottae; assembly: GCA_023362775.1. Classification (NCBI taxonomy): domain Eukaryota; kingdom Metazoa; phylum Chordata; class Lepidosauria; order Squamata; family Charinaidae; genus Charina; species Charina bottae. The sequence continues at coordinate 30,977 of JALMGJ010000011.1, read as the reverse complement.
AAAGGAGGGATTATAGGAGAGCCAGTTTGGTCTAGTGCAGGGGTCCCCAACCTGTGGGCCATGGCCCACTGGGCTCCCGCCTGCAAATCCCGCCCTTGGTGTGCGTGATTACCCTACCCCTGGTGCGCGCAATTGGCTCCCGTCTGCAAACCCCACCCCCTGGTGCGCACAATTGGCTCCCGCCTGCAAACCCCGCCCCCAGTGTGCGCAATTGGCTCCCGCCTGCAAACCCCACCCCCAGTGTGCATGATTGGCTCCCGCCTGCAAACCCCGCCCCCCGGTCTGTGGAAAAATTTTCTTCCACGACCAGTTCCTGGTGCCGAAAAGGTTGGGGACCGCTGGTCTAGTGGTTAAGGCAATGGGCTAGAAACCAGGAGACTGTGAGTTCTAGTCCCGCCTTAGGCATGAAAGCTGGCTGGGTGACCTCAGGCCAGTCACTCTCTCTCAGCCTTAGGAAGGAGCCAATGGCAAACTGGGAGACTGAGAGTTCTAGTCCCGCCTTAGGCATGGAAGCCGGCTGGGTGACCTTGGGCCAGTCACTCTCTCTCAGCCAAACTCACCTCACAGGGTTGTTGCTGTGGGGAAAATAGGAGGAGGAAGGAGTATTAGGTATGTTAGCTGCCTTGAGTTATTTATAAAAATAATAAAGGTGGGATAGAATGAATAAATAAGTAAGTAAGTAAGTAAGTAAGTAAGTAAGTAAGAAAGAAAGAAAGAAAGAAAGAAAGAAAGAAAGAAAGAAAGAAAGAAACCAAGACATTGCAACTATTATCACGTTTTTAATTAATCTTTTGGTCCACTCCAGGCATCTTTAAACCAGTCATCTGCAACTGAATAGTTTAAAGGTAATTCAACTGGATTAAATGGCACACAACTAAATATCCTCTCCTGGGACAGATTGTACTCAAACAAACAAACCCATGCAGAAAACCACAAACAGGCAAAAATAATCTGCCACCAAATCGACAGCCCCCTTATATTTCCAGTAGACAACATTCACAGGAATGAGATATGGAGATCAGTTACCTATATAGACCCGAGGCAGTGTATTATTTGAAACAGCTAAGAAAGGAGCATATGAAATCTGCCCTCGAACTGTGGTAAAACGTTGGACCGCTAAAGTGGTTGCATGTACTGTGTGAATACTGAACATTTTAGTCATGGTCCGATGTTCCAGGAAGCTCAGCCTGCTTTGTAAGTTTTGTGACGTTACTGTTAGTTAGTTAAGCCCACTCGCACCCTAATTCAGTTGAAGGCAAACATGACAGCGTTACAGCAGCACTTCTCCACTTCTATAATGACAAGCACGCATGAGCAGGGGCGCACTGAATGGGTTCATACGTTTGCTCATGCCGTCGGTTATTGATACAAGTACAGCATAAGACACATGCCAATACCAAATAAACTACCTTACAACATATAACGTGGTTTCAACCAGGCTGGTAAGAGGGCAGAGTTAGAGTTAGAATAGAACCAGAGATCCCCACTTCTCCCAGCCTTGACGTTCATTAAATAAACCTAAACCAGATGTATACCCTTAGTCTAACCCAGGCTTTCTCAACCTTTTGACCCTGGAGGAACCCTCAAAATATTTTCAGGCCTCGGGGAACCCCTTCACATTCAGGCTCAAATAGAGGCCAGAAGTTACCAAATCATTATATTCGTTTCATGGGTAGGCCTGTAGATATGCACTAACAATGTTCTTAAACTAAAAATAAAGAATGAAACTTACCTCTTTAATGTGAAGTTGCCCAAATTTGAAATAACTTTTTAAATAAATCATGATATCCCAGGGAACCCCTAATGACCTACCGCGGAACCCGAGGGTGCCACGGAACCCTGGTTGAGAAACCCTGGTCTAGCCCAACTCAGAGCATTTTTGTGAGGATAAAACATCAGAGCAGCGTGTAGCAAAGCTGCATAAAAATGCAATAAAATCTCCTTTGTTTGGTCTAGTGCATAGCTTTCCAAACTGTGTGTCGCGACACTTTAGTGTGTCGCAACAGTTTAATGTGTCGCGAAGTGGCGGCGTGGGGATGCGCGCGGCGGTGGCGCGCCATCAGAGCTTCCGCGTTTTAGCGAGGCCGCCACCGCTGTGCACGCTGCTGGGCCCCCGTGCTGCTGCCGTGCACGTGCCGCCACGCGCGTCCCCGCGCCGCCACCACTGCCGCCGTTGGTGTGTCACCAACAGCGGCAGTTTGGAAAGCACTGGTCTAGTGGTTAAGGCATAGCTATCCAAAGTGTGTGTCACGACACACTACTGTGTCGCCTGCGGTGTCCTGGTGTGTTGCGCAAAAACCCGGAAGCGCTGATGGGGGAACCGAAAGAAGCGGCACCCCCGCCAATCAGCGCTGCCGCCACCATCAACAACAGTGCTGATTGGCAGGGGTGCCGCTTCTTTCGGTTCCCCCATCAGTGCTTCCGGGTTTTTTGCGCAACACACCAGGACACCGCAGGCCGCGCCACCGCTGCCGTTGGTGTGTGTCGCCAATGTGAAAAGTTTGGAAAGCTCTGGGTTAAGGCAGTGGGCTAGAAACCAGGAGACTGAGAGTTCTAGTCCCGGCTGGGTGACCTTGAAAGCCGGCTGGGTGACCTTGGGCCAGTCCCTCTCTCTCAGCTCTAGGAAGGAGCCAATGGCAAACCAGGAAACAGAGTTCTAGTCCCGCCTTAGGCACGAAAGCGGGCTGGGTGACCTTGGGCCAGTCACTCTCTCTCAGCCCAACTCACCTCACAGGGTTGTTGTTATGGGGAAAATAGGAGGAGGAAAGAGTATTAGGTATGTTCGCCGCCTTGAGTTATTGATAAAAATAATAAAGGCGGGATAGAAAATAAATAAATTTTTGAAACGTTGATGATTTCTGAACATTATTGCCTTCAAAATATTTGACCGTTCCTTGACTGAATGAAAGATTAGCAACACAGAATAGAAGCAATGCAACAGAATGGTAGAGGATCCAAGTTCCCCACCTGTACACCTGAAATGGGATTTACAGTAGCAGCTGTGAATATATCTATCCTTCCAGTTAAAAACTATATTTATCAGTGTAACTACATATACAAAATCTGTACATGGCTTGAATCTCTCTCTCAGAGATGTGGGGCTGACTGTTGTCTCCAACACACCCCTTTTTCTAGAGCTGCCCAGTACTTCCAAACCTAACGCCTGATGAACTATTGTTCAAATTAAGGCTTGGGTTTTCTCCAATCTTAGACAAACGGACAGCTCTGCAAAGAACTATGAGGCTGAGTTCCATCTTCCTGGTTCCACATGGGATCCTATTTATTTGTTGTATTTCTATTCTTTCTCCAGGGAGCCCAAGGGGAAAGCATACAGCCCTTCCTCTACCACTTTACTTCCCAATGATTTTGTGAGGCAGGAAATGCAAAGGAAAAAAAGTATTTGGCCTGTGGATGAGTCCCTTGTGGGAGATGGGCGGGGAGTAAATTAAATAAATTAAATAAATAAATAAATAATGACCGGAATCAGAGTTACCAGCCTCAGTGTAGACTCTAGCCACTGTACTATGCTGCCTTATAGTCCAAATCAGCGTGCTCCCAAAAGAGTAAAATTTATTAAAACAGAGTGTAATTCCCCTAAGACAGAGTGTGAATAATTTCTAACACACTAGGTGCAGAATTGCATTATAAGCAGCCAACAATGCACAACCTCTAGAGAAATGAGAGATCAAATATTTAAGTTCTGAGTTCAAATTTCACCCTAATACAACAACATGTCCTTTGGAGAGAAACTGTTTACATACAGGGTTCAGCATTTCCCCCGTTTGTGGAAAACCACACTGACAGGGATGCTACACTGATGGTTACAATTATGTAGCTCAGTTTGATCATCATCATATTTAGCATTGATATTCTGAAGGCAAGCCATAAATTGCTGAGGAAGGAGATGATAACATCACATGTGGGGGATCAGTGCCAAAACACCTGGTGATAAAACATGAACATAACAACTTCTTGGGACACAGCTCTCTGTCTCCCTTCTAACTGTTGACTCCACCCCATTGAAAACAAGAAAAAAAAACCCTTTAAAAAGCAACAGCCTAGACCACACCAACTGGAGACTGCCATATCTTCCACTTCTGGACCTTTCTGACATCCACCTAATTGCATTACACGTGCTGCAACATACATTTTACACAGCCAGAGCGTCAATGCATCTCTTCTCAGTGTGCACGGTTTTAAACTGAAAATTACTCAAGGCAGATCTTTTCTAAAGCTGAATACATCCATTCCCCCCAAGGGAAGCCGTCGTAAACCACTATGCACGTTGAAACTTTTAATCAAAATTAAACCGCCTACAATTGGAAGAGCAGAGCCCTGACACAGCTGCCCAGCTTGTCTCAAGCTCATCTAATTGCCAGTAACATCTGCTACGAAACTTAGGGGGGAGCCCTTAGAGGGAGATTAATGGAGCCCCCCCCCCCACAAAAAAAGTGAGTCTGAAATGAAAGGCAAGTTCCAAAAATGGCAGGGAGGGAGATGAACAGGCCACCACGGGGCGTCCCAATACCTCTACACAACTAGTAGGACCAGGAGGTCCCCATTCCCCCTCGTTCAGCAACAGGCTGTTAACTTTCACAATGTTTATCCCAACTAACTTAAAAAGGGATTACCTCTCTCCCTACTCCCACGGGGTAACCCCAAAGTGATGTCAAACCTTCTCCCGCCGATAACGCAAACAGCGTTCTCCCCACCCCACCTCTCCCTCTAACCGGAGGAGACCCCGTCCCCCCCTCCACTTGGTGGCAGAAGTGGGATAGTGCCCCGCGCATGCGTAGCATCAGTTGCACCCCAGGGCCAGGGGCCCGCGTTGCTTAGAAGCAAAAACTGCCCGTCTTGGTTTACGCATGCGCGAGGCGGCCCGGGCCCCCGGGCCCCTTTCCGCCGGGCCCTTTTCTCACCCCACGGAGGCGCTTAATCAACGCGCTCTTCTGCCCGCTCTTAGCCAGGCCACGCTCCTCCAAAGCCGCCTTCAGGTCGGCGACCCTCAACGCCTGAAGCGGCCTCCCGTCCAGAGTAACCTCCTCCCCGTCCGCCATCTTGTGTGGCGCTGCTGCCTGCCCTCCCCGGAACTTCGGGGGCGTTCGGGAACTTCCGGAGACGGCCTCGGCGCTCTGATGTGACCTCCGACACCGCGTTCGAACTCGCTCGTTAATGTCCGCCCGCTCTTCGTTAAGAGTCGTTGATTTTCGGAGACTTCCGTTCGGCGTTCAGAACCCCTGTGGGACGGGAAGGAGGGAGTGGCGAAGCTGTCACTCTTGGTCGGCGACTCTTTCCGGGCTACTTCGGGCATTTCCGGGTCTTTCCCAACCTAGAAGTAAGTTCTGAGGAGGACTCGGTAACTTTCGGAAATCTCCGGCATCTCGGGGCCCCGACGGAAACTCTCGGCAACTTCCGCCGAGCGGAAAGAAAGCGCCTTCGTTCCCAAACCTCGCGGGCGAGTTCGAGTTCGGGTTTTTCCGGATGAGCTCGCCTACTTCCCTCGCCGCTCCCGGGGCTCTTCCTCCTTCTGGTGGCGCAGCTGAGGAAGATGCAAGGAGCTTCTTTCGCGGCAATGGGAGAAACGCGGATCTGAGCCGAGACAGGTGAGAATGCAACACTGGCTTGACTTCGGTTCCAGGGGCTGGTCGTGCATCATGGGACTGTTGCAACTGGAAAAGCAGCGCTCTCCCTGCTGTGCTCGGCGTTGCGCAATCGTTGCGTCCCTCTTCCCCGGGGCGACGGGGTTGGACTACAGCTCCCATCGTGCCAAATAAACCGAGGGCACGTGTCTCGGGGGCTGCATTCCAACAGGGGTGAGCCCCCAGCCCGACATTCAGGGCAGGTGAGCGGCCCTTAATCTACCTGCCTGGGGGTCTGCTTTGCACGCACCCAGATGCAAACCGGATTTGTGGAGGGTTCGCCAATACGGTGGGTTCGCACAAAATCAAACTTTCTCTGTCCATCTGGCTTGTTGGGGTCTCTGTGCGTCTTATAGACACGTATCTCCTCCATTATTTAAAGAAGGATCTCCCCCTCGCATTCAAACTGTTTTTCAACCTTGGCGACTTTAAGATGGGTGGACTTCAACTCCCAGAATTCCCTAGCCAGCATTCGCTGGCTGGGGAATTCTGGGAGTTGAAGTCCACCCATCTTAAAGTCGCCAAGGTTGAAAAACACTGCTGTAAAAGAACACATTCAAGTTTTTTGCCCCCAGTGGAAGAGTTTTGCTGCTCTGTTTAAACCTGAATTTTCCTCTGTCTGCTTTCAGGGCTGCCGTGGCCATTTCTTATAAGTTTTTCTTTTCTTCCCCAATATATTCTGTTACTTTGAAAGTGTAAATAAGAGTTTTACGCAGAATTATGAAAGAGTTTTTTTGGGGGAAAAACCCTTAGATGAGCAAGAAGAAGGGAGAAGGTGTTAGAAAGAGTTTGGCTATTTAGCTGGGAAAAATACAATTTGCATGGTATTTTTAAACTTTTTTTTGTTATTTAGGTAAGCTAATTGTATTCTTCGGATGTTGGTTGGTCCTTTTAATTACATTCTAAGTGCAGAACTGGCTTGGTCTCCAAGCTCTTGATGGTTTTTCCTGTATGAAAATGGTCTTTGGGGGCATTGCGTGCCAATAAACTGATTTATTTCAATAAAAATGTTGAGTCTGTGATTTTTGATTATGACCCCAGCCCTTTTATACATTCTGGTAGGATAGGATTTTGCCTCATTTTTTGTTCCCTAATCCAGTTGTTCCTTTTCTGGTATCTGCCACTTCAGCTTTTCCTCTGTCCATTTGCTCTCCAAACTTGTTTCCAAATTGTATTTATTTAAATTTATTCGATTTGGGTGCTGCCCAACTCTGGCGACTCTGGGTATTTTTTCCACAGGGCAGTAATTTATTTTATTTATTATTAGACTTGTATCCCACCTTTATTTTTGTACAGGCAGTGTCCATAATGCTCCCGTATCCTATTTTCCCTACCACAACAACAACCCTGTGAGGTGGGTTGGACTAAGACAGGACTAGAACTCACCATCTCCCACTTTCTAGTCCAACGCCTTAACCACTACACCATACTGCCTCTTGGTAATCTGAAATTTCAATATTTGGGATCCTACAGTTTTTACTGGGTTACTTCTACCATGCAAGTCTTCTATGCCCTTGGGGGTATTTTTATTTTTAATTTAATTTAATTTATTTGGCTTATTTGTTAGATGCATTTCCTGCCTGTCCTCCAGAAGCTCAAGGTGACATACATAGTACACCTTGTTTCATTTTATCCCCTTTGCAAGACTGTTTGGGCTGAGAGTAAGTCACCTTGTGCCAGGTGGGGCTCCATGGCTGTGGGTAGATTTGAACCCAGGTCTTTCCAGTCCTAGCTCAACCCTTTAACCAGTACACTACAGTGGCTATCTTGCTACTCTGCCTAAGAAAACCTGCCTCACTTCTTCATACTTACTGTGTGGCTGTATTCTTCTTAAAGGTAAAGGTTCCCCCCGCACATTTGTGCAGTCCTGTCCAACTCTAGGGGCCAGTGCTCATCTCCTTTTGTTAGCCGAAGAGCCAGCGTTGTCCGAAGACGCTTCCATGGTCATGTGGGCGGCATGACGTACACGGAACGCTGTTACCTACCCACCGAAGTGGTACCTATTCATCTACTTGCATTTGCATGCTTTCGAATTGCTAGGTTGGCAAGAGCTGGGGCGAGTGCGGGAGCTCACTCCGCACACAAGGCTAGGGATTCGAACCTCCGAACTTGTGATCTTCCGATCGACAAGCCTGGCGTCTTACCCGCTGAGCCACCACGCCCTTAATTAATTAAGTATTCTTCTTAATCCATTGTAAATTCAGGCATTTGCAGCATTCCAATTCCTGCAGTATCTGTCCCTAAATCAATATGATTGTTCAGTTCCTGCAATCAATATTTAAGCATACTTGGCTCCTTTACTCCCCCCCCCCCCCCACAAGGGACAGGCTCAAGGTATCCACAGAGGGATTGTGGAGAAAGGACTCCGGCTGAAAACTTGGGAGCAAATATGATCTCTGAGCTTTGTGTAATGATGTGAAAAAAGGACTGCCTTACACACCTCTTGCTGTATTTTCAAAAGGAAGAAAGGTGGGTACAGATCATCCTCGTTTAGCGACCACAATCTTTAGTTAAGCAAAGCGGTCGCTAAGTGAAACCGCAACTGTGCTTATGATCTTCCTTCAGCTTTCCTTTGCTTTACAGACCTGCAAAGGTCATAAATGCAAGTATTGATTGCAAGGTTACTTTTTCATCACCGTTGTAACTGCGAATGGTTGCTAAACACAGTTGCTAAATGAGGACTCGAATCGAATTATCCATTCAGTCGTATCCGACCCTTGGTGATTCCATAAGCCAGCTCTCTCCATGATTTCCGATCTCGTACAGCTTCTTTCAGTTGCTTTAAATTTTCGCCTGTGTCTGCTTTGATTACATCCAACCAGCGCGTTCTTTGGCGTCCTTGTCGTCTTTTGCCGCTGACCGTTCCAAGCATAATGTCTTTCTCCAACGAAGTTGATCTCATGACATGACCAGAGTAACTAAGTCTAAGTTTTGTTATTTTTCCTTCTAGTGACATGTCCGGTTTTAAGCGCTTCAACACTTATTTATTCGTTTTCTTTGCAGTCCAAGGGATTCGTAAGAGCCTCCTCCAACACCATAGTTCAAAAGAATCAATTTTCCTTCTATCCAACTTTTTCATCGTCCAACTTTCACAGCCATAAGTAGATATGGGGAACACAATAGTGTGGACTAGTCTACACTTAGTCGTCAAACTGACATCCTTGCTTTTCCAAATTTGATTCATACTCATCATTGCTGTACGGCATGATTCGGCGTTTAATTTCTTGGCTACATTCGCCATTTTGATTGACCAATGATCCTAAAAAGGTGAATTCTTCCACGCATTCCACCTCATGAGGACTACCTGTATATAAAAAGGGAGGGGAAGGAAGGAAGGAAGGAAGGAAGGAAGGAAGGAAGGAAGGAAGGAAGGAAGGAAGGAAGGAAATTGATAGATGGGAAAAAAGTTTGCCCCATATTGTAGAATGGGATTGAAGCTGTTTTCCAAGTCTGAGCAAGTTGAGAAGCCGTGAGCATCATAATCCTGCAGCAAAAGTCTCACAGGGGTCAAGTTTAATGGGTGTATCTCTGAAGCATTCATGGCAATGGTACGAAAGTGGTACAGGATGCCGTTGAGACATTCTGGGACGATGACGATGATGATTTTGACTTCCCAATTTAGCTTCCAGCTCTGGGATTTCCAGAGTCTCCCATCCACGTACCAACCAGACCTGACCTTGCTTAGCTTGTGAGCCACAACCAAGTCCCTTTTAATGGAGCCTCTGGGTTTGAACTGTCTACTTGCTTTAAATGGAGTCTTGAGCCCTGCGGCCCGAAGGTGCCTCTGCTCTCCCAACACCCATAATTCCCCCTGCCCTGTTTCTCTGCTGCCCCCTGCAGGATGTCGGAGTCGCTGCCCTTGTCCTATGTGACGGCACAAGAGATGCGTTGCCTTCTGCACTGGCTGTCAGGCTGGACCCCCGCCCAACTGGAGCGCTTCCTCCGAGACCTGGTGGACAAGGCCGTGCCCTGGAAGGTGCTTCCCCTGCTGGAGGGCCTGGCCGGGCTCAGCGTGGGGCCCGGGAAGCCCCCGTCCATCTACGAGTGCCAGATGCGTCTCTGGGACCAGTGGTTCCGCGGCTGGTCGGAGGCCGAGCGCAATGAGTTTGTGAGGCAGCTGGAAGAGGAGATGCCGGACCTGGCCGGGCGCTTTTACCAGGAGGTGGCTGCGACTGCAGGACAGCTCTGATGCGGGCCATGGCTCTCCCGGCCACCCCCTGTTTTGTACCGACTCCTCTGGACATCTCCAGTGCACTGCTGTTAAATGAAATAAATGGCATTCCATGTGCAACCCTGAATAATATGAATAAACATTGTTTACCAGACCCAAAGGATTAAATGCTCGGTTGTCCTGAAAATCGGTGACCCTCACAATATCCTTCCTTCCTTCCTTCCTTCCTTCCTTCCTTCCTTCCTTCCTTCCTTCCTTCCTTCCTTCCCCCTCCTCATCCTCCTCTTTCTTTTCCTCCTTTCTTTCCCTCTACCCTCTTTCCCTCCCTTCTTCGTCCTCCCTCTCTTCCTTCCTTCCTTCCTTCCTTCCTTCCTTCCTTCCTTCCTTCCCCTCCTTTCTTTTCCTTCCTTCCTTCCTACCTCTTTTCCTTCCTTCCTTCCTTCCTTCCTTCCTTCCTTCCTTCCTTCCTTCCTTCCTTCCTTCCCTGCCTCCTCCTCCTTTCTTTTCCTTCTTTCATTCCCTCTACCCTCTTTCCCTCCCTCCCTCCTCCTCCCTCTTTTCCTTCCTTCCCCACCTCCTCCTCCTTTCTTTTCCTTCTTTCTTTCCCTCTACTCTCCCTTCCTCCTCCTCCCTCTTTTCCTTCCTTCCCCACCTCCTCCTCCTTTCTTTTCCTTCTTTCATTCCCTCTTTCCCTCCCTCCCTCCTCCTCCCTCTTACTTTTCCTTCCCTCCCTCCCTCCTCCTTTCCTCCCTCCCTCTCTTTTCCTTCTCTTTTTTCGTATGATTTTGTATTTTTCTTAGACCCTTTAAAGAAGATGTATCTCTATAAACAAAGAGTAGAAGCGTACAGTAAATAACAAATGAATAAACGGATTTTAAAACGCCGTGCAAATTATACTTTTCCAGTGTATTGTTGGTCAATTATGAATAATGGAATATATTATTTTAGAGACTGAAAATTGCTGTTAAGCTCTAAGATAAGCATGAATACCCAGATCCATGGTCAACACAGTATAAATCACCAAGTGAGATTTTCAGCACAGAAAAATTAATCCATATTACTGAGAATCTATTCTGGTTTAAATATCCTGTGAAATTGAAAAAAGCAGTCTGTTCCTGGAACAAACCATTCTTTGCTGTTCCAGAAACCTCTTCCTTCTGAACCATGCATCGTCCACATCTTAGTTTGTTTAACAATGCATTTTGGAATCATTTTTGCCTTTTCTCTTGGTTTCCCGAAAGAAACTGGTTGGAGGGTGGACTCAGATGCAAATGGAGGAGGAAGTTCAGATGAGAGGTTTAAGCTTTTTCCCCTAAAAGATAGGGGCCATCTCTCTTATTTCCTCTTTGGGGTCAAGCAAATGCATGCAATGTTTTTAACAGACTATAATGGCCACCAAGCTTTGCAATGGAGTGAACAGTTTTCGTGCTGTTGTAAAACGTGTCCGTGCCTGTAGTTAAGTTTTAGCTAGGTGGTGATTGACGTCAAGGAGGAAGGAATGCTAGAGAAGGCCTCTCTCTATCAATTGTTTGGCTGTTTGCAAAACATCTCTAAGAAATCTGGAGCCAACCATTTAGTTTTAGCTATCTCTTATCTTCTTTGCTTTATGTCTTTGGGCAGTGATGGAAATAGTGAACTGACACTCAGCAAATTGAAATGTCTCTTGAGCACAAGCGGGTTTCCCAGCTGTCAGAGAAAGGGATTTCAGCCTTGCATTGGGTTTTTCTAATCCCAGGCCATGGCTTTAGGGCAGTGTTTCTCGACCTTGGCAACTTTAAGACGTGTGGACTTCAGCTCCCAGAATTCCCCAGCCAGCATGGGAGTATTCGGAGAAGGGAGATTTACAACCATTCCTTTCTTGTCCAAAGAGATGGGGTAGGTGGGGACCTACAGCCCATTTTTCCCACATCAAAAATCAATATTCCCTAACCTGGCGTCCTTTTGCAGTTTGGGGAAACTGTTGGAGAGAGACGTCGTGGTGGTGAACTCCTTTTTCCATTTCTTATTTGGCTGGATATAGCTTTTCTTTTAAAGTAATTAAGAGTAAGCTAATTAATTAAGTAATTAAGCTGATTAATATTTCAAAGGGGACAGTGCTTGGCCGACCTTGTACAGCAGTGTTTCTCAACCTCAGCAACTTCAAGATGTGGGGACTTCAACTCCCAGAATTCCCCAGCCAGCCTTGCTCTCTGGGAATTCTGGGAGTTGAAGTCCCCACACCTTAAAGTTGCTGAGGTTGAGAAATACTGTTATACAGTATAGATTTGGAAGCTAAGCAGGGTCAGACCAGGTTAGTACTTGTATGGGAGACAATCAAGAAATCCCAGAGCTGTAACTACTGTAGGCTGGAAAATGAAAAAAAAAAACATCCTAGAAAAAGTCTGTAGCTTGAATCATGTCAACTGGATTTCTATTTTCTTAGTGGAAACGTTTCGCTCCTTATCCAAGGAGCTTCTTCAGTCTGAGCAAAGTTGGTAAGGGAATCCTAAATATGTTCCTAGGTAGCTGTGTGACCTTACACCTGGGGCTAGGTCATGGTTATATTGAGATGTAATTTTTAAGCGAAACGTTTCCACTAAGAAAATAGAAATCCAGTTGACATGATTCAAGCTACAGACAATTCCACCTGGATGACTGAGAACCTTCATAGACATATTGCCATACATTTTGGGGATGAAACCCTGAAGTTGGTAAGGAAATTCGAGAAGACAGCAAGAAAGGTGGCAGACTATAGAAACCACCTACATTTTAACCTCAGATGCAGACAACAGAGACTCATCCCGACAAGCCTACGCCTGCAATCTACAGTTAAGGGTCACAGAGCAGAGCAGATCCTGCAGCAGGCACAAAGACATCTTCTAAATGAAAGAATAAGGCAAGTCCACTTCACCATTGATGCCCTGCAATACAATTTTGAAAACCTTCACCAGGAACTCACAGCCACCCTTCCTGACCCAATCCTGGATAGAGTTATTCAGCTTGGCAATAAAGTACAGCTGGCCCAGCATCACAAGACAAAGGAGAGGCAAACTAAGAAATTTGACATTCTTCTTTCTCGCAGCAAGCAGAAACAAGGAACTGGAGAAACCACTGGGAGGAACAACAACAACAGGACCACAGAGGACAAAAAGAACATGTGGGTGAAAAATCTCTCAGACAGAGAACTTACCCAACCAGAGAGAGATGTCCTAGCCAAAGGTCTTAATTTTGCCATCACTCCCAAGCAAGTTCCGGTTGTGGAGCTCATTACAGCCACAGAATCTGCCATCCACAACAACCACCTACCTTTTGAAGAAGCAGAACAACTCCGGCTTAAAATATCTGCAGCTCTGTCCAGTGCTCAACCTCCTCCCCCCAACCTTACCGTCCAAGAGAGGAGAGCCCTGACAGCCCTCAGCAAAGATGAAACCATCACCATTTTACCTGCTGACAAAGGAAGATGTACAGTGGTTCTAAACACTGCAGACTACCACAATAAAATTACCTCACTTTTGGAGGATCACCATACATATGAAAAACTGAAAAGAGACCCCACCAACAATTACAAGAAAAAGGCAATAGACAGTTTGAAACAATTGGAACATGATGGCTCCATCGATAGGATTACCTACCACCGTCTGTATCCTGGAGAAGCCATCCCCTGCATCTACGGACTTCCTAAGATCCACAAGGAAGGAACACCCCTCCGACCCATAGTCAGCAGCATCAATTCGGTAACATACAACATTGCCAAACACCTCTCTACCATACTAGCACCTCTAGTTGGACACTCTGAACACCACATCCATAATTCGGAAGAATTTGTTTCCAAAGCAAAGATCCTGAAACTGGATACAGATGAAACTATGGTCTCCTTTGATGTGTCCTCCCTTTTCACCAGCATCCCCACCACTCATGCTCTATCCGCTGTCAGGAAGAGACTAGAAGAGGACAGCACCCTGGAAAGGAGAAGCCATCTCAACCCAAACCAGATCTGCCATCTTCTGGACCTGTGTCTTAACACCACTTATTTCACATACAGAGGTGACTTTTACAGACAAAAACACGGCTGTGCCATGGGTTCTCCTGTGTCACCCATTGTGGCCAATTTATACATGGAAGAAGTGGAGAAGAAAGCACTCAACACATTCCAGGGAACGGTGCCCACCCACTGGTTTAGGTATGTGGATGACACCTGGGTCAAAATCAAGGCCCAGGAAATACAGGCCTTCACGGACCATATAAACACTATAGATGCCAACATTAGCTTCACCAGAGAAGACACCAAGGACAACAGACTGGCATTCCTAGACTGTGAAGTCCTCATTGGGACCGGTGGCAAGCTAGAAATAGGGATCTACAGGAAACCCACACACACAGATCAATATCTGATGTTTGACTCCCACCATCCACTGCAGCACAAACTAGGAGTCATCAGGACATTGTCACACAGAGCAGAAACCATCCCCACCTCCATGGATTCCAAAAAGAATGAAAATCAGCACCTGAGAACAGCCCTGAAGGCCTGTGGATATCCAAATTGGGCCTTCACCAAATCTAAATCTACCAGACCTAAAACAGCGACAGATAGGGCTGAGACTCAGAGTAAACGAAAGAACCTGGTCATTCCCTACATGGCTGGCGTGTCTGAAAAGATAAAACGGATATTTGGCAAACACCACATACCTGTATATTTCAAACCCACCAACACACTGAGACAGAGGCTTGTACACCCCAAAGATCAAACTCCAAAACATAAGAAAAGCAATGTAGTTTATGCAATCCAGTGCAGTGAGGAGTGCTCTGAACTCTACATTGGAGAAACCAAACAACCTATGTACAGGAGGATGGCCCAACACAGGAGAAATAACACCACAGGACCAGAGTCAGCAGTTTATCTTCATCTAAAAGAAAAAGGACACTCATTTGAGGACATTAATGTTCACATTTTAGACAGAGAAGATAGGTGGTTTGAGAGAGGGGTCAAGGAATCCATTTATGCCAACTTGGAAAATCCTTCCTTGAATAGAGGTGGGGGCCTCAGGCACAAACTCTCCCCCATCTTCCTCCCCGTGTTGTCTTCGGTGCCTAGGAAGATTAAGACCATTTCAGAAGCAGACCATTTCATGACTGAGAACCTTCATAGACATATCCTAGAAAAAGCCAATAGCAGACCATTTTGGTATTCCTTACAGTGCAGACACACCACCAGGAATCGGGCTCGACCCGAAGGAGAGTTCATTATAGATATAGATATAATTTATTTTACAGCCAAAAGGCCCGAAAAATTATTTGAGAGCTATGGGCTGTATTCATTTGATTCCAATTCATTTTAAGTACAACTTAAGCAACTTCAGTCTTTACCCATTTTTTCGAGCCTGGTCCCCAAAAGCTAAATGTGATTCTCAGCTTCTGGGACGTTGCACATCGCAGACTCAGGTGGGCAAACTCTGACTCCCAACTTTAAAGAGGCAAAGGCAGCCTGTGAAGCGGTATGTGGAGTAAAAGTAAAAATGGTTTGCAAGGACAGAAAGGAGTGAGATGGTTTGAAGGGTGTTGGGGTAAACCAGATTTAGCTGTGTTTTCTTTTTTATTTTTCTCTCTCTTCCCATGCCTTCAATTTCCTCGGCTTGCTATTTCTTACTGGTTTTTCCAAGCTTTCTGTAGCATCATTAGTTCAACAGGTAAGGATGTGTCCATAGGATGTGGTTTAAATTCAGCTCCCACAGATAATTCCACTCTTGGCCACAAGAGGCCCTGCTGGGTCTTCCCTTTAGCTTTTGTTTTTCAACCTTGTTTTTCAACCTTGGCAACTTTAAGAGGTGTGGACTTCAACTCCCAGAATTCCCCAGCCAGCCACTCTGGGAATTCTGGGAGTTGAAGTCCACACCTCTTAAAGTTGGCAAGGTTGAAAAACACTGCTTTAGTGGAAGGTCACACCACCCAACATGGAGCATGGTTCCATAGATCAGCCTTCCCAAACTTAGTGTTTCTGTTTGGGACTATAGCTCCCTTGGCTGTGGATTATGGGAATTTTAGCCCAAGGGTAAGGATCTGGAGCATCTCTTCCACTCGGTTGGGTAAGGCTGTCTTAGCGGCTGGCTCTGTTAGGAAGATCCTCTTGATCTGATTCATGCAACACATCAAGCCAACATGGGATTTATTGGGCTTTGGCGTAAGCTTATTTGGTGAATCATGGTTTAGCACCATGTGTGAATCCAACCAATTGAGGTTTATTTGAAACACGGTGGTTAAGCAAAACATAGTTTAACGCAACAGTTGACTCCAGTAATTACCTATTTTGTACAGGGTGTTTGATGAACAGGGTCCTTTGATGAACAGAGTCGAAAATACTGGACTGCTTTCCTATGGGCAGGGGGTCAAAAAAGTCAAGATGGCAGCCACAATCATGCAATCAAAGCCTGGTCCTTTGATTGCAGGGTTGTGGCCACTGTGTTGACTTTTTTGACTTTGGAGATCGGTCTCAACTCCCCCCTACTTTGGCAGGTAAATTCTTGGAGGAGTGAGGGAGATGGCTGTATTCAAACAAAATGTTTAATGTGCATACACACACACACACACACACACACACACCATGTTTTTCCCTTTCAGGATAAACATCTTTACTCAGAGTCCAGACAAATGTCTGGTCCAAGCCACTATGACATCACACCTGTCACAAGATCATGAATTATGTGGATTGTGTAAGTTGCAACCTCTTAGCATCATTTGCTTGATAACATGATACCACTTCCTCACAATACTCATGAACACAAGAACGAAATAAGAATTACTAAGCCAAAGAAATGAAAGGCATGAGATAAGAATGAAGAAAAGGAAATCTAGTTTATACCAACACCATTCCCGAATCTCTCCATATTTTTCGGTCCTTGGACATTATCCTTGCTTTCATCACTTCGAGACACCATTTCAGACGTTGCCTTTGGTTCTTTACAAGTCCCTGAAAGACCTAACCAAAGTAACTTGGTTAGTTTTAACCATGGATTGCTTTTCAGGAGGCGCTTAGCACGTTGTACAAATTTGAGAAATGGTTCAGTTAGGGTTAATGGTTGTGCATCATGCAGACCATCAGAAACCAAGTTAATTCAATAAGCAAATTGTATTTTTTTATTCAATAAAATTTAATTATATTAAAACATGTATGCAATTAAAAATGTAGTTTTTTATTGAATGAATCCTGCCAGTGTGTATTTTCTAACCCTGCAATCTTATGAGATTTTTTTTCCCCAACCCTCTCTGAAAAAGAATCCATGTTCTCACTTCAGGTTAATGCTACCATCTCTCTCTTCCACCCATCGTGGCTTTCAAAACCTCGTGATGGGAGATAGAAATTTAACCGGGGACAAATCTTGCTTCATCGCTGCCTCCTTGTGACGGGGAAAACTTTCTTAATTCCATGCCTGCTCAGTGGTGCTGCCGTCCAAGGTGCAGATCTTGTTCCTGCGAGGAAATTCAAAAACATTTGTTCTGCGTTGAACTGTGCCCCTTACACAAGTCCAGGCCAACAGGCATCATCTCGTGGCTCGGGGTTATGGAGTACCATGGATGTTCTGGCTTCTGCAACGTTGCTCTGACGCAGCGGTTGGTCAGAAGACTTCCCACTCATGAGTTCTCTTCTGGGGAAACGGTGCATCTCAGCCGAGCCAGCCCTGAGCCTTGCGGGAGGGTTGGAAAATCTACTAGAGCACCCAGTTCCTTCATCTCCCGTGGCCGCCTCTAGCTTCGTTGGTCTTCAGGCATAATGGTGGGCAGCATCCACCCTTAGTCTCTGAGCTACTGGAAGCTTTCCAGAACAGCTGTGTTGCCAGAGGTTTCGCAACCCTACCCTGCCCGTTGCAGTCAGCCTGCAGCAGCAGGGGGTGTGGGGAACGGGAAAGGATGTACCTTAGTGGTCTAAAACCGAGAAGTACCGCAGTGATGAAGAAAAGGTGGCTGTGAGTTTGGAGCACTGATGCCTCTCCAGGATCTAGCTGGATGAGGAGAACAAAGAAACAGCTCTGGGTTGGACTCCGCCTTCGCCTCGAGCTGGATTCCCGGGTCTCGGCGTGGGGTTCACGACAAGTTTGAGGAGTTTGCAGAGGGCAAGGGGAGAGGAGGAGAAGGGTGGCTGTGGTTTGTGGTACGCTCATTTCTCTTTCCTGATGGTGTAACAGTCTGTTTCACAAGACCGTGCAATAGGGGTAGTGGCTTACCTTAAAGCTAGCTGCTTGTACCTCTCTCTTGAAGGGAGGACGTCAGGAGAAGGGAACCTCAGCAAGGGGGTGCAGAGATCCCAAACCTGAGGGCCTGGTGTGGACCGGGGTGTCCTTCTCAAAGGCTGTTGGTCATGTCTGGTGTGGTCACGGGATCCCGGTAGCAAGAAGAAGGTTGGCCTCGTCGCATCATCACAACACCTCCGTCCACAAGTAGTAGTTCTCCGGAGGTTGTAACATCAACCGCTGCCTTGTGCAACTCGTGTGTGTGTGTGGTGGGGATCATGGAGAAAGTGACTGGGAATCCTACAGTTTAGGAATTCTGCTACTTGAACTTCTTCTAGATGGTTGGGTGGCCATCTCTTAGCGTTGTTTCAGAAAAGGGGATCCTACACAGACCCCAAAGATGGAGATTGACCTTGCTGGAGGGACATCAGGAAGAACCCTATTCTGACATTTGATGGGGCATGTAGGCTTTAAACACGGGGACGCCCTTCCCTCCATATGGCCAATAGCTATCAATTGATTTCTTCTTTTCTACACCTTGGGGTGCTCTTTCTCCTTGAAAATGACAGAGAACGCTCTTGCTTTACTTGGAGAAAGCCCTAGATTCAATTTCTGAGTAGGGCTGGGAAGAAGTTGTGCCTGAAACCCTGGGAAGACACTGCCCAGCCACAACAAAACCCATCTCACCCTGTGGCTTTTCACCCAAATTGCCATCTCTTGTGTGAAGCACTTTCTTTTTCTGCCTCCTGAACTGGACGCTGGCCAATTTCTTTGGATCAACCCATGTTCTGATTCTCCAGGGACAATAAAAATAACCCCCTTAAGTTTCTTTTCTCCCTTTTTGTCTAAACAAGTCTAGCTCAAAAAGCTTCAATAGAAGAGCAGAAAAGCTTCACCTTTCTTCCAAGGGAGCAGCCCATCGGCTCAACTTACTTAAGTTAAACTTAAAAATCAAGAATGTTAAGAGATTCTCTCAGGAGGGGATTGACATGTAGGAGATCTCAGTTCAAGCCTGGGGTTTTTAATGAATTAAAATGGTGAGGCCACATCCTACTAGAAGCCTCAAGAGAGCTGCCACCAGAAGGGACACGTGGGTGAGATGGAAAAATATTTGGACTTGGCTCTTGGCAGCTGCCTATACCCCATTCTCTGATGATTGTTGGACTCCGCTTCCTTCCATCTTGAAAAACGGGCTTTCTACCTCCACCAGATCTGCTTCGGATCTGAGCAGGAATGGAAGCCTTAGACTTCCCTCAGTAGCAGAGAGGGAGACGAGAAAGAAGGTCTGCATAAGATGCATCTGCGTGTCTGAGAGGGATGCCCGTTCTCAAAAAATGAAAAGGGACGTGTGTTGACCTCTTTCTATGCTGGGGCTTCCAGAAACCACGTTGGAAGATGCTTCGGGAGGGTAGCATCCAGCCCTTGGTAGGCCTAAACCAGTGTTTCTCAACCGTGGCAGCTTGAAGATGTGTGAACTTCAACTCCCAGAATTCTCCTGCCAGCATGCTGGCTGGGGACTCCTGGGAGTTGAAGTCCACACTTCTTCAAGCTGCCACGGTTGAGAAACACTGGCCTAAACCATCATAAGCTTGTTACAGCCACGTCACTGCAGGCCCTGGTGATCAGCTGAGCCCAACGCTTGCAGGCTTTATCGGGCCTGATGGGGAGAATTCCCACTGAGGACAGCCTGGGAGTTGGTCTGCGTGTGTGTTTTCTTTGCCCACTTGGATCACTTGCAGATACAAATCCACAGTGGAAGCAAGAGAAGAGGATGGAACCCTTCTAGGGCAGTGTTTCACAGCATTGTGTCCACACACACACAATTTCTGCATGGCCCCTGTTAGCTTCTGCATCGTTTGCACGCCGTCAAGTGTCTGCTTGATGCCCATCCTGAGCCAAGCGGAGTTGTCATGCAACAGATGGGAAGCTTAAAAAGAGGTGGGGGTTTGCCCTCCGGCCCCCCTCCCTCAGAGGGACCACATATCTTCCTCACATCCAGAGGGATCAGAATAGTTCTGGTGTAAGCTTGATTTTGCATCTCCAGTTGCAAGATTCTGGAGCATGGCCTGGAACAGCCCCCCGTGCATTAACATCCACCACCACAGATCGCGAAAGCCCAAGCATTGATCCTTTATTTACACACGCAAAAGCCCGGCTCCTTCTGATCCCAGCCCCCCTTCTCTCCACCTTGATTCCCATCCCCGACCGGCTTCAGCTGCAGCCCCCAAGGCCCTTCATCAGACCAGCGGCTTCGGGCACTTGGCGGAAAATATCCCGGAGCGTCTCGGTCTCCTGCATCAGTTGTTCCACTCGGCTACGCAACCTCTCGTTTTCCCCCAGGAGTTCCACCATGCGCTGCTGCGTCTCCATCACCCGGCGCTTGGCTTTGTCGCGGCTCTTGCGCACCGCAATGTTGTTGCGTTCGCGGCGCAGGCGGTACTCCAAGCTGTCTTTGTTCACAGATTTCTTTCCCTTGGGGGGGCCGCAAGGGGGGGATGGAATACAGGCTGGACCCTACCGGCACAGAGAAAGAAGTAACGGGTGAGAGAAGCCGGGGGTGAGCCCCATTTATTTGCAACTTAGGTGGGGAAACAGGCTCCCTCTGAAGGAATGGAGAGCCGACCTTGGGGATAGGGAAGGAATGGGAGAGCCGTTAAGGGGAGACTGGCAGAAAGGGTTCCTCAGCCCCGAGAAAGAGGGAAAGGTGAGAAAGAAACTCAAAATAACCCCACCTTGATTTTATTCAGTATAAGATGGGGCAGAGAGAAAGTTGGAGAGGCTTTCAAAGTCTTTCTATTTTTCTGCCTTCCTACAATAAAGAACATTCCTGGAATCCCTGCCGCGCCTGTTTCCTGAGCTAGCCTACCTCAAAGGGTCATCGGCCAAATTCAAGGCGGGATTATTTTGAGTTTCTTCCTCACAGCTTCCCTCTTTCTCAGAACTTTTCTCAAAGTCTTAACGGCTCATTCCTTCCCTGTCCCCAAAGTCAGGTCTATGTTTCTTCACACACACACACACACACACACACACACACACACACACACACACAAACACACACAGACACAGGCACAGACACAGACACAGACACAGACACACACCCAAACATCCCTTTTTTTAAAGCATTCAGAGCCCCTACACACAGTTTCTCATCCGTTTGAAGCCAAAAACACCTAAAAACAGTAGTATGGTTCCTTAAATAAGAGTCTCCAGGACTGGAGCAGCATAGAAACCGGATTAAAGAAATAATAACGTTTAAAGCAACAGCAGGATATATTCAAACTCCCTCCTAAATGCAGGAAAAAAACAGAAAATTGTGACCCTGCTCACGTGTGTGACGTGGCCTTTGCATTCTTGCCCACCCATCCCCTACACCCCTTCTTTCCCCCCCCCTTCCAGGTAAATTGTGGTTCCCAGTCCCCCATCAGGTTTCCCACCTTGATTAAAGTTAAAGAAAATAAAGCTTGTGATAAGGAAAGCTTCACTTCTATGAAATTTGGAGATGAGAAGCCAGGCTCCAATTCTCGAATAATCTTCAGAAAAAGAAAAACTTTTTTTTTTTTTTAAACGGGTGGGAAAAGTTAGGAATGATTTTTCAGGATGGATTTCATGTTTTCTCTGGTGCCGAAGGCTGAAGGACAGGTTCTGGGCGGGACGCGTTTGAATTTTGCAGTTTTGAATTGCAGTTGTCCAATCGGTGTGTAGTCGGCCAAGAACAAGCTGTGGGGAAATTAGTCTGTGTATTCCCCCCCACCCCCCGCCGCCCAAAAAAAAACCTGGATTTCTCCAAATCTGAGAGGAGACGGGAATGCTAAGATTGTGGGGAGGCTGGGAAAGGAATGGAAAGAGTACAGATGTAAAAAATTAAGAAATAGAAGGTGAGTCTGTTGGCAGCTGATCTCATAAACGACAATTCTGCCTAGGTGGGAAGAAATCTAGGGAAGAAGCATTTCCAATCATTCAAAGAGATCTACCTTAATGAAATTAATATCAACGAGAGTGGGCAGTTCTTCCTCTTACGGTTCCTGAGATTGTATTTATTTCGGACTGGCATGAAAGATCCGTTACTGAAATGTGGGTAGTTCTGAATTCCTTGGTTTTGCGTGCGAGGGGGGGCTGGACTTCACAATCCCTAGGGGAAACGTAGACTCTTCCTTCGATTGTTTTACCCTGGATTTTAGGGAGGGGGAGCTGCCCTGCTCAACCTTTAACGTTTCCCATAAATATTTTCATTAAGCCTTTAGATCTTCTGCAAAACGCCGTGAATGCTTTTCCTGAACCGGCCCTCGCACGCTATCTCCACTTCAGCTCCACTGAGTTTGGCAACCCAACACCCCACACTTCCACCCCTGTAAATCAGATCAAAATTTGCATCACTGTGTTTGATCTACACTTGGCGCACCACCGGCATCCGCTAATTGCTCTAGACCATGCATGAAATGTTTTACAGTACTCGGTTTATTTATCTTCAGGGTTCATACGCAGCTTCAATCCATGAGGGATCGTGAGCGTTTCACGTACCTCATTCAGCCACCGGGTCCAAAAGATAAAAAAAACCATAAGAACAGCCACAGTAATAATTAATCCAACGAAGAGGGGGGAAAACCCACTAGTGTTGGAAAATCTTATAATCAACAAACATTTCCCTCTTAGAGGACTGATCCCACCTTTCAGACATCAAAGAACTTGCTGAAACAGCTAAATTTTAATGGCTTTAAAAGCAATAAGGGACAACCTTATTATATACCCCCCATCTCATCTACAAGGTTGCCTGCAAAAGAAGTGGGAAAATCCATCTTTTCATAGCTTTATCAGATGTGAATGGGTATGGTGGTGTGCCTAGAAATTCTTGGTAATGCCACCTAAGACTTAAAGTCTCAGGAGAAAGGGTTTTGATATCAGCCATCATGAGCCTGTTCACCTGCCATGATAAGCCATGATTGGGGTAATTGTGGATTGTTAAAAAAGCCACCGTTGTGCCAAGCCATGACCTACGGATAACAAAACAGGCTGGTGGGGCTTCACCATCACGCCAAGCCGCGAACAAGCAACCTTATGGCCTAGTGCTTTGAGTGAGACCAGACAAGATTTCCTCCTCATTGTTCTTCCTGGCATTTTGCCTGGTAAGAGTTCTTGTGACCGCAAAAGCTTGTAGTACCACACCTTCAGTTGCCTTAATAATGGTAGGTCTCCACATTACGTTTTTCAGCCGATTCTTGGCATGGCTGATATTTTTTTACAAACCATAACCTGACGAGGAGGGAAAGATTTGGGGAGAAGACAAGGCAGATTTTAGGAATAAGAATTTTGCAGCATTGGAAATCACTTCTGCAAAGCCCAGGTTGAACAGGACTAGGATCCAAAAATTAGGGAAAGGAATTAAGAAACAGGGACTCTGAAAAAATGGGTCAGGATTCAGGAAACGCCATCTTTCTGGCGTTCTCCCCATCGCTCCTCAAAATCCACCTTTTCCATTCAATCTTTTGTCTTCAGGGCCCATGGTAGCAAAGCCTATATCCTTGTAATCAGATTAACTCTTTCGTCCCTCTTGCCTCCACTCTTCCTTCTTCCTGTGTCAACTGCTTAGGACAAGGGCCTTCCTCAGTCGTTCTCCATAAAGTGCCACGGAGACAAATGGTGCTATATAAAGACTACAGAGACCACTTGCACAGCACCCATCCTCCTGGGTCATTCTGTGCCGGAACCCAGGGAATTGCACCTACTTGCTGACCCTCCCCTGAGCAATGGGGCGTAGATGGGTCAAGGTGGAGGCAAAACGGGGCTGTTTCCAAGCTCTCCAGTGTGAACACCTGGAAATGACCATGGGTGTATATTTGGATCTTGCCACAGGGTTTTAAAGAGTGTTCCTACAGGCAATGATCGGTCAACCGTGAGAACCAGCATCCCCTGGTTGGGTGGTAGGATTGGGGCCTCCAGGCTAGAGCGAGCAGGACAAGGGAACAGGAGGGTCTTCTTGTTCCTTACCTTGAGCACGCGCAGGGCTTGCCCGGTGCGCGGTCCTGGCTGGGTGAGGGTCACCTGGGCGCAGTGGGCCGTTGGCAAGTGCATGGCGCTGTACGGGTGGCGGGCGGCCCCTCGCCCAGCCTCCCCGCCTCGAGGCTCCTCCTTGACAGCCACCGACCGCGGGTCGAAGGGGGCGAGGCCCTTGCGCTCCCCTCCGTAGGAGAGGAAGGGGTACGGGTCGCTGGGAAAGTAGTTTGGGAAGGAGGACGCCTTGGGGGGCCTCTGCTGGCCCCCTTGCAGCAGCTCCGAGAGCAGCTGCTCATCGCCAATGTACGAGGCCAGCTCCGATTCGCAAAGGGGGGCCAGGTCGGCGCCAGCGGGCCTCGTGGGAACCATTTCTAGAGCTTGGTAGTGTCTCTCGCTCTCAAAGTATCCTCCTTGGGACATGGCACAAGGCCCGCAACGCCCAGGTGCTTGAGTCTTCTTTTCTTCTTTCCCCCTGACCTGGTCGCCACGTCTTTGCAACTTGTCTCTCGAGCCTTCTCTCCGAGGTCTCCTTGATTTCTGCTTATCCCTTAGTAAAAGGCTTTATATTTCTCGCCCCTGGATTTGCTTCTTCTGGTTTCCTTTTGGCCCCCGGTTGGCGGGAGTTGCCAATTCTTGGATGTCCAAGTCGGTTTTCGCCTTTTTCTCCCTGTCCCTACTGCATTCCTGTCCTCTACCTTTCTCGACTTTGTTCCCTCTTTTTTCTCTACCCTGTTCCTCTGCCTGCCTGCCCCTTCCTTCCTCTTTCTAAGCTGCACCCCAGCTCTGCTCGGAACAAAGGCCGGTCCACCCAGCGATCTCTCCCTGGGACCCTCGTCCACTTCAGGGGATCTTCTCTTCCCAATCCGTCATGCAAGGAACATCACCGATGCCATCGTCGTCCCTGTTGCTCTTAGACTGGATAAAAGGCCCGTCTGGCTCCCTACAACCACCAACCACTCCGTTTCAGAATCCGCAGAAACTTACGAGCGTACAATTGCTCTCCAGCAAACTGGTAACTTGGAGGTTCCTGTTTGTGAAGACACCTCCAGATATTTCTCAATTCCCCTCTGAATCCTACCTTAGCGAGCTACTATCTCCACATCTAGCGGCAATGCGCATTTTGCAAAACTTAAGAGGGCCCGTTGGAGGGGCCGACCCCAAATCTCCTGTCTTTTGCTTTCATCCAAATGACCCCCAAATTCTCATATTAGAGGAGGAGAGAGAAGGTTCTCTCTCCATTTTTTTTTTTTTACATCAGGCCTGCAGGGACCATCTTGGGTTTTCCCTCACATAAGAAGCCCAATGGTAGTTAACTGTTCCCTGTAAAAGATGGGTGTTTTAGACACAAGATGCTGAAAGGGACGAACCAGGCAATCTCTTCCTCTCAGCTGCTTTTATGGTGCCGTTCATGTAGAAAAACAATCAACTGAATCTTTTCAACTATGTAAGTTCTAAAAACGGGCTAAAGAGACGGTAGCATGCTACTGTTTTTCAACCTTGGCAACTTTAAGGTGGGTGGACTTCAACTCCCAGAATTCCCCAGCCAGCATATGCTGGCTGGGGAATTCTGGGAGTTGAAGTCCACCCACCTTAAAGTTGCCAAGGTTGAAAAATACTGGAATATACATTTGCAGAATGCAAAATTGTGAAGGCACACAAGGGAGCTAGAATTGCACAGAATTATAATGTGGTTTGGTTTTGGCTTCGCGTGTTGTGGGCCTACTCACCCTTGTCGCTCGTAAACCATGGCTAATGGCTTAGTGTGGTGTGGCTTATTCAACAAACCCTGATTAAACAGTGGTTTAAAGGGATGGGCGAATGTAATGCCTTTCAGGCCCTGTAGAGGGAGCCCCGAGGCAAACAATATAACTGCACAGAATCTTTTCGGACCCCAAAGAAAGAAGGGAGCTTATTGTAGAAAACTTCTGATATTTTGGACATGGGAAAGCTCAGGTGTTTTTCCCTTCTCAAAAGGGTTGTGGGGTTGTTTTTTTTTTGGTCCTACAAGTGGAAGGAAAGTTAAGAGCCGGCCACAACGTGGTCTGAACCCTCTCTAGAAAAAATGGTGAGTGATTGCGTGACAAAGATGGGCAAGGTATCACATTAACGATGGGTCTTGTAGTCCTACGAAAGTGGCCTGCACCCCTTTTGTGGGATGAGGGGCACTGGATGAAGTAGAAACGTTTGGAGCGGAGTGACTCGGTGGCTTTGCAGACACCTGTGGGCAATTTTCTGGGCAAAGGTGCAGAAATGATGCGTCACTACTGTCCCCCCCCTGCCCCCGCATAGGCCGAAACTCGGGGATTTTCTGAAGGTCTTTCCCCAGCCTGTTTGGCTTTCCTCAGGGCCGGCTCAGTGCTGCCCCCTGCTGTCGAGAAAGACGGAGCTGAATTTTCTACCTCGCCTGGCTTCTCAAGATCAGCCAGCTGAATGAAACTGCCTTGAATCCAATTTGACTTCTGGGGACTTCCCAGAAAAAGACTATCAGCCTCTTGATACCAGAAGTTTTTAATTCCTCGTCTTCAGCTACCAGGTTGGGGAACTAATCCATTGCATTTGCCATTCCTCGCCGGACAAGATCTCGCTCTCTCGAGCAGATATTCTAACCTAACCCCGGTCCCGCGTAAAGGAAATGCAGCACAGCGTCCTGGTTATCTTCATCTCTGCTTCCGTGGCATCATTGGAGCTTGCGCGCTCCATCCAAGGAGCCCCATAGCTCCTTCCAAGGTGGCACGGAGCCCGTCAAGCTGCAGTTTATTAATCATGGCTGACGATGAGAACTTGGGGTCCCCCCAGGGACAGGCACTTAGGTAGATTAGATGATGCTTTCCCACCAAAAACGCAGCCATACAGCAATCCGGATGTCAAGTGGGGTTTAATTTATTACATCAAAAAAAAAAAAAAGAAAGGAGAGAAAGGCAGAAACGTGGAAAATACGAGGGCACTAACATGGAGGAGTGAATCCTATTCCAGCTGAGGGTCAACCCCCTCCAAAGATGCCCCCCAATATAAGGCAGCAACAAAAGACCCTCCCCCAAGGGGTGGGGCCGGGGGCCGGGAGGGGGCTCCCGCTGTAATGGGTTGCCCCGTCCTTCCCGGCCCCAGTGGGAGGCATTGCAGGTGGGGAACGGGGCGAGTATGGACCCCAACCCTGCAAGAAGCTGGGGAAAGGAGTGTGTGCATTGTGGGTCATCCCCAGCGGGTCCAGCTCCAGCAAACGGGAGCACGCATCTTCATTCCTGGCCCAGCTAGAGACCAACGCAGTCCGTGTTTGGTGGTTCCTTCTATTCTCCGGGAACTCAATTCTGGGAGGTCCCCAGGTTTTCCGCTCCGCACATGGGTTCGAGCTGTTCTTTGGTCTCTTTGCTGAGGTCGTTCTCGAGTTCCCCGGTGTCCATCTTGGGGTACACAACGACACAGAGCTTCTGTCCCACCCGAGTGACCCCGTCTGGGAGAAAACAGGAGCGAGGTCAGAGGACAGCCCCACCTTCCACCCACCCCTCCCCTCCTGGCGGCCCAGGACTCACCAACAAATGTGTGGAAGGCGGGGGGCTTGTTCTCCCAGTGGACACCCAGGAAGTAGGCGGGGACCCCCGTCAACATGATGGCCAAGCCGATGCCGCAGACCACGGGCTCCGACCACAAGCTGAAGACCAAGAGGAATGCCCAGAAGAGCAGGTAGATGATGGGGAAGAACAGGCTCACCTGCAGGGAAGAGATGTGGATTGAGCCTAGACCAGGAAAAGGGGAGAAGGCTGCCTTTCTTAGCAAGGAGGACACCGGATCGAGATCAGCAGGTCCGTAAGTCTCAGTTTCTCCCTAACTCCAGCCAAAAAGTCCCGGGATGAAGTCTTTCCCGGAGAAGGCCTGTTTGTGGCCAGGATCTTCAAACTCATATTAGAAAGTCAGGCAATAAATCAGAGGTGTGGGATAAGGAAAGGAAACGTACCTAAAATGCCAGACTTCTCCAGAGCTTTCTGTCCTTGAAAATTCTCCTTGCTTCCTGCCCAACAGGGTTTCTCCACCTCAGCAACGTTAAGATGTGTGGACTTCCACTCCCAGAATCCCCCAGCCACTCTGGCTGGGGAGTTCTGGAAGTCCACAGATGCTGGCTGGGGAATTCTGGAAGTCCGCACCTCTTAACGTTGCTGAGGTTGAGAAACACTGCTCCACAGCGTTGTGTTTTCTTCTTTACACAGCTCACCTTGATTTTTTCCAGTCTCATCAACTTTATCCAACCATGCCTTCCCCTTGCTTAGGGACCTATTCACTGGTGGTTCCTTCCTACGTTTATTTTGAGTGTTTTGTATTCAGCATCCATTCATTCTTCTTGCCTTCTTGTTCCTAAATACCCCCTCCCACTGCATTCAACTTGTTTTTCCTGACATACCTAAATCCTAAATACCTAAAGAGTTATTACAGTTCCTAAATTTAGGTAATACAGTTCAACCCTGAGCTACACGTATTATCTTCAATTGGATACCTAAATCCCATGCTCTTATACACACATACATTTTCCCTTCTTCCAAAATTCATTCTTCAGAACAGACCATATCCTACCCACTATATTCCTGCCTTCCTTGCACATTTATTTATTTATTTATTTTCTATCCCACCTTTATTATTTTTATAAATAACTCAAGGCGGCGAACATGCCAAATACTCCTTCCTCCTATTTTCCCCACAACAACCACCCTGTGAGGTGGGTTGGGCTGAGAGAGAGTGACTGGCCCAAGGTCACCCAGCTGGCTTTCATGCCTAAGGCGGGACTAGAACTCTCAGTCTCCTGTTTGCCATTTGCTCCTTCCTAGGGCTGAGAGACAGGGACTGCCCCAAGGTCACCCAGCCGGCTTTCATGCCTAAGGCGGGACTAGAACTCTCAGTCTCCTGGTTTGCCATTGGCTCCTTCCTAGGGCTGAGAGACAGGGACTGCCCCAAGGTCACCCAGCCGGCTTTCCTTCACCCATTTTCCTGTCTTTTTCCTTCCTTCCTTCCTTCCTTCCTTCCTTCCTTCCTTCCTTCCTTCCTTCCTTCCTTCCTTCCTTCCTTCCTTCCTTCTTTCTTTCTTTCTTTCTTTCTTTCTTTCTTTCTTTCTTTCTTTCTTTCTTTCTTTCTTTTCTTTCTTTCTTGGATTTATATTACTGCCCATCTTCTCCGCAAGGAGAACTCTGGGCTGTTCACAACCACACTTTAGTGAATATTCTACCAAGGTAGGCAAATTCATCTATTTGTTTTAGTTTTTCACTTTTGACATCAAACACAGCTACTTTGGCCTTTGTTGTGTTCATTTGCAGATCCATGCTCCTCGCTGCAGCATACAATCAGTTCTAATGTCTGTAGGTTGAGTCATGGCAGCTCGATTTCTTTCTTTTGGTTGAAACGTTTCGCTGCTTGTCCAAGTACTTGGACAAACAGCGAAATGTTTCAACCAAAAGAAAGAAATCCAGTTGCCATGACTCAACCTACAGACAATTCCACCTGGATGACTGAGAATCTTCATCAATCAGTTCTAATATTCACTGCAAATCATCTCGATTCTCAGCCAACAGCATGGCTCATCTGTCTGTAAAAGTACATGCACATTCACGTTCCCCATCAACACATTTCTAATGCCACCACAAGCATTCTTTTTGCATTTATCCATGGACACATTAAGTAGCTAAGGTGAATCACACATTATTATTAGTTTACTCCCTTTTGAATAATTTGTTAAGCTTTCCATTGTTTCTCATGCATGCATACTCCCATCATACACTACTCAGCGCATTCACCTTCAGCTCCATTTTCACATGAACATTCCATAGTTAACTTTATCACACCCTTTCTCTTTCTTCTCAACAATCATGCAGTAAACTTTCCCACATTCCCTTATTTCTCAGGGACTCGTTGAAGAGTGAAAATGTGATCTGCACATACCCGGCTTGGCATAAATCGGCACTGCGCTTCTCCAATTTTGCTCATTCTCACGGTCAGAATCCTGAAAAGCCAGGCCTTCCCAGCCACCCTTAGAAAGCAGATTTTGCACTTTCCCATTGCACAGAGCAGTGTTGGCAACTTGGCAACTTTAAGATGTGTGGATTTCAACATGGCTGGCTGGGGAATGCTGGGAGTTGAAGTCCACACATCTTAAAGTTGCCAAGTTTGAAACACTGGCATAGAGGAACAATGCCAGCATCCTTCCAGTCCTCAAATGCAGATTTGATTTGATTATTTTATGTCATTCTGGCTTATTCCAGCTATTATCCTATACATCCAAGCAAAGCTTTACTCCAGTTTACTCCAAGCATGTTCCCCATTATTCTGTGCAAGCCAGGATCTCTAATCTAGACAGGACCTTGCAAGCCCATGCAGAGGGATCATGCAAGAGAAACCTGGATGGATAACAATGTATTAAAATTAAAAATCAGACTTTGATTTGGATTTTTTTTACAGTGCAACTGTGTTTTTTCAGAAATACATCTCTCTGGCTTCAATAAAGCTCACTTCCAACTTACTATTTTGGAGAGGGCCAAATCCTTTTTTAATAATTTGGTTTCAAAAGATTTCTGAATGTAAAAACAAATTAAAGTCAACCTCCCAAAGGTAAACCTGTAATTCTCTCTCAAAGCTTTGGTCTGAAGTTTACCTTTCTATGTAAAACGAAGCATGGCCAAAAAAAGAGGAACCTTTGAGGTCAACCATTATCAATATGACTCTGAAAGTCCTAGAATGTTTTCTGCAGGGCATAAATTATTAACTTCTAGACTCTGCCCACCACCATAACAAGGAATTTTATTTTCCATGTTTTGAAGAAATACTGCTTTAATTGACCGGCTTCTTTGTTTCTGAGAAATTATGGGCTGTTAGTGTTCATGGCTGTGATCTGGTTTAATGTCTTTACATGCGAATGAAGGAAAAGCAAAGTAGAAGTCCTTCATTTTATAATTTCTGGCTGAAGCAGATAGAAATTCTGTCATGTAGAAGGGCTGTGGGTGGAAAAAT